>CAWUFW010011745.1:0-592185 GCA_963921515.1 Calotriton arnoldi
GTCCTGCACTGGGGGCACATTTGGTGTCCCTGTGCATACCCCAGTTCAAACCGGCTCAGGGGCTTCCAGACCCTGCTCTGGCGCGAAACTGGACAAAGGGGAAAGGGGTGTAACCACCCCTCTGCCCTGACCCTCCCATAGGTGGGTCTCCAGAGTATGTCCAACCCCTATCTTAGTATAAGTATGGGACCCCAGTCCTTAGGACTTTGGATTAACCTGGATGAAACTCTGACACAGAATCCTGGACCTTCGACGCTCTACTTCAAGATTAGAGGACTGAAGAATCTCCCTTGGGGTCAAGGAGTGACTCCCCTGCTTTGCAGGCACCAAAGAAGCAATTGTCCAGTCTGCATCGCTGAAGCTCCCACCGGACGCCGAAGTCTTTGCATCACCAGAGGTGGATTTCCAGACTTCCCGAGGCTGCCCTGAGTCCCTAGCAAAGCTGAGGCCCGTAGCTGTCGTGGGTATTGTGTAACCGTGACCCCTGGACACCGATTGCATTTGCAAGTGCATCCTCTTCTGGGTCTCCCACGAAGTTGTGCTTTGGGCTTCCAGTAGCCCCAGCCTCCAGCACCTACTGCACTGAAGATCACTGGCCTCCACTCCATGAGTGTTCTGTGAGCCAGCTCCACGTGCGTCGACTCGAGGCTCCTTTGCGGTCGCTAGTCCGTTGGCTAGTAGGCCCTCCCGAAGGCCAATCTTCTTTTGCTTGGGCTCCCTGGTTGCTCCAGGCGTGCCCTGACTTACCCTCGCTGGGTGAGTCCCACAGACCTTGCTGGTCTGCACCATCGTCCTTCTTCCATTTCTACGAGACTTGCCGTTGCCAAGGCTTATTGGGTCCAATCCGGTCACAGACACCCCTGCAATCGACAGACGTTGTGGGACAGCTCGAATCCAGCTCCTGGTTGTCGTCGATGCCTCCTGGACCTCGTGGCTGAAGAGTCAAGACAACTGTCAACCTACCTGAAGCACTCGACATCGGTGGGCATCTGCTCATCGCCCTTCTGGTCACTGGCTAGTGACCCAGACTCTGTCCCCTCTGCTTTCAGGTTCTTCAGATCTTCGATCCACCTTTGGATCCACCCGAACACTTTCGACTTGGCCGCCAGCAGCACTTTGCAGCAGATCGCCATTGAAAACGATGACGAAACCCGACCCCGAAAGACACCTATGCACCCGGCTCCCCTGGGTGAGGTAACTCGAGTACTCCGGTGCTCCTGTGGGTATTGACACTAGAACAGCCTAGTTATCAAAGGGTTTGCTCCAAGTCCTCCTCTAAGTGTCCCTTTTCTTTAAAATTCCAACCGCGACTTTCCCCATAGAAGTCAACGGCGATTCGCGGCTGTGTTCTTACACTGCACGCGTCCCCCGTGGGTCCCCTGTGTCACTACCTTGGGTGGTTCCTTGTGGTCCAAGCACTTCTACAGGCTCTAGGCCCTGTGTCTAGCTCAGTCGTGGTTCTTATACCACTTTATTGGTATATGGTTTGGTACGCCCCTAGGGCTCAAACGTGTATTTGTGCTATTACTGTAGATAACTAACTTATAACTTATGTACTTCGAACTCTAGCCTCATAAAGAGACTAGAGGGGTGTGTTTAGCAATAAATACATACATTTTGAATATATACCTGGTGTGGTCCTCTTTCATTTGGTCACTCAGGAGATTATAGACTGGTAAAACAAGCTGCTTTACATTCCTTCAAGACTTAGCCTGAAGGCTGCTCTCCATAGCTACCACTAGGATAGCTTTCAATAAAGGTTGTCTTTAACCTATCTCCATAGCTACCACTAGGATAGCTTTCAATAAAGGTTGTCTTTAACCTATCTCCAATAAGGGGTTGTTTGGACTGGTGCAAGGTGCCCACTATTATTAGTGGACAGCATATGCCAGGCCAACTTCTCACAATGAGGTCAACATGTTTCTCGCTCACTGTAATAGTCTACATGCGATTCATCAGGACCTATATTGTGGAAACTATCTACACTTAAAATTGGCGACGTGGCAACATACTCACATCAACCAGGTAACTACCTAAATCGTGTACCTGTCAGACCTGGTTCTACCCATTGTTGTAAGCTAACCAGGCGGCATCAGTACCCGGTAGGTCAAACTAGAGGAGTTCCTCACGCGTTTTGTGCTGTTGTCACGTATCGAGTTGACCTACCCACATCTACCGGGTACTTTTACAGTGAGCGAGAAACATGTTGACCTCATTTGCACCAATAGCGACGCTTAGACCTAAGACATAATACTTAGCCAAGCACCGCATTGTTTATATTTTTAACTAGGGTAGGAGACCCACTGATTAAAAATTGTCTTCACGGATACTCCGAACCTTATTTTAAATCACACACATACATCTACACAGTTCTGACCCCTCACCCCCACTTCACCATAAGGCTTTTGGAAAAGATCTCCGCCAAAGTGCCCCTACTACAGGGAGCCTGTTGGGTATTGCACCGCCGACCCGACGAGGAGCAGCCCAGATGATGAAGCATGACACCCGATTGGGTGTGTGAGGGCATTACAATCCAATAAATGGACTCCCAACTCTGAACCCAAACGTTCAGGGTGGTGTCAATTTCCTTGCTCGTACACTCTTGAGGAACAGCATAACCTTCTTCTTCTAATACTGTTAAATATATATACCAAGGTGTATAGGTGAATCAGTGGGTGCGTGGCTGACTGTATAAGTGAGTGATTAGATGTCTAAGTGAATATATGGGTGAGATGACATCACTGATGACATCTCAAATGACATCACTGATGACATCATCCAGTGACTGAGTGTTTCTAAAAAAATATGTTTTATACATATATATATTCACTGAAAAAACCATAGGTTTCAGGGACGTTATAGTTACAAATTAGCATTTAAAAAACCTTTGAAATTCACTGAAAAAACCATAGGTTTTAGGGACAGTTATAGTTATTTGGACATTGCACTCGTACAAAACCCGTGAAATTCCCTCGTTATAGTTAGTCCAGCTAACTATAACTCGCGCCCGCAATGCACTGCTGATGACGTCACATATTACATCACTCATGACATGGTCAGTGACATCACTGATGACATCACTGATGACATCTCAAATGACATCACTGATGACATCACTGATGACATCATCCAGTGACTTTGTGTTTCTGTAAAGTTTAAATATTTTTAATATATATAGGAAAAGACGTATTGAAGAATGAGTGGGTGTGTAAGTGTCTGTATGGATGATTTAGTAGGTGCGTGACTGACTCTATAAGTGAGTGATTTAACGTATCTTACTGAATGCATGGGTTAGTGACTAAACTGGGAGAATGTCTGTATCCGTCTGTCTGTTGCTGTGTAAGTGGCTGCATGTGTTTGTGAATAGCTACATGAGTGTCTATATGAGTTATTGAATGCTTGTGTGAGTATCTGTATGGGTGCCTGAGTGTTTGTGTGGGAGGGTGTGTGCGACTCTGTGCATAGATGTGTGAGTGGGTGATTCACTGGGTGGATGGTTTAAAGAGTGCATCTGTGATAGACTGTATGGGTGGGTAAGTGTGTGTAAGAGTGTGTTAGTGAGTGAATGTATGTCCCAGTGGTACATGTGTGAGTAACTACATATGTGAAAGGCAGTATATATGTGTGTTGGAGTATATAAATAGCTATAAGCAAGAGTGAGTGATTGTGATAGTGGCTGTATGGATGAGTGTGTGCTTGTATCAGTGATTGTATAAGAGCGTAAGAATGTGCTAGTATTTGTATGAGTAAGTGAGCTGGTGTGTGTATAACTGTATAGGTGAGTAAATGGTAGTGTGTTTAATTATTTGCATGACTGACTAGGTGTGTGAGTACCTCTATGGATGAGTGGCGGTGTTTGAGTGTCTATATAGGAGTATGAGTGCATATGATAGTCCTGTACTGAGTGACCGTAAGTATGAGTGACTGTACGGGTGAGTGAGTGGATGTGTGCATAGACCTAAGAATCAGTGAGTGGGTATGTAGTTATTGGTGTTGGAGTGTCTATGGTTTTGCGAATGGCAGTCTGTAATTTAGAGTGGGTGTTTCAAAGGTTATATTAGGGTGTGAGAAGATGCATGAAATTATCACGTGGATGATGTCATCAGTGATGTCATTTGAGATGTCATTAGTGATGTCATCAGTGATGTCACTGACCATGTCATGAGTGATGTAATATGTGACGTCATCAGCAGTGCATTGCGGGCGCAAGTTATAGTTAGCTGGACTAACTATAACGGGGGAATTTCACGGGTTTTGTACGAGTGCAATGTCCAAATAACTATAACTGTCCCTAAAACCTATGGTTTTTTCAGTGAATTTCAAAGGTTTTTTAAATGCTAATTTGTAACTATAACGTCCCTGAAACCTATGGTTTTTTCAGTGAATTTCAAAGGTTTTTTAAATGCTAATTTGTAACTATAACTGTCCCTAAAACCTACGGTTTTTTCAGTGAATTTCAAAGGTTTTGTAAATGACAATTTTTAAATGTATTAATTGTTATATAAATTTTTTTCATACTGATTTCCAAATTGTTTAGAAACAATTTTTTTTACATATTTTATTTTTTAAATTACATTGTAATTACATTATACATTACATTACAAAAAATACTTTCTCAGAATGAATTACTTTAGTTTAAATACTTTGCACATAGGCAATAGACTTTTAAGTACAGTAGTTACAGTTGTTGCAATGGGCAACACATTTTCAAACACAATGCAACATTCAGCTCAATGTGAATTTCTAGTTAAATGCAATTAGTTACTTTATGGATTACTTTTCTAACCACAGGACTGGATCCTAGATTCAGTCCTGGGACATCTCCTGTAAACAGTTGAGTAAAAGCGTTTTGGTTACAGTAGTGATTTTTAAGGAATATTATTGTATTTTAAAAGTTGACACTTAGAAACTTTTTCTCATAGAATCACCAATGTTATCCTATGGAAGGAAATTCACTTAGCAGGTAAAAACTGTTATCGTTACTTTTTCTTACTCAGTGTTGGATCCTGGATCCAGCACTGGTGCATCTCCTGTAAACAGTTGAAAGAATGCGTTTAAGTCATACAGGCGATTTTTAAGGAATATTTGTAGTTTGTGAAAATCGACACTTTGAAAGTTTTCTGCTGAAAACCAGACAATGGATTCCTATGGAAGAAAATATAAGTTACTGGTAAGTACGGTTAAAATTACTTTTCAGGGTCAGTGCTGGGCTAAAAGATGCAGCACTGGGTTCTCTCCTGATAACAGGTGAGTAAATTGGAATTCGTACTTTGGTTGATTTTAGAGGAATATTATAAAGTTCCAAAACTCCACACTTAGAAGAATTTCCAAGTGAAACCAGTCAATGTTAGCCTATGAAGGAAATTCAAGTTACTGGTAAGTACGGTTAAAATTACTTTTCAGGACCAGTACTGGGCTGAAAGATGCAGCACTGAGGTCTCTCCTGATAACAGGTGAGTAAATCGGAATTCGTATTTCGGCTGATTTTAGAGGAATATTTTAAAGTTCCAAAACTCCACACTTAGAAGAATTTCCAAGTGAAACCAGTCAATGTTAGCCTATGAAGGAAATCCAAGTTACCGGTAAGAACGGTTAAAATTACTTTTGAGGATCAGTACTGGGCTGAAAGATGCAGCACTGAGGTCTCTCCTGATAACAGGTGAGTAAATCGGAATTCGTATTTCGGCTGATTTTAGAGGAATATTTTAAAGTTCCAAAACTCCACACTTAGAAGAATTTCCAAGTGAAACCAGTCAATGTTAGCCTATGAAGAAAATTCAAGTTACCGGTAAGTACGGTTAAAATTACTTTTCAGGACCAGTACTGGGCTGAAAGATGCAGCACTGAGGTCTCTCCTGATAACAGGTGAGTAAATCGGAATTCGTATTTCGGCTGATTTTAGAGGAATATTTTAAAGTTCCAAAACTCCACACTTAGAAGAATTTCCAAGTGAAACCAGTCAATGTTAGCCTATGAAGGAAATTCAAGTTACCGGTAAGTACGGTTAAAATTACTTTTCAGGACCAGTACTGGGCTGAAAGATGCAGCACTGAGGTCTCTCCTGATAACAGGTGAGTAAATCAGAATTCGGATTTCGGCTGATTTTAGAGGAATATTTGTATGTTTCAAAAATCAACACTTAGAAACTTTTTCAGCAAAAAGCAGGCAATGATATTCTATGGAAGGAAATTCAAGTTACTGGTAAGTACGGTTAAAATTACTTTTGAGGATCAGTACTGGGCTGAAAGATGCAGCACTGAGGTCTCTCCTGATAACAGGTGAGTAAATCGGAATTCGTATTTCGGCTGATTTTAGAGGAATATTTTAAAGTTCCAAAACTCCACACTTAGAAGAATTTCCAAGTGAAACCAGTCAATGTTAGCCTATGGAAGGAAATTCAAGTTACTGGTAAGTACGGTTAAAATTACTTTTCAGGATCAGTACTGGGCTGAAAGATGCAGCACTGAGGTCTCTCCTGATAACAGGTGAATAAATCAGAATTCGGATTTCGGCTGATTTTAGAGGAATATTTTAAAGTTCCAAAACTCCACACTTAGAAGAATTTCCAAGTGAAACCAGTCAATGTTAGCCTATGAAGGAAATTCAAGTTACCGGTAAGTACGGTTAAAATTACTTTTCAGGACCAGTACTGGGCTGAAAGATGCAGCACTGAGGTCTCTCCTGATAACAGGTGAGTAAATCAGAATTCGGATTTCGGCTGATTTTAGAGGAATATTTGTATGTTTCAAAAATCAACAATTAGAAACTTTTTCAGCAAAAAGCAGGCAATGATATCCTATGGAAGGAAATTCAAGTTACTGGTAAGTACGGTTAAAATTACTTTTGAGGATCAGTACTGGGCTGAAAGATGCAGCACTGAGGTCTCTCCTGATAACAGGTGAGTAAATCAGATTTCGGATTTCGGCTGATTTTAGAGGAATATTTGTATGTTTCAAAAATCCACACTTAGAAACTTTTTCAGCAAAAAGCAGGCAATGATATCCTATGGAAGGAAATTCAAGTTACTGGTAAGTACGGTTAAAATTACTTTTGAGGATCAGTACTGGGCTGAAAGATGCAGCACTGAGGTCTCTCCTGATAACAGGTGAGTAAAGCAGAATTCGGATTTCGGCTGATTTTAGAGGAATATTTGTATGTTTCAAAAATCAACACTTAGAAACTTTTTCAGCAAAAAGCAGGCAATGATATCCTATGGAAGGAAATTCAAGTTACTGGTAAGTACGGTTAAAATTACTTTTGAGGAGCAGCACTGAGGTCTCTCCTGATAACAGGTGAGTAAATCGGAATTCGTATTTCGGCTGATTTTAGAGGAATATTTTAAAGTTCCAAAACTCCACACTTAGAAGAATTTCCAAGTGAAACCAGTCAATGTTAGCCTATGGAAGGAAATTCAAGTTACTGGTAAGTACGGTTAAAATTACTTTTCAGGATCAGTACTGGGCTGAAAGATGCAGCACTGAGGTCTCTCCTGATAACAGGTGAGTAAATCAGAATTTGGATTTCGGCTGATTTTAGAGGAATATTTTAAAGTTCCAAAACTCCACACTTAGAAGAATTTCCAAGTGAAACCAGTCAATGTTAGCCTATGAAGGAAATTCAAGTTACCGGTAAGTACGGTTAAAATTACTTTTCAGGACCAGTACTGGGCTGAAAGATGCAGCACTGAGGTCTCTCCTGATAACAGGTGAGTAAATCAGAATTCGGATTTCGGCTGATTTTAGAGGAATATTTGTATGTTTCAAAAATCAACAATTAGAAACTTTTTCAGCAAAAAGCAGGCAATGATATCCTATGGAAGGAAATTCAAGTTACTGGTAAGTACGGTTAAAATTACTTTTGAGGATCAGTACTGGGCTGAAAGATGCAGCACTGAGGTCTCTCCTGATAACAGGTGAGTAAATCAGAATTCGGATTTCGGCTGATTTTAGAGGAATATTTGTATGTTTCAAAAATCAACACTTAGAAACTTTTTCAGCAAAAAGCAGGCAATGATATCCTATGGAAGGAAATTCAAGTTACTGGTAAGTACGGTTAAAATTACTTTTGAGGATCAGTACTGGGCTGAAAGATGCAGCACTGAGGTCTCTCCTGATAACAGGTGAGTAAATCAGAATTCGGATTTCGGCTGATTTTAGAGGAATATTTGTATGTTTCAAAAATCAACACAGAAACTTTTTCAGCAAAAAGCAGGCAATGATATCCTATGGAAGGAAATTCAAGTTACTGGTAAGTACGGTTAAAATTACTTTTGAGGAGCAGCACTGAGGTCTCTCCTGATAACAGGTGAGTAAATCGGAATTCGTATTTCGGCTGATTTTAGAGGAATATTTTAAAGTTCCAAAACTCCACACTTAGAAGAATTTCCAAGTGAAACCAGTCAATGTTAGCCTATGAAGGAAATTCAAGTTACCGGTAAGTACGGTTAAAATTACTTTTGAGGATCAGTACTGGGCTGAAAGATGCAGCACTGAGGTCTCTCCTGATAACAGGAGAGTAAATCGGAATTCGTATTTCGGCTGATTTTAGAGGAATATTTTAAAGTTCCAAAACTCCACACTTAGAAGAATTTCCAAGTGAAACCAGTCAATGTTAGCCTATGAAGGAAATTCAAGTTACCGGTAAGTACGGTTAAAATTACTTTTGAGGATCAGTACTGGGCTGAAAGATGCAGCACTGAGGTCTCTCCTGATAACAGGTGAGTAAATCGGAATTCGGATTTCGGCTGATTTTAGAGGAATATTTGCACAATGGTGAAGGGAGGGGGCGGGGCCTGAGGTGACATCTGTGCAAACGCGCCCCGTGGTGCGTTTTAAGTTAGGGGATTAAGTCCCTTTGAATCATGAGGGTCCCTACGGGCCAACTAGCCCACCAGGAACCTTCAGTATGCGCCAGGGGGCTGCGTTGCAGAGACATGTACAGAGGCCACACCCCTTTTTACACCTCTCTGCAACGCAGCTCTGTGGCGCTTTCTGGACGTAGCGGTTGGGCTAGTTGGCCCCCAGGGACCCTCAGGATTGAAGAGGATTTAATTCCCCATCTTAAAACGCGCCACGGGCCTGTTTGCACACATGTCACCTGAAGCCCCGCCCCTCCCTTCACCACTGTGCAAACGCGCCCGTGGCGCGTTTTAAGTCGGGGATTAACTCCCCTTGAATCCTGAGGGTCCCTGGGGTGCAACTAGCCCACCATATACCTCCAAAAGCGCCATAGAGCTGCGTTGCAGAGAGGTGTAAAAGGGGCGTGGCCTCTGTACACTTCTCTGCAAGGCAGCCCCTGGCGCATACTGGAGGTTCCTGGTGGGCTAGTTGGCTCCCAGGGACCCCCAGTATTCAAGGGGAGTCGCTCCCCTCTGCAAACGCGCCAGGGGGCGCGTTTGCAGAGTGGTGAAGGAAGGGGGCGGGGCCTGCGAGCCCGATCGTTTTTTTGTGTTTTTTTTTTCCCCCCTGAAGGGGGGCTGTGTGGCCCCCCTTCCTTTTTCATATTTTTAGGCCCTGGGTACCCCATCCCCCAGGGCCTTACCCCTTTTTTTTAATTTAATTTAAAAAAAAAAACGGGTAGGGGGCCGCGTGGCCCCCTTCCCTGGGCCTGTATTGGCCCCGGGGACCCCATCCCCCGGGGCATGGCCTTTTTTATTTTTTGGGAGGGGGCTGCGTGGCCCCCTCCTCAGGCCATTTAAGGCCCCGGGGACCCCATCCCCGGGGCCGGCCTTTACATTTTTTTTTTTCTTTTTTGGGGAGGGGGCCGCGTGGCCCCCTCCTGGGCCACTACTTGCCCCGGGGACCCCATCCCCCGGGGCTGGCTCCTCTCCGTTGGGGACTGTGGGGGGTCCCCAATCCCCCACAGTCCCGCCGGCTCCCCACGTCCCTTGGGAGCCGGCATTGCTGTTCCACATGGGGAGCAGCTGACATGCTGCTCCCCATGTGGAAAAGCAATCTGCTTTGGATATTGGAAGAGAGAGCAGGTTTCCTGCTCTCTCTTCCAATATCCAAAGCAAGTTTGCAATGACAGGACGGGAGCCGCGAGGCTCCCGTCCTGTCATTGCAAACAGCAGTGTACCGGGGGTAGGCACCCCGGGACACTGCAGGAGCCGGCCCTGGGGGGTGGTGGTCCCCAGGGCCATCAAGGGCTCCAGGAGGGGGCCGCGTGGCCCCCCTCCCATTCAGTGCACAGCCCCGGGGAGGTGGTGGTCCCCGGGCTCTGGGGGTCCAAACGGACCCCCATTGTAATTTTTCTTAGTGCCCCGGGAGGTGGTGGTCCCCGGGCGTGTTTTTTAATTAAAAAAGAAGCCCCGGGAGGTGGTGGTCCTCGGGGCTGCGGGAGGGCTCAGAGCCCTCCCGCACCATTCTACATAAAGCCCCAGGGGGTGGTGGTCCCCGGGGCTTGGGGGCCCTTAGAGGCTCCCACACATAAAATTAACCCCCCCCAGCATGCCCCCGGGACTTGGCCCACCCGGGGGCCAATTAACATCAAAGCGCGGGAGACCGCGCTTCGATTTTTTTTTTTTTTTTTAATGCTTTTTTCTGCCCAGGGTGTCCTTGTGGGACCCCTGAGCAGACCTAGGGGTCAGGGTGTTTCTACCCTGCCCCCTTTGTGCGTTTGCGCACTTGTTTCTTTTTTTTTCTCGGCGGGATTCGTGCACCCTAAGCGCATCCCGCCGATTTGTTTTTAAAAAAATGCTTTTTCTGCCCAGGGGTCCTTGTGGGACCCCTGAGCAGACCTAGGGGTCAGGGTGTTTCTACCCTGCCCCCTTTGTGCGCTTTGCGCACTTGTTTCTGTCCCTCGGTTCTACCGAGGACAAAATGGCTGCCAACACTTCCTGATTTGGAGTGTTGACAGCCAATTAACATAAAGCTCGTGCTCGGGAGGATCCGCGGCCCTAGATATATCTATCTTTTTACTTTTCATTTTCTCAGCAACTACTGAACGGATTTACACCATTTAACAAAAGGGTTCTTTCTGAACCAAGAACTACCTCTTTGCCAAATTTGGTGTAATTCCGTTCAGCAGTTCGGGCTGTAGCCGTGTCTAAAGTTTCCTATGGAAAATTGCATGGGGAAAATGCGTTTTGGGACCCCCTTTTTCTCGGCCCCCGCTGACGAATCCCCCGAGACTTTCAGGGTAGGAGCGGACCGGAGCGGGCCACAAAGTTTGAAAATTTTGCGAAGATACGTCAACCGGCAAGAGAGTTATTTCAAATAGAATGTCGCGGATTTCCTATGGATAATAGGTTGTAACTATAACTATCTACTGGCGACCGCCAGTAGATAATATATATATATATATATATATATATATATATATTCACTGAAAAAACCATAGGTTTTAGGGACAGTTATAGTTAGTTGGACATTGCACTCATACAAAACCCGTGAAATTCCCCCGTTATAGTTAGTTCAGGTAACTATAACTCGCGCCCCCGGAATATTACATCACTCATGACATGGTCAGTGACATAACTGATGACATCACTGATGACATCTCAAATGACATCATCCAGTGACTGTGTGTTTCTGTAAAGTTTAAATATGTTTAATATATATAGGGAAAGGCGTATTGAAGAATGAGTGGGTGTATAAGTGTCTGAATGGATGATTTAGTAGGTGCGTGACTAACTCTATAAGTGAGTGATTAAACATATCTTACTGAATGCATGGGTTAGTGACTAAACTGGGTGAATGTCTGTATCCGTCTGTCTGTTGCAGTGTAAGTGGCAGCATGGGTTTGTGAATAGCTACATGAGTGTCTATATGAGTTATTGATTGGTTGGCTGAGTATCTGTATGGGTGCCTGAGTGTTTGTGTGGGTGGGGTGTGTGCGACTCTGTGCATAGATGTGTGAGTGGGTGATTCACTGGATGGATGGTTACAAGAGTGCATCTGTGATAGACTGTATGGGTGGGTAAGTGTGTGTAAGAGTGTGTTAGTGAGTGAATGTATGTCCCAGTGGTACATGTGTGAGTAACTACGTATGTGAAAGGCAGTATATATGTGTGTTGGAGTATATAAATACCTATAAGCGAGAGTGGTTATTGTGATAGTGACTGTATGGATGAGTGTGTGCTTGTATCAGAGATTGTATAAGAGCGTAAGAATGTGCTAGTATTTGTAAGAGTAAGTGAGCTGGTGTGTGTATAATTGTATAGGTGAGTAAATGGGTGTGTGCTTAATTTTTTGCATGACTGACTAGGTGTGTGAGTACCTCTATGGATGAGTGGCGGTGTGTGAGTGTTTATATAGGTGTATGAGTGCATATAATAGTCCTGTACTGAGTGACTATAAGTATGAGTGACTGTACGGGTGAGTGAGTAGATGTGTGTGTGTAGACCTAAGAATCAGTGAGTGTGTATATAGTAATCGGTGTTGGAGTGTCTATGGTTTTGACAATGGCAGTCTGTAATTTACAGTGGGTGTATCAAAAGTTATATTAGGGTGTGAGAAGATGCATCAAATTATCACATGGATGATGTCATCAGTGATGTCATCAGTGATGTCATTTGAGATGTCATCAGTGATGTCATCAGTGATGTCACTGACCATGTCATGAGTGATGTAATATGTGACGTCATCAGCAGTGCATTGCGGAGCGCGAGTTATAGTTACCTGAACTAACTATAACGGGGGAATTTCACGGGTTTTGTACGAGTGCAATGTCCAACTAACTATAACTGTCCCTAAAACCTATGGTTTTTTCAGTGAATTTGTAAGGTTTTTTAAATGCTAATTTCTAACTATAACGTGCCTGAAACCTATGGTTTTTTCAGTGAATTTCAAAGGTTTTTTAAATGCTAATTCCTAACTATAACATGTCTGAAACCTATGGTTTTTTTCAGTGAATTTCAAAGGTTTTGTAAATGACAATTTTTAAATGTATTAATTGTTATATTTATTTTTTTGATACTGATTTACTACATTTTTTTAAACTATTTATTTTTAGATATTTGATTTTTTAAATACATTGTAATTACATTATACATTACATTACAAAATATACTTTCTCAGAATGAATTACTTTAGTTTAAATACTTTGCAAATAGGCAATAGACTTTTAAGTACAGTAGTTACAGTTGTTGCAATGGGCAACACAATTTCAAACACAATGCAACATTGAGCTCAATGTGAATTTCAAGTTAAATGCAATTAGTTACTTTATGGATTACTTTTCTAACCACAGGACTGGGTCCTAGATTCAGTCCTGGGACATCTCCTGTAAACAGTTGAGTAAAAGCGTTTTGGTTACAGTAGTGATTTTTAAGGAATATTATTGTATTTTAAAAGTTGACACTTAGAAACTTTTTCACATAGAATCACCAATGCTATCCTATGGGAGAAAATTCACTTAGCAGGTAAGTAGTGTTATCGTTGCTTTTTCTTACTCAGTGGTGGATCTTGGATCCATCACTGGTGCATCTCCTGTAAACAGTTGAAAGAATGCGTTTAAGTCATACAGGCGATTTTTAAGGAATATTTGTAGTTTGTGAAAATCGACACTTTGAAACTTTTCTGCTGAAAACCAGACAATGGATTCCTATGGAAGGAAATACAAGTTACTGGTAAATACGGTTAGAATTACTTTTCAGGGTCAGTGCTGGGCTAAAAGATGCAGAACTGGGTTCTCTCCTGATAACAGGTGAGTAAATCGGAATTCGTAGTTCGGCTGATTTTAGAGGAATATTATAAAGTTCCAAAACTCCACACTTAGAAGAGTTTCCAAGAGAAACCAGTCAATGTTAGCCTATGGAAGGAAATTCAAGTTACTGGTAAGTACGGTTAAAATTACTTTTCAGGATCAGTACTGGGCTCAAAGATGCAGCACTGAGGTCTCTCCTGATAACAGGTGAGTAAATCGGAATTCATAGTTCGGCTGATTTTAGAGGAATATTTGTATGTTCCAAAAATCGACACTTAGAAACTTTTTCCGCAAAAAGCAGGCAATGATATCCTAAGGAAGGAAATTGAAGTTACTGGTAAGTACGGTTAGAATTACTTTTCAAGGTCAGTGCTGGGCTAACAGATGCAGCACTGGGTTCTCTCCTGATAACAGGTGAGTAAATCGGAATTCGTAGTTCGGCTGATTTTAGAGGAATATTATAAAGTTCCAAAACTCCACACTTAGAAGAATTTCCAAGTGAAACCAGTCAATGTTAGCCTATGGAAGGAAATTCAAATTACTGGTAAGTGCGGTTAAAATTACTTTTCAGGATCAGTATTGGGCTCAAAGATGCAGCACTGAGGTCTCTCCTGATAAAAGGTGAGTAAATCGGAATTCGTAGTTCGGCTGATTTTAGAGGAATATTTGTATGTTTCAAAAATCGACACTTAGGAATATTTGCACAATGGTGAAGGGAGGGGCGGGGCCTGAGGTGACATCTGTGCAAACGCGCCCCGTGGCGCGTTTTAAGTTGGGGGATTAAGTCCCCTTGAATAATGAGGGTCCCTGGGGTCCAACTAGCCCACCCTGTACCTCCAGTATGCGCCAGGGAGCTGCGTTGCAGAGAGGTGTTCAGAGGCCACGCCCCTTTTTGCACCTCTCTGCAACGCAGCTCTGTGGCGCTTTCTGGACGTACCTGGTGGGCTAGTTGGCCCCCAGGACCCTCAGGATTGAAGGGGATTTCATTCCCCATCTTAAAATGCGCCACGGGGCCTGTTTGCACACATGTCACCTGAAGCCCCGCCCCCTCCCTTCACCACTGTGCAAACGCACCCCGTGGCGTGTTTTAAGTTGGGGGATTAAGTCCCCTTGAATCCTGAGTGTCCCTGGAGTCGAACTAGCCCACCATGTACCTCCAAAAGCGCCACAGAGCTGCGTTGCAGAGAGGTGTATAAAGGGGCGTGGCCTCTGTACACCTCTCTGCAACACAGCCCCTGGCGCATACTGGAGGTTCCTGGTGGGCTAGTTGGCCCCAGGGACCTCCAGTATTCAAGGGGAATTACTTCCCCTTCTTAAACGCGCCGAGGGCGCGTTTGCACACTGCTGCAGGGAGGGGGTGGGGCCTCCGGCACAATGCCGTTTTTTTCCTTTTTTTTATGGGAGGGGGCTGCGTGGCCCCCTTCCCTCGGCCACTTTTGGCCCCGGGGACCCCATTCCCCGGGGCCTGAGCATTTAAAAAAAAAAAAAAAAAACGGGAAGGGGGCCGCGTGGCCCCCCTTCCCTGGGCTTCTATTGGCCCCAGGGACCCCATCCCCCGGGGCATGCCCTCTTTTTTAATTAAAAAAATATATATTTGGGGGGGGCTGCGTGGCCCCCCTCCTCAGGCCATTTAAGGCCCCGGGACCCCATCCCCGGGGCCGGCCTTGCCCTTTTTTTATTTTTTAATTGGGGAGGGGGGCTGCGTGGCCCCCCTCCCGGGCCACTTATGGCCCCAGGGACCCCATCCCCCGGGGCCTGGCCTCTCGTTGGAGACTGTGGGGGGGTCCCCAATCCCCCCACAGTCCCAGCCGGCTCCCAGCCTCCTGCGGGAGCCGGCATTGCTTTTCCACATGGGGAGCAGCTAACATGCTGCTCCCCGTGTGGAAAAGCAATTGGTTTGCATTTTGAAAGAGAGAGCAGGTTTCCTGCTCTCTCTTTCAAAATGCAAACTAAGTTTGCTATGACAGGACGGGAGCCGCGATGCTCCCGTCCTGTCATAGCAAACTACAGTGTCCCGGGGGTAGGCACCCCGGGACACTGCAGGAGCCGGCCCTGGGGGTGGTGGTCCCCAGCGCCATCTCTGGCTCCAGGAGGGGCCGCGCGGCCCCCTCCCAACCTCTGTTCAAAGCCCCGGGGAGGTGGCGGTCCCGGGGCGTGTGGGGGGCTGGAACCTCCCACACAGGTTTTAAAATAAAAAAACTGCCCCGGGGGTGGCGGTCCCCGGGGCAGTGGGAGGCGCACAGCCCTCCCGCCATCATTTTTTATAAAGCCCCGGGGGTGGCAGTCCTCGGGGCTTGGGGGCCTTAGAGGCCCCCACAAACAATAAACCCACCCCCGCATGCCCCCGGGACTTGGGCCACCCGGGGGCAAATTTACATCAAAGCGCGGGAGACCGCGCTTCGATTTTTTTTCGGCAGAATCCGCGCACCCTGAGCGCATCCTGCCGATTTTTTTTTTTTAAATGCTTTTTTCTGCCCAGGGTGTCCTTGTGGGACCCCCTGAGCAGACCTAGGGGTCAGGGTGTTTCTACCCTGCCCCCTTTGTGCGTTTGCGCACTTGTTTCTTTTTTTTTTCTCGGCGGGATTCGTGCACCCTAAGCGCATCCCGCCGATTTGTTTTAAAAAAAATGCTTTTCTGCCCAGGGGTCCTTGTGGGACCCCTGAGCAGACCTAGGGGGTCAGGGTGTTTCTACCCTGCCCCTTTTGCGCTTTACGCACTTGTTTCTGTCCCTCGGTTCTACCGAGGGACAAAATGGCTGCCAACACTTCCTGATTTGGAGTGTTGACAGCCAATTAGCATGCAACTCGTGATCAAGAGGGTACGCGGACCCTACTCAGCCATAGATATATATGTGATTTTATTTGTGATTTTATCAGAAACTACTGAACGGTTTTACACCATTTAAGCAAAAGGCATGACACTGAACCAAGGGCTACCTCTTTGCCAAATTTGGTGTAATTCCGTTCAGCAGTTCGGGCTGTAGCCGCGATGAAAGGATCCTATGGATAAATGAATGGGGAAAACGCGTTTTGGGACCCTCCTTTTTTCTCGGCCCCCGCTTGACGAATCAACCCAAGACTTTCAGGGTAGGATCGGAGCGCCCCAACAAGTTGGAAGCTTTCGCGAAGATTCGTCAACCGGCGCAAGAGTTATTTCAAATAGAATGTTGCGGATTTCCTATGGAAAATAGGTTTTATCTATAACTATCTACTGGCGACCGCCAGTAGATAATATATATATATATATATATTCACTGAAAAAACCATAGGTTTTAGGGACAGTTATAGTTAGTTGGACATTGCACTCGTACAAAACCCGTGAAATTCCCCCGTTATAGTTAGTCCAGCTAACTATAACTCGCGCCCGCAATGCACTGCTGATGACGTCACATATTACATCACTCATGACATGGTCAGTGACATCACTGATGACATCACTGATGACATCTCAAATGACATCACTGATGACATCACTGATGACATCATCCAGTGACTGTGTGTTTCTGTAAAGTTGAAATATTTTTAATATATATAGGAAAAGACGTATTGAAGAATGAGTGGGTGTGTAAGTGTCTGTATGGATGATTTAGTAGGTGCGTGACTGACTCTATAAGTGAGTGATTTAACGTATCTTACTGAATGCATGGGTTAGTGACTAAACTGGGTGAATGTCTGTATCCGTCTGTCTGTTGCTGTGTAAGTGGCTGCATGTGTTTGTGAATAGCTACATGAGTGTCTATATGAGTTATTGAATGCTTGTGTGAGTATCTGTATGGGTGCCTGAGTGTTTGTGTGGGAGGGGTGTGTGCAACTCTGTGCATAGATGTGTGAGTGGGTGATTCACTGGGTGGATGGTTTCAAGAGTGCATCTGTGATAGACTGTATGGGTGGGTAAGTGTGTGTAAGAGTGTGTTAGTGAGTGAATGTATGTCCCAGTGGTACATGTGTGAGTAACTACATATGTGAAAGGCAGTATATATGTGTGTTGGAGTATATAAATAGCTATAAGCGAGAGTGAGTGATTGTGATAGTGGCTGTATGGATGAGTGTGTGCTTGTATCAGTGATTGTATAAGAGCTACCATTTGTATGAGTAAGTGAGCTGGTGTGTGTATAACTGTATAGGTGAGTAAATGGTAGTGTGTTTATTTATTTGCATGACTGACTAGGTGTGTGAGTACCTCTATGGATGAGTGGCGGTGTTTGAGTGTCTATATAGGAGTATGAGTGCATATGATAGTCCTGTACTGAGTGACCGTAAGTATGAGTGACTTTACGGGTGAGTGAGTGGATGTGTGCATAGACCTAAGAATCAGTGAGTGGGTATGTAGTTATTGGTGTTGGAGTGTCTATGGTTTTGCGAATGGCAGTCTGTAATTTAGAGTGGGTGTATCAAAGGTTATATTGGGGTGTGAGGAGGTGCATCAGATTATCACGTGGATGATGTCATCAGTGATGTCATTTGAGATGTCATCAGTGATGTCATCAGTGATGTCACTGACCATGTCATGAGTGATGTAATATGTGACGTCATCAGCAGTGCATTGTGGGGGCGCGAGTTATAGTTAGCTGGACTAACTATAACGGGGGAATTTCTACGGGTTTTGTACGAGTGCAATGTCCAACTAACTATAACTGTCCCTAAAACCTATGGTTTTTTCAGTGAATTTCAAAGGTTTTTTAAATGCTAATTTGTAACTATAACGTCCCTGAAACCTATGGTTTTTTCAGTGAATTTCAAAGGTTTTTTAAATGCTAATTTGTAACTATAACATGTCTGAAACCTACGGTTTTTTCAGTGAATTTCAAAGGTTTTGTAAATGACAATTTTTAAATGTATTAATTGTTATATACATTTTTTTCATACTGATTTCCAAATTTTTTAGAAACAATTTTTTTTTAAATATTTTATTTTTAAATTACATTGTAATTACATTATACATTACATTACAAAAAATACTTTCTCAGAATGAATTACTTTAGTTTAAATACTTTGCACATAGGCAATAGACTTTTAAGTACAGTAGTTACAGTTGTTGCAATGGGCAACACATTTTCAAACACAATGCAACATTCAGCTCAATGTGAATTTCTAGTTAAATGCAATTAGTTACTTTATGGATTACTTTTCTAACCACAGGACTGGATCCTAGATTCAGTCCTGGGACATCTCCTGTAAACAGTTGAGTAAAAGCGTTTTGGTTACAGTCGTGATTTTTAAGGAATATTATTGTACTTTAAAAGTTCACACTTAGAAACTTTTTCTCATAGAATCACCAATGTTATCCTATGGAAGGAAATTCACTTAGAAGTTAAAAACTGTTATCGTTACTTTTTCTTACTCAGTGTTGGATCCTGGATCCAGCACTGGTGCTTCTCCTGTAAACAGTTGAAAGAATGCGTTTAAGTCATACAGGCGATTTTTTAGGAATATTTGTAGTTTGTGAAAATCGACACTTTGAAATTTTTCTGCTGAAAACCAGACAATGGATTCCTATGGAAGAAAATATAAGTTACTGGTAAGTATGGTTAAAATTACTTTTCAGGACCAGTACTGGGCTGAAAGATACAGCACTGAGGTCTCTCCTTATAACAGGTGAGTAAATCGGAATTCGTATTTCGGCTGATTTTAGAGGAATATTTTTATGTTTCAAAAATCAACACTTAGAAACTTTTTCAACAAAAAGCAGGCAATGATATCCTATGGAAGGAAATTCAAGTTACTGGTAAGTACGGTTAAAATTACTTTTCAGGACCAGTACTGGGCTGAAAGATGCAGCACTGAGGTCTCTCCTTATAACAGGTGAGTAAATAGGAATTCGTATTTCGGATGATTTTAGAAGAATATTTGCACAATGGTGAAGGGAGGGGCGGGGCCTGAGGTGACATCTGTGCAAACGCGCCCCGTGGCGCGTTTTAAGTTGGGGGATTAAGTCCCCTTGAATCCTGAGGGTCCCTAGGGGCCAACTAGCCCACCAGGAACCTCCAATATGCGCCAGGGGCTGCGTTGCAGAGACGTGTAGAGAGGCCACACCCCTTTTACACCTCTCTGCAATGCAGCTCTGTGGCGCTTTCTGGATGTACCTGTTGGGCTAGTTGGCCCCAGGGACCCTCAGGATTGAAGGGGATTTAATTCCCATCTTAAAACGCGCCACGGGGCCTGTTTGCACACATGTCACCTGAAGCCCCGCCCCTCCCTTCACCACTGTGCAAACGCGCCCGTGGCGCGTTTTAAGTTGGGGAATTAAGTCCCCTTGAATCCTGAGGGTCCCCGGAGTCCAACTAGCCCACCATATACCTCCAAAAGCGCCACAGAGCTGCGTTGCAGAGAGGTGTAAAAGGGGCGTGGCCTCTGTACACCTCTCTGCAAGGCAGCCCCTGGCGCATACTGGAGGTTCCTGGTGGGCTAGTTGGCCCCCAGGGACCCCCAGTATTCAAGGGGAATCGTTCCCTCTCTGCAAACACGCCAGGGGCGCGTTTGCAGAGTGGTGAAGGAATGGGGCGGGGCCTGCGGGCCCGATCGTTTAAAAAAAAAAATAATAATTTGGTCCCCTGAAGGGGGGCTCTGTGGCCCCCCTTCCTTTTTCCAGTTTTTATGCCCTGGGGACCCCATCCCCCAGGGCCTTACCCATTTTTTTTAATTACAAATAAAAAAAAAAACGGGAAGGGGGCCGCGTGGCCTCCCTTCCCTGGGCCTGTATTGGCCCCGGGGACCCCATCCCCGGGGCATGGCCTCGATTTTTTTTTTTCGTAGGGAGGGGGCTGCGTGGCCCCCTCCTCAGGCCATTTAAGGCCCGGGGACCCCATCCCCCGGGGCCGGCCTTTCCGTTTTTTTAATTTTATTTTTTTGGGGAGGGGGCCGCGTGGCCCCTCCCGGGCCACTACTTGCCCCGGGGACCCCATCCCCCGGGGCTGGCCCTCTCATTGGGGACTGTGGGGGGTCCCCAATCCCCACAGTCCCGCCGGCTCCCCGTGTCCTACGGGAGCCGGCATTGCTTACACATGGGGAGCAGCTAACATGCTGCTCCCCATGTGGAAAGCTAGTCGGCTTTGGATATTGGAAGAGAGAGCAGGTTTACCTGCTCTCTCTTCCAATATCCAAAGCAGTTTGCAATGACAGGACGGGAGCCGCGAGGCTCCCGTCCTGTCATTGCAAACAGCAGTGTCCCGGGGTAGGCACCCCAGGACACTGCAGGAGCCGGCCCTGGGGGGTGGTGGTCCCCAGGGCCATCAAGGGCTCCAGGAGGGGGCCGCGCGGCCCCCTCCCATTCAGTTCACAGCCCCGGGAGGTGGTGGTCCCCGGGGCTCTGGGGTCCGTAACGGACCCCCATATTTAAATGTTTAGTGCCCCGGGAGGTGGCGGTCCCCGGGGCATGTGGGGGGCTGGAGCCCCCCACACAGGTTTTTAATTAATTAAAAAAAGCCCCGGGGAGGTGGTGGTCCCCGGGGCTGCGGGAGGGCTCAGAGCCCTCCCGCACCATTTTTAAAAAAGCCCCGGGGGGTGGCGGTCCCCGGGGCTTGGGGGCCCTTTGAGGCCCCCACACATTAAATTATCCCCTCACCATGCCCCCGGGACTTGGGCCACCCGGGGCAAAATACAATCGAGCGCGGGAGACCGCGCTTCGATTCTTTTTTCAGCAGGATTCGCGCACCCTGAGCGCATCCTGCCGATTTTTAAAAAAACATTTTTTTTTTGCCCAGGGGTCCTTGTGGGACCCCTGAGCAAACCTAGGGCGTCAGGGTGTTTCTACCCTGCCCCCTTTGTGCGCTTTGCGCACTTGTTTCTGTCCCTCGGTTCTACCGAGGACAAAATGGCTGCCAACATTTCCTGAATCGGAATCTTGACAGCCAGCTGACAGCCAATTAACATGCAGCTCGTGATCGGGAGGGTACGCGGACCCTACTCGGCCATAGATATCACTATCTTTTTACTTTTGATTTTCTCAGCAACTACTGAACGGATTTACACCATTTAACAAAAAGGGTTCTTTCTGAACCAAGAACTACCTCTTTGCCAAATTTGGTGTAATTCCGTTCAGCAGTTCGGGCTGTAGCCGTGTCTAAAGTTTCTTATGGAAAATTGCATGGGGAAAACGCGTTTTGGGACCCCCTTTTTTCTCGGCTCCCGCTTGACGAATCCCCCCGAGACTTTCAGGGTAGGAGCGGACCGGATCGGGCCACAAAGTTTGAAAATTTTGCGAAGATACGTCAACCGGCAAGAGAGTTATTTCAAATAGAATGTCGCGGATTTCCTATGGATAATAGGTTGTAACTATAACTATCTACTGGCGACCGCCAGTAGATAATATATATATATATATATATATATATATATATATATATATATATATATATATATATATGCCAAGGTGTATTGAAGAATGAGTGGGTGTATGAGTGTCTGAATGGATGATTTAATAGGTGCATGACTGACTGTATAAGTTAGTGATTAAACATGTCTTACTAATACATGGGTGACTGCTTAATCTGTATGAATGTCTGTATCAGTCTGTCAGTTGCAGTGTAAGTTGCTGCTTGGGTTGGTTAGTAGGTACATGAGTGTCTATATATGTTTTTGATTGGTTGTCTGAGTACCTGAATGGGAGCCTGAGTGTGTGTGGGTGGGGTGTGTGACTCCCTGCATGGATGTGTGAGTGGGTGATTCACTGGGTGTATGGGTTCAAGAGTGCATCTTTGAGGGGCTGTATGGGTGGGTGAGTGTGTGTATGGCTGTGCTGGTGAGTGAATGGATGTCTCAGTGGTACATGTGTGAGTAACTACATATGTGAAAGGCAGTATATATGATTGTTGGAGTTTATAAATGATTATATGTGAGAGTGAATGATTGTGAGAGTGACTGTATGGATGAGTGTGTGCTTGTGTCAGTGATTGTATAAGAGAGTAAGTATGTGTTAGTATCTGCATAACTAAGTGAGGAGGTGTGTGTATAACTGTGTAGGTGAGTAAATGGGAGTGTGATTGATTCTTTGCATGATCGATTAGCTGAGTGAGTAACTCTATGGGTGAGTGGCGGTGTGTGAGTGTCTGTATGGGTGTATGAGTGCATATGATAGTGGCTGTATTGATGAGTGACTGCATGTATGAGTGACTGTATGGATAAGGGAGTGGATGTGTGTGTAGAGCTAAGAATCAGTGAATGGGTATGTAGTAACTGTTATTGGTGTGTCTATGGTTTCGAGAATGGCAGTCTGTATTTTAGAGTGGGTGTATCAAAGGTTATATTAGGCTGTGAGGAGGTGCATTAGATTATCACGTGGATGATGTCATCAGTGATGTCACTGACCATGTCATGAGTGATGTAATATGTGATGTCATCAGCAGTGCATTGCGGGGGCACGAGTTATAGTTAGCTCAACTAACTATAACGGCCACATTTCTCTGGTTTTGTATGAGTGAAATGTCCAACTAACTGTAACGTCCCTGAAACCTGTGTTTTTTTCTGTGAATTTCTATGGTTTTGTAAATGCTAATTTCTAAATATAACGTCCCTGAAACCTATGGTTTTTTCAGTGAATTTCTATGGTTTTTTAAATGATAATTTCTAACTATAATGTCCCTGAAACCTATGGTTTTTTCATTTAATTTGTAAGGTTTTTTAAATGCTAATTTCCAACTATGCCTACATAGGTAGGACATGTGCAGAAAGAGGAAGAAAGGCGCAGAAAGAAGCACAAGAAGTGCAGAAAGAGGCAACAGAGGTGCAGAAAGAGGCAAGAGAAGTGCAGAAAGAGGCAAAAGAGGTGCAGAAACAGGCAGGAGAGGTGCAGAAAGAGGAAACAGGGGTGCAGAAAGACACAGGAGAGGTACAGAAAGAGGGAAGAGGGGTGCAGAAGGAGGCAAGAGAAGTGCAGAAAGAAGCAAAAGAGGTGCAGAAGGAGACAAGAGAACTGCAGAGAGGCAGGAGAGTTGCATAAAAAGGGAACAGGGGTGCAGAAAGAGGCAAGAGAGGTGCAGAAAAAGGCAACAGAGGTGCAGAAACAGGCAAGAGAGGTGCAGAAAAAGGGAACAGGGGTGCAGAAAGAGAGGTGCAGAAAGATGGAAGAAGGGTGCAGAAAGAGGCAAGAGGGGTGCAGAAATAAGCAACAGAAGTGCAGAAAGAAGCAAGAAAAGTGCAGAAAGAAGCAACAGAGGTGCAGAAAGAGGCAAGAGTATTGCAGAAAGAAGCAACAGAGGTGCAGAAAGAGGGAAGAGGGGTACAGAAAGAGGCAAGAGGGGTGCAGAAAGAAGCAAGAGCAGTGCAGAAAGAACAAACAGAGGTGCTAAAGGAGGCAAGAGGGGTGCCAAAAGTTTCAAGAGAGGTGCAGAAAGAAGCAGGAGCAGTGCAGAAAGAACCAACAGAGGTGCAGAAACAGGCAAGAGTGGTGCAGAAAAAGGCAAGAGAAGTTCAGAAAGAAGCAACAGAGGTGCAGAAGGAGGCAAGAGAACTAAAGAGAGAGGCAAGAGAGTTGCAGAAAGAGGCAAAAGAGGTGCACATAGAGGGAAGAATGGTGCAGAAAGAGGCAAGAGCGGTGCAGAAAGAAGCAAGAGAGGTGTAGAAAGAAGCAAGAGAAGTGAAGAATGAAGCAACAGAGGTGCAGAAAGAGGCAAGAGGGGTGCAGATTGAGGCAAGAGAAGTGCAGAAGGAAGCAACAGAGGTCCAGAAAAAGGCAAGAAAAGTGCAGAAAGAGGCAAGAGAGTTACATAAACAGGCAAAAGAGGTGCAGAAAGAGAGAACAGGGGTGCAGACAGAGGCAAGAGAGGTGCAGAAAGAACCAACAGAGGTACAGAAAGAGGCAAGAGGGGTACAGAAATGTGCAAGAGAGTAGCACACAGAATCAAGAGCAGTGCAGGAAGAACCAATAGAGGTGCAGAAAGAGGCAAGAGGGGTGCAGAAAGAGGCAAGAGAAGGCCAGAAAAAAGCAAGTGAGGTGCAGAAAGAGGCAAGAAGGGTGCAGACAGAGGCAAGAGAGGAGCAGAAAGAGGCAAGAGAGGTGCACACAGAGGCTCGTGGGATGCAAACTTTGAAAGAGAGGTGCAGAAAGAAGCAAGAGAAGTGCAGAAAGAACCAACAGAGGTGCAGAAGGAGGCAAGAGGGGTGCAGAAAGAGCAAGAGAAGTACAGAAAAAAGCAACAGAGGTGCAGAAGGAGACAAGCAAACTGCAGAAAGAGGCAAGAGAGTTGCAGAAACAGGCAAGAGAGGTGAAGAATAAGGGAACAGGGTTGCAGAGAGAGGCAAGAGAGGTGCAGAAAGAACCAACAGAAGTGCAGAAAGAAGCAAGAGAAGTGCAGAAAGAAGCAACAGAGGTGCAAAAAGAGGCAAGAGAGGTGCAGAAAGAGGGAAGAGAGGTGCAGAAAGAGGCAAGAGGCGTGCAGAAAGAAGCAAGAGGGGTGCAGAAAGAAGCAACAGAGGTGCAAAAAGAGGCAAGAGAGGTGCAGAAGAGGGAAGAGAGGTGCAGAAAGAGGCAAGAGGGGTGCAGAAAGAAGCAAGAGGGCTGCAGAAAGAAGCAACAGAGGTGCAGAAAGAAGCAAGAGAATTGATGAAAGAGACAAGAGAGTTGCAGGAACAGGCAAAAGAAGTGCAGAAAGAGGCAAGAGAAGTGCTGAAAGACGCAACAGAGGTGCAGAAAGAAGCAAGAGAAGTGATAAAACAGACAAGAGAGTTGCAGAAAGAAACAAGAAAGGAGCAGACAAAAGGAAAAGAAGTGCAGAAAGAGGCAAGAGTGGTGTAGAAAGAGGCAGGAGAGGTTCAGAAAGAGGCAAGTGAGGTGCAGACAGAGGCAAGAGGGGTGCAGAAAGAGAAGAGAAGTGCAGAAAGAGGGAAGAGAAGTACAGAAAGAGGGAAGAGATATGCAGAAAGAGGGAAGGGGGTACAGAAAGAGGCACAAGGGGTGCAGAAAGAGGCACAAGGGGTGCAGAAAGAAGCAAAAGAGGTGCAGAAAGAGGCAAGAGAAGTGCAGAAATAGCAACAGTGGTGCAGAAAGAGGCAAGAGAAGTGCAGAAAGAGGCAAGAGCTGTGCAGAAATAGGGAAGAGGGGTGCAGAAAGAAGCACATGGGGTGCATAAAGAGGCACAAGGGGTGCAGAAAGAAGCAGGAGAAGTGCAGAAAGAAGCAACAGAGGTGCAGAAAGGGGGAAGGAGGGTAGAGAAAGAGACAAGAGAAGTGCAGAAAGAAGCAACAGAGGTGCAGAAAGAGGGAACAGGGGTGAAGAAAGAGACAAGAGGAGAGCAGAAACAAGCAACAGAGATGCAGAAAGGTGTAAGAGGGGTGGAGAAAGAGGCAAGAGGGGTACAGAAAGAAGCAAGAGAGGTGCAGAAAGAAACAAAAGAAGTGCAGAAAGAATGAACAGAGGTGCAGAGAGAGGCAACAAAGGTGGAGAAAGAGGGAAAAGGGGTGCAGAAAGAGACACGAGGGGTGCAGAAAGAAGCAAGAGAAGTGCAGAAAGAAGCAACAGAGGTGCAGAAAGAGGGAAGAGGTGTGCAGAAAGAGACAAGAGAAGTGCAAAAAGAAGAAACAGAGATGCAGAAAGGGGGAAGGGGTAGAGAAAGAGGCAAGAGGGAAGCAGAAAGAAGCAAAAGAGGTACAGAAAGAATGAACAGAGGTGCAGAAAGAGGCAAGAGGGGTACAGAAAGAGGGAAGAGGGGTGTAGAAAGACGCACAAGGGTTGCAGAAAGAAGGGACAGAGGTGCAGAAAGAAGCTAGATAAGTGCAGAAAGAAGCAACAGAGGTGCAGACAGAGGGATGAGGGGTGGAGAAAGAGGCAAGAGAAGCACAGAAAGATACAACAGAGATGCAAAAAGGGGTAACAGGGTTGGAGAAAGTGGCAAGAGGGGTGCAGAAAGAAGCAACAGAGGTGCAGAAAGAAACAAAAGAATTGCAGAAAGAAGGAACAAAGGTGGAAAAAGAGGCAAGAGGGGTGCAAATAGAGGTAAGAGGGGTGCAGAAAGAAGCACAAGAGGTGCAGAAAGAAGCAAGAGAGGTGCAGAAAGAAGCAAGAGGGGTGCAAAAAGAGGGAAGAGGGGTGCAGAAAGAGGCATGAGGTGTGCAGAAAGAAGCAAGAGATGTGCAGAAAGAAACAAAAGAAGTGCAGAAAGAAGGAACAGAGGTGCAGAAAGAGGCAACAGGGGTGCAGAAAGAGGGAAGAGGGGTGGAGAAAGAGGCAAGGGGTGTAGAAAGAAGCAAGGGAGCTGTAGAAACAAACAAAAGAAGTGCAGAAAGAAGGAACATAGGTGCAGAAAGAGGCAACAGGGGTGCAGAAAGAGAGACAAGCGGTGGAGAAAGAGGCAAGGGGGTGCAGAAAGAAGCAATAGAGCTGCAGAAAGAAACAAAAGAAGTGCAGAAAGAAGGAACAGAGGTGCAGAAAGAGGCAAAAGGGGTACAGAAATAGGCAAAAGGGGTGCAGAAAGAAGCGAGAGGTGCAGCAAAAAACAAAAGAAGTGCAAAAAGAAGTAACAGAGGTGCAGAAAGAGGCAAGAGGGGTGCAGAAAAGGGAAGAAGGGTGAAGAAAAAGGGAAGAGGGGTGCAGAAAGAAGCAAGAGAGGTGCAGAAAGAAACAAAAGAAGTGCAGAAAGAAGGAACAGTGGTGCAGAAAGAGGCAAGAGGGGTGCAGAAAGAGGGAAGAGGGGTGTGAAAGAGGCACGAGGGATGCATATAGAAGCAAGAGAGGTGCAGAAAGAAACAACAGAAGTGCAGGAAGAAGGAACAGAGGTGCAGAAAGAGGCAATATGGGTGAAGAAAGAGGGAAGAGGGGTGGAGAAAGAGGCAAGGGGGTGCAGAAAGAAGCAAGAGAGCTGCAGAAAGAAACAAAAGAAGTTCAGAAAGAAGGAACAGAGGTGCAGAAAGAGACAAGAGAGGTGCAGAAAGAGGCAAAAGGGGTGCAGAAAGAAGCAAGAGGTGCAGAACGAAACAAAAGAAGTGCAGAAAGAAGGAACAGAGGTGAAGAAAGAAACAAAAGAAGTGCGGAAATAAGCAACAGAGGTGCACAAAGAGGCAAGAGGAGTGCAGAAAGAGGGAAGTAGGGAGGAGAAAGAGGCAAGAGGGATACAGAAAGAAACAAGAGAGGTGCAGAAAGAAACAAAAGAAGTGCAGAAAGAACGAGCAGAGGTGCAGAAAGAGGCAAGAGGGGTGCAGAAAGAGGGAAGAGGGGTGTAAAAGAGGCACAAGGGGTGCAGAAAGAAGCAAGAGGGGTGCAGAAAGAAGCAAGAGAGGTGCAGAAAGAAACAAAAGAAGTGCAGAAAGAAGAAACAGAGGTGCAGATAGATGCAAGAGGGGTGCAAAAAGAGTGAAGAGGGGTGCAGAAAGAGGGAAGAGGGGTGGAGAAAGAGGCAAGAGAAGTGCAGAAAAAAGCAACAGGCATGCAGAAAGGGGGAAGTGGGTGGAGAAAGAGGCAAGAGGGATGCAGAAAGAAGCAAGAGAGGTGCAGAAAGAAACAAAAGAAGTGCAGAAAGAAGGAACAAAGGTGCAGAAAGAGGCAGGAAGGGTGCGGAAAGAGGGAAGAGGGGTGCAGAAAGAGGCAAGAGAGGTGCAGAAAGAGGCAAGAGGGGTGCACAAAGAAGCAAGTTAAGTGCAGAAAGAGGCAACAGAGGTGCAGAAAGAGGCAAAAGAGGTGCAGAAAGTAGAAGAGATATGCAGAAAGAGGCAAGAGAAGTGCAGAAAAAGAAAGAAATGTGCAGAAAGAAGCAACATAAATGCAGAAAGAGGCATTCGAGGCGCAGAAAGAAGCAAGAGTGGCTTGCACACCATTAGTACCCACATTTAGCAATAACTAAGAGGTGACCTTTCTAGGTTTACAAAGGACCTTCCACCGCGCTGTAACACTTGTCGCTGCATTTTTGGTAATGTTTGAGCTGTTTGAGCTAGAAACAAGGCTTTTTTGTATAAATCTGCTGATTAGGCAGAAGAGGATGGATTATGTGGCTAATGCGGAAAATGTGTAATTGTGCAAAAGTCGGTGCAGCAAAACAGTCGCATATATCCAGTGGCCCTACTCATACCTCTGACTAGGTCCAGAAGTGCTCCTCGGTGATTCCTTCTTTTTTTGTCTCATTGAGTTCATAGTTTAGCCTCTATAGAAACGAGGAAGACTAAACCTGAGGTTACCACTCCACAAGACAGACTACTATACCACATAATTACTCTTCATAACACATAATCCCACTCTACATAATTCCTATACACTAAATACCACATGCTTTCTATCCACATAATTTCACTGCACAATATACCACATAATTCCACTTCACACAACGTATATCCACTCCACTCCAAAAAACATTATTAAAAAACTTTTAATTTTACAATGCTAATAGATCTAACCCTTGCAAATGTGAGGCCTAATAAATTACAAATGCTTCTTTAACTGGTAGTCATGTTTGCAGAGTGGTGGAGAAAGGGGGCTGGGCCTCCAACCAGCGCTCAGGAATTCCGCTGCGTAGGACCTACAGGAGGTACTAGGAGGGCTTATTGGCCCACAAAGTCCCACAGGAGTAAAGTGGACTTTATCCCCTAACCAGTACTGTGCCAGGAGGTGCGTTTACAGAGTGGTGGAGAAAGGGGGGGGGGCATGGCCTCCGAAGACCTTTTAGCACTCCCACTGTGTGGGACTTAGTGGAGGTAACAGGAGGGGTAGTTGGCCCCCAAGGACATCTTTGGGGGCCAACTACCCCTTCTATTACCTCCAGTAAGTCCCACACAGCAGCATTGCTAATTTCTCATAGCAGGCCACGCCCCCTTTCCCCACCACTCTGCAAACGTGCTCCCTGGCGCGCTCTTGGGTGGGGATTTAAGTTCACTTCACTGCTGGGGGTCCTTAGGGGTCTACCAGCCTACCTGATAACTCCAGTAAGCCCCACACAGTGGGATTGCTGAGAGGAGGGAGACAGGCCACGCCCCCTTTGTCCACCACTCTGCAAACGCACCTCCTGGTGCGCTCTTGGTTGGGGGATGAAGTCCTCTTGCCTCCTGAGGGTCCCTGGAGGCTAACTAGCCCTGCTGTTACCTCCAGTATACCCCACACAGCTGGATTGCTGAGAGTGGTCCGTGGCCACGCCCCCTTTTTACACCACTTTGCAAATGCGCTGCCTGGCGCACTGCTGCTTGGGGGATGATGTCCACTTCAGTCCTGAGGTCCTCAGGACACAAGAGGACCTCATCACCCCACCAGCAGTGACCCAAGAGGCACATTTGCAGAGTGTTGTAAAAAGGGGCGTGGCCTCGGACCGCCTCTCAGCAAACCCACTGTGTGGGGCTTACTGGAGGTACCTGGTGGGCTAGTTGGCCCCTAAGGACCCTTAGCATTCAAGGGGACTTAATCCCCCAACCCAGAATGCACCAGGAGGTGAGTTTGCAGAGTTGTGCAGGGAGGGGGCGGGGCCTCTGCGAGATGCCGGCTTTTCTTTTCTTTCTGTATTTTTAGAAGGGGGCTGTGTGGCCCCCCTTCTTTTGGTATTTTTTGGGCCCTGGGTACCCCATCCCCCAGGGTCTGACCCATTTTTTTTATTTCAATAAAAAAGAATGGGAAGGGTGCCGTGCAGCCATGGGGACCCCATCCCCCGTGGCCTGGCCAGCCTTTAATATTAATTTTAGAAGGGGGCATGTGGCCCCCCTCCTCAGGCCAAATATGGCCCCTGGGACCCCAACCCCCGAGGCCAGCCTTCCGTTTAAAAAGAAAGTATATATATTTAATTAAAAGGGAGGGGGCTGAGTGGCTCCCTTCCCGGGCAACTTCTGGCCCGGGGGACCTCATCCCCCGGGGACGGCCCTCACATTGGGCACCGTGTGGGGAGCTTCAATGCCCCCGCATTCCCAGCCGGCTCCCCACCTCCTGCAGGAGCCGGTATTGCTTTTGGACAAGGGGAGCTGCTAACATGCAGCTCCCCTTGTCAAAAAGCAATTCTGCTTTGCTTCTGTGGGGGGGCCTTGTGCCCCCCGCACATTCATAACAAAGCCAAAGGGAGGTGGCGAGTTCCGGGGCAGCCCCTCATGCATTTTTTTTGTAAATAAGCCCCGGGGAGGTGGTGGTCCCTGGGGCTGCGGGGGGCCACATGCCCACCCACACACTATCATTAAAGCCTCGGGGAGGTGGCGATCCCCGGGGCTGTGTGGGCCCCCGCGTGCTCCCGCACCATAATAAAACATTGCCCCCGGGACCTGGCCCACCCGGGATCTTAAGGAAAACAAAGCGCAGGAGCCTGCTCTGTTTTTTTTTTTTATTTCGGCCGGATTCGCGCACCCAGCCTGAATTCGGCCGAAAATATAAAAAAACAATTTTTGGGGGCCCTTGGGGTCCTTGTGGGACCCCCTGAGCAGGCCTAGGGTGTCAGGGTATTTCTACCCTGCCCCCTTTTCTTGTTTTTTATCCTTTTTTTACAGTTTTCTTGCGACTCGGTTTTACCGAGTCACAAGAGTCTGCCAACACTTCCTGGTTTGGAGTGTTGACAGCCAATCAAAATGAAGCTCGTGCTCGGGAGGGTTTGCGAACCCTCCGCAGCCACCAGATATCGATATTTTTATTTTTTGAATTTCCCATGAACTACTGAATGGATTTACACCATTTAAAAAAAAGGTCGCTTTCTGAACCAAGAGCTACCTTTTTGCCAAATTTGGTGTCATTCTGTTCTGCAGTTCAGGCCGTAGCTTTGTCTAAAGTTCTTAAGGAAATTAACATGGAGGAAACGTGTTTTGGGACCCTCCTTTTTTCTCGGCCCCCTGCTCGACGAATCACCCTGAAACTTTCAAGACAGGAGCTGACCTGAGTGAACTATTAGTTTTGAAAATTTCACGAAGATTCGTCAAACGGAGTCAAATATATTTGCAAAAGAAAAAATGCTTTTTGAATAGAAACAAGGTCCTAACTATAACTACCTACTGGCGACCGCCAGTAGGTAATATATATATATATATATATATATGCTTCAACATCCACAGTCGTGCAGAATGTAAATGGAGGCACTCTATAGGAATAATACGTGAATTGATTTAATGGGCTAAAACACGGGGTACTGACAGACGCGTTTTGGCAACAACGCTTTTATCAATTGATAAAGGCGTTGTTGCCAAAACGCGTCAGTCAGTACCCCGTGTTTTAGCCCATTAAATCAAATCACGTATTATTCCTATAGAGTGCCTCCATTTTCAGTCTGCACGACTGTGGATGTTGAAGCATAGTTTGGACGCAGCTCACCACCGCGTTGGAGTGCACCCGGGACGTGTGGTGCGGCGTATGGTGGATTTTGTTTTGGAACATATATATATCTATATATATATATATATATATATATATACCATGCTTCCATAGAAAGAACATTATATATAAATTTATATATACATATATGTACGCACATGCATACACATACAATACATGTACCTTTATATATACTTACATTTTGCGTGGTGATGGTATGCGTTGTAAAGGCAGGTCATGGTAAAAACTGCATGGTGAAGGCATTCGTGGTAAAGATCCATGTGTTGTTAAGCTTGCGTGATTCAGACAGCATTGTAATTGCTGTTTCCCCTACATTCACCTGCCCCATTTAGAGCAAGAAGTAGGATGAAAAATCAATTGAAGGTCAGCCACAGGCTCTGCCATTTGGTCTCCTGTCAAGCAGTTGTGATGCTGCTGCAAATGAAGAAAGATAAGCTTCCCGATTTAGGGTGATATGTCCACTGTCAATATGTGCAATTTCACTTTAGTGCATGACCACCATGTAAATCATTTTTTTTTTAAATGTCCCTGCTATTCCGGTTGAAAATTCTCTGTATATCTGTGATGTTTTAAAGGTGAGTACAGGAAATGCATGGTGGCAAGGAACAGATGCAATCAATTAAAAAACATAAGCAAAAAGAGGATGTTGTATTAATTGAAAAGAGGAAATAAACATACCTGTTGTTAGTTCTCCCTGCCAGGTGTTCCTCTACATTTCTGAGACTGTATCTGTTTACTGCTGACAAACATGCTAAAAATATTGTGTGAGAGGGAAAGTTTAGGACCTGCTACCTAATGAAACTTTCTCACTATGTGAAGAGGGAGCTGAGCCTATAACGTAGCAGCTCTTAGTGCTGGTGCACTTTAGATTCACTGCCTCCATCCTCCAACACCAAAAAACAAAGCGCCATATTATCAAGAACGGGCGATAACATTATCGCCGCTTTAGCGGCAGTAAACTGCTGCTAAAGCGACGATAAGGGGCTTGATAATATCCCCTATAGAATTCCAATAGAAGCCCAGGTTTGATGTCCTTCACACCAGAACCTGGGCTTCTATTGGAATTCTATAGGGCATATTATCAAGCCCCTTATCGCCGCTTTAGCTGCAGTTTCCTGCCTCTAAAGCGGCGATAATGTTATCGCCCGTTCTTGATAATATGGCCCTAAGCTTCTTAAGCTGCCACAGATGTCCTGTGGTTGCTTCCCATCCTGTAATGAACATCAACAGCAAAGAGCCTCCAACAATATATTGTGAGGAAACATGTTGAGTCCCTTCTCGCATAGCCAATGAGACCAAATGCATCCCCACACCCCCTCCCGCCATTCCTGCATCCAATGAGACAGACGAAAAACCCACTTTGTTTTGGCTAGAGATTGGAAACATCTCAAGCCATGTTTTATTACACTCTATAAACTAACTTAAGAAAAACATTTTATCACAGCACAATCTAACATTTTTACATGACTTTAGATTCATCCATATGTATTAACACAGTCAACTATACACTGAGTCCCCTAACCCCTATACCACCCCAGCAAATAGTTTATGTGAGCTCTTGGTCGACCTGCCCCCCAATCACCCCTGCCATCCCAGGGTGTTCTCTCTTGTGTGAAAAAATCCCTGAGCCTCTCTTAAATGTGGATCCTGCGAGGTAGCGAATCTTAAACTCAATGCAGAAGGCCTGGTCGCCACAGGGCCCTTACTCCTCTGGCACCCCCCACACCCATCAGAGAGCCAGCCTGTGCAACCGGGAAATGCCTTGGTCGCCTAACACGTACTGTACTCTCCAACCCCCAAAGGGCCAGGGTGCCAAACGTGCCACTGCACATGCATTTAGTTAAGCTGGGGCTGTGGAAGCTGTCATCCCAGCTCCCCCACTTACAGCTTCTCTACCAAATGCTGCAAGCACACCCCTTTGAGGTCCCACTAACAATATTCTTGTCAGTGTATTACTTAGTGACTTGTATGGGCAGCCTGCAAATCCCTGCCAACCATGAACTCACCCTTCCACAAGCCAGCATGGTTCACTGACTATCTGGACGCACCACCACCTGAGAGACGAATCTGCCCACGAAAGCAAAAAGGTTATCCACAAATATGGCTTTGCCCTCAGGAGATAAGTGGACCTTATCTGGGAAAACAACCCTCTCCCCCCAGAAACAGCTGTAGGGGATACAGTTCAAACTAGATGATCTCAACAACTTAGAGAGCCTTCTGTTTAGGAACTTGGCAGACTCATTCAGCACCAGCATAGAATGCCCCTATGTCAGGACTGCCTGGGAACTATATGAGATCACGCAATGAAGGCTTCTGGAAAATGCTTGCCAAAGCACATGACCTCACCCACAATGGTCTCAAACATGTCACTCTGTCCAATTTGCACTAAATCATTGTCCCCCAGATGTACAATTACCGGAACCATAGGCTGAAGCCCCCTTGGAATCAGCTTGTCCACCACCGATCGTAGGCCCCTTACCCAGAGTCCCCCAGACCAAACCACCTCATGTTGAAACCAGTAGCCTTAGCACATGCTGAAAAATTCCCAGACCAGTATGCCTCCTGAGCCCACCCGGATGAAAGAGTGGTTGAACACCCACACCTCTCTAGCAGGCATAGAATCTGCATGCACAGATGAAAGAAGAGAAGCAATATTAGAAGTCAGAGCAAATGCAGCTGAACTAATCTTTTGGTCTTGCTGTCTGTCAACTAGATGCCCCTATGTGGAACAAATGTGAGCTGAAAAACGGTGGGTCATCCCCATTTGTTACTAGTGAGATCCTCAGCACCCCAGAAAACTGATATCTGGAGAGAGGGAACCCCTTGGTGTACTGGAACAGTGCTATGGCTGGACCCTGGGGCTGTGGAGCTAGATAGTCTACCAGAGACTGGACCAGGCAGCACTGGGAGCTCAGGACCTTATGCAGAACTATATGCTTGCCCGTGCCCAACTGGCCTGTTTTGGAAGACAGCAAAATCACCACCAATGAACTGCCAGGCTATCTTATCTGCTCTAATTGTATGTCCCCATAAATGTCCTTCTGGTAGAAATTCGGTTTTTGGTTGCCATAGGTACACACCCTGTTCAAACAGGAACTACAATCCTAGTCAGGGTAAGTCCCCACACACCCTAAATAATCCTGTACCTACCCTCTGGTAGCTTGACACAGAGCAGTCAGGCTTTACCTAGGAGGCAAAATGTAAAGTATTTGTGCAACACTTCAAAACGGTAACACTGTAAAAGCACCACAAAAAGACTACACAGATAGAAAAATAGAGTATATTTCTATGAACAGAACAAGACCAAAACAACAAAAATCCAGTAAGTATAACCGGAGTTGTACATTTTTAAAGATTAAATGAAATTGTAGTGCTTAAAAGCTTAAAGTGCCAACAAGGGCTATCTAGTTTTGCTGTACCGGAGTAAATCCATAAGCTCAGACTGACCACAATGGATCGTGGGTTAGATACAGGGGCCAGCTTTGGCCCGCTGCAAAGTACCTTTGATGTGGAAAGCAGGGAGGCGATGTGTCATCGTCGAACTGCTGGGTTGAAAGTGATGCGTCGACGCCAAGCCGCTCAAAGTTAGAGATGCGGCAGAAACCTAAGATGATAAGGCACAGTCGGTAATGTGATGTCCACGGTCCATGCAGCAGCGGCAATGCATCAGTGTGGAAGGAGATGTGCTGGTTTTGATCGGGGCAACGTTGTTTATGCATGGATTCTGGCAGTTGCAGCACGTTATACACACTTTTAAAATCCCATGACTGGATTTGCACCACTTGGCAGGGTAAGACGTGCAACAAGCAAGTCCAAGTTCCGTTGCAGGTTGATCAGAAGTCATTGATGTCCCTGAGACTTAGAGCAGGGGGCAAGTCAGCATGCCCTTGGAATCACTCTTGGCTCAAGTGAAATGGGTCCAGTCCTTCCTCAGCAGGGGAGAGGGTAGCAGACAACAGGGCAGCATAGCAGAAATCCAGTTCTTCCAGAGCAGCAGCCCAGCAGAGTGGACGTCCTTGCAACAGCACAGCAGTCCTCCCTCCTGACAGAGTTCTTCACAGGTCCAGTAGTGTACTGATTTGGTGGGATAAGAGACCCAGTACTTATACCCACTTGTGTCTTTAAGTGGGGGTGCACAGACTCACTCCAGGGGGGCATGCAGCCCTTTGAGTTGGGACAGAACACAGCCTATTCAGGTGTATGTGTCAGCACCTCCCTCACATCCTCCCCAGGATGACCCATCAGGGTGTGAATGGCTTCAGTCACACCTAAGCTTCCTTTGTGTGTGGCTATCTAGAGGGAATGCACAATGTCCAGCTGGCACCAACCCCAGACGTATATTGGAAACAGGCTGGAGGAATGTAGGGCTAAGAGCAGAAAAATGTAATCTTTCTAAAAGTAGCATTTTAAAAGGGGTAAAGATAAATTCAACTTTACCAGTAAAGAGAATTTATTATCACTATTCCAGTGACATGAAACATGACAGATCTGCTCCTTCTCAATCAGGAATTACAGCCTATAAATGTTATAAGGAATCCCTAAAGTTAACCTAAGAGAGGGGTAGGCCTAACAATAGTGAAACATGAATTTGGGTGTTTTTCACTACCAGGGCATGCAAAACTTAAAAGTACATGTCCTGCCTTTTGATTAAACAGCACCCTGCCCTATGGGCTACCTAAGGCCTACCTTAGGGGTGACTTATATGTAATAAAAAGGGAGTTTAGGGCTTGGCAAGGGGTTTTAAATTCCAAGTCGACATGGCAGTGTAAGCTTCACACAGGCTCTGCAATGGGAGGCCTGAGACATGTTTAAGGGGTACTTGAATTGGTGGCAGAAGCATTGCTACAATACCACTAATAGTATTCAAATTGTAGGCCCTTTAGTGTACTTTACTATAGAGTTATAAGTAGAATAAATGTTCCAGTTGCGAATACATCAATCAAACATACACTTTAGCACTGGTTAGCAGTGGTAAGGGGCTGAGAGTCCCAAAGCCAACATAAACGAGGTCGGAAAAAAAGAGGAGGGAGGCAAAAAGTTTTGGGTGACCCTTCACCTTCTTCGACTTTGCAACCAATTCTCCCACTTGGAATGCCCTATGAAAGGCTAGTCAGAAGGCTGCTTTAAACAGCTGCACCTTAAACTTTGAATGGCAGACACCAGGCAACTTTGAAACTAGGGCAACCTGTCTCTGCACATTGATTATTCTTGTTGTGGTTTCTCTCCCCTCCTACATCCTCTGCCAGCCAATTAGGGCTTTCTTGATAAGAAATGAAGAGGATCTGTCCCTGTGTACACCCAGCTTTGCAAAGAAACAGGGGGCCACTAAATGCCTCTTTGTGTAATCCGCTGACCATCCCTCCCCTTTTAGCTTGGCTAAGAACGCCACCCAGAAGGATTGCTCAAAGATGATCCCTCAGCCCCCTGACTTTAAAAATTAAAATATCGCTGCAATGCCCCCTCATAGGATGTCCTCGACTTAGTAGCTAAGCTGGCTGCCACAAGGTCTGGTAGGATGGGGCACCAAGCCTCTAGAGATGATCCAGGAACTGTGTAGTATGTGCTGCTGTCTACAGATGGTAACACCTGAACTCCAGCAACTTTAGGTGAGACAAAGCATCAACAGCGTTATTGAGTACCCCAGGGACACGCTTAGCCCTAAAAGTAATGTTATTCCATAGGCACAACTGTTATAGGTTCTTAGGCACATTATCGACATTGCTAAGTTAGCATGAGCTTCGCTGCCATGATGCTGCTTTTGCGCACGCTACTACATGACTTTGTTTTTGCAAGACTTCGTTTGTGCCCTTCACATGAGAATGGGTTGCCTTTCGCGTTCTCTGCCTTTCCTGTAGTTTAGTCTGAACACGATATGCAAGGTCGATAAACAATGCCCCTTGTTATTCTGTTCTGGTCAGTCCCAGCACCTAAGCATAACATGCTGCACAGCTGCAGTACTGAAGACTTGTGCTTTGATATTACGTTTTTGCATGTTGTTTTAACACACTTGGAGAAAGCCGTTCCATGGAGAAGAGCTCAGCTGTTCCTATGATGTAAACCTTACATTCAGGCTTTAAGGTATGGGGTCTGCTGTCAAAGCCCAGAGATCGTCCTTTTTATAAAATAAACTTCTTCTAGTCAAGGGGAGGGTGGTCAGGCCTATAGGCCCTTATTTCCACAGTCTTTATAAAATGACTTCTCCCTTTGTATTCTATGGAATTGTAACAATGCTAACTGTGCTGAATTTATGCATTTTGCTGCTAGTAGTGGCACGTATACTGTATTGTAGAGCACGATAGTTAAAATAAACATTTTGAACTATTTCAGTGACTCTGCCTATTCTCATTGTGGACAAGTATGAGTGAGTGAGCGAAAGAGTACGTCTTGCTCCCGCGATTCCTGAGAGAGTCGGGAGTGTTGTGTTCTGGGTTGTCTAATCATTTGTAGCTCCGTGATCTTTGGAGGAGAACGAATGAGACACTATAGCTAGTCGGTTTAGGATTTTGGGTACTGATGTGGTAGGTTGGTACACCCGTATTCACTGAGGTCCTGTTTTCCTGTGCATAGTTCTGTGTATGTGCAGAATCCCTGCAACACAACAAGATGAGCAATCTTAAGACCATGCAGCAGCTTTCTTCCTGCTGATTTATCGCCTCCACCACCGCCATGTTGTCAGACCAAAAGATTACTGAGCAACTGCTGAGTTGGGCAGGCCAGACTGTTAATGCAGCATCTATCGGGAACAGCTCATAAAACGCCAAATTTCTCACCAATTCTTCCTGACACCACTTGACCAGCCGTTTTTGTGTGCACCTTTGGTAACCAAGTACAGCACCAAAACCAACGCTCCCTGCTCCAGATGTGAAAAGACCTAAGTCAGGGCTAGCCTGCGACAGGAGTTCCCATGCCACAGTCCCTTTAAAGGACTGAATGAAGGAATCCCAAATTCTCAACTCCTGCCCAACCTCCTGGGACAACCGTGTTGGATAGTGCTTCTGCTTCAAGCCAGTCATGACCTTTGCAATGAACCTGGAAAATGTCTGTCCCGTAGGGATAACGCAAAGGGCAAAGTTTAGCTGACCAACCAAGATTTGAAACTGATAAGGCTTAACCTTCCTGACTACCAAGCACTCTCTCATGCAGTTCCTAAACTAGGCACACCAGCCACAGTATCTAACTTCGATGCCCAAAAAAGTAATCACTGTGGATGAGCTGCTAATCTTGCCCTGGGCCAGAGGAACCGCAAACCGCCCCAGCAGGTCAACAAAACCCTCCAATACCTCTGCACAGTGTGAGGAGCCTGTGGGCCCTAGGAAGAGAAAACTGTCAAGGTATTGCAGAACCCACTTGCCACCAGTCACTTTCTCACCAACCCACTCAAGGAATGAGCTAAATGTCTCAAAGTATGTGCAAGAGATAGAGCAGCCCTTGGACATACACTTGTCAAAGTAAAAGGCACTGTCAAATTGAACCGTAGAAAATGGAAACCATCTGGGTGCACTGGCAACAAATGGAAAGAAGATTTAATGTCTGCTTTTGTCAACAGGGCTCCAGTACCCAAGTGCTGTAGCATAGCGATGGCTTGGTCAAAAAAAGCATATCTTACAGAGCAAATCATTGTATCAATTGGGACAGAAAGGTTATGTATTAAGGGGAACTGGCACAGTTCTTTCTTGGGCACCACCCCCAAAGAAGAGCAGATGAAATCTGCAAAGAGTGGCAAATTAAAGGGACCAGCAACTCTGACCAGGGCACACTCCTTAGCAATCTTCTGACTGAGTACTGCCCTATTAGTGTGCATGGACTGCTGATTATTGCAAAAGGGAACTGCTGCCACCCCCAGCAGGGGGAAGCCATCCAAGAGTGTCTGTGCCGCCCTTGAGTAACTGAAACTGTTAAGCCGTGAGGTAAAAATCTGTATGTTAACCAGAGAGCAAGCCTTCTGGAAAAAGGACAGGAAAAACTGTTCCAGCTGACCCTTCTCCACTTTTCTGAAGCACTTGAATTCAGGGTGTGCTGGCATGCCACAAAAGGAGCAATTGTGTTTAAGCTTACAGATCCCAGGTGATTCCATGCATGTTATAGGCCCAGCAAGCTCCCCTCTTCTCCCCCACCCCTTGGCAGACCCCACCAGAAAGGGCTGAGGTACGTTGGACTTTGTCTTCCTGACCTTCATATGATGTAACCAAAAATTGACATCACTCTGATTCCAATACAACGTCTTGAAGGTTACCTTCTTTATTCTAAATCCCCTGTCATAATCCTTCCATGGCATGCCCCCAAACTCATCACGCGTACAGACAATTTTGTTTTGGTAACAAGAGAGTTGCAGCTCCAGTTCAGGGAATTTCCCCACCATGACTGTATGAAAGATAGTGAATCCCTTCCCCCAATTCAACAATGTTTCCTCTACCTTCCACTTATGTGGACATAAGAGCAATCCTTGGAATGAGAGCACTCTTTACACCGTTTAGCATCCTTCCTCACTAGGGTCTCAAAAATCAAATAAAATATCTCCACAAATGCAGCATTCCCAATATTTTCTTTCACCTCTACAGGGAGATGACCCCCCCCAACTTATCACGCTCAGATCTCACCTCACCCAGGCCCATAACCAGTAAGACCATGACTGTTGAAACAGTACCTGTGGTGGCAGTCTCCTTGGCCCTGTCCAGTTGCGACGTTACGGATGGCATAGCCCTTGTTGTAGGCCCTTGACATTTTTCCCCTGCCGGACCCACCCAGATGGCTGGGGAACCACTGCACTTCTTGTTTGGGTCATCTGTTGGACTGGCTGGGGCTGCCCTTGATCACCCATTCAAATCTGGTCAATGAGCCTTCTCGCCCTCTCTAAGTTGGCCCCCTCTTGGGCTTCTCCTGCGGCACCACCCAACACCACATTGACAAGACCGCCTATCTCTGGAGAGCCAGGACAGCACACTGGTGAGATTAGATACCAGGTCTGGTTATGCCATATCAGAAGCAGATGCTTGCTCCCCCCTGCTCTGGGACCTGGTATACTAGCTGCTCCGTCACTGCTACACAGTTGTCCCCACTTTGCACTATATTGATGCCACCTGTTACACCACATGCTAGAACCTGTGTTGATGTGCCTTCAGCTTCCGTAACCCTGGCTTCACGCACAGTAGGCAGACATACATGACCCGTCTTGCCTTTCCTTGTTTTCTTTGGGACAGGGGGACCACAGGCCTCCTAGGCCTTTCTGATGCCCCAGCAGGAGCCCGTACAGCTGTTGTTACCCTGAAGTAAGAAGGATCCTGCACTGCAGCATTATGCAGTTCCCTGGGGAGATGTGGTGGTGAAAAGACTGAGTCTCAATCTCGTCCACTTTTTAAGACCGGCACCCAGCCCCACCCACTGTTGTGCTGCAAATTGCAGACCAATGACATCGCTAGGTTTGCGATAACATGATGCAGTGGGCCGCAACCCTTACCCCAGGGAAGTCTCTAGCCTGCCACACCGGAAAGGGCACACACTCTCGCCGAGCCTAACATATCCTTCGGCCTCCCCATTAGGGGCACGCCTTGGGACATTAGCTGGAAACCTGCCCTTTGCAGGGGTTTCCAGCTAATTGTGTGCACACCATGTGATATCAGATCCCCAACGGGTGACCGTGTGATGGGAATTGATATTGTGTGGCACATGGTGGCACTGTGTGAGTTGTAAGGTCCGACGTTTGCTTGCAAGCCTCATCCACTCACTGGTGTAGCATTGTTGAGTAGTGATTAACTCAAGGCAGATTGTGTAAAGGTTAAGACTAGATACAGAATAACAAGACTATCACTCTCACTACTAAAAAGGTATGTCTAGCCAGACTTAGTTAAAACAGTAACAATGTAATAGCATCAGAAAAAAACATAACCAAATGGTAAGAAACTGTTTTTACAGCATACTTTTGATCTGAGAGTAAGCTCCTTTCAGGGTTTAGGATTAGTGTGTTCCAGAAATCAAAACGTCACATATCTCACAAGCATAAAGGGCTTAAGCAATCATGTCAATAACGCTGAGTCTTGGGAGGGCCAAACCTGCTAATCAAAGGGTCAACCTGGGCTCTGACAACTAGAGTGAATTGAAATGTGACCTCATCAGTACAAGCAAGCAGACCAGTTGGTTGCAAGATTTGTGAATGCTAGACAGTTTCCTCTGACAGTGCTCCAGTGCACCTCGTATGACACTCATGCCACTTGGTCAGGTTGAGTCCATTCAATGGATGATGGAGACTACTCCTTATGAGGAATATGAATAGGGAATTAGGCAAAATTGGGTGTCACACAGAAAGCAGCATGTGTTGTTCCGAGGCAGAGCACCAATTCAACTCTCAATTTCTTGTTCAACAGATTGCTGTCCAGTCCTCCTCTGTTGTTGCATGAGGGTTAGAGATGACTTCTTTATTTTCTGAGACAGCATACATGGGCTTCCTGGGCAGGCAAGGGCAATAGCATTAGCAACAACCACACACAGCCACAATAATTGAACTCACCAGTAACACTGAGGGGCATATTCTCAAGGAGCCATCGCCGATTTATCGGCACTTCAGCGCCGCAAAAGTGGCGATAGACTTATCGCCCCATTCACACGCTGGTGCAAACTGCCGACATCGCCAGTTTTCCTGCGATAGCTGCCGCAAAACACATTGCCACGGATGAGAGCGACAACTAACGCTAATGATATGCAGAGTAGGCGTTCCCGTGCAAAAACACACAAAAACACCACTTCGCGATATTCTCAATGACCAGCCTGATCAGCGATGCAATCCGAAAACAGGCTATAAGGAGCGTTAGCAGCAGGGATTCAACACCTGCCTTTTACTGGTGTTAAGCAGGACGACATCCTGCAGTATGAAAGGGAGCCCAGCCTAGAGCCACATCTGAAGACCAACCGATGCCATGGAGACAATGATCACGCAGCCTGGAGACCCAAGAGGGCCACAACACCCACCGCAACCACCCCCCGGACCCTCACCCCCAGGTCATGAAGTCCAGTAGTCAATGGTAGGGGAAAAACAGAACTTTATTACAAATACATAAACAACAAGACGAAAAGCTCAGCCAACGCGTTCCATTCCCAACGGGGAACTTCACCAGGGCAACGTGTGGATCCAATAAACTGCAAATGCTGCGGGAACTCCCCAATACCATTCCATATCCCGAAATCAGTAGTCAGAAACCTGTTTGAGAAATGGTGACAATGGTCAAGCGTCCTCATAGTCACAAACATAATCTGGTACAGTGTATTGCACTTGGACCAACCGGAATGCATACAGGTATGATGAATCCAGTCCAAATATACTGTAACAGAAGTCCGTGTGGAAAGAAAAGGAAGGTTACGACCACACAAACATCTGTTACGGTCTCATCATGCAGGATTCATAATACCTGTAAACATGTATCATCTTGATACCCCTGCACCTTCACTTCCCCCACTCTGTGCATGAACAGCTGGAGACCATGCAAGGGAATTACGCCATAGCTGCCTTACCGCACGTGTTGGGGGCAATTGACTGTACACATGTACCACTTGTGCCCCCTGCCGACCCTGCACTCAATTACCGCTACAGAAAGCACAGCATTCCATCAATGTGCAGGCAATAGTGGACCACCGGGGACAGTTCACCAATGTCGTCGCCAACTTCACAGGCAGTGTGCATGATACATACATCTTCCGACAGTCCAACATCAACCAGCGCTTCCAGGATGGCACCTATGGCAATGCACTGCTCATTGGTAAGTACTAACTGAACACACCACACACCTCAACTCCACAATCACACAACTCACAACTGTGGGAGAGTACACGTAACAAAATCACATACAACATGCCAACCAACATGCCCAACTACCGGGCACGACAACACAAGTAAATGTGGTAACAGGGGCCAGACATGTAGACAAACCATCCACAAAGACAGAGGCCCTCTGCCACACATTTGCAGAATGTGGGGAGAGGTGGGAACCAAGAATGTGCGAAGGAGGCAAGTGACCCAGCAATAAGAAAGGACACAATGCCAAGTGTGGCGGAGATGTGCTGGACAGACTGCAGTATGCAGAGCACAGACATGTCCATGTGGACATCTACTGCTGGTGTTTTCAGTGTAGTGGACAGTGGACGCAAACAGGTGACCCCAGGCAGTGTGGAAGACCTTGGACATGTAGCCATGTGGTCCCCCCTGTAAGCCTGAGCGGAGAGGCCTTGGCCCGGCGTATGTCGCGAATGAGTAGCCCGGGGCTCTGGGTGTGGTCCAGTTCCGGGATGGCCACCACAGTAACTACTGCGTGTGTCTCTGTGTCTGCCATATTGTGACCATAGGCCTACACTCACGTGCCCGACCACATTCAACGCCCGTATTCACACAGGAGACGAGGTGACTACGTCCCAAGCCAACCCACGCACATCTCGTCAGCGCATGCAGGGTCATGTCTGCCAGGGCGGCGCCCCCCACCCAGCCACGAGGCCACCGCCGTGACCCGTGGTGCCTGCGCGATCCTGTGCACCTGCTGCACCCCAGCCCTGGTCCCCAGACCGGTCTGCCACCCAGCGATGACTGCCCGCCCCTGCGCACCCAGGCCTCAATGCTCACCTGCCGCCACCGGCGTGTCTCCAAGAGGGCCCTCCACGTGCCGGTGCAACCTCCTCAGACGATCGCTGGATTCCGCGCCACAGGCCCCCAGCGCACCCTGCGGCACCGCACCACGGAGTCATGTGTGTGCTGACTGCTGCCATACACTGCGGTCCAGCAGGGCTCACAATTCAAATCGAGTCTTGATTTGCTGGACGCCGTATCGAGGCCAACACATTATCGCAGGCTGCACACCCGCTCAGCTCTTCAGGTGGGCCTAACTCTGTGCACCGCAAGTCATCGCCACGTGGCAGAAGGCCCATGCCGGACGCAGGCCATTGGGTGCCACTAACTCAGTGCAACGCAAATCATTGCCACGTGGCAGTAGGCCCGTGCTGGACGCAGGCCATCGGGTGCCACTAACTCTGTGCAACGCAAGTCACGGACCCTTCATGATTGAGTTCCGTGGATGCGGATGCCATCATGTCACCTCCGGCAGTGGGGGATGTGCTGTGGTGGGCCCCTTCTATTGGCAGGATCACATGTCCCGTGACGCCTGTGCTGGATGGGTGTGGGTGTAAACCAGCCCTCAGGGAGTGGCTGTGGCATGCTGACAACTAGACCAGTGACCAGCAGATCACTACAGGGAAGACCTGGGACATGTAGCTGTGTCGTCACCCCCTCTGAGCGTAAGCGGAGTGGGCTGGGCTGGCGTATGCCAGTCCAGCGTAGGGGTGTGGACAATGAGCCCGGGGCTCTGGGCGTGGTTCAGTTCTGGCCTGGACAAGGAAGTAACCAATGTGTGTGTCTCCGTTGTAGTGTCTGCGCCACCCGGACCGCAATCGGCAATGTTGCACCCTGTGACCAAAGCCCCACAACATGTGCAAAATGGACGTGAGGGGGAATCAGTGACCCTACATTCATCCATACTGTCATACTTGAAGGATCATAGACATGACACATCTGTGTGAATTGGAATGTTTTATTCACATTCAGTGGAATGTTGCAGCTTGAGCAGTACAGGGCCATGCACACCCCACTTGACATTGTTGCCCTGTGGAGGGCCAGCCAGAGTCCATTAGGGAAGGACAAATTCATCAGAAGAGGAAGAGTTCAGTCCGCAGTCTGATTGCTGTGTCATTGGTAACCAAACAGAATATGGCAGTCCATGTTGAGGTCCAAGGTGAGTCCCGCAGAGTGTATCGGGGGACAGTGGAAGGTGATGATGCAAAGGGCCGAACCAAGCTGAAACAGGCCATATGGCGGAGATGAATGCTACCGCTTCCTCATTACCACAATGGCAGTCTCATCCTCATCATCGTCCTCTGATGTGTGATGTGCCTCACCTGTGGGTGGTGGTGTTTCGGCTGCAGCACTGTGTGGCACTGACACATCAGGGGCCGGAGGTGGATTGTCGGCCGCACTGGGTGGCAGTGACACATCAGGTGCCGGAGGGGGAATGTCTGCCGCACTGTGGGGCACTGACACATCAGGGGGCAGAGATGTGGATGGTGTAGGAGCAGCAGCATTCATCTGCACCAGGCCTTGTGGCAGCAATGCAATGATGAGGATCTGCAGGGCATGGAAGATCCCAGCTACATCTCGCTGATGTGCAGCCGTGGCAGCCAGCCTTTCCGCCTCCATCCGCACCATGTCCTCCATGAGCCTCCGCATGTGTCCCAACTCCCGGCTGAGATCGCTGGAGCCACTCTGACTAGACAGGTGTTCTTGTCTCTGAGTCATGACTCCAGCGATGTCAGCCATGGCTCGTTGGAGACCATTGAGCAGACTGTGGGTGTCCGTTAGGGACTGTAAGTGGTCCCTGATGGGATGTAGACACCCATGGATGGCATCTAGTTTGGCTGCCATGAGGTCGAACCCCACCCGCACCTGCTCAGCTATCTCCATCAGGCCCTCCAACACACGGCGTTGAAATGCCATGTGTTGGTCGTGGGGATCCTGGGAGACAGCCGAGGTGGTAGGTGCTTCCTGCTGTGTGGTCTGTGCAGGGGGTTGGGTCTCCTCAATACAGCTGGGCTGCCCTGCTCCTGGGGGTGGGGTGCCGAAGCTGTCTATGAGCTCTTGGAGGGCGTCGGTGTCGAAGGTGGGGAGGTCCTCCTCATCATCAGTGAGGAGGTGTTCGGTCTGCTCTGCAGGAGGTGAGGATTCTCCCTCTGCAATGTAAAGGGGAGATGCAGTTTAACAGTGTGTTCCATGTATGTTCACGCATTGGCCAAGTTTCCAAACAGACTGCATGACAATGTTCATTGTGACTGTTTAGGAGGAGCTGCCTATTTGAAGCGGGACAGTGGACATTTGTGCACCATCAGGGATGTGGGGTTGTACTTGTCCTTTCTCATGTCACAGTTTCCTGCTATGCCAAATGTGATTGGCCAGTTACTACACACAAGCGGCAGCAGTTGTGTCCTCTGTTCTGTTGTGAAAGTGTTGCAGTTTGTACCACATTGTTGTCAATGTTGATGTGCTCTGATTCTTGTGTGTGTGCTGCATTGTGGGAGAGTCGCCCCTGCAGCTCAGACTTTGCTTGGCCTTCTCCCTTTCAGGAGGTGTGCCTTTGACTTCTGTGCTTATGCAGTGCTGAGATGTTGCATACTTGGGTAAATTGGGTTCTTGGTGGGATTTGGGACTCTTGGGCATGGTTTGTCCACAGATGTCTTGTTGCCGTCAGGGGTTGTTTGTGCACGTGGATGTGTCAGTGTGTGACCTGCTCCTTTCCGGATGTGGACCACACTCAGCCACCTCGGTGTTGTGGCGTGCAACATGTCATGATGAGTGGCCTGCAGACATGCTCATCGTCATGCAGTGTCACTTTCATTGTCAGTGGGGCTCACGGATCCGCAGCTTTGCTGGGTTCAGCACATGTGCATGGGTTTGTTATGAGATTGGTGATGTGTGGGGAGGGCCCCCTCAGGGGACATTGTGGACGGGGGACTACTTGCTGTTTCTATGTGTGCTGCAGTATGGCAAGGAGATCAGGGACATGATCCAGAGTCATTGTGGTTGTGCGGTGTGCTATACTTCATTGTGCATGTGTGCCATTGTTCCCATCTCCCCCGTCCCCCCAGTCCCTGGTGGTTACTCACCCTGTTGCTGTTGTGTCAGGTCATGTTGAGCAGTGTCCGGTCCCCCGACTCCTGCCACCGTCTCCACACTGATGACTGTGGACACCATTTCCTCCATCTCATCCAGCTCCTCCTGTGGCGCAGGACTCCCACCCCCAGTCTGCATTGCTGCTTTGCGGTTGTTTGCGAGTTTCAGCTTGGTTTTGTGCTTCACATCATTCCAGCGCCTCTTGACCTCGTCCATTGTGCTCCTCAGCACTCCGACTGCATTCACCTTGTCCACGATGGACTGCCATATTCCATTTTTTGTTGCCAATGACACAGTGGAGGTGACGAACAGTTGTTGATGGTGTTCTATCACCTCCGTAATCAGGATCCTGTTTTGCTGCGGACTGAACCGCGTCTTCCTCTTCTTCTTCTCCTTACCCTTCCCTGACCCCGAGGTCCCAGGCTGGTCCTCCGTGGGGCTTGTGGGGTTCGGGTTGTCCTCTGTACTTGCTCCGGCTGCCTCCATTGTGCTTCGCAGTTGTTATGTTTTGTTTTTTTTGGCAGCTTTTATGGTGATTTTTCCCACCTGACGTGGGAATTGCAAGCCTGGCGCTGCTTGTCGCCGATTTTTCTATCGCGGTTGGGCCCATCGCAACTTTTTTCACGTTCGGGTTTCCTTTTTTATCGCCGTCGCAGTAGTTGTATCGCGGACATTTGAGGCGTTATCGGGAAACTATCGCATGTTACCGCCATGTTGGGAATACGACGTTGACACGGAGTTATTTTCACGCGATAGACGGCGATGTGAAAAATTGCGTTAGCCTATTTTGGCGATGTTTATCGCACGTTCTTGTGAATATCCCCCTGAGAGTATTGACAGTCAAAATATCACTATTGTTGACAAAAATGAAAATACAAGTTGGGACACAAGGGACAGTGGCTTCCCAATTAGTACTCTAAGAAGCACCAGCACCTCCAAGATGAGCACCTTAAGCACAGGGCAGTTGAGAAGTATTTTTCGTCAGATAAAAGAATGCATAAATTGAACAAAAAGAACAATCTATAATGTGATCATTCTTCACATTTTAAATTGTACCTGTCCATTACACAAATTCTTGCCACTTTATAAATATGAGGGCTAGACACAGATTTCACACATACTGTAATAAAAGGTTTTTAGCCAATATCGACTTGTATTCATAAAGTACATGCATTCAAACAAAAACAGAAATTCATCTTCAATATCACTTCTATAGCAATTGCTGTTTATTGATATGACTGAGTCTCATACCAGATGACAGTAAAACAATTGAGTGGGAGGGTTCCAAATCTGAACTTTATGTGTAAGGAGAAAGATATGCCCCAATCAATATATTTCTTTCCTACCGGGTTAACTTTGCAGTATAAACACTGGGGCACTAATGAGGTAAAAAATACTTTGATTAACACTCCTACTATGGTTTTGTCTCAGAATAGGTCACAAAGCATAATTAAGAGCATTTTTCACAACGTGTTCAGACCAAAATTGTGCTTTGCTAATTCAATAATATTGAAACATTCTTTCAGATCTCAGGATTTCTCACAGACCATCCTGATAAAACAAAATAAGGGGGTAGTCTGATAACAAACTGTTGTGATATTCTTACCACGTGCTGGCTCGTGCGCCAGCATCATGCTTGTTCAGGAGTGTTGCGTTGCATGGATTCCACTGTGGGCAGTTGGATGTTGGCTGGCCACGCAACTGACAGGCCTTAAATAAATCTTACTTCATTGAAGCGTTCCGTGTGCGCTATCTGCTCACCACATTTTGGCGACGATCCAGCCATGGCCTGTCAGGTGGCAAGGACCCGTGTGTGCTGTGGATTGTAGCGGAGTTTGTTGATCCGATACCACTGCGGTAACCTATAGAAGGTGGAGTCAGCATACAGATTGAAACCGGGCATCACGAGGTTTCAGAGTTGCGGTGGAAACTTGGGGCACTGAGAGCTGGCGGACTGCAGCTGTTCCCTACGGCAATGTACTTCTCCGGTGTGTTCGTTGGAGCTTGATCCAGTGGTTAATTTGTAAACAAAAGAAGTGCCGGGGCTCTCGTCAATAAGCAGCTTGCACCAGGCCATGTCCCCTGTTAGCGCCACCTAAAACAGAATCAACTACTAACCATGAAAGTGGTGAGAGGATGTGGGTAATGGTTAGAGCTACCTACTTCGGAGCTGGGCAACCAGGTTAGAATCCCGGCGTCCCTACATCCTGTGATTCTGGGCAAATCACTTAATCTCCCTGTGCCTACTATAATGAATGTGCCCTTGATAAAAGCGCCAGCGTTTATGATTAAGGACCAAGGACGCTGACAAATGAAAATATTGCTGACACAACATGTCGGGATATAACGCAGTGTGGTAATTTCAAAATCAGAATGAGCTGTGAAAACAAGGCACATGATAGAGCAATAAAGCCGACGGACAGCCATCGGCACACGTTCCCAAGGGCTGTGGAAAGAAACAATGGGCCATCTTTCTGTGAGACAGCTATTACTTAGTGTGCTTCTGTTGACTTGATGAAACCTGCGTGGAGTTCGGAGAGGGGTTCACTTGCTGCATATATTTTGGTGAGAGTGCTGTATGGGGAAGGAGATTTTTGAAGGGTCATAACTACTGTAGGAAACCCAATTTGATAAGGGGACAGTTAGGAGCATAATTGAAGCCACGAGACAACTAAGCACAGAGCAGCAAGATGTGCACAGGAAAGCAATGAAGGGCTTGGTTGATGCTAAGCTGCCAGCGTCCGTCAAGCTAGGATTTGCCACAAGGTTGAGGCTGGCCTAGACAAAGCCGACACGGAAAGTGGGCAACTCAGTCTAGGAAACCATCCAGGGAAAATCACAGTGGGAAAAGTACACAAGGGAAAGGAGCAACAAAGTGCCATCGCCAAACCTTTCCCTCTGAGAATTTAAATGTCTCGCTTTTCCTGCCCAAAAGACAATCAGCGACTACCACAGAGTGGCGCTCCGTGAGCCTCATTTTGGCCATAGGGATTGATTCACTGACCAGACTTCAGAGGACAGGGATCTGGAACTGCTGCGTCATAGGAGAAGAAAGACCTTACAAAACCAGTCCAGCCCTGTTTCAAAACTGGCCCGAACCCCGCCCTTCCAGCCTGCCGGCCTGGGGGATTGTACGTGGTGCCCTGGGGCATGATTGCTTGGAGCCAGTCTTCACTCACGGAACAGTAACATACCAACCACCAACACAATCAATAAAAATCAGCGTTACTTACTGAGTCAGGTCACGTAACGTTAAGTTTACTGCCTTTATTATAGGAGGCCTGGCCTGCTGCTGCACTCAGCACACAACACGCTGCTTCAAATAATAGTGCCGGTCCGACGGGACTGCCGGTGCCGGTGCGTCGTGCGTGTGTACCTCGTGATAGTAAAGACAGGCCCACAACTTGGAGTTTTAAAAAGGTTACGGCACGCACGCTGGTGTGGCTGCAGCAGGACCAAATCCAGCCCAATCAGTGGCCCGCCCATCGGAAACACTGACTGAAGTGGCATGGATTTATTATCGGCTCTCAGCTCTTCACCGGGGACTCGAAGAAAAGGAGACAGAGTGAGTGACTGTGAACACATATTATTGGGTGACGTGACACAGACACACGTTGTGCAGTCCTGGTTGATGTGAGTTGGCACTCACGTATCTAGACCCGGCCCTGATAAATAAGTGCTGGTGCTAAGCACCGGAAACCACCAGCACAAATTAAGCTGCATTTAGTTTTTTTATTCACATGCAAGCACAGTTTGTTTTGAGCTGCTGTGCATCATTACGTTTGCCGTGTCATCACGTTGTTCATGAGGAATCCATGGCAATGAACATCGAGCTGCACACTTCCCAGGGAAGCATTTACAGGCAACAAGAGGCACAGGTTTCATTAACGCCGGTTCAGCCCAAGGATTAAATGTCGAGTGGAGTCCAGACGGCCTCATTATATCATGTCTGAAGTGGGGTAAGTACAGGTTTTTTTTGTGTGTTTTTGATATTTTTGGAGCACGCGCTCGATCAAAGGCAATTTCAAGTTTTGTTAAAAAAAAGACATTCTTGTGAATGCGCTTGCGAACTTTGGTGACAGGCACACCTTTCAGATACTTTGTGAGTGACTCTGCGCCTATTAGTGGAGTTAGTGGCATTTAAGGGTGTATTTAGGTGCCTTCTTACAAAATTTGACATATCTGGTAAAAAAAAAAGAATTTCTGTCTCTATTCTCTTCCTTTCGAGTGACATATTTTCTTGAAGATGGCAAACAGCTCTATTTTGACGCCACCTGTGTTTTTGGCTCATCCAGGGTCACCTTCCATTCCATGGGAAGACTGGATAGATATCTTCGAAAATTATTTACTAGTTCTTGATGGCCAAACCTTTAGCGCTGGCAAGAAGAAAGTGCTTTTATTAAGTATTTTGGGAAATGAAGGACAACACGTCTTCAAGTATCTTCCAGTGGTTATGGATGTGAAGAATCAACCCATTAGGGATGTATTCAAAGAAGCTGTACTCGGTTTGGATCAAAGGTTTGCTAAAGAAACAAACATAGGTATGCTCAAACATAAATTACACGCATCCCCAGAAACCGGATGAGTCTATTGATGACTTTGTGTCAAGGTCAATTATCCATCAAGTGTCAGTTTGGCCAGATGACTGATGAGCTAATGAGAGATCAACTTATTGTGCAGCGTAAAAGAAAAAAAATTCAAGAAAGACTTTGGGCGGCCAAGAACCCCTCCTTGAAAGAGTCCATTGAGATCGCAAAGGTGGTTGAAGAATCTGATTTTTGTATGCAAGAAATGGGAAAAAGGGATGTTGCCGATGGGGTTGGTGTGTCGTGTGTACTCATGGAAGAGGACAAAGAAGAAGTTGAGTGTGTGGGAGCAGTATATAAAGGTGGGAAGAGTGGTAAAAAGTTTCAGAGAAAGGGGGGCGTATCAAAACAATCTCCTAAAATGTGTTTTAGGTGTGTCAGTAATTTTCATTTGGGAGACTCTGATGTCTTGCTTTTCCACCAGTAAGGAATGTCTTAAGTGTGGTCGTAATTGCCAATATGCGCGCATGTGTAAAGGGAACTTTAAAGGAAGTGTAGCAGTCACTGAGGCATGTGAATTAGGGATGAACTTTAGCAGTGATAGGAGTTTGATGGTGGAGAGCGAAGAGGAATGTGTGGGTCAGAGAGTTTGCCCTGTAGCCTCATTTTCCATTATGAATAGACCAGTGGATCTCATGGTGGATTCAGGATCCATGATTACTATAATTCCCAGGTCTGTATTTTTGGAGAAATGGAGTGAAGTAACCCTGACCCCCAAAAGTATCAACCCCATGGGGTATCAGGGTGAGACCATAGATATTTTTCGAATACTTTTCAGCTCCGATTGGGTTTCAGTCAAGAGAGATATGGAGCAAAGTCTACGTTGCAGAAAGTGGTCCCTTAATATTGGGTTGGGTACACAAGTTTGATTTGCACATGATAATAAATCCAAGGGCACACAACCAAGTTATGGTGGTGGAGGAAATCGACTTTGGAAAACCTTTGGAGGAAGCCAGTAGTGTGTTTATGGAGGAGTTGGGTCAGTTGAAAGGGTATGTCCATAAAATCAAGCTAAAAAAGGGGGCCATTCCAACTATGCATAAGGTGAGGAGGGTACGTGTAGCCATCAGTGGTGGTGAAAAAAATGCTGGATGACATGTTGTGGTATGGAATAATAGAACCTTTAGAGGCGTCTAGTTGGGTGTCTCCAGTGGTTATCACAGAGAAATCCGATGTTCATCTACGGTTTTGTGTGCACTTGAGGAGTGGGAATCATGAGCTCATTACAGACAATTTTCTGTTACCCAACATAAATAAGATTTGTTATTGTTGAATGGAGGAAGATGTTTCACAAAGCTGGATCTAAAAAAGTGCATACCATCAGATTCGCCTGCATGAAAAGTCGAAGAGTCTTACAGCATTTATCACTATGGAAGGCACTTTCCAATTCACCAGGATGCCGTTTGGACTCTCTTCTTCTGCCAGTGTCTTCCAACGAATGATGGCAGGTGTTTTCAAAGGGTTAAAGAATGTGATCTTCTTTCAAGATGACATTCTTGTTTTCATTAAAACTGAGGAGGAACATAATCTGGTACTACAACAAGTGTTAAGCCATTTGGTAGATGCTGGACTCACACTAAGAAAAGACAAATGTACATTTTTGGTAAAAGAAATTGAGTATTTAGGGCATACCATAACAGTTGAAGGTGTGCTATCAAAGAAAAATCTTCTTGATGCCATGCAAAAAGTACCCAGTCCAGGTGATAAAGATCAGTTGAGGTCCCTTGTGGGCCTCATGGAATACTATTCCAAATGTGTAAAACATTTTTCAGAAAAAACGGAATGTTTGCTGTGTTTATTGAGGAAGGGGTGTCGTTTTTAGTGGGCTGTAGAGCAACAGGAGAGTTTTGAGAGAATAAAGAAGGAGATTTGCACTGCGGGGATTTTGGTGGCATTTGATACAAAATGAAGATCTGTTTTGACTGGAGATGCAAGTGCCACCAGTGTAAGAACTGTGTTGTCACAGGTACATGATACAAGGGAAAAGACTGTGGCATTTGCGTCCCGTTGTTGAATGAAACAGAACGTCACTATTTGGTTATCGAGCGAGAGGCATTGGCGGCAGCAAGGTCAGTGGAGTATTTCCACATGTACCTGTGGGGGTTGGGTTTTGTGCTTCGCACAGATCACATGCCTCTTGTCAGAGTTTTACTTCCGGGTGATGCAAGGAAGGGGTCGGCGAGACTAGCAAGGTTAGAGGCCAGGTTACAGAAGTACAAATATAAAATTGAAAATATTCCCGGTTGAAGAAATATTCAGGCCGTTTGCTTATCTCGTTTATCCATGGATTGGGAAGAAGTGGATAGAGAGGTGGTAATATCAAAGGAGCTGGAAGGTGCAGTAGCTCTGTTATCTGGAGTGGGTGATTCCAGTAGTTTAACTAAGTTTAGCAAGGAGGAATGGAGTAAAGAGATGGATGTCGATGAGGTGTTGAAATGTGTTAAGTTGCTAATTATTAAGGGGCATAGACGTGAGGGTACTGTGGCTGTAGGTGTAAGACCTTTTGTAAAAGTTCTGGACGAACTGTTGTTGTGGGATCATGAGATCATAATGAGAAATGACAAGTTGGTGCCACCCCAAGGTTTAAGGGAGAAAATTGTTTCTCTAGCGCATGAGGGTCACCTTGGCCAAGCCCTCACTAAGAAAAGGTTACGGGAATTGTTTTGGTGGCCGGGCATGGACGAGGACATTGTAAGTTGGGTAGTGAGATGTGTGGATTATAAGAACAGTGAAAAGAGACTGAGGACAGGGGTAAAATTGGAACAAGGACACATTGAGGATCCAGGAAACCTTGGTTCACTGTGTGCTTGGATTTCATTGGTCCCATGAACAATTTGAGGGCAGAGTTTAAATTTGCGCTGGTGATGATGGACGTTTTCTCCAAGTGGCTAGTGGTCAGATTCATGAGGGAGGTGACCACTAGGAGCACTATTGCTATTTTGGAAAAAGTGTTTTTAGAGGAAGGGTTTCCCAACATTTTGGTCACGGATGATGGCACTCGCTCACATCAGTTGACATGCAGGTTTTTTTGAGTGGGTGTGGAATTAAACTTAAGTGCACCTCTCTATACAACCACAAGGCAATGGTCTCATGGCAGGGGCCAACAGATTGGTGAAAGGTACGATCCTGATGGGTCTTCAGAATGGAAAGAATGTTGGTAGGATGGTTGATGAAGTTGTGTGGGCTCCTCGCACTACTGAGACTGGTACCTGTGGTGTAACCCCCTTTGAGTGTATTAGGAGAAGGAAGCCGGGAACCAAATTGCACCCTGGCTGGGTCTCGTTGAGTTGTGAGACTGAGGTTAGTAAGAAGGTCGAACACGTGTGTAAAGGCAATGGAGTGGATGTCGAGTATTAGGTTAAGATTAGGCAAGGTCCTGTGGGGCCTGGTCTTTCTAAAGTCTTGGGACGTTTCAAAGTTAAATCTGTGCACAAGTGGCATATAGTTCTGGAGAATTGGGGCAGGTGGAACAAGAGAAGGGTGTCTTTGTTTCAGAAAGGTAGGGAGTATGCCTTGCCAAAGGTGGGCATGCTGATGGGTGATGGATGATGGGTGATGGTGAACTGTCCGGCAGAGAGAGAGTCAGAGGAATCGAGGTTGCTAGGAGTGAGGAGAGTGTTGGGGGGCTGAGGAGTTCGAGAGTTTGTAGATCTCAGTGCTACTTGAAAGATTATGTGGAGTAGTTATGCATATTTTTGTTTTTTGTTTTCTTTGTTTTTTCCTTATTGCATTGCACGTTGTCATACTTGTTTTTGTTTGTTTTTACTCTGTTTTTTCCTTTAGGTACCCTACAGTTTTATATGTTTCCTTTCTTGCTTATTGTTGTCATAGAATCTTGTAAAATGTAAAAAACAAAATGTGTTGTTGTAAGGGAGAAGATGTGTTGTGATCTTCTTACCTCATGCTGGCTCATGCTCAAGCATCATGCAAGTTCAGGAGTGTTGGTTTGCGTGGATTCCACTGTGGGCAGTTGGATGTTGGCTGGCTGCAGGGAAGCCACGCAACCGACATGCCTTAAATAAATCTTACTTCACTTAGGGGTTCCGTTTGTGCTGTCTGCTCACCACACAAACACAGAAAATTCATGACCTGCAAGGCAGTTCCTGTTGCCGAGACTTGTTCCTGTCTTTCGGCCTTGACCACTTTGGTAATCATATTTTAACTAGTCTTTTCCCAGTTCTTGTCTTGTTCTCCTTAACCCATTAGCAGAGTTCCTCTGCTTCTTGCTCCTTCTTACTTCTTTCCCACAAATGTCTGATTAGTAACTCTGTCCTTGTGGGGATTGCATCTGACCAAAACTACTCCCTTTTAGTTGTCTGCTTCACATGATTCACAAGAGGGATGTGTTGTCATTGCTCAGAAGATGCTACCAGAGATACAGATTTTTAACAGTAGTGCATTTGGGATCAAATAGTTCACTTGGGAAGTCTGTCAGTGGGGAGGTGGAGGGCTGAATAAGCAAAATCACATGACTCATATTGTACCACAAGTAATTCTTAGTGATTAGCTCATATCCTTAGGTTTTTCAATGTCACTACAATCTGATTCCACATCCATTGGGTTAATTACGGTGATAGGGAGAGACCTCCTTGGATCTACTTCTGAGGACACATCCATCAGGCGTCTCTTTGTCAAGCTGCCTGCAAACCTTATGTTCAATTGGAAAATCCTCAGTAAGGAGATAGGTCTATTTAAGGAAAACAATTTAAAGTCCTTTCCCTCCCCTCCTGATGTATGACGGATGCAAAGAGTGGTACCAGGTAAGTAATGATTTATGGACTTCTCAGAAGGTGGCAATTCAGATCTGTTTAAATTAGTGTCCTTAAAATATACAGATACTTCTATCAAGCCCCTGTATATGCTAAAGTAGCTTCCAAAGTACCAAAAAACAATTGCTACCTGCCCTTTGCCTCTTAATTTTAAGATCAATAGCATGTTGGCTTGTTTCCTTTCTCACAGCAAAGTTGCTTGAAGAAGTGTAATTTGTGTTCAGCTTCTCCTTTTTAAAATGTCTAGTCCTACTGCATCATATTCAGTACATCGCTTATCCACTACTGCTCCTCTACAACTCATTATATAGTTTTAGGTAAGTGTGTTGGGTGTTAGGGCTATTTAATTAAAAACAGAGGGGCATATTATCAAGCAACGGCGTTAAAATTATCGCCGCTTTAGCGGCAGAAAACTGCCGCTAAAGCGGCGATAATGGGCTTGATAATATGCCCTTGAGAATTCCAATAGAAGCCCATGTTCTGGTGTCAACATGGGCTTCTATTGGAATTCTCAAGTTCATATTATCAAGCCCATTATCGCCGCTTTAGCGGCAGTTTTCTGCCGCTAAAGCGGCGATAATTATAACGCCGTTCTTGATAATATGCCCCAGAGTGTTATAAATTAAGCTAAACACATTTTAAAAAGGGTGGAGTTAAGGGAGATCTGCCCCTGAAAAGATGCAATGACCCAAGATGAAATGAGCCAATATAGTGATTAGGCTATGTAGTGGAAAGCACTAATGATGCTTAAAGTCATTAAAATAACTTTTTTGTGGCATTAAGTGCCAATGTGGTATCTCATAGAAACTGGGTCCAGTATAAACTCAAGAGAAATTATGTTTTGTAATATCAGCATGCTGCAGTTGAAATCAGCCTCTCTTCTCCATCATCTGTATTTGTGGGTGTCAAAGTACAAAGGAAAATAACATATCATTATCATTAAACTTACAATATTCTTTTATTGCAGTAGATAATGTACATGATTAATTCTAGCTTAACGCTGATGCTCATGCTTTGCTATTCGAAGGTACATTATGAAAAGGCTGCAAATATTAGTGTCAATCAACTATTGTTTGTATTGTGTATTGTATTGTGAATGGTACCCATAGACAGACTTTACAGGATTTTGCGATTTGCAAAATAACTGTGAAATTGGGACTTCTAATAGAAATCCTGTGATTTTTACATTAGTCCCCACAAAATCATTAAACAGACTGTGGTAAACCCACCTTTTATTGACCCTGCGCTGCCATGCTGGGTCAGTAAAAAGTGGGTGGCCAGGAGATTCAGAGATAGGGGTTTTTATTCTCTCTCCTGTGCGTGGCGACAGCACAACAAGCTTCCTGGAGGCAGAAGCAGAAAAGAAAACAAACTCACCCTCTTCCCCTCTCACCTTTTTCCAGCCCCCACCCCAACCACATCTCCAGTTTTTTTCTTTCCTGCCATCCCTTGTTACCTTTTCCTAAACCCCCTGCCCTCTCCCTTCCCTGCAGCAGCCTCATGCTCAGTCCAAGATGAAATCCATGCCGCTGCAGGGAGGTGTTAAGTAGCCACCTGCTCCCACTTTTCCTTAAAATGGTAGGTGTGGTGGAGTCACATTAGGAGCTCCCTCCAGCAGAATGTATTTCACCCTGGGAAGAGGCATTCAACAGGGCCGGACTGAGATTGCAAACCAGCCCTGGCAATTACATCCGACCGGTGGGAGGGGAGGGGGAGGGGATGGGGGTCGGAATGGGGGAACACTGCTGCTGTGCTTTTGTTACAAGGGGCGATTTTGCAGCACTGCTGCAAAACCGGCCCTGAGTAACAAAAATGGCCCTTACCAGTCAAAAAGCGGCCTTCACCCTTCCAACCCACTGGGGAAATGCTGGGTGCCCACTATGGCCAGTCCGGCCCGGTGCCAGAGAGAGCGCACGTTTTGAATTGCATTATGCACTCTTTCTAGGTCGGACTTGCTGCGTGTGTACTGCTGCTCTACTCATAGTATTTTTGTGACATGTACATTGTGTTCCTGTTGCAAAAATACTGCAAATTGAGCTACTTTTGGCCTCAATTTTTATAGTTTTGCGGTTGCAAAATATGACAAACCAGTCCGCGATATCCTGAGGGGTCTGCATAGACATCGATACTAGCCCCCTACGGAACTACTAAAATGACCCAAAATAGCAGGAATGTTCCCTAACACAAATTTCATTGGAAAATTGCTTGGAGTGAAAGCTGGTGCAAACAACTTGCACATTATTTTATATTCTGTTTCCCTAAGAAACTCCCTTTGGTTGCTGTAATGGACAGATAGAGACTGTTTCTGATGCAGTTGGTAGACATGTCCACAGAAGAAGTCTACGTGGGAAAGAATCTTCAAAGTGAGGATGACTGAGAAGGTTAGGCTCCTTGCGTTGATGTATACAAACTCTTCCAACCACAGCAAAGAGGTCCAATGATCAGGTGCTTTTAGAACCTGGCATTATAAATTCTGTTCAAGCGTTTAATTGATTTTGCATGTGATCCATCAGCAATGTAAACTAGTTCTGTGAAAGCAGCCTGGCATTCACCATCATAAGACTGTAATTGAATGCAGAATCCCATTGATGCGTTGTTGGGAATTCGGTTATTGGTTGACGAGGGTGAACCCCTACTCAAGCAGCAACCACAACCTCTGCCAGGGTGAAACTTAAGCAAACCCCAAAATTAACCTGTGGTTGACCCTCTTTTAGCATGGCACAAAAGCAGTCAGGTTTAACTTGGAAGCAATGTGTAAAGTATTTATGCAGCACTTCAAACAGAAACAAATTGAAAACACACAAGAAATCCCCCATTAATTTAGAAACATAAAGTAAAGTTTAATAAATTATTTGACACCAAAATGACAAAATTCCAATCTGTAGAACCATATATGCAATTTCAAAGATTTCAGGTAAGTAAAGCACCTAAAAGCATAAAAGCACCCCTCATGGATGTCTGGCCAACGCGCTTACCTGCACTGGCCGGGCATCACTGACGGTCGCCACTGCAATACAAAGATCCTCTCTGGCATCGCAGACGGTCATTGCTGGAGCTTTGCGTTGGAGGTTACCATGAGCTGTTGATGCTGTAGCACGCAGTAAAGATCTCACGTTGCTGGTGGTCGCTGTGGCACAAATAGTTGGGTTCACTGGAAGTTCGCGTTGACTCTTGCCATGGACGGCAATATCTTGGCCTGTTCATTGTCCGCGAAAAGCCCAAAAGTTCAGGATTTCTCCTTTTCGTGAGGAGAGAGTTCAACTGATGCCAAACCAATGGTCCAGGACCGGTGGGGCACCTCTTTGTGATCAGCAACTGACTCCAACTGAGGCCAGCAGGGCTCAGGCAGGTCCAGGTAGCATGACAGCTGGGCAGTTTCAGGGAGCTTTTGGAGCTTGTTATGCCCCTGCAGCTCAGAACAGGAGGTCAGCTAGCTGACCTTTAGAGTCAATTCAGACTGGGATGAAGGGTGAAAGTCCAGTTTACCTTTGCAGCAAATAGGGCAGCAGAGCATCAGGGTAGCAAGGCAGCAAAGTGGCAGTCATTTCGGCAGCAAAGCAGAACAGCAGTCCTTCTTCTGTAGGATCCACGGGTCCAGGGTTGTACTAAAGATTTGGCTCCGAGGGTCCAATATTTATACTTTGTTCCAGCTTTGAAGTAGAAGAAGTTTCTAGAGAATTCCCTCTGAAGTACTTGAGGTTTCCTGCTTCCCCTGCCCTGGTTCCAAGCTGGCTGCAATGAACAATGCAGTAGTGACTCATTCTATGTGGAGGCAGGGTACAGGCTATTCAGTTGCAAGTGGGGCAGTGCCCAGCTCTCCCCTCTATTGTGCCAATTGATGGCCAATCCAGGTACACCTAATCCATCTAATGTATGGCTGTCTGGAAGTAATGAACAAAGTTTAACTGTCAACTACACCTAGTCATGTGACCCAGGAAAAGGCTGTGCACACCAAATAGTTAGGGCAGGAAAATGCCAACTTTATAAACGTGGCATTTCCAAATTATAAGTGAAAATCTGACTTTACCAATAAAGAGGATTTCTAATTACAATTTCTCAGACACCAAACATAAAATGTGTGCCTGTTCCCAATCAAATGTTAGCACTTAATAAATGCAATAAGGTAATGCAATTTTATCCTATGAGAGAGGTAGTAGTGAAAAAACAAATTAAAGAGTTTTTCATTACCAGGGCAAGTAAACTTAAATCTACATGTCCAACCTTTTAAATACACTGCACCCTGCCGTATGGGTGGTTTAGGGTCTACCCTGGGGTTGACTTACATTATTAAAAAGGAAGGTTTAGGCCTGTCAAAATGCTTATTTTTCCAGGTCAAAGTGGCAGTTTAAACTGCACACACAGGCTTTAATGGCAGGTCTGGAACATGTTTAAAGGGCTAATGGAGAGGGTGGCATAATCAGTGCTACAGGTCCACTAGTAGTATTTAACTTACAGGCCCTGTGTACATTTAGTACCACTTTATTAGGGACTTACAAGTAAATTGAATGTCCCAATTGGGTTTACACTAACCCTGGGCGAAGTACTACGCTACGCTCGCGTAGTTTGCGAAGTATGCGCTACTTTGCACTATGCGAATTGCACGTAGTACAGTGCAAACACGCGTAGCGTAGCGGTCATTTTTTGCTTGCTCGCGGTCCTCAAAGTCAAGTTGGCGACCGCGAGCGAGCAAAATGACATCCCGGCGAGACTGTTTCCTCGTTCGCGATCAGCAACATCAAGTTGCCGATCGCGAGAGTGGAAAGTAAACCTCCCGGCGAGATTCTCAACGCGGGGAGGTCAGGTTTCTCATTGCGAGTGGTCGCGTATGCTCGCGACCGCTCGCGATGAGAAACTACCAGTTCGCGTGGAGAAAGCTGCCTCTCGAGTACAAATCTACTCGAGCGGCGGAAAACGACTGCTTGCACTGTGCAAGATGCCGTTTGCAATGATTGCACATTGCGGACAAGCATCCGGCACTGTGCAATCATCGCGAACAGCATTTCCTACCGCACTACGCAGTTCGCGTAGTGCTACGCGTAGCTCGTGTAGTGCGAAGTGCACTTTGCATAGCTACGCGTAGCGCTACTATGCAAACTACGCCCAGGGTTAGTTTACACCAATTTCACCATGTTTAAAGGAGAGAGCACAACCCCTTTAGCATTGGTTAGCAGCAGTAAAGTGTGCAGAATCCTAAAATCCAACAAAAACAGTATCAGAAAACAGGAGGGTGAAGGCAAAAAGTAAGGGAGCGACCCTGCAGAAAGGGCTAAGTCTAATAAGTCCAACACAGGTTTGTTAAAAAGATGGATATGCTTTCTGTCTTTCAGCTTTAGTGATGTTCTCCTGTCAGATCGGACTGACCTATAGGGCAATCACGCAGTGCCACTTGGGCTGAGATGACAAATCAGTGTGTTGGGCAATTTTTGGGGATGACTGTAGCACTGTTTTATGGTCTGTTGGTCCAGTTTTTACTGTTGAGTTTCCTGATAATAAAACAAATATTGCCTGCAGCTATCTCAAATCCATGCAGACTTCTATGCATTGCTAAGCAATTACACAGCATGTCTTTACAAGTTCCGAACTGTCCCAATTTGCAAACATGGGCCACTTTTTTATTTACCTAATTAACTAATGGGGGCCAGTTTTATTTTGGTGCCCGGGCCTATTTTCTATCCCAGTCTATCCCTGAGAACATTGATTGGGTTCCCTTGATTTAAACCGCTGCCTTCACAAGTCACAAAAATGTATAGGGGAGGATGATTTACAATGGTTGTGAAATATAAATATATATACTCCCTTTAAGCAGTATTCAGATACTGTTGTAACCAAGGGAATGTATATATTTTCAGTACTTATGAATGAGCATAACATTTTTGTGCATAATTTTGCATAAACTAGTCACCTGTATTGATGATAAGAGTCACACAAAGGCCAGATAAAGTCTATGAATTTAGCCTATATAGATTTTTATTCCTATCATTGCGTCCAGGCAATTAAAATTGTGCATGTCTTGCACTGGATGACATTTTTACATTTTTTGTTCCTTTATACTCAGGCCTACACACAAAACTCTGCCACCAACACACACTGGGTAAAAAACAGATTGCAGAAAGTAGTTAAACAAACATTATAGGTGATCTCCTACACTTGACTCGATAAGTGGTGGTCATGTAAGACATTATGAGAATAATCTGTAGGCGAAGCCATTGGGGCTTCTACAAAGTGCCTTCACAAGTGTCTTCGAGGTGTCTTTATATCTGTTGTTGGAGCTGCAATGATTGACATAATGATGGTCTGGATAGAGAGCATTCTCCTTTGAAATCTGTTAATATTGATGTTGATGTATAAAAACGATACATGTATGTTCAAAAACAAGATCGAATCGATGTTGTCGAAATCTCCTGAGACAACCTCTCCATGAACCCTGAGTAAGAAATACATGGTCAGGCAGGCCCTTTGACCTAGGCCTGAGCTACTGATTGACAGACCACACGTGGGGTGGCACGTAACCAGCCGGACAAACGAGTGAAAAGGAAAAACCCAGATTAGTCCCACAGATTGGCAGCAACACCACAATGGTCCCAAGAGATTGGTCCCAATAAAGCACATATGGCGGAGGGGTGCATGTGTTCCCATAACACTATAAAGTTAGATGCCACATGAAGTAAGGAACACTCAGCCAATCAGAACACAGCACACACAGTCCAGGAAGTGATCACACATGCCTATTTTATGAGTCCAAACTGAGTAGTCCCAAGGGGGCCTTGGAGGCGATCCCGCGGGGGTCAACTTTTTTCGATAGTCAGCACGCTAGGAGAGGTGAAGGCTGTTTAGTCTCGTGGACCACTGGGCGTGACACAGATGGTACGCTTGTCCCCTGGGTGTGATACAGGGTTGAGGCCTCACAGCTTGGACCACTGGGAGTGACACAGAAGATATGCATAGGCCCTGGGTGTAATATAGGGACAACAACTCAATCTTAATTTGTAGTCTAAAGGGGTTTTCTCAGTGCTGTCGGATTCGTAACTCTGGTAGTATCTGAAAGAAGTGAGAGGTGTCATTTTCTCGGACCTCTTGGTTGTGACACAGCTAGTACGCATGACCCCTGAGTGTGACATAGGGTGTAATTCGGATGTTAGGGAAAATGTGGATCTTGGAGATTAGGTGTAACTTGTGCTTGGCCAAGGAGGCCTGTGGTTTTGAAGTTGTTCCTTCTTCTCTGCGTAAATTGTTGCTATCTTTGTCCCAGAGCTGATATTGACAGACTATCAGGCTCATCTGGTCCCATGTACTGGTCAGAGCTTTCCCATATCTTTGAGCAGCATGCAGTAGGAGCGGGCTAAGTTATTTTTGACAAAGTCACCATTTTTCTCTGTCAGTTTTGTGCTCTCTCTCTCTCTATATTTCTCTCTCTCTCTCCTCTCTCTCTTTCCTGTCTATTAGACCTGGCATCCTTGGCGTGGTTTACCCTGGCCTTTGCCTCTACCTCTTGTATTTTTGACTGTGTGCTGGACATTGTTTTTGCTGGTTTAGGTACTCTGGGCACTTTACCACTGCTGATCAGTGCTAAGGTGCAAGTGCTCCCTTTGTAAATTGTGATTATGATTGGTTATCCATGATTGGCATATTTTATTTACTGGTAAGTCCTTAGTAACTTGCACTATATGTGCCAAAGCCTGTAAATCAAATGCTACTAGTGGGCCTGCAGCACTGGTTATGACATTCACATGAGTAGCCCTGTACACTTGTCTCAGGCCTGCTATTGCAGTGTCTGTGTGTACAGTTTTAAACTGACGCGTTGACCTGGCAAGTGCACCCACTTGCCAGGCCCTAACCTTGCCTTTTACTACAAGTAAGGCACTAAAAAGGTAGGCCCAAGGTACCCCCATGGGCAGGGTGCAGTGTATGTGAAAGGTAGGACATGTACTGGTGTGTTTAACATGTCCTGATAGTGAAATACTGCCAATATCCGTTTTCACTATTGCAAGGCCTTTCTCTCCCTTAGGTTGTCATTAGAGCTGCCTTGTAACATTTTACAAGTGTAATTTTAAATTGGGAAGAGACAGAGCTTTGGAGTTTGGGCTCCCTGAACTCAGAATTTAAAAATACATCTTTTAGTGAAGTTGTTTGTTAAATTATGTGTTTGAAAATGCCACTTTTAGAAAGGGGGCATTTTCTTGCTTTACCATTCGGTGCCTCTGCCTGCCTGTAGAATCAAAGTCTGGTATAGACTGACAGGATATTTTGTGCATTCACTCTAGACAGTCAAACAAAAGGGAGCTGAGATGTGTCCTGCATATTCTGATGACCCATCACCAGGCTGATGGGACTTCCTGAGCTAGCATGGTGGGAGGAGCTGTCACCTGCACATGAGTAGTGCTGTGTCTGCCTTTACAATGATGTATCCACCCCCTGTAGTGTGGCTAGGCCAGGGAAGACAGACATGGTTCTACTAAGCAAGAGAGTCTTTCTTTGAAGCCTGCATACTTCAAAGGCTGAAAGTAGTATAAGTAGTGGGGCTCTGATCCCAGAACTGTAGAACACTTCTAGATTAAAAGGACCCTGCCAAGAAGAACAGCTGAAGAGGTGCCAGGAGGAGTAATGCCCCTTTGTTGTGTGTCGCCTTGCTGGGTTCGGCTGCAGTTGCTGCCTCTGTCTGTGGGTAGTGGAAAGGATTGAACGTATACTTTTCTTTGCTAAACTGCTTAAGAAGAATCTCCAAGGGCTTGATGTAGAGCCTGCCTCCTGTTAAGATGTTTCATTGACACACAGATTCCACTTGCAGCATCCCTGAACTCCACTGCTGGGAGTTCCAACTAGCCTTGAGGTGTCAATTTCAGCTCTGAGCCCTTAGAGGTTGTTTTGCTACTGAAAACCATCAAAATCAATCCATCGCCCTTCCAGCACCTGTTTTTCCAACGCAGCACTGCCGGGAGGGAGAAATTTCTGTGTACCGCTGATGTGCGGCTGAATCAATAGAACCAGTGCTTATCCGTGGCCTGAAAAACCACTCAGATCACCGTCTCCGAAGTCTGAGATCATCGCACTCACTCTGAGGTAGGCCCTGCTGTGCGACTGTCAAGATCGAAGCATCGTGGGACCGCAGTTGAAGAACCCAACACAGCGCCTGCTTGCCACGGCTGCATTGATCTCCAACATGTTACAGATTTCCCCTCATCTACATCAATGCTGTGCTTTGAGTCATAAACCTACGCATCACCACCCCTTGTAGTAAGAAACTGATGCATCACCTCATCCCCAGTAAGGAACAGATGCATCACCCCCCCCTGGTGGCAGTACGGAACCATCCCTGCGAGTAAGGAACCAAGGCATCACCTTCCCTCTGCCTCTTCTTTCATCCTTTAATTTTGAAGCATCCAAGGAACTTTGTGCAAAATTGATGCATCAATATTTTCCTATGGGCAGGATTGTTTTTACCTTTTAAAAGTCATATTTTGATATCTGTATAGTGGATTTTTATCGTTTGGTCTTGTTTTTTTTAGACAAAGATTTCACTAAACTGGTGTGGTGTCTATATGTATTGTTTGCACTGTGTTACAGTGTGTTATATACAAATGCTTTACACATATCCTCTGAGATAAGACTGACTGCTTATGCCAAGCTACCAAGGGGTGAGCATGGGATATTTTAGGTGTGTAACTCCCTTATTCTGACTAGAAAGAAGGGTACATACTTGGACAGGGTACAAACCTGAAAAACTACAGACCCCCATTTCTAACACCGTCATTGCAGCATTCAGATGTTACATGCTTGATGTTGTGGTACTGGCAAATTATTGCAACTGTGTTTTATGTTGAATGTTGTGTTTTGGTAATGAATTAATGTATGTATGAAGAAGTTGCCAACCCCACAAATTGTTGCTTCATATCTGCTATTCCATTGCTAAAAATTCACAATGCTTTGAATTTAACTATTGCTCTTCCTTTCAGATTGTGACCCTTCATTTGCATGGTTGTTTTGTGTGTTGTGAAAAGTCTGTTTTCGATGCATCTTTTTCTAAGGCTGAGCTAGTAGTAAAGCAGGTATTGCCAGAATAATCTTGTGTACATATGTCCCCACTATCAGAGTAGAATTTCTGATTATTTGACCCGAGAAGCTAGAATATACTATTCCCTTGAAAAGTTCCCAACTAAAATCATGGAGTCGCCTCTAAAGCACATGCAAACTAGGTTTTCCACGCAAGCTAAAAAAATGAGCTAATTTTTGCCCTGAATTGCATGCACACACTAAGGCACACACGTTCCCCTGGCCAGAGGGGGGAACCTTCGACACCAACAAAATAGAACACACAAGGACACACATTCGGACCAAATATGTAGGACAAAAGAAAGCTAGAACTAAGGCACTGCTAGAACTGTGGGCCATCTTCGTGGTGGCCCACAGTTCTAGCATTGCCTCTCTTATAGCCTCTCTTCAATCTCATACCAGAACACGCAAGCAAGGCTTCTGCACCTCCCTTGCCATATACAGGAATGGAGGTGCTCGCTCTGATGCCTGCTGTCTCAGCCATTCCTGCAATAGGATACGTCAATCTACCAGTTGTGGAAGCCGGAGGGGCCCCTACTGGGCAACGAACCACTAGATCTAGGACTAGGAGGCTACCAGACTGGCAAGCCTGGTGATTCCATCTCACCCCAGCTCGCTGCTAGAGTTCCTTGAAGTTCAACCCCCCATCCATCATATTCAACCCATCAAGCCACAGTGGCACGGGGAACCTGCACTAGAACCCGAACAGTAGCATGCTCTCAGGTGACTGGGAGGTGCACAGCAGTTCTGGACAGTGACACCACTAGTGGCGGTGAAGTAAAAGGTCCCAGTCTTCCGGGGTTCGACATTGAGGGGGGAGCCACAGGATATACATTACCAGGGTATGCTCAGGCAGCAGAAGAGACAACAGGAAGTGAGTCAGAGGGCAAATCCTACTAAGGAGAAGCATGCACAGCACCAAACAAAGGAGGCAGCCCAGGCAGGAGTTAGAGCAGAGGTGCAAGTTACAGATGGAATGAAAGAGAGTTCTCACTGTGGAAGCTCCAAGAGAGAACAGAGCAGCATGCCCTCCCCCGAGAGAGAGCAGGGCCAGGCCCAGGGTTCCACCCAGAGAGGAGTCTGAAGTAGAAACTGAGGGGAGGCTCCTATTTGGAGACCAAACCTCATCAGATCGTCAGTGTAGGAGAGGGGCAGACCAGGAAATGAGGGATCAAGGTAGCCTAGTTCAAACCCAATTAAGACATAGGAGAATTAAGAAGAAGACATCCGTCGCTCCCGCCAAACGCACCAGTGAGACAAACTGACCCCCAGAGAGATAGTGACTAGGGAAGAAGGCAAGGTCTTTGCACAACCATTTTGCCACCAGCTAGCCCCTGGGACCATAAGGAAGGGTCAGTATGATAGGCCATGGCCAGAGGTGGGATCCTTCGAATCAGAGGACATGGCTGTCCCTGAGACTGTATCCTGCATCGAGGGGGAGATCCCAAGTGGAACTTGCCCTACTTGCAGGATTGCCTCAGAAGAAGGGAGCACCACGTTGGGGAGAAACCAGAACAGCTGCTCCAAGACAAAATATCCCCATTATTGCAGAAGGGCACGTCAGGGACCATCTATGTGCCATTGGCTCAGATAGATAAAGAAAGGTTCAGGACTAAACTGCCCCCATTGATGGATGGGACAGGAAAATGGATCTGTGTTTTGAGGAAAAGCTCTGCGGGAACAAAACTAGCAATAGGCGATGTCAAGAGTCTGCTCAGCAGCCTCATCAGAGATCAGACCAACACAGTGCTCACCCGATCCCACATCCAAGCAGTCATGCTGACCAACACCGAGCATGCTGGGGCTGCATTCAATTATTTCAGGCACCAGATATGGACAGCCCTGATGGAAATATTCCCTGAAGGCTGAGATGTAGGAGGACTGAAGTCAGAAAGCGCAACACCTGGGGAGACTGCAACCAACTTTCTAGACAGAATGAGGGAACAAGAGACAGGATAGTCATGGACTGACACAGCCCCCCAGGGCGCATTCTTTTTTAATATCTGAAGGAAGTGGCCCTTAGGGGCCACTCAGGTTATATACAACCACCTGCTATGCCTTCCCAAGTAATGAAGAGTCGGTCAGACAGTAGAGAATACAAACAAGCATTTATTAGCAATACTCTGCAGAGGAGTCCAATCTGACCTGCACCCTAAGATGTCTGCCGAGGGACTGGCTCCCCCACGGCCTGCGATGCCTGATCATTCCTCCAAGAACCCCCCAAACATGCCCACAGTGGAAAGTTACCAGCCTGGGCCGAACATGAACAAAGAAGGCACAGAAGGATGGGCTACCACCTGCCAGATGGGTACATGCTATCGGCAACTCAAGGTAACCGCGTTGAGTCTCAGCGTCTCCTAACGTGGGAGCAGAACTACCCACTCGGATAGGCATGTGAGGGCAGAATGGCCTATTCATTAGTAAAGTCAGGAAGCAGCCTTGAACAGGAAAGAAAAATAATATCTAAATACAGTGTTCTGCTGAGGCAGGCAATACGAATAATGAGGCTTAGTTCAGACACAGCCTAATAGAGATTACGAAATACAAAATGGAGTCACACTTGCTAACTAAAGCTTGCACGTTGCAGGGATAACTCAGCGGGTTGCATAACGTGAATACAAATGGCATCTATTTAGCCATACACTGCTAACCTAATGTAGCATGATACAAGTGCATAGCAGGAATGGGATTTTCAAACCTAACACATCCTCAAAATGGGGTTACCCACCGAAACACACAGTGGACTGGACAGTGTATTAGGATTAGACACCAAACCCTGGAGAGAAATACAGGCCCACATATCACACTACTACAACAGGAAAAAGCAGGAGCAAGCCAAATCAGACACCACTAAGATAGTCCAGCACAAATTGAAAAAGACCACACTTGAGTGGGCCACATTGGTCACAAATGTGCAAATGGCACCAGTCTTGAAGGGAGCTCCACCTCATAATCCCAGAGGGTTTCCACCCAGACCTAACAGCGGAGGTCAGGAGGCTGGCTGTAGTCAGACCTCAGAGAATGTTTCTATTGCCACAGAATGGGCCACATTGCTGACCAATGCCGGTTAAAGGCATATCATGAGCAAAGATCGACAAGCCTAGGCCAGTCCCTGCACATCCCCATCCACAAAATCAAGCCCAGGCCAACCCGAATGCACCTTACATTCAGGCGCAGGCAAATCAGTCAGCATCCACACCACAGCAACATGGATCAGGTGGTTGGCTGAATACATGGCAACAGCAGCGGTAGACAGGTAACACAGACTAACAAGAAATGGGGCCACAACCATGGCAGAGTAGGGGTGATGTCTGTGGAGGCAATGCCTTTGCACCAATGCAAAACCCAAATGCGCAGTAAGCCTAAACCCCCAACACAAAACCCCTGTTTCATGTGCACTTCAGAACCTATCTCAACAATAAAGATTAGTGAGACAACAATAGGAGAATACTTAGACCTTAACTTGCATTTGGGAAACATTCAGGGCTGCTCTATGCTTTATTGACCAGGAGTTCGCACTAGAGTCTGCCATTCGGGTGCCTGTGGGTGCCAAGGCCCCACTCGGCTGCTTATCCCCTAGGGTGGGGCTGGCCGGCCATGGCCCGGGGGGGCAGTCTGATGAGGGGGCAGGGTGGCTCCTCCAACCAGCACATAAAAGCAGGCACCCAGGTCCCCTCACCCAAGTCAGTAGGACAGGACCAAGTTAAAAGAACCCCATCGCTCAACTGCCTCTAGGCCAATGGAGGCCCCTTTTTGGTTCTAAAACAAGGTGATATTCCAGTATCGGGAGCCAGATTTCCCATGCACTTGGGATGATGGTGTCCCCATAAAACTCCGAAGTCCACGCGCATAGTCCAAAAGATTGCATTGGTAGGGGGGTTCACCAAACCACCAGCCCTCTCAGTCCATTACCCGCATCAGGCGACTTTCAAATGAAGCTCTGGCCTGGAACCGGACCCTCACCTCAGTAAAATGTTGCCTCCTCCACTCTTCAAAATTTTCCAAGCTTGCAAAGCCTGCTCGCCAGGTCATGTTCTTCCAAAAAGAGAGGGTAGCTAATTGCCTTTCAGACGCACCTGGCCACAGCGGGGCCGGCAGGCCCAAATATCCTGGATCAGAGGGAGAGAGGGTGCCAGGAGGGAGGGAGTCTGCAAGTGTCCAGCACAACTCAGTGCAAGAGATCCAAAATGGCCCACTGCCTGGCCTAGTGATTATCCACCTCACAAAGCCTAACACACATCATCCGTTAACGAACTATAGGCTTGATTCCAGACATTTGCACAAAAGAATCACCGGGCCACGGAGCATTTCCCCGGCCCCATACAGGATTATAACAGTAGGGACAGCAAATCACATTTAGATCCAGGGAAGCACCCAAACGGCCTGCAAATAGAAGCCCAAAACAAGCCCAAAAGTAGTCTCTAGAAAAAGAGCGTGGCCGGGACACCTGGTGCCACAAGGAAGAATCACACTGCATGCTGCGTGCCGGTGCTAGAGGGGCACACACGGGGCCCCAGAGCATGGTGTGGTGATTAAAAAACACCCAATTGCGACACATCCCCTCTTCTACATCACCCTGTAGGTCAAAAGACACTGTCTGCATCAATTAATTACCTCCACGTACATTAGGGAAGGTGGGAGACTAGAATACTGAAAATGCCCATGAAACTTCAGCTATATAGTGAGATCACCTGCATACTAAAATGACCTTTCCCACCGTGGTGAGGAAGAAGAGGCAAAGACCCATGAGTAAAGACCCAGGTGACCCATGAATAACTACTCACCACTGTGTTTTTTAAATTAGCTACCCCAATTTGAGGCCACCTTCCGGTACCCCACTAAAATTGTGTGGATGAATAAGAGAAAACCGCAAAAAGGAATAGCACAGGATCCCCCCAAGGTTGATTTATGATGATGCATAAGGATGCATGTTTTTCTAAACGAACCCACAAATGGCAGCTCTTATTCAAAAGGTCTGCAGTTGAGCCACAAGTGCACCACCTTTACAGCGGCCCACCACCTCTTCAGCGACTACTTTCAGAACCCCAACAAGGCCCAAGTGACCAAGTCAAAGACCAGATGTTTTTTTAAGGAGATTTGCAAACAAACTCTTTTGCACTTTCACCAAGGCAAAGAAACCCCTGATCGCCAGAAGATTATAGATGCCTCCTCTGGAAATCTTCTAAAGACCTGCAATGTTTCAAATGTTATGTATTATTGTACCATTGGATACCCTCTGTTTAGTATGGGTGTAGCCACATCCATCCATAGTCAGTAATCTGCCCAGTCAAATGAAGCCTATCCCAACTTTTCTACCGTGCTTGAGTAGTGACCTCTCCAAAACCACTTACAATTATACTCAACGAACACTAGTATTCTACACGCACTACACAGAACACTCTTACGCAACATATGGTATCAGCACATTACTGCCATTGAAGCGCAGACTGGCGACAGGACCCACTCAGGCTCCTGTGAATGAAGTGCCTTTCTTGCTCACAAGCAATGAAATGAGTCGATCTTCTCCATGCAGTAAAGGCGATGCATCGATTCTGAAGATGGGTGCCAGAGTCAAGTGGCGATGAGCAATTCATTGGTTCTAATTCATGCAGTCAGGTCAAACTCAAGCCTCACGGTCGGGATCTCAGATCAGTGCTGCATCGTCATCGAAACTCACAGTCGGGTCCCACGTTGTTGTCGAGCCACGTAGGGCTATCTCCAGATTGGCACCACGTCGAGGTTGAAGGGCACTGCGTCGGTTCTGATAAGCGCAGTGGTGATGAAGCATTGATTTTGTCACAAAACAGCTGCAGAACCCACTTCTGAGGCCCATAACTGGAGAGGGTATCTCAAGCAAGGGTAGGACCACAGATGGAAATGCCCAGCAGCACCAGCAGAATTGCAAGAAGTCTTTAGTGTCCCTGAGACTACAGAAAACAGAAGACAAACCAGCAAGCCCTTGGAGATCACTTGGAGGAAAGGCAGAGTCCAGCTCTCCTTCGGCAGAGTCAGGGAGCAGCATACAGCAGGGCAACACAATAGAAAAGCAGGCATTTCACGTCTGCATTCCAAAGAAGAGTCCTTTAAGCAGCACATCAGTCCTTCTGACAGAGGCTCAGTGCAAGATCCAGAAGTGTCTGATTTGGTAGGGTCAGAACCCAGTACTTATACCCAAAAGTGCCTTTGAAGTGGGGGTTTACTTCAAAGCGGCTCCTTGAAGTGCACATGTCCCCTTTCATCCCAGTCCTGTCTGCCAGGCTATCTGTGGGAGGTAATTAGTCCTTTGTGTGGGGACAGGACACAGCCTATTTAGATGTAAGTGTGAGCTCCCTCTCCCCCTTCTTGCCCTGGAAGGCTATCAGAATGCAGATCAATGCAGATGAGTCCTCTGTCACGCCCACCCTTCTTGTGTTTGTGGCTGTCTAGGGGAAATGCACAAAGTGTAGCTGTTACCCAGCACAGACGTGTATTGGAGACAGGTTACAAGCACACAGAGCCAAGTTAAGAGCAGAGAAATGTCCACTTTCTAAAAAGGACATTTCTAAAATAATAATGTCAAAACCAACTTAACAACTAAAGAGGATTTATCATTACCATTCCAAAGATATGAAACATGATTTAGCTACTCCTTTCTGATCAGGAATTATAGCGTAAAAGTGTTTAAAGGAATGCCTAATGCTAGCATATGAGAGGAGTAGGCCTCACAGTAGTTAAAAACAAATTCAGCTGTTTGTCACTACCAGTACATGTATGTGAGAAGTTGGCCTGGTATATGCTGTTCACTAATTAAAGTGGACACCTTGCACCAGAACAATTCGACTCTTATGGTAGATAGGTTTAAGACAACCTTTATAGAAAGCTATCCTAGTGGTAGCTGTGGAGAGCAGCCTTCAGGCTAAGTCTTGAAGGAATGTAAAGCAGCTTGTTTTACCACACAATCTCTTGAATCACCAAATGAAAAGACACCACACAGGTATATATATCAAATATATATGTATTTATTAATAAACACTCTCTACTAATCTCTTTATGAGATTAGAAGTCAGGAACATATGTACATGTCAAATATTATCACAGTAAGTTTAGCACAATCGAATATCACAATCTTAGTTTGCTAGACCTAGGTCTAGGGCATCAAGAATCGAGGGACCCCCAAGAACCACCCCAGGTAGTTGTAGGAGACCCACAGGGGACGGACGCGGTGACCTGACACCGGTGCGAGTCCTGTGCGAGTCAATTCGCTCAGACGCGATTGAGATTTCAATGTTAAAGGTCCCTTGCGTGTTCGAGGCGAACACACCGATCGGTCCTTGTACGAGTCGAAGGACGCGGTTATAGATAGAGTTGCAAGGGAGATGGACGCGTTGTGTCTAACACAGACGCGAACCTTGTGCGAGTCAGTGCAATAGAGATCTCAGTGTTACAGGCCCTTTGTGTGTTCGAGGCGAACACCGATCGGACTCAGTACGAGTTGAAGGATACAGTTCTAGATAGTGTTACAAAGGAGATGGACGCGGTGTGTCTAACACAGACGCGAAACCCTGTACGAGTCAGCGCAATTGTCGCACTTAGAAAATTAGAGTTTTAGGACACTTCGAGGGAAGCTACAAGCAAGTCACTTACAGGGTAAGTAGTTCTAGGGCCCACACCCACAGGAGCACCGTAGTGCTGAAGTTACCTCACCCAGGGGAGCTGGGTGCATAGGTGTCCTTTGGTGTCGGGTCGCGGCGTCGTTTTCAATGGGAGCCAGTGAAGACTTGCTGCTTGCGGCGACAGGTGAAGTGTCCGGAGGAATCCAAGCCTGGATTCGGAAGAGGGAAGACCTGAAAGCAGAGGGGACAGTATTCAAAGTCACTCGGCAGTGACTTGGGGCACGGAAGATGGATGCCCACCGTCATCGCAAGATTCAGGTCGTTCACAGGTGCCTTGACTCTTCATATACGAGATCCAGGAGGCGTTGATGACAACCAGAAGCTGGATTCAGCGTGTCCCACAATGTCTGCAGCTTACTGCGGTGTCAGCGACTCGATTAGAGCCAACAAGCTTTGGTAACAGCAAGTCAAGGGGAAAGTGCGAAGAGGCAATGGCGCAGACCAGCAAGGTCTGTGGGACTCACCCAGCAAGGGTAAGTCAGGGCAGGCCTGGAGCAACTAGGGGAGCCCTTTGGTTTCTTTAGAAAGTCTTCTGGGGACCCACAAGCCAGCTGGCAAGGGATCGCAAAGACGCCTCGGGAGGATTTGCTCACAGGGGCCCATGGTCACTCGGGACGTGGTAGGCCTCTGATCTTCGGAGTGATTTCTGCTGGAGGCTAGGACCACACGTGGTCCAAAGAACAAGTTCGTGGAACATTGTGAAGGGGTTACACTTGACAATAGTGCACGGTACCCAGGGGTCGCGGTTCCTCGTTACTCTTGGGGTCCATTGGCCTCTGCTTCGCTGGGGACTCACGATGGCCTTGGAGAAGTCAGGAAATCCATTTCTTGGGCTGCAGGGACTTCGTACTCCAGCGGGAGCTGCGTAGTTTGTGACCGTCGTTTGTAGTTTTTGGTGCCTGCCAAGCAGGGGAGTCACTCCTTGACTCCAAGGGAGATTCTTCAGTCTTCCAAAGGTAGTGGAACGTCGAAGGTCCGGGATTCTTCTTCAGAGCGTCGTCCAGGGAAATCTAGGGTGCTATGCACAGGTTCCCCCTCTTATACTAATAGAAAGGGAGGGACTAGCTCTATGACCCTACCTATGGGAGGGTCAGGGGAGTGGGTGGCTACACCCACTTCCCTTTGTCCAGTTTCACACCAGAGCAGGGACAGGTAGCCCCTGAGCCGGTTTGAACTGGCATATGCACAGAGGAGCCTTCTGCTCCCCCAGTGCAGGACTTCAAAGCACTCTAAGAGTGCACCCACCCAGCCCCAATACACTAAACCCTGTCTGGAAGGTGGTCACACCCCCTTGGGACAGGATATCTATTGTTGGGCTTCCTCCACTGCGAGTGTTGGTCATCAGCAGGAGGGCAGCCCAGTGTCTGTGACTGGTGGCATCCATTTTGTGATGCCAGGGGTCTGCAGGATTCTACCGCGTTTCCACAGTAGGTACATGTCTATCCCTCTAGAAGGGTGGAATGCTACCCCCGCCATGGCGGCGGGGGGGTAGTATTCCAAGATGTTTGACACCAAACACGACATGTTTCGATGCAGCCATTCCAAAGTTAGCATTTTACAGCGAGGATATAATGCACTTAAAAGTATATGGTTTAACCGCATCCACAAACAGCACCAGAGAATGGACTCTGAGAGCTGCAGAGGGGCCCTGCTCAGGCAGAGGCACACCCTCACATAGAAGCCAAGCACCCTGCCCTCAGGATTGATAGGGCCTGCCTTAGGGGTGACTGATAGGTTTATATGTGTGTGTAGGAGAGATATAGGGGACCTATATCTCAGTGAGGGGTGCTAGCACTTCCTCACCCAGGCTGCAGTAGCAGGCCTGTGGTGTCAGATTTAGTCTGCTTCCCAGGGGGGGCATAATACATGCTGCAGCCCCTGGTAGGCCTGTGAAGTACCTATGCCCTTGGTACCTAAGGTACCATATACTAGGGACTCATAAGGTACCACAGTATCCAATCATTAGTGCACCTAAAGTGCACTCCAAATCGTTTAAAGAGAAAGCAGATAGGCTGGGAACCTGAATAGCAGGTTCCCAGCCAAACTAAGTCAAAAACCAACAAAACACCAGGAAAAAAAGTGGGGGCAACCATGTAGTCAGATTCCACCTTCCTACATAACCCCCCAAACGAAAGGAGATGAGGCTAACCTTGTCCAGGTGAGCCTGTATTTACTGAGTGGCCATATAAGGAAGTACCTGCACTAGCATGGTTACCCCCTGTCTTATGGTCCACTAAGTTATCCCTCACCCTAAGGGTATGAGAGGGTCTCCACCATGGGGAATTACTACCTGTGGGGTGTTTTGGTAAAGGACAAGGCTGATGAGGTGTCTGAGCAGGGAAGTGAGACCCTAGGGAAGTTGGTCTCAGTTTCCTCAGATCACTCGTCACCATGTATGCCTGTCTTTCCATGACTGAGCTGCACTTTGCTCTAAGGGTCAACCTTTGGCTGCCTACAGCTGGGGGTTGGGTCCCTTTGGGTGGAACACTGGAGGGACATGGCAGGTTTGGAACCTTTTGGTTCCAGGTTTGCCCTTGCCTAACAGAGTCCTTCTGGGGAAGGTCCCTACACAAAGGTATGGGGGATCCCTCAGTGTGTGGAGGAATTTTCACCTGGCTAGGGCTACTAGACTGGGTGCCCCTAATCTGCTGATGGGGGTTCCTCTGGACAGGGGCCCTGTGGGGTCCACTGACCTCCCTGACCTCTGCAGCCCTGGGCTGACTGAGGCAGGGTAGAGAGGGGCAGGTTACCTGCTCCAGACTGGGTACCACCTTGGAAGGGTCCTCTGCCATCAGGGGTGGGGCCAGGCCAGGCCTGACTACCTCTGGGGCAGTTCCTTCACTAGGGGTAGGATCAGTTCCCTGAGGAGGCTGACCCTTACCTGCTGTCTGGGGGAAGGAGACTTTTCTTCAACCCCTGTGCTCTCTTTTGGGGAGAGTGGGCCATTCTTCCAGGCTCCATCTCTCCAGCATTTCCTGGGCTGGGGCTGTGGCCATCACAGCCCCACTAGCGTTTTCATGGACGCCTAGCATCTTCAGATGGGTTTGGTGTTCAACTTCAGCCCAGGCTGAAATTTCCAGATCATTGCCCATCAGGCAATCTACAGGCAAGTTGGGGGACACTGCCACTCTTTTTGGGCCTGTGACCCCCTCCCAGCTGAGATTGACTATGGCCATGGGGTGATCTGTCCTGACACCATCAATGTTGGTCACCTGGTATTTAAACTCAGGTAAAAGCTGGTGAGGGGGACTAGTTTCCCTGCCACCATGGTGACACTAGCCCCTGTATCCCTGAATGCCACAGCCTTCTGACCATTAATCATTGGCTCCAGTCTGTACCTGCCCAATGCAATGGGACCCATGGTAAAGGTGGCAAATCCTATACCACCATCAGAGTCTGAGGAGTCTGTTGAGGGGGACCTGTCTAAACTAGGGCCCACCTCTGTTCCCCTTGCAAAAGCACCTAACTTTTTGGGTGCACTACTCCCCACTGGAGGATTACTACTGGTGGTACCAGGAGGGGTGGTAGTAATAGCTGGAGGAACAGTTTCTCTATTGCCAATCCTGGGTCAACTGGGATCAGTTTTCCAGTGTCCAGGCTTTTTACAGACATGGCAATATGGTTTCTTTTCAGGAGAGGAAGGAGTTTGGGACCCACCCCCAGAAGAGGACTTTTGGGGCCCTGTAGTGGACTTCTCCTTAGATTTATCCCCACCTTTCTCTTGGGACTTGGTAGAATCTTTCTTCTGGTCACCACCCTGATTCTTAGGCCTCACCCTGGTTCTGACCCATTTGTCTGCCTTCTTTCCCAATTCTTGGGGAGAGGTCAGATCAGAGTCCACCAGGTACTGGTGCAAAAGCTGGTTTTGACAGTTATTAAGGATCTGCTCCCTCATAATCAAATTGTACAATCCTTTGAGATCAGTAACCCTACTGCCAACCAGCCAACCCTCCAGAGCCTTGGTTGCACAATCTACAAAGTCAGTCCAGTCCTGAGTCTGTGCCTTCTGTGTGTCTCTGAACTTCAACCTGTACTGCTCAGTGGTTAAGCCAAACCCATCTATCAGTGCACTCTTCAGGACTTCATAGTTATCAGCATCCTCTTCTCTAACAGTGAGGAGCTTGTCTCTACCTTTATCTGAAAAGGAGAGCAACAAGATTGCTGCCCACTGCCTTTGGGGGACCTGCTGTACTCTACAGGCCCTCTCCATAGCAGTTATCCACTTGTGGATATCATCCCCACTCTGGTAGGGAGGAACAACCTTGCTCGGGTTCCTATGGTCTGGAATATATTCTCTGCCTCTAGGGACACTGTTGCTGCCACCAAGGAGTTCTAACCCCTCTCTTCTAGAAGCTCTCTGGATCTCCAGGGCTTCTCTATCCAGTGCCAACTGCTTGGTTCTGAGGGCAACTCTTGCTTCCTCATACAGCAGCAGTTTGCACATTCTTTCAGAGGAGGTCTCTCTTATGGGAAAGTATGAGTTCCTCTGGTGGACAAATTCTCTGCCAGAGTGATAAGAGTGCTCAGATTCCCTGGAAGGGGACCTATGCCTCTCATCCACTCTGTCAGTTCTCTTAGGGAGAATTCCTCTGTCCTTTTCAGGCCCCTTGAGGCCTGGCCCTTCAATCACAGAGTCCTGGTCATTCTGATTTTCATCATCTGACCCAGATACTGTAATTGACCCACCCACTGATTCAGACCCATTAGCTCCTAGAGCCAATCTAAGATCATCTGCTGTCAGCAGATCTATCAGGTGTAGGGTTGAGGGACTCTGTCCTAGCCTCAGGTGTCTTTCAACACACATGGCTCTCAAGTCAGAGAAAGCCATGTCCTTATACTGAGGCTGAGTGGATCCACTGGTTCCACCCTTTAAGGACATTCTAGTGTTGTGCAGTGTTGTACTACCTACACTAGTTTGTGGCCTACTGATACCAGCTTGAGCTGTAGAAAGGGTGTGCTATCCCTTGGCACACAGCTCTAAGTTCAGTAGAACTTATTGATACTAAGCTTGACTTTATATGTACCTTAAGTACCTATAGTGGTTTTCAGTTAGTAATTCAAATTGAGATTTTCTGGTAAAACAATAGCAAGCTGGAATCCCACACGCTGCCCACCAATGTGAGAAGTTGGCCTGGTATATGCTGTTCACTAATTAAAGTGGACACCTTGCACCAGAACAATTCGACTCTTATGGTAGATAGGTTTAAGACAACCTTTATAGAAAGCTATCCTAGTGGTAGCTGTGGAGAGCAGCCTTCAGGCTAAGTCTTGAAGGAATGTAAAGCAGCTTGTTTTACCACACAATCTCTTGAATCACCAAATGAAAAGACACCACACAGGTATATATATCAAATATATATGTATTTATTAATAAACACTCTCTACTAATCTCTTTATGAGATTAGAAGTCAGGAACATATGTACATGTCAAATATTATCACAATAAGTTTAGCACAATTGAATATCACAATCTTAGTTTGCTAGATCTAGGTCTAGGGCATCTAGAATCGAGGGACCCCCAAGAACCACCCCAGGTAGTTGTAGGAGACCCACAGGGGACGGACGCGGTGACCTGGCACCGGTGCGAGTCCTGTGCGAGTCTATGCGCTCAGACGCGATTGAGATTTCAATGTTAAATGTCCCTTGCGTGTTCGAGGCGAACACACCGATCGGTCCTTGTACGAGTCGAAGGACGCGGTTATAGATAGAGTTGCAAGGGAGATGGACGCGTTGTGTCTAACACAGACGCGAACCTTGTGCGAGTCAGTGCAATGGAGATCTCAGTGTTACAGGCCCTTTGTGTGTTCGATGCGAACACCGATCGGACTCAGTACGAGTCGAAGGATATAGTTCTAGATAGTGTTACAAAGGAGATGGACACGGTGTGTCTAACACAGACGCGAACCCTGTACGAGTCAGCGCAATTGTCGCACTTAGAAAATTAGAGTTTTAGGACACTTCGAGGGAAGCTACAAGCAAGTCACTTACAGGGTAAGTAGTTCTAGGGCCCACACCCACAGGAGCACCGTAGTGCTGAAGTTACCTCACCCAGGGGAGCTGGGTGCATAGGTGTCCTTTGGTGTCGGGTCGCGGCGTCGTTTTCAATGGGAGCCAGTGAAGACTTGCTGCTTGCGGCGACAGGTGAAGTGTCCGGAGGAATTCAAGCCTGGATTCGGAAGAGGGAAGACCTGAAAGCAGAGGGGACAGTATTCAAAGTCACTCGGCAGTGACTTGGGGCACGGAAGATGGATGCCCACCGTCGTCGCAAGATTCAGGTCATTCGCAGGTGCCTTGACTCTTCAGCCACGAGGTCCAGGAGGCATCGACAACAACCAGGAGCTGGATTCCGCGTGTCCCATAATGTCTGCAGCTTACTGCGGTGTCGGCGACTCGATTGGAGCCAACAAGCCTTGGTAACAGCAAGTCTCGGGGAAAGTGCGAAGAGGCAATGGCGCAGACCAGCAAGGTCTGTGGGACTCACTCAGCAAGAGTAAGTCAGGGCAGGCCTGGAGCAACCAGGGGAGCCCTTTGGTTTCTTTAGAAAGTCTTCTGGGGACCCACAAGCCGGCTGGCAAGGGATCGCAAAGACGCCTCGGGAGGATTCGCTCACAGGGGCCCACGGTCACTCGGGACATGGTAGGCCTCTGATCTTTGGAGGTATTCCTGCTGGAGGCTAGGACCACACGTGGTCCAAAGCACAAGTTCGTGAAATGTTGTGAAGGGGTTGCACTTGACAATAGTGCACGGTACCCAGGGGTCGCAGTTCCTCGTTACTCTTGGGGTCCACTGGCCTCAGCTTCACTGTGGACTCACGATGGCCTATGAGAAGACAGGAAATCTACTTCTTGGGCTGCAGGGACTTCGGACTTCAGACTCCGGCGGGAGCGGCGTAGTTTGCGACCGTCGTTTGTAGTTTTTGGTGCCTGCCCAGCAGGGGAGTCACTCCTTGACTCCAAGGGAGATTCTTCAGTCTTCCAAAGGTAGTGGAACGTCGAAGGTCCGGGATTCTTCTTCAGAGCGTCGTCCAGGGAAATCTAGGGTGCTATGCACAGGTTCCCCCTCTTATACTAAAAGAAAGGGAGGGACTAGCTCTATGACCCTACCTATGGGAGGGTCAGGGGAGTGGGTGGCTACAACCACTTCCCTTTGTCCAGTTTCACGCCAGAGCAGGGACAGGTAGCCCCTGAGCCGGTTTGAACTAGCATATGCACAGAGGAGCCTTCTGCTCCCCCAGTGCAGGACTTCAAAGCACTCTAAGAGTGCACCCACCCAGCCCCAATACACTAAACCCTGTCTGGAAGGTGGTCACACCCCCTTGGGACAGGATATCTATTGTTGCGCTTCCTCCACTGCGAGTGTTGGTCATCAGCAGGAGGGCAGCCCAGTGTCTGTGACTGGTGGCATCCATTTTGTGATGCCAGGGCTCTGCAGGATTCTACCGCGTTTCCACAGTAGGTACATGTCTATCCCTCTAGAAGGGTGGAATGCTACCCCCGCTGCCAGGACTGGCAGGGGGGTAGTATTCCAAGATGTTTGACACCAAACACGACATGTTTCGATGCAGCCATTCCAAAGTTAGCATTTTACCGCGAGGATATAATGCACTTAAAAGTATATGGTTTAACCGCATCCACAAACAGCACCAGAGAATGGACTCTGAGAGCTGCAGAGTGGCCCTGCTCAGGCAGAGGCACCCCCTCACATAGAAGCCAAGCACCCTGCCCTCAGGATTGATAGGGCCTGCCTTAGGGGTGACTGATAGGTTTATATGTGTGTGTAGGAGAGATATAGGGGACCTATATCTCAGTGAAGGGTGCTAGCACTTCCTCACCCAGGCTGCAGTAGCAGGCCTGTGGTGTCAGATTTAGTCTGCTTCCCAGGGGTGGCATAATACATGCTGCAGCCCCTGGTAGGCCTGTGAAGTACCTATGCCCTTGGTACCTAAGGTACCATATACTAGGGACTCATAAGGTACCACAGTATCCAATCACTAGTGCACCTAAAGTGCACTCCAAATCGTTTAAAGAGAAAGCAGATAGGCTGGGGACCTGAATAGCAGGTTCCCAGCCAAACTAAGTCAAAAACCAACAAAACACCAGGAAAAAAAGTGGGGGCAACCATGTAGTCAGATTCCACCTTCCTACAATGTAAAACTTAAAACTGCATGTCCTACCTTGTTGTTACACAGCACCCTGCCCATAGGGCTACCTAGGATTAACCTAGGGGTGAAGAATGTGTAATGAAAGGGGAGTTTAAGACTTGGCAAGTGGTTTTAAATGCCAAGTTTAAGAGGCAGTAAAATTGAACACACAGGCCTTGCAATAGCAGGCCTGAGACAGGTTTGAAAGGCTACATGTGTGGGTGGCACAACCAGTACTGCATGCCTACTAGTAGCATTTAGATAACAGGCCCAGGGTATAAGGTATACCACTTTACAAGGGACTTACAGGTAAACTAAATATGGCAATCAGGTATACACCAATGTCACCATGTTTAGGGAGGAAGCACATGCACATTAGCACTGGTTAGCAGTAGTAAAGTGCTCAGATTCCAAAGGCCAACAAAAATAATTCAGCAAAAAGAGGAGGAAGAAGACAAAACATTTGGTGTAACCCTGCAAAAAAGGGCCATTTGCAACATGAACCCCAGCCTAAAGCCAGGGTAGCCTAATCAATCCCTTATGTACTTCCCTGTTTCGGGAGATAGAACTTGGACAATGGCCCACTACTGCAGGGGAACTTGCCAGTTCTATGCCTGTCTGAACCCAGTTGGATCCCACTGTCTATGCTCTTTGGGGCCACTAAGCTAACCCATGGGGAATCCTTCTCCTTACCTGAGGACCTCATCTATGCAGCACCTAACCTTAATTTGCTCAGAGATGCATCCTACTAGGCAGACTGTACCACACTGACCTACAAAGTAATGTGGCCTATTCCATTCCAAGGGTGTGACTTCTGTCCCCAATACAAGGAAAACTCTGTCCATATGAACAACAACCAACAGAGGCCAATGCCAGCTGTCAGTGTCAAGAGAAAGGCCCCAGGCCATCCAGGGTCTCTGTCCTCTGTGGTTTCTCAGAGTGGGGGGGCAGTAGCCTTGGGTGTCTTGCCCCCTTTGTCCACTCCCCCTTCCATCAGTTTAGGGGTGATATCCTGCAACTGGTCTTCTAACCTAGGGTCTGTACCCTTGGGCTGAACAGGAGTCAGGGGTGAGTTCTTCCTCCCTCAGCCCTTACATCTGGGATTCTGTACCCTCCATATGGGAGTGGTACCCCCAGAAAACTGAACTGTCAAGGCGCCTGTGACGGGGACCCCTCTTAGTTCTCCTGACACTGGGGGTAACTCATTGCACAGAATGCAGGAAACTATGACTCTTCTGTGGGTCACCTCCCCATCCCACTCTAGGGTTACCATGGCAATAGGGTAGAAACGTCCTGCCTATGGGCTCTAGTCACATTACACATCTCGCTGGTGTACTGCTCTGGGGAGACTAGCTCTTTCACAACCATGGTCCTGCTAGCCCCAGTATCTCTTAGAGCAATGGTTGGGACCCCATTTACACCCTCCTGGTGGTAATAATGTCTCCCACCCTCAGGGATCACCAAATCACTCTCTGAGTCTATCTACCAGCTGAGGGAGACTATGGCATGTTCTATGGCCTGCCTCTGAAGACTACCTTCCCCTAAGGCCATATGGGCCAGACCTATAGGATTTTCACCAATAAATGGTTTATTTGGATAAACAGAGTTCCCCTGCTTGTTTTCCAACTCAGAACAATCAAAGCTGTGGGGTTGGAAAAGGGGTGCCCTGGGCCACTGTCCACCAGAACCTCCTTCCTTCTTCTTAGAAGGGAAAATGGAACCCTTTCATTCCCCTTTACACTGAGACCTGTCTGGGTCTTTCCTGACCTCCCCCTCACTCTCTTATGGGGAGCCTGAACCACCCTTCTTGAGGTCACCCACAGGTAACTTTACAGACACCCTGGTGCTGACCCAAATATCCGTCTCCTTAGCAAGCTTCTGCAGTCAGTAAGCCTGCTATCAACTAGGTGTTGGCGCAGCTCTGGTAAATACATATCAAGCATGTGCTCCTTCAAAATCAGGTTGTACAGTCCTGAATAATCATCAACCTTGCTGCCCCTCCCCCAGCCAATCAGTGCCATGCTTGCATAATCCAAGAAATCCACCCATGTTTGTGATGGGGTCTTGTGGTTGCCCCTGAACCTGAACACATACCTCTCAGGGGTGAGCTCAAACTTGCTGACTGGGATGGCTTTCTTTGCAGTGTAGCAGGTCTCGTCCTCTGTCTCTGGTGTAAGGAGTTAGTCCCTCCCCACTGTGTGCATGTACCGCCAAAGACTACCTCTCCCCAGACCTCCTCTGGGATTCTGTGCTCTTTCAAAGCCACTTCATGCTGCCAACCAATTATATATGTCATCCCCACATTATAACTGGTACCATATTTTTTGGGATATGAAATCTGGACTCATGTGAAGACACCTCAGGTATGCTGCCACCAATATTGTAGCTGCTGTACCCCCCTTGAAGGGCTTTAATATCCAGCTCTCTGAGACTAAGCTCATGGTATATCTTCCTTTCCTCCATGGCCAGCGTCTTCTGTTCTGGAGCTTACTCCTTCTCAATATTAGCAAGAACTAGCTCCCTATCAATGTTGGCAAGCTCTAGTTTGAGTTTCCTCTCCTCCCTCCTGTCTGCCAGCTCCTCTGCGGACAGGTTCCTAGAGAGCACAATGCTGCCTGGTCTAGAGTGGATTTCCCGCCTTGGGAGAAAATGACTCCCTCCCCCCCTGTAGGCTGGCTGTATGACAAGACCCGCTGTCAGGTCCAGCTTTGATCCTTCCTCAGACACATATCCCTCCCCCACTTCTCCTTGTGGGTGGGTGGCTGCCCATGCTTAAGGCTTTCTGAAACTCTGCCTTCTTGGCACTTGCCTTATGGAACACCACTCTCTCCTGGCAGAACGCCTTGATCTGGGTCACTGTGTATGCCTCCAGATTGGTCAGCTTGAATTCCATATTGCCAGGCAGGACCACAGACATTGCAGAGAAACAGGGACTTGGGCAAATGTACTTTGAAAAATAAAAAGATGTCAGAATAGGGAAAATTGAAAATGGCTCGGCTTGGTCTTAGTACAGAGTTGTGAACAATGAGTAGTAACTCAAGTATGGTATCGCACAAACACACGTCCTATTCTCTCCACTGATCACCATTGTTAGAACTGGGATTCATGGTTGGCTGAGGTATGCACCCAGGCAAGGCACAAACAACCACTCTAGTCAGGGTAAGCTCGATACATGCTAAAAGATAACCTGAGCTCACCCTCTGGTAGCTTGGCACAGAACAGTCAGGCTTATCTAAAGAGGCAATGTGTAAAGTATTTGTGCAACACACGCACCGTAACACAATGAATTTACCACAAAAAGACTCCATACAGGTTTAGAAAAATAGATTATTTGATTCAGAACAAAGCAAGACCCCACCAATGCACATTGTTGTCATCAATGATGTAATTTTTGATGTTGCCAAGATCTTATTAATGATGTCATAGAACATGCCATTAGTGATGTAATACATGAGGTCATTAGCAATGTATATATACCATAAACAGATTCCAATGAAAATCGTCTCAATTCAGTGCATTATGTAGTACAACGTGAAGTTAATGGAAATGGACAATAGCTTGGAAGGAGGCACTGTTATCACTGCTTGGTTCATATTTCAGGCCACAAAATATCTATAGATATACAAACTTAGAATTCATAAGCGTTACAAGAGGACCCCATATTAGTGAACCACAACAGTGGTGCAACAAATCTTGAGGGGGTCCCCCCTGCAAAGTACATGGAGGGTCCCCCGCGGGACCCAGACGGGAGTCCTCAGGGCAGGGGCCCACCACCTGAAGGTGCCTGCCACCCACGCACAGTGCTGAAGGGGGCCCCCTGGAGCTCGGCCCACAACATTGAATACCACAGTTGGGTGGCACCGTTGACCACCAATATTTCAGCTTTCTTTGGTGTTAAATATGCAGGAATATTTTTCTATAAGATCTGCTACATTGGCAAGTTTTTATTCGAACCCCTCAACAGTCATCAACAGATGCTTGACAACAAGTAAAAGGCATGACATAAATATACAACAGAACTGGGATTATCGGTGAGTCTTGGCAGTGTATGGTATGATCTTGTATGATGGAAGACTACCAGAAAATGTCATGTGTTAGCTAGAAAAGAGGCCATGCAATTATATGTCTTTCCCTTGATGGCGATGGACTCCATTTTGGCTACGAAAGTCCAGGGGTCCATGGTGGCAGAAGTCACAAAGAGATCAGACAGACTAACTATGGCTATGCTACTACCATTCAATATCATACATAGCTCACCCTGAACTGAGATTGAAATACCATTTGGGTCTCTTAATGGGTAAGCACCTGCCCATGCATGATCAAGTATGCCATGATTTTTAAGTAAGTGAAAACATGTCTAGTGACAGGCTTCTCCATAATTTTGGACGTGGCGACTTAGACTGGAATGAAATAGGCAGATAATGGAGAATTAGGGATCACGGAAGGTCTAGCTAATATCTTACAATTGCTTTCTTGAATGGAGTAGGGTAATGCATTGAATCTGAATGATAATGATTGTTGTCAACTTTATATGGGACAAACTCCCAGAGAGAAACTTGATTTGAAAAACAATGAAACATTGATCTGTTTACCTTCCACTCATGATGGACAATGACCACCTTTGCATTTCTTTAAATGGAACTCCCAGATATAACATAAACAAAATACTCGTTTTTCCTGAATGTTATTAAAATAATTCTGTATTTTTTGTGGAATACCACTTGATAACTCATCACAATACATTTGGAATACTACAATTGTAGTTTCAAGAGCATTAGGCATACTGAGTTCCGTAGCTAATAAAGAAAAGCTTTTGTCATGTTAAGAATTTTAGTGACTTTGGTATGGTTATGTAGGCTGTACCGTTCCATGGGCCAGATGTATGAAGCATTTTACTGGTCAGACGTTTGCGACCCGTAAAATGCATTTTGCCATGTACAAAAGGCAAAATGCATCTCGGTAACTTGTTCCCGAATCGCATTTTGATTTTGCGATTCAGTGTTAGGAAGGGGCGAGTTTGTGGCATCTCTTCCTAATACTAAATAGCACTGGTATGTATGAATGTTTTGTGAATTGAGTACGGTCACAAGACATTCATAATTTACTGACACTATAGAGGAGGCGGTAACCCATTCGCAAATGGGAAGGGGATCTCTTTGTGAATGTGGATGGAAACATTTTGAAGAGCAGGCAGTGGTCTGCCTGTTCTTAAAAAATGAAAAGAAAACTTTTCATTTTTTATTTTTGTAATGCTAGGTTTCCTAACTTTACTACTCCTAAATGCCCTTTGTGAATACCGAAAGTCGTAAAGTTAGGATTTTGTCCCAGATTACTTTTGTGAATATGGCCTATTGAGTCTACTAGGCTCTAAACCTACATGCCCTACCATATACTAGGGACTTACAGGTAGGTTGTCAGTACTTATACCTAATTACTATGCATTGTAATCATATCACAGGCCCTTGGTCTGGTTTGCAGAGCCCAGGGCACAATCAGAGTCAGAAAACCAGGATCTAGTGGTCAAAAATGAGGGCAAAAGGTAGGGGGACACTGCAAACAGGTCCTGGTTTCTCATAGCGACTGATACTAGCCGGGAGACAAGAGGAATGTCCATGGTCTCCAAAAGATATTTCCCATACCCATTACCCTAACTGTGATACCATATATTGAAGTGTCTCAAAGCAATTGAGGTAGCACCTTCCATCACTATATGGGACATGTGATCTAATAGATGGGAGATAGGGTGTTTGTGCCAAATTCTGTATAACTAAAGATCATTGTGACTGAAAACATATTACTAGTTTAGCGTATTTGATCACTAAAATTTCAGTAGGCAGATTGATACTGGAAACAGGAAATAGATCACTGCCAACAAATGCTAGTCACTGCTCTTGATCGTTTGAATCGATTTAGCGACAACACTATATATCCAGGCAGAACAATTTTAAAGTCAGGAGCAGAAGAATCCTGCAGCCATGTTTTTGTGACTCCTAACCATTCTTGTTCTTGGAAATTCGTAAGTTCATAAACATCTAGCTGAAGCTCAGTATGTTATTTCCAGCCTTCTATCTGGAATTAGTGCGAACAGCTGCAAACAGACTTGCTTTTAGTGTGCCTTCGCCACTCCCCTACTCAGCAGCACATCTAGATTGACCACACAGAGGGGCATATTATCAAGGAATAGCGATATTTATCGCTAACCGCTCCTAGCGCGAATTTTTTTAACGCCGCCTATTGCTGGAAAATATCGCTGAGATAACACCCTATTAACAAGGTTTATCTCCATAGCGATAAAATTTCCAGCGATAGCGGCAAAATGTGAGAATATCGCTGGAAAAGCAGCGATATTCTCCCATTAACGCAAGGATGGATTCAGCCTGACAATCCACCTCCTATACTTTAAACAGGTAAGTCATCCTCAGTAGCAGGTGTTAAAATCTAGCGATAAACGCGCTTAGCGCGATTTATTTTATCGCTTCGCCTGCCTTGTTAATAGGGGTTAGTTGTGTTAGCGACTGTTTACAGTCGCTTTTAGTGGGGAACGCCTACCTTGCATGCCATTAGCGATAATTATCGCTGACATGCAAGGCGATGTAAAACCCGGCCGCTAACGCCTGAAAGCTGTCGCTAACGCCTGTTAGCGACAGCTTGCTAATAGGGCGTTAAAAATATTGCCGCTTTAGCTGCAAAAAGTGCTGCTAAAGCGGCGATAAAGCCCTTGATAATATGCCCCTCAGTGAGTAGGGAGGGAACCATCATTGTACAACTGCACCCTAGCTAGAATGAGGGAACACATCATTGTAACAGTAAGCCAGCTCCATAGCGCTATCTGGTCAGCAAATCCCTGTAAAGCCGACCATACACATAAGGCTGTGAAACAAAAAAACTGCAACCGCAGTGAGAAAGAGTAACAGCTAATTGACCGCGCAGTTAAAAGGGTCCCATCGTATGTTGTTTGCCACCATGGAAAGGCTCAGTGGGACCTGGACAAGGGTCCTTTCTGGAAACCAGTGCTCTGCTTAAGTAAGGCCACTCGAATTCTATATAACTAAATGCTGTAGTCTACACAAAGCTATAGAAGCTGAAGGTGGCTTACAGCTGGAAAGGCTCTATGACAGGTGGCTGTGTCGCCATCTTGGATGGTGCTTCATCGCGGGTTGCAAGCTTTGGTTGCAGAAATTGCAGCGTTTATATGAAGAATTATTTGAATATGCATGTGTTCAATTTCAGTATGGTACAAGAAAGAGAATCAAACTTTTGCAGACAGTTAAAGACTTCAGAGGAATGTATGTAAGCCATTTAAACATTACTAATGTACTATCCTTTGCAAGCAGGTATAGTAGCGTTATGCGTTTTTTGGGGGGAGGAAGGTGCCCCTTAACGTAGGGGACGGTTTGCAAGGAATGGGGTTAATAGAATGCTGACGCTTTGTAGGCTATTTCTTGATACCTCGAATCAGTCCTGCAGTCTAATAAAGCGTTCTTCTGCGAGCTAAGAGAGGAACAAACATGTTATGTCAGTGCTGAAATAGGGGAAATGATACTGGGAAGTGAGAAGAAATTCATCAAAATGTTGATACAGAAAATCTCTCGGTGTTAGTTTTAGACAGAATGTGGTATCAGATCGTTGGCACAGTCACTCAAGACTTAAACAGATTGAATTCATATTTATAAAAGGAAACTTTCTTTCAATGAGGCGCCTTCAATATCCCAATCAGTTGCAAAAAGAAAACTTATATTTGGTGAGCAAACATAATTAACTGCAAGATATTTTGCCCGTGAATAGTCATAATGTTTACTTTGGTCACCAGATGGAGCTGTGTGTCTGACACATTTCCAACAACGTGTTTTGCAAAAGTCAGATTCACAGACATAATTGAAATCGTGACGTCGGCATGCACTGCGTTCTTTTTTTACAAATTAAGTGCTGCTTGTTTCTGGACTTGCAACACCAGTCATCTAGTTCAACAGAACTAAACACATTTTAGAGGGAGAAGTTTAAAACCCATATTCAATCCAATTCTTGTCTTTTAGGTATAGTGCCTTTAGAAGTAAAGCAATCCTGCTGAAAAGTGTTGGATCGTGAACTTTTTGAAATTAAAAATACTCCAAAAGTTAGAGCCCTAAAAATCATTGAGACTCACATCAAAAACATTGAAATTGCGGCACCACATTTTAAAATATGGTATTCATCCCGAAAGCATACGTTCATTCTTGCCTAAGGGACATAGGCACAGGGAACCCAAATATCAGTGCTTGAACTCAGTGCAAATTCATTTTGTAAGACGAGGCACACTATGCAGCAAAACAAACACAGCTTAATACAAGGTCAATTTTAACAGTCAACTACGAGTCTACACGCACCAGCCCTGTACAAATCCAGAAACATAGGGTTAATTATCCACATTAGAAATAAATCACCAACTACACAGTCCATCCATTTCCACCATACCCACAAAGGAAGTAATAGACGCGTTACATTCCATTAATATGTTCATGTGTTGATGTCCCACACAAGCACACACATGTTTAAGGGCAGGTTGCACTGGAATGTAAATCACTTTCTTACAAATGATTGTTATTTAATATGACTGTAAATAAAAACAGGGGCTACTATAAACCATCCTAGTCAAAAACAGTAAAACCTAATCTGCCCCTTACTTATAAATGTGGATCCTCTGCTGGGATTTGATGAATCATGTTTGAGAGCAACTTGTTTTGTCTCATGATTTCCTCATAGAGTTTATGGAAGGTGCTCAAGAAGCTAAAATGAGATCACATATTCTATAAGTTCCCACTATCTGCCTCAGCCATGTGAGAATAAAGTCTGTTGCGCTGAGTAAAAGGTACTTCCAACAGCAGCACCAGCCTCTCAGCTCATTCCTCAGTGTTCTACTGCAGTTTTCCATAGTGTTCTAATGAATGAGTGCTAATATTCTGTATTCATGAGAAAAACTGGGGTGCACTAGTGCTCTAGAAACCTAACATGAGGACACATTTTCAATGAATTCTCAAATATCTTCCACATCCATGTCAATAAACATTCTGACATGAAGACTGAAATATACTTTCAACACCAGCAGTAGTCTGCCAGTTAACTCTTCATGATTTATTGCAGTTCCACAGTGTTCTAATAAACAAATGGATCTCTAACTTTCTATATTTGTGACAAAAGCATTTCACACCCAAAGACATCTTTTTAGAATCAAAGCTGTAAAACCTAAAGCATCTAGAAATTAAGTAAATTCGTTTTTTTTGTCTTAAAGATTATCCTTACTGCACTTTAAAGTTAAAATGAGGACATATTTTCTATTGGTTCGCAAATATCTTCATCATCCATTTCAGTGAAACATTCTGACTGGCAGTGTCAAACATTTACTTCTAACACCAGCAACAGTCTGTCAGTTACCTCCCTAGTAATCAACTGCAGTTTCCGAGAGTGTTAGAATGAACAACTAGAGTGCTAATATTCAGAATTTATGCCAAAAGTGTGGCAGACCTGAATGCAATCTTGACAGAAACAGCAGTGGAAAACATAAAGCATTTTCTTTTGAAATTGACTAAATGAGGGGGCAAGGAATGTCAGAGATATTATGGTTAGTGCTCTTGAAAGTTAACACGAGGGCGCATTTTCAATGAGTTCTCAAATATCTTTCTCATCCATTTCATAAAACATTCTGACATGCAGACAGAAACGTACTTTCAACACCAGCAGCAGCCTGTCAGTTAACACCTAATGATCAACTGCAGCTTTACCACAACTTTCTAATGAACAAACTGGTGCTAACATTCTGAATTTATGACAAAAGTGTGGCGACCTGAGCGCTATCTTGATAGAATTGAAGCTGTAAACTTCAAAGCATTTCCTACAGAGGATTCTGCAGCAAAAGAAGAAACAAGGGGCGTCCTTGGTCAAAGAAATTATGAACATTTAGAAAGCTAAAATGAGGTCACATTTTCTATGACCTCTCAAATATCTTCCACATCCTTTTAAGTAAAACATTCTTACATACAGGGTCAGATTCATCCAATGGTCACCCAACGCAGCACTGTGTTGTGTGACTGTGAGGGAGCAGGAGAGCGCCATATCTACAGAGATAAATGGCACTCTCCTCCCCCTCCCTACAGACAGTGCAGAATTTTGCTGCCGTGTGTTACACACTCACGTTTGTGCAAGGGTGTGTGTGTGTGTGTGTGTGACTCTAGCATAGGTTTTGTACTAGAAGTGTTAGCTTCCAGTATGAAATAATATGCTTAGAAAACCTTTAAAACTTTTCCTACTTTGTATGTGTGATGTGCAGTCCAGCACACATGCAAAGTCAGAAAAGAAAGGAGAAAGTAAAAAGTGTCTCATTTTAATATCTGCTTTCAAACAATGTTAATTTTTTTATGCAAAATCATTTCTCAGATTTTTTGGTATATAGGGTTTCACGTCAAAAAGCATGGGTGGTTGCATGGGAACACCCATGTAATGCCACCCTGATGGTAAGTAACACAAAGCAGCACTTTGCTCTATTTTGTGTTATTTTTAGGCAAGTTTCAGGACAAAAGAAGATTTGCGCTGGAAAGCAAATAATACAAAAAAAACTTTTGTGCTTGTTTGTGTCACTTTTGTGATGCAAATGCAGCTAAAAATGTTGGTAAATCTGCCACAGAGTGAAACATTTACTTCCAACACCAGCAGCAGTCTGTCTGTTAACTTCCTAATAATCAACTGCAACGTCACAACCGAGTTATAATGAACAACTACATCATTAACATTTTATATTCAAGACAAAAGTGAGGCACTCCTGACCATATTGTTGGAATAGGAACTGTTGAATGTAAATCCTTTCACGAAGCACAACCTGAAGAAATTGAACTTTAAAATGTTAATGCAGGCATGAATCCAGAAGGTTAAAGATATGGGGGAGTGTGCTTTTTAGCAATTTAAGGCATAATGTATTTTTGATGGGACTAAAAATAGTTAAAGAGAGAGACATGCATAAGTACAGCATCTCTTTTCCACATCTGTTTACTCAGCCTTCCCATCTTCTCAGTCAGTCTCCACTATGTAGTTATATTTAGGTCAGAGTTTCTATAGGAGAAGTGTATTGTTTCACTAATACCTTTGGTATCGTTTGACAAATCTTAATAAAACTTTCCCAAAAAAGTTCATTCTTTTCATCTCCTTCATGGAAAGTTTCAGGGTGATCCATCAGCCACAGGCCAAGAAATAGGGGTATCCCAAAAGATTGTTTCCCCATGCTAATTTCCATAGTAAATTTGGGAAGTGATATGAAAAACACAGCTAAACAGAATTACAACAAATTCAGCAGAAAGTTAGAATTTTATTCAGGAAGTGTGCTTTTTGTTATTTGGTGTAAATCTGTTTTGCCATTTTCAAGAAATTCACATTTAAAGAGGTTCTTGAGGTGGTCATGTAAGGATTACAATTTTAATGCTATCTGGATGGTTTGTCCTGCGGGAGTCCCACAGGAGTCCCACGGTACTGTACATTTTTGATCCCTGAGAACAGAACTGGTTCCACAGTACCAAATTATATGATTGATCCACTGCAAATGTTGTGGCTGCTGTTACAGAACGCACAAACACTGTGCCAGTGTCCATGTCTGGACCTTGAAATAAAAAATCATATACGAGGGCAAGGTAGAGACCTCCTGATCCCCTTTGACTTATGGGGTGACCCCCAAGGACCAAAAAATAAAAATAAATCATACACAGGTACTGTGATATTCCCAGGGGACCCAGTGTGGTCTTCACAAGTGGTTCAGTAGTACTCCAGTGGGAGCTGTAATGTAGGGCCATGCAAGCTTTACTGGATGAAGCTTGTATGGTCCCACAGTACCATGGAGGTGACGCATGGGTGGCGATACCATGGAAGTAATGCAGTGCTGCAAAACAAAATGAAAAATAATAAATACACTTGTGGGTTAGGGGTCTATGCGGGGACTAGTGTTCACTGGGTGTTGGGCACAAGGCCTGGCCACAGGCCACACCCTGTACCCAACCCCCTCTGCACAATGCTGACATGGTTTAAACCACCGCAATTCACCAGTTAAACTTTACTGAGCTAACTATAGTGATACCCCTACCATGCACTGCTTATGACCGCACATAATATATCACCCATGACATGTAAAAGCACATTATTGATGACATCACTCATGATGTGTCAAATGATAACACTTATCACTGATGATATCATCAAATCTACTGCTCCTCAAATTACTTGATAAACCAATAGATCCTTTTAAAAAACACATTAGGTAGTAAACGACCCACAACCATATACAGCACTGAGCACAATTAGTGCAAGTTGCAGATGTATATTGCAAATAGGTAGTAGCCAAAATCAAAACATCTGTTACCAAAAATATTGGAGAAAAACCAAAACTTCTTCCAATACACTATTCACCTGTGGGATTCTGCGTACATGCTGACATTTAAAGAGTTGTTATGCAGTCCTGTTGATATTTTCTATATAAACTGGAGTTTCATAAGTGCACATATTTATGCCTAGAAGTTCAGTGAAAATATTGAGACATTATATATTGTTGAAGAATATATGATGTATGGGTGACTCACAGACATTTTAAGTTGTCATCTAATAGTAATTGTTGTTCTAGGGGTATACGCCGTTCTGCTCATTTCAGGAATATGTATAGAGTATGTTCACAAACTACAGAGGGCCCGATTCACAGAACTAACTTACTACAAAATCCTAAACTTACTACCATTTTGGTATTCACAGAAGGCACTTACTCATTTTGGTATTCACAGAAGGTACTTACTCATTTTGGTATTCACAGAAGGCACTTACTCATTTTGGTTTTCACAGAATGCACTTACTCATACTAACTTTATGTCCGCACTCGGGCCGGAGATTCCGGCCCGGAGGTGGAGATTCCGGCCCGGAGGAGGAGATTCTGCCACCGGCCGAAATGTCCACAACCAGGCCGGAATCTCCACCATCGGGTCGGAATCTCCACCTCCGGGCCGGAATCTCCACCTCCGGGCCGGAATCTCCACCACCGGGCCAGAATCTCCAGCCCGAGTGCGGACATAAAGTTAGTATGAGTAAGTGCATTCTGTGAATACCAAAATGAGTAAGTGCATTCTGTGAATACCAAAATGAGTAAGTGCCTACTGTGAATACCAAAATGAGTAAGTACCTTCTGTGAATACCAAAATGTGTAAGTGCCTTCTGTGAATACCAAAATGGTAGTAAGTTTCGGATTTTGTAGTAAGTTAGTTCTGTGAATCGGGCCCAGAGTGCCTAGTTGTACACGCCTTATAAGTGGCTTATACAAAGATATGAAGGTGTTGAATTATAATTCTAAGTCAAATGAGGTTTTCACAGGCACACCTCCTTAAGGCAAATAATGACTAATTTGAACAGTATTGAAGGTTTAATAAAATGCTATTTGCAATATTGTCTATAGACACATTGTATCCCTTACACACCTGAACAGCAGTAAAAAAAAGTCTAATATCTAGTAAATATGGGTGATTTCACAGATATGCATAATGTCCTCCATGTTGTGAAAGGGCATGCCTATTAGCACTACAGAGCCAATAGAAAATTGGCTGTAACGTGTAGCTCACCTAATACCTTCTAGCATGAAAGTGTGTAGCAAACTGTCACATTCAAATGATGTCATTAGTGAGATCATCAATGATTTCAGGAGTGATTTAATGTGTGAGCTCATAAGTAGAGCATGGCAAGTCGCAAGTTATAGTTAGCTCAGTAAACTATAACTGGTGTACTTTGAAGGTTTTTTAAATGTTAGTTTTTATGTTAATTCAACACCTAACTATAACGTCAATTTGATCTTTGTTTTCTTCACTGAATATCTGAGGTTTTTTAAATGTAAGATAAAATCTTATTACCAGACCTAGCTATAACTTCACTTTAACCTTTGTTTTTCAGTAAATTTCTGAGATTTTTTTTAAAAATAAGGTCAGATCTTATTACCATAACTAAATATATTTCCACTTGAAACCGTTTTTTTCCAATGAAATTCTAGGTTTTTCAACCATATTCAGCCAACTCCCCTGCTGAACATAGCTTTTGGGTGTGTGCAGTGGGATGTTGTCCATAGAGCCTCGCATCTTTCCGAGCACTATGCCCAACCCCCCAGGGGGAGCCCAACAGCCCACAGTGCACAGACTTCAGCTGTAAGCAGCAGGGGATTAGATACTGCACATGGTCTCTGCCCAGGTCCTGCCCCCAACACACTGCCCAACACTCCTGCAGTAATGCTGCTCAAACATCACCTCCATGGTACTGTGGGACCATGTAATATTCACCGAATGAAGCTTGCACCCATTCCAGAGTACCATGAAATTGAAGCATCTGTGGTGACTCCCATTGGAATGTGACAGTACCTCATGGCAGGGTTGTGCTGGGTCCTGGAAAAGTAACGGTTCATCGGCGATATGAATTATTATTTTTTGCTCCCTGGAGGATCAGAGTGTCCCTCCTTTGCCTATTTGTATGGTTTTGTAACAAATTCAGGACACAATGACTGAGTCCCCAAGTCCTGTAATGGCTGACGCAACATGTATATCAAAGTTGCAGCCAGCCAATCAGATTGCTCAGTGCCGTGGGACCTAGACCATCCCCTGGTACCAAAAAGACTCACTGGAGAAAAAGATCCTTCAGCCATCAGATTCCCCTATTTTTGGAAATGATGGTACCATGGGACTCTCTTGGGACCTCCACAGGACCAACCTTGCAGATAACACTATATTTTTAACCTCACACATAACCATTCTAAACACCTCTTTAAGAGCACATTTTCCAAAAACAGCTTGATTGATTTACCCCAAATAAATAAAAGTACGCTTTCTGAGTAAAGTTTTAACTTTCAGGGAAATTTGGTGAAACTCATTTTAGCAATTTTTTTCTATATCACCTCCCAAATTTTCCTATGGGAATTAACAAGGGAAAACATTTTTACAAAGTTCCATGAAGACTTGTCAAACCGTGCCAAAGTTTTTAGTAAAACAGAAAATACTTTTCCTATGGTGATGGCCACCATGTAAAATATATTATACGTATTTATGGGGGGTAAAAAAAAACGCTTGGGCACCAATGCATTTCCCATGGACCTTGTACTCACACATAGAGTGAAACAACTGCACGGAATTGAATGCCATTTGGCAGGATTACACGTTATGATGTGCATATTATCCCTTTGGGTACTAGTGGTAAGTAGAGTAAGCATTTTTTAAGTGTAAGGCTTTTTATCTTACTGATATCTGCCGTCACAGCATTTTCACGAATTTCACAACATTTTGCTGTATTTTCACAGAAGACCTGCCATACATAGAGATGACAAGTCATTATGTGATTGGCTAAAGACTGCCTTTACAAAAGTTAAAGGCAGCCATGTTGCTTTCAGATGCACTTTGGCTGTGTTCTGCATTACGTCTCCAGATATAAGTAAATATTAAGTTTGATATTTTTCCCCAAGTGGTAATAGGTAGGGAAAAATATTTATAAGTTTTTATATAGTTTTAAAAAATGTATGGATTATCACGGTACTGCCACGGGAGTACCTTGGCACTTAAAAAATACAAATAAAATGCTAAAATATTAAAAATACATTGTAATACACTATATTTTACAAATGTATTGTACTACAGTGTATTTTCTATTTTTCATATACTTAAAAATGCACAAAATAATCTATGGAGTAACACGGTAATGTCTACAAATTACATCACTTCTTAAAAAATGTTAAAAAATGCACAGTTCTGCTTAAACTTCTATAAATATTATAGAAATATAGAAATAAATGTCTCTACCAATTACAACTTTAATAAAGTGGAAATAGGTAGTAAACAACAATAAAACCTACTACTTACCTATCTGTAAGACCACTACCAACAAAGCAGCGAAATGCAGAACGCTGCCAAACTGTGCTAAAACCTATATGGGTGCCTTTTATATTTCATAAACACAACCATTAGCCACTCACTTACTTCTCATCTGCATGTACTGCAGTACACCACAAACTTTCTGCGGTATACCATGGCACAATATATAACTAAGTTCTTTAAAACTTATAACTTTAACTCTACTTACATGATTCACACATACTACCAAGAATTAGCATTTACACCTCATAAAGTATATATCTGACCTAATCCACTAAACCCACTTCACTCTACTTCTCTCCACTCTACACCACTAAACTCTACACCACTCCTCTGTATGCTATTACACCCTACACCGTTCCGTTTTATGACACTCCAGTCCATGCAACTGCACTGTACACTCCTCCACTCTATGCTACTACACAGCATGCAACTCCACTCAATGACACTACAGTATAGGCTATTGTACTTTGTGCCACTCTACTGTATGCGACCTCAGTGTACACCACTGCACTATACGCTATTCGAGTGTGCACCACTCTACTCTACACCACTCCTCTGCATGACACTTTACTAGATACCAGTCCACTCTACGACTAACCACTGAATGCTATTATACTGTACACTACTCCACTCTAAGCAACTCCACTCTATGCCACTAGAGTCTACTACACTGTACACTACTTCACTGTATGCCACTCCACTCTACACCACTCCTGACTACGCAACTACACTCTATGCTATTCCACTGTACACCACTCCACTCTACCAAACTCCACAGCACACTATTACATTGTACGTCACTACATTCAACACCACTACACTTTCCCTGCTCCACTGAACAACACTTCACTCAACAGTATTCTACTCTACAACACTCCTCTCCTTACTATTCCGCTCTGCGCCACTCCACTCATTTCAGCATTTCCTACAGAGGATTCTGCAGCAAAAGAAGAAACAAGGGGCGTCCTTGGTCAAAGAAATTATGAACATTTAGAAAGCTAAAATGAGGTCACATTTTCTATGACCTCTCAAATATCTTCCACATCCTTTTAAGTAAAACATTCTTACATACAGGGTCAGATTCATCCAATGGTCACCCAACGCAGCACTGTGTTGTGTGACTGGGAGGGAGCAGGAGAGCGCCATATCTACAGAGATAAATGGCACTCTCCTCCCTCTCCCTACAGACAGTGCAGAATGTTGCTGCCGTGTGTTACACACTCACGTTTGTGCAAGGGTGTGTGTGTGTGTGTGTGTGACTCTAGCATAGGTTTTGTACTAGAAGTGTTAGCTTCCAGTATGAAATAATATGCTTAGAAAACCTTTAAAACGTTTCCTACTTTGTATGTGTGCTGTACAGTCCAGCACACATGCAAAGTCAGAAAAGAAAGGAGAAAGTAAAAAGTGTCTCATTTTAATATCTGCTTTCAAACAATGTTAATTTGTTCATGCAAAATCATTTCTCAGATTTTTTGGTATATAGGGTTTCACGTCAAAAAGCATGGGTGGTTGCATGGGAACACCCATGTAATGCCACCCTGATGGTAAGTAACACAAAGCAGCACTTTGCTCTATTTTGTGTTATTTTTAGGCAAGTTTCAGGACAAAAGAAGATTTGCGCTGGAAAGCAAATAATACAAAAAAAACTTTCGTGCTTGTTGGTGTCACTTTTGTGATGCAAATGCAGCACAAAATGTTGGTAAATCTGCCGCAGAGTGAAACATTTACTTCCAACACCAGCAGCAGTCTGTCTGTTAACTTCCTAGTAATCAACTGCAACGTCACAACCGAGTTATAATGATCAACTACATCATTAACATTTTATATTCAAGACAAAAGTGAGGCACTCCTGACCATATTGTTGGAATAGGAACTGTTGAATGTAAATCCTTTCACGAAGCACAACCTGAAGAAATTGAACTTTAAAATGTTAATGCAGGCATGAATCAGAAGGTTAAAAATATGGGGGAGTGTGCGTTTTTAGCAATTTAAGGCATAATGTATTTTTGATGGGACTAAAAATAGTTAAAGAGAGAGACATGCATAAGTACAGCATCTCTTTTCCACATCTGTTTACTCAGCCTTCCCATCTTCTCAGTCGGTCTCCACTATGTAGTTATATTTAGGTCAGAGTTTCTATAGGAGAAGTGTATTGTTTCACTAATACCTTTGGTTTCGTTTGACAAATCTTAATAAAACTTTCCCAAAAAAGTTCATTTTTTCATCTCCTTCATGGAAAGTTTCAGGGTGATCCATCAGCCACAGGCCAAGAAATAGAGGTATCCCAAAAGATTGTTTCCCCATGCTAATTTCTATAGTAAATTTGGGAAGTGATATGAAAAACACAGCTAAACAGAATTACAACAAATTCAGCAGAAAGTTAGAATTTTATTCAGGAAGTGTGCTTTTTGTTATTTGGTGTAAATCTGTTTTGCCATTTTCAAGAAATTCACATTTAAAGAGGTTCTTGAGGTGGTCATGTAAGGATTACAATTTTAATGCTATATGGATGGTTTGTCCTGCGGGAGTCCCACAGGAGTCCCACGGTACTGTACATTTTTGATCCCTGAGAACAGAACTGGTTCCACAGTACCAAATTATATGATTGATCCACTGCAAATGTTGTGGCTGCTGTTACAGAACACACAAACACTGTGCCAGTGTCCATGTCTGGACCTTGAAATAAAAAATCATATACGAGGGCAAGGTAGAGACCTCCTGATCCCCTTTGACTTATGGGGTGACCCCCAAGGACCAAAAAATAAAAATAAATCATACACAGGTACTGTGATATTCCCAGGGGACCCAGTGTGGTCTTCACAAGTGGTTCAGTAGTACTCCAGTGGGAGCTGTAATGTAGGGCCATGCAAGCTTTACTGGATGAAGCTTGTATGGTCCCACAGTACCATGGAGGTGACGCATGGGTGGCGATACCATGGAAGTAATGCAGTGCTGCAAAACAAAATGAAAAATAATAAATACACTTGTGGGTTAGGGGTCTATGGGGGACTAGTGTTCACTGGGTGTTGGGCACAGGGCCTGGCCACAGGCCACACCCTGTACCCAACCCCCTCTGCACAATGCTGACAGGGTTTAAACCACCGCAATTCACCAGTTAAACTTTACTGAGTTAACTATAGTGATACCCCTACCATGCACTGCTTATGACCGCACATAATATATCACCCATGACATGTAAAAGCACATTATTGATGACATCACTCATGATGTGTCAAATGATAACACTTATCACTGATGATATCATCAAATCTACTGCTCCTCAAATTACTTGATAAACCAATAGATCCTTTTAAAAAACACATTAGGTAGTAAACGACCCACAACCATATACAGCACTGAGCACAATTAGTGCAAGTTGCAGATGTATATTGCAAATAGTTAGTAGCCAAAATCAAAACATCTGTTACCAAAAATATTGGAGAAAAACCAAAACTTCTTCCAATATACTATTCACCTGTGGGATTCTGCGTACATGCTGACATTTAAAGAGTTGTTATGCAGTCCTGTTGATATTTTCTATATAAACTGGAGTTTCATAAGTGCACATATTTATGCCTAGAAGTTCAGTGAAAATATTGAGACATTATATATTGTTGAAGAATATATGATGTATGGGTGACTCACAGACATTTTAAGTTGTCATCTAATAGTAATTGTTGTTCTAGGGGTGTACGCCGTTCTGCTCATTTCAGGAATAGGTATAGAGTATGTTCACAAACTACAGAGGGCCCGATTCACAGAACTAACTTACTACAAAATCCTAAACTTACTACCATTTTGGTATTCACAGAAGGCACTTACTCATTTTGGTATTCACAGAATGTACTTACTCATTTTGGTATTCACAGAAGGCACTTACTCATTTTGGTATTCACAGAATGCACTTACTCATTATAACTTTATGTCCGCACTCGGGCCGGAGATTCCGGCCCGGAGGTGGAGATTCCGGCCCTGAGGTGGAGATTCTGCCACCGGCCGAAATGTCCACAACCAGGCCGGAATCTCCACCATCGGGCCGGAATCTCCACCTCCGGGCCGGAATCTCCACCTCCGGGCCGGAATCTCCACCTCCGGGCCGGAATCTCCACCACCGGGCCAGAATCTCCGGCCCGAGTGCGGACATAAAGTTAGTATGAGTAAGTGCATTCTGTGAATACCAAAATGAGTAAGTGCATTCTGTGAATACCAAAATGAGTAAGTGCCTTCTGTGAATACCAAAATGAGTAAGTACCTTCTGTGAATACCAAAATGTGTAAGTGCCTTCTGTGAATACCAAAATGGTAGTAAGTTTCGGATTTTGTAGTAAGTTAGTTCTGTGAATCGGGCCCAGAGTGCCTAGTTGTACACGCCTTATAAGTGGCTTATACAAAGATATGAAGGTGTTGACTTATAATTCTAAGTCAAATGAGGTTTTCACAGGCACACCTCCTTAAGGCACATAATGACTAATTTGAACAGTATTGAAGGTTTAATAAAATGCTATTTGCAATATTGTCTATAGACACATTGTATCCCTTACACACCTGAACAGCAGTAAAAAAAAGTCTAATATCTAGTAAATATGGGTGATTTCACAGATATGCATAATGTCCTCCATGTTGTGAAAGGGCATGCCTATTAGCACTACAGAGCCAATAGAAAATTGGCTGTAACGTGTAGCTCACCTAATACCTTCTAGCATGAAAGTGTGTAGCAAACTGTCACATTCAAATGATGTCATTAGTGAGATCATCAATGATTTCAGGAGTGATTTAATGTGTGAGCTCATAAGTAGAGCATGGCAAGTCGCAAGTTATAGTTAGCTCAGTAAACTATAACTGGTGTACTTTGAAGGTTTTTTAAATGTTAGTTTTTATGTTAATTCAACACCTAACTATAACGTCAATTTGATCTTTGTTTTCTTCACTGAATATCTGAGGTTTTTTAAATGTAAGATAAAATCTTATTACCAGACCTAGCTATAACTTCACTTTAACCTTTGTTTTTCAGTAAATTTCTGAGATTTTTTAAAAAATAAGGTCAGATCTTATTACCATAACTAAATATATTTCCACTTGAAACCGTTTTTTTTCAATGAATTTCTAGGTTTTTCAACCATATTCAGCCAACTCCCCTGCTGAACATAGCTTTTGGGTGTGTGCAGTGGGATGTTGTCCATAGAGCCTCGCTTCTTTCCGAGCACTATGCCCAACCCCCCAGGGGGAGCCCAACAGCCCACAGTGCACAGACTTCAGCCGTAAGCAGCAGGGGATTAGATACTGCACATGGTCTCTGCCCAGGTCCTGCCCCCAACACTCTGCCCAACACTCCTGCAGTAATGCTGCTCAAACATCACCTCCATGGTACTGTGGGACCATGTAATATTCACCGAATGAAGCTTGCACCCATTCCACAGTACCATGAAATTGAAGCATCTGTGGTGACTCCCATTGGAATGTGACAGTACCTCATGGCAGGGTTGTGCTGGGTCCTGGAAAAGTAACGGTTCATCGGCGATATGAATTATTATTTTTTGCTCCCTGGAGGATCAGAGTGTCCCTCCTTTGCCTATTTGTATGGTTTTGTAACAAATTCAGGACACAATGACTGAGTCCCCAAGTCCTGTAATGGCTGACGCAACATGTATATCAAAGTTGCAGCCAGCCAATCAGATTGCTCAGTGCCGTGGGACCTAGACCATCCCCTGGTACCAAAAAGACTCACTGGAGAAAAAGATCCTTCAGCCATCAGATTCCCCTACTTTTGGAAATGATGGTACCATGGGACTCTCTTGGGACCTCCACAGGACCAACCTTCCAGATAACACTATATTTTTAACCTCACACATAACCATTCTAAACACCTCTTTAAGAGAACATTTTCCAAAAACAGCTTGATAGATTTACCCCAAATAAATAAAAGTATGCTTTCTGAGTAAAGTTTTAACTTTCAGGGAAATTTGGTGAAACTCATTTTAGCAATTTTTTTCTATATCACCTCCCAAATTTTCCTATGGGAATTAACAAGGGAAAACATTTTTACAAAGTTCCATGAAGACTTGTCAAACCGTGCCAAAGTTATTAGTAAAACAGAAAATACTTTTCCTATGGTGATGGCCACCATGTAAAATATATTATACGTATTTATGGGGGTAAAAAAAACGCTTGGGCACCAATGCATTTCCCATGGACCTTGTACTCACACATAGAGTGAAACAACTGCACGGAATTGAATGCCATTTGGCAGGATTACACGTTATGATGTGCATATTATCCCTTTGGGTACTAGTGGTAAGTAGAGTAAGCATTTTTAAGTGTAAGGCTTTTTATCTTACTGATATCTGCCGTCACAGCATTTTCACGAAATTTCACAACATTTTGCTGTATTTTCACAGAAGACCTGCCATACATAGAGATGACAAGTCATTATGTGATTGGCTAAATTAAAGGCAGCCATGTTGCTTTCAGATGCACTTTGGCTGTGTTCTGCATTACGTCTCCAGATATAAGTAAATATTAAGTTTGATATTTTTCCCCAAGTGGTAATAGGTAGGGAAAAATATTTATACGTTTTTATTTAGTTTTAAAAAATGTATGGATTATCACGGTACTGGCACGGGAGTACCTCAGCACTTAAAAAATACAAATAAAATGCTAAAATATTAAAAATACATTGTAATACACTATATTTTACAAATGTATTGTACTACAGTGTATTTTCTATTTTTCATATACTTAAAAATGCACAAAATAATCTATGGAGTATCGCGGTAATGTCTACAAATTACCTCACTTCTTAAAAAATGTTAAAAAATGCACAGTTCTGCTTAAACTTCTATAAATATTATAGAAATATAGAAATAAATGTCTCTACCAATTACAACTTTAATAAAGTGGAAATAGGTAGTAAACAACAATAAAACCTTCTACTTACCTATTTGTAAGACCACTACCAACACAGCAGCGAAATGCAGAACGCTGCCAAACTGTGCTAAAAACTATATGGGTGCCTTTTATATTTCATAAACACAACCATTAGCCACTCACTTACTTCTCATCTGCATGTACTGCAGTACACCACAAACTTGCTGCGGTATACCATGGCACAATATATAACTAAGTTCTTTAAAACTTATAACTTTAACTCTACTTACATGATTCACACATACTACCAAGAATTAGCATTTACACCTCATAAAGTATATATCTGACCTAATCCACTAAACCCACTTCACTCTACTCCTCTCCACTCTACACCACTAAACTCTACACCACTCCTCTGTATGCTATTACACCCTACACCGTTCCGTTTTATGACACTCCAGTCCATGCAACTGCACTGTACATTCCTCCACTCTACGCTACTGCACAGTATGCAACTCCACTCAATGACACTACAGTATAGGCTATTGTACTTTGTGCCACTCTACTGTATGCGACCTCAGTGTACACCACTGCACTATACGCTATTCGAGTGTGCACCACTCTACTCTACACCACTCCTCTGCATGACACTTTACTAGATACCAGTCCACTCTACGACTAACCACTGAATGCTATTATACTGTACACTACTCCACTCTAAGCAACTCCACTCTATGCCACTAGATCGTACTACACTGTACACTACTTCACTGTATGCCACTCCACTCGACACCACTCCTGACTACGCAACTACACTCTATGCTATTCCACTGTACACCACTCCGCTCTACCAAACTCCACAGCACACTATTACATCGTACGTCACTACATTCAACACCACTACACTTTCCCTGCTCCACTGAACAACACTTCACTCAACAGTATTCCACTCTACAACACTCCTCTCCTTACTATTCTGCTCTGCGCCACTCCACTCTACGCCACACAAATCTATTCTATTGTATGCCACTACACTGGACCTCACTCCACTTTATGCCACATCACTCTATGCTACTCCAGTGTATGCTACTCCACTCTATGCCACTCCACTCTGAGCCACTTACTCTACCCCACTCCAGTGTACAATATTCCACTGTACGCCACTCCACTGTACGCTACTCAAATCTACTGTACTGCAGTCTACTTCAGTCTACGCTATTCTACTGCACACCACTACACTGTACCTCACCCACTTTATTCCACTCTACTTTAAACCACTGCACTCTACCCCACAGCACTCTATGCCACTACACTCTATGCCACTCCACTCTACGCTATTACATCTTACGAAAGGCCATTCTACCACACTACACTACACTCTTTGCCACTACACTGTACACCATTCCATTGCACACTATTTAACTGCGTGCCACTCCACTGTACGACACTCCAGTCTACACAACTCTCCTGTCCACCACTACTCTGCATGCCAATCCACTCTACACTATAACTCCACTGTACATTTTATGCTATCCCACTCTATGCCACTTAACTTTTTTCCACTCCACGCCACTCTACTATAAGCTATTCCTTTGTACGCCAGTCCACTGTATGCCACTCCAGTGTTTGCCACGCTACTCTACCCCACTTTACTCTATGCCACTCAACTCTATGCCATTCCAGTCTATGCCACTCCACTGTACACAACTCCACTCTACGCTACTCCACTCTACTCTATTCCACTGTACGCATATCCACTCTCACCACTCCAATCTGCGCTATTTTACTCTACATCTCCAACCTACACCACTCCTCTGCATGCTATTCCACGCAACGCCACTCAACTCTATGCTATTCCACTCTAAGCCACTTCACTCTATGCTAATTTACTGTGTGCCACTATAATGTACCCCCACTTCACAGTACGCTGCTCCACTGTATGCTACTGCACTCTACTCTACTCCACTGAATGCTATTACACTCTACCACTTTCCATTCTACTCTGCTCCACTCTTTGCCACTCCACTATATGCTATTCTACTGCATGACACTCCACTCTATGCCACTACACTCTACAAAACTCCAGTAAATGCTATCTGACTCTATGCTTATACCATTCCACTCGACACCACTCCACTGTACCCCACACCACTCTATGCCACTTCTGTATATACTATTCCACAGTAAGCAACTACACAAAATGCCACTCAACTCAATGCTATTCTACTCTATGCCACTTCACTCTACCCCACTACACTGTACACCACTCTACTGTACGCTATTCCACTGTACAGTACTCCACTGTACCCCACTCCACTGTATGGCACTCCATGGTATGTAACTGCACTCTACGCCAAAACACTGCACACTATTCCAATGTATGCCAATCCTGTGTAGCCACTACAGTGTATGCCACTCCACTGTATGCCACTCCACTCTACACTACTCCACTGTATGCTATTTCACTGTATGTAACTCTACTGAAGGCTATTCCACTAAATGCCACTACAATCAATGCCACTCTACTCTATGGCACTCCAGTGTACACTATTCTACTCTACGCCACTCCACTCAACGCTATTCTACTGTATGCCATTACACTGTACCTCACTCCACTGTACGCCTCTTCACTCTATGCTACTGCACTGTACGCTACTCCATTGAATACTATTACACTCTACCACATGCCACTCTTTGCTACTCCACTGTATGCTATTCTACTGTTCTCCACTACACTCAACACCACTACACTCTACAACACCCAACTGTATGTTATTTAAGCCTGGGCGTAGTTCGCGTAGTCGCGCTACGCGAAGCTACATGAAGACGTCGGAGCGCTACGCGAGCTACGTGTAGCTTCGCGAGCATGCGTAGCTGCTTGTCGCGCCCGTTCGCGATGCGTTTTTCTTGCTCGGGAACGCGTTGTGCGTGTTCGGGACGCTGTTTGCATGCTCGGGGGCGCGAACTTACCCATGCGGTCGCCTATGGGCGCGGCCATTTTGTTTTTCACTTGTCCCGCCCGTTCGCGATCCCTTATTTCCTGTTCCGGGTCGCGTATAGCGTGCTCGCGATGCGCATTCCTTGTTCGGGAACGCGTTGTACTTGTTCGCGACGTTTTTTGCGTGCTCGGGGACAAATATCGCGCAAACTTACCCACGCGGTCATGATGGGCGCGGCCATCTTGTTTTACCACTCTATGCTATGGTTCTGGGCCTGCTTTTCTATCCTCCCTCAATCTTTGCAATCCTTAGTTTTTTACACTGTTTTTCAATTTTTCTTTATTTCTTATCTATCTCTCTCTCTGCTTAAGTCTATATTTTGCATTTTTTTCTACTTTTTACTGTGTTTTTTTTACTTTTCGACTGTTTTATATAACTTTTTTCTTTAAGCTCCTACTTCTTCCCCTAACTTTATTTTTCCCTTCTAACTTTTCTTTTTCACCTCCTCCCACCACAGAACCATGACGAAGGGTAGCAGCAGCGGCTCAAATGGCAAGGCGCGTGTGCCCAATCGCCGCCTGCCTTGCGGCAGACTGCGCCCTGCAGGGGTGCAAGCCCGCCAGCTGTTTACTGAGGCGGAAGTGGCCGCCCTTGTTTTTTTTATTCAGCGCCACCTCCCCTTGACCTTGGCAGCAGGCGGCAGGCCAGGCTCCGGGTACCCGACCCAGGAGCGTCACCGCCGGTGGGCGAAGGTGCGTCGGGCAGTGTTTCGCTGCTCCGCGGTCCGGTGCACCCATAACCAGCTGGCCCACCGGTGGTCAGACATCCTTGACCGGGAGCAGGACCTGTTGGACCTGCTAGGTGTCGAGGTCGTGGGGCTTGGTGAGTAGCCAATATATATAGTAGTATAAGTATTGTGATTTGTGTATACATTTTTTACAAATAACAAGAATACTGCTGCTTACATTGCAGGTAAATTACGTTTCAAAATCTTCTGTGATTGTAGGACACAGGTGCTGTGCGGTACTCTTACTTTTTGCAACTTTGCGCTCGCTTGTCATTATTATGTAAGAGTTTACTTTAGAGAACTTCAGTTAGGTAATGCTATTGCTAGAGAGACTGTAGTCCTTCCTTTGTCCTCCTGTCAAATAGTGGTGGATGGATTTGATACTAGGTTTAGTTACTATTAGTTGATAATTTTTGAGCGGTCTGCGTGACGCATCCTCTGTCACTGAGTGCTGCTTACCCCAGTCCTTAGAACCTTTTGTAGTTTGTTTAGTGAGTGGTACTGGTAAGCTTAGCTTAGCAGTGTCAGTCAGCTGCAGAACATCAGACGCAACCAACCAACAATTTGGTGTATGCATTATGCACTTTATGCATGTGTCCTCCTTCTCATCTATGCATTTTTGATGGCAAAAAAAAATGGAAATGCAGGCTTAATGAACAATTGGCCCGCCTGGAATAGGTGGGCTAGGTCAGGTGGTACTTAGGCTTAGTTAGTGTTCTGGATTTTATTTGAATCAATCAGAATGGAACACTGAATTAGTGTTCCCAAATAAGTAGACTGTCCGTGAATCCCGCAAGCCAGTAGTCGGTCGGATTAGATAGGTCAATTTTATGGCAATTTTTGTTTCCTAAAACGTTTTTTGAGCTTTTTTTTAGATAATTTATTTGTTTCACAGCAATCATTAATGTTTGTGTCTTTCTTTTTCTTTATTATATCTTACATGATCACTGATCTGCAGCACCCAGGGGCAAGAAGACGGGGTCCGAGTCGGCGGGACAACCACCAGAGGACCGCTCCTCTACCGAGGGCCCTGCTGCTGGTCCCAGTAAGTCCTCCAGTGGTTAATATTAACAATTATATTGCCCTAACTTTTACTGCACCTTATTTTTTCAGAACTATTAATTCTGGCTCCACTCCCTAATTCTATTTTTTACAAAAGATTCTTTGATCTTGACTTGACTATCTGTTTCTAAATTCTGGTTATCCCTGCCTCTAAGTTCTAACTGCCTCTGCTATGAATGTCTGTACTCTGTACTACTAATATTAGTCTGTCTCTAAGCTTGCCCAGTTTGCATTGCCACTCTTTATTGTACGGTTTTGAATAAAACTCAGATTGACCAATACTAATAGCTCTAGCCACTGAGTCCAGTCCTTTCGGTTGTCCTCTTCTAGGCTTCTTAATCTTGAGGCTTTGACAATTACCACAAACAAAATGCCCAACCAGATATTTTACTATTTTTGATAGGATATAGTACATACTACTTGGATTCTGCACAGCCCCATGCAGAACTATTCACAATGAAATAGGATGTTGGTGATGCGAGTTTGGAACTTGGACGTTCCTCACACCTCAGTCAGAAGTGAACCCACAATCCCCTGAACGACTAGCTATAGTGTCTCATTAGGTCCCCGAACCCCCACCCGAAGATACCCAATGATTATGATTACACAACCCAGAACATAACACCCTTTCGCTCACTCACTCGTGTAAGTCCACCACCACCACCACACCAAATACCACAGAGTCTATGTGTAAGTTCAAAAGGTTTATTTTCAACTAACAAGCTCTGTATGTATGTTGTTCTATAAAATTCAGTGTACTCCAGCCAGCTCCAACAGCAAAATGCATAAGATTAAAACAATAAACAGTGTTGCAACAAGTGCATGATCATTGATGATATAAGACAAAAGATCTGTGCGAATTCTGGGCGACTCCTCACCGTAGAACGTAGAATTACTGGTTACATGCATCATTCATAAGCTCTGCAAATCTCTGGTTCATAGAAGGGAATCCTCTGCCTGAGAAAAATGGTGCGTGTTATATAGTATAATGCAAGCATTTCTCAGTCCTGCCCAAAAAGTGTAACATGTTACCTATGGCTAAGCAATACGGACTAACCGAACTCCATAAGAAAGTGGCTTGTTTTTCGACCTCTTGTACGCAACGCTCAGACAGTAGCTGTATGTGCTCATGTGGGCTCAAAAGGCGTCTTACTGTTACTGCACAACAAGCTGCGAGGTAACATGCGCAAAAGACATGAAGCGAAAAATGGTTGCATGGCTCAGGCTAACTTTGCAAAGAGTAGAGTATAGTATAATAATGACCCTAGGGACCATAACACTACTAGTGTCTACTGACTGTACTCTAGTACCCGATTTGGACTATTGAATGTGATTTATAATAATATGTATGTATTAACTTTTTTTTCAATCTTGCTAGTGAAAAAGAATAAATAGGGGGAGGTGTACAGGCATCTAAAAATGTGTCATGTTTTTATCTAGGCGTACTAGCGACCACCAGTGGCGGCGGGGCCACCGGCGATTCTAGCATTCCGGAGGGGGCAGGAGAAGATGCGGCACCTGCAGGAGCTACAGGGGGAGCCAGCAGCAGTGGCGGGCGGTGGTAAGTTATATTCATGACTTATTGACATTGCACTAGCTGGAAGGGTGTGTGGACTTCACTCACTGTACTGTTGTTGAGACTTATTAGGTATGAAGTTGTAGTGAACATTATACAACGGTTAAAGAAGACACCCTTTACTTAGCATGAGCAATGCAGTAGCAATAGCATTACCAGCGTGACTTGATTAACCAATGGCCTCTTATATCTGACTCCAACTCAGCTGTGAAAGTTTTATGGAGGAGACTAAAAGTCAGATCAGATGACCTTGATGGATGTGTTGAACAAAAAGGGAAAGAAGGGTGGAAGGAGGAAGGGCGGGCGAGATTTAATATGATGACTGGCAGAGAAGGATACGTTGGAAGCATGGATAGGTGGCTGATAGGAATCAGATGCATGTGTTGTTGAAGGATGGGTGGAAGGTGAAAGAAGAATGGATGCCTGCCTGGGTGGGCGACACAGTATGGGTGGATACTGTGGATAGCAAGAATCATCAGCGGTGTTTGGGTGAAACTCAAAGCCAAGGCAAGCAACGGAGTGAGTGGACGCATGCGTTGTTGTTGGTGAAACAAAGTAAGGTTTGTGGAGAGATTAAGAAGAATGATTGACATTTACTTAGAATGGATGGATGCCTGTATGTATTCATCATAGACAGCATAGGTGGAGATTGTCACGGGATGCACAGTTTTAGGGAATGTAAAAGAAACCGCGCCAGAGTAGCAAAGCCGATGTGGGGAGGGGCAGGGTGGGGGGTAGTAGTAAACAATGTATTACGCGGGCAAATACAGGTAACTTTACTGTAAACATACAAATAAATAAAGTGAATTTCATTGTGCGCACTGCACCGCCAAATGCGATGCAGTGTGCGCAACAAAATTAGTTTCATTTATTTATATGTTTACTTACCTGTAATTGGCCGTAATCCATAGTTTACTACCCCCATCCTGCCCCTACCCACGTCACCGCCCGGCTGAACTCCCCGAGTCCCACCACCGACCACTATTGACCTTATGTCGTTGTCCCATATAAAAGCAACGATCATTGGATCAGATATATAATCTGCCTTTTTGTAGTAGCCAAGGCACTGTGAAATTGAGCAATTGCCCTCCATGTAACAGAGAGAGTATGGCCAGTGCCACCCGTAATAGAAAAATACGAGCTTCCCCACCTGCAAACAGTAGTAAATCAAACTAACGTGAGTCTGCGTCATGACTCGTATGTTTGTCTTGGGTGCAAGCATAGATGACCGAGCTGGCAATGCCGGCTACAACCAGGTTATGTCATTTCGCTAAACTAGAGATAAGAAGAACACTGGTGTACTGTGTACTGGTTGGAGTCCATAGTGCTAGTATAATGCCTGAAACTCCCACAAATGTTAGAGGCCGAGGAAGTGGGAGGATAGATAGATTATTACCACAAATGTTATGTACTGTGCTTCTTGCTAGTGCTACTGTGCCATTATGTGTTGAATTAATTTTGTGTTACTGTTTAGCTAAGAGTACTGGTTACAACAATATTTTTTTTCTTTCTTGATATAGATAGTACTCCTTCCCAAGACAAACCATCGCGGAAGGAGTTGGCAGCCAGGGCCCGGCGCCGGAAACTGGAGGCCATATGCCAGGAGTACCAGCTGCTGGTGGCTCAGGCGGAGGAGGAGGAGGCGGCAGCAGCAGCTGCAGGCTTGTCCAATGCCCCGGGCCCCAGCCAGGCCACAACTCCAGCGGTACGGCGCCGCGGTCTGGTAGCCGCCCGCCGCCGCAATTCGCTAGCAGCCAGCACTGCTGTCCCCCATCCTGGATGCCACTGCAGGGCATTTCGCAGGAAGATTCTCCTCCGGATGTCACGGCTAGAGGAGCAAATGGAGGAGCGGGTAAAAATACTGGTGGACAAACACCTCAAAGCCCGCCGAATTTAACATCGAGGACCCTGTTGCTTTGCCCCTTTTTATTCCTTGTTTTGGTGGGTGGGAATTGGGCGTTGGGGTTTCGGGACATTCTTTGGACTTTTTTCGTTTTGGACATTGGTTGGGGTTAGGGAGAGGGGTGGGTCAGGTGTGGGATAGTTTATTTTTATTAGGGTAATAAATTATATTTATACTTAAACATACAATGTTAATGTTTTGTGGGGGGTTACTGTTTTACGAATTAACGTCACATTGGTTTCCTTGCTGCTGCAGGGCCGCAGCCAGTGTTTGATTTAAATAATCTGCCGACGATGATGTAACACCAACAGATAGATGCGGTACCCCTCACTGAGTTATTTGTCCTACTAGTACTGTCAGTCTCTCCTCCTAGTCCATTTATACCTCCCACCAAACTTATCTTACCTGTGATTGATGATGATTACGTTCGGCACAGCGATGGCTGCATGGTTTCCAGAGAGAATGTAGAAGATGCCATGGTTGTGGTGGTAGTAGTAGAGTAGACACTGGCAGTAGCATTTGCTAAAAAATTAAAAAGAGACAGTCACTTGCCTGAGAGCGACTGTGGGAGGAGTAGTAGAACGAAGTAAAATACAGTACAGAAGAAGACTGCCAAACAAACAATATTGCAGTTGCAACTGCTAAAGTCAAATTAAACATAATGGTGGCGGGGACAGCCTAGTACAAGAAGTTACAAACTGTAGTTGTGTCGAGTGAGTCACTTAACTTAACACAATCGTAATTCGTAACCTTTACTGCTGTGTGGTAGGAGTTTGATGATTAATCCAATCAATGACGGTAATTAATTATGATGTACTACTATTAGCCGGTGACGGCTTGCACATAGACTGAGCATGGGTAGGCAAGCAGAAGAAGCTCCTCGCCCTGCCTTGCAATTGAATTAGTGTTGCTTTCACCACATCTGCCCCAGCAAGCGTGTGATCAATTGGTGTACATTTTATGTAGTCACATCACACCTCAATATAAATCACAGCCCGGGGGAAGAGGGTTAGGGTTTGATGAATGGATGGGAAGGGGGTTTGGGGAAAGGTTTGAGAATGAAAAACAGTACGCATGGACAACAAAAGCAAAGCGCAATCTTGGCAGACGACCATGATCTTATACAAAAAATCTATAAAGGGAGAAAAGGGAAATGCATGCATGATGATGAAGATAACTTGATGGTTAATGAGTAGTACTTAATAACTCCTACTAGACAATTAGACAGTACAGGGCAGCAGTATATTCTATGCAATTTGCCTTGCCTGTAATATGCCCTCAGAGACCCAAATTCCATGTTGTACTCGGCTTACTTGTAAAGATAGCAAAGACAATTAAAACACAGTTGTAGGGATGAATTAGCAAACAAACAACACACAACACACAGTCCTAATGACTGAAGAGAAAAAAGGATTCAAATTAATTAAAAGATGAATGATGAATGATACTAAAGTTACTGTATTATCATGCTCAAATTGTGGAGTTGAATCTCGTCCTTCCTCTTGGTCCTATCTTCCATGGACGCTCCGCACATCAATCTTGGTGGCCTTCCTGATGCCGATTGGTAAGGTAAATGTGAGTTGTGTCTCCCAGTATAGCAAGCACAGGGTAAAGGCCGGCCTGTAACGTCTAGATGGAAAAACAAAAGGGGTATTGAAAAATCAATGAATAAAAAAAAACATCAATTACGGTGGAGTCCAAGAAGAGAAGAGAGAACACTTTCAGAGTGAGGCGGCTTGGATATATCGTGTAGATTCTGTTTACAGCATTAAGCTACAACAACAACAGGACAGAACAGGCCCACCACAGCACCAGCCCGTGACCCAACCTCCATTTACCTTAATTTTTGACATAGCCAGACAAAAGGCATACACAGCAACTTAGCATTTTCCTAATTAAGTGACAAAATCAATGCGCCGCTGTCAGTCATCACTACACTCGACTACACACCACTACATGGACATGTAGGTCTGCTGTGTTTACTTTCTTGTTGAATTGTTGTGTTTATGTTTACCTTATGCCACTTCATGAAATGCAGTTATTCCTTGAATCATCTCCGATCCAACTGAATGACTGCGTGCAAAGATAGTATGGTCATCATCATGGTGTGGTACGTGTTGTCCAACTACAACTCAGTCTGTAGTGACTCCGATTAAGTCCATATTCCATATTAAAAAATTGCAACAAATATTGGCCTGCACCTGCAGTAGGAGGAGTACAATTTGGTTATTAAACAACAAGAAGGGAAACATTGACTGTCACTGACTTGAGTCACTTTGTAGATTAACTAGTAGAGTAGAGTTCGACTTCATGCACAACATCAACAACAAACAACAGCAATCGCTCAGAGTCTGCAAGCATCCAATGCATTCCATCATTACCTGTCTTGCTCTTCTCTTTGGCTGTCAGATCATCAGATGCCTAGTTCTGACAGTTGTTTTTTTTTTTACGGGGCAGTGGCCTCATCATTACTCCAGTCCACATTCATTTTGAGTGTTAGTCGCTGTTTCGGTTTTCGTCTTATTCATCTGTGGCACTTTGTCACAGTTTAAGTTGCTTCCCATGGTCAGCACTGTGATGATGGGCCGCGGCCTGGGTAGCGCTCATTGCTGGTCATTTGAGTTTGCACAAATGTCAGCAAGTTTCTTCGAAGAGTCTCTTGTCTTTCTCTGCCAAGTACCTTCTGTCCTGACAGTGAGGACCTTTGGATGCCTGCTGAGGCTGTAGCCTTCGGACACTGATGAGTTTCGGCTCGAAAACAAAATGGAGGATAGCTATAGTCACGTTTCACTTCTTATGGAGGCGGGACTGGTAAAGGCAACATTTCTTGTACTAATGTCTGGCTTGATGGAAATGTACTTGTGCGAGACAGGAAGATGAAGCAGGACTCTGAAGAGTGGACAGTTAAATGCACAGACATGCAACTCCAATAGGGAAATAAAAAGAGAAGACGGTGGTGATGGATTTGTTGTGATTTGATTTGAACCAGAAAGACAGATACACAGACACATAAAGGAAGGAAGAAAGTAACAATTTGAAAGCCTAGTTGTCAGGGAAGAGGAGCTCGTCCTCAAACTCTGGTGGTTCGGACAGAAGTAGGTCCTGTAACGCACTATTTACGTCATCCAAGTCGCTCTCCTCTTCCTGCTGTGATTCACGTATTTTGTAATCCGGTGGTATAAAGTGCTGATTCATTTTGATCATGGTTAACCTCTCCACGCTTTGGGCCGAGAGACTGGTCCTTTTCGAAGTTACAATGGCACCAGCAGCACTGAAAACACGCTCAGAAGAGACACTTGCGACAGGAGAAGCCAGATACTTTATCGCCAGCCTGCTGAGCACTGCCATTGGCTTCTTTTCCCATACCAATACACCAATGGGTTTCGATCCATGAAGACCTCTGTTGGGTCATCCAGATAGGCCTGGACCATCCGCTCAATGTTCAGGGGTGCTCCGATGTGCTCGGCCTGTTTTGCCTTTGCATCAGCACTGGACTTACCATACCCCTGCCGTAGAAACCAATCAGTTGCACATTGTGCTGTGGATGATCCTGTTCTTGATGTTATTGTTGGTGTAGGTGACTGCTGGGAGGCAAATGCACTGCCCTCAGGCTCCGAAGTAGAACTTGACTCTGGATGCCCTGTAGTACTGGTTATGGCCTGGGGTGGGGGCCTGTAATTAACAGCTGTTCGCTTTCGAAAATAGTGGCTTCCTTAGCTATCAAAGTTTTGTAGTTGGCAACATCCACTTCCGAAAAAGGAATTACTGCCTTGCTGTTCAGAAATACTTTGTACCGTGGATCCAAAATTGTGGCACTAATGTAATGTGGTTGTGAACATTTTTATTTTTAATCCTTGTATTTTCCGATAAGCGAGCGGCTAAGGTCTCCGCCAAATGATATGCGTCTTGTTTGTCATCCACACCTGCGTACGTTTCTGACACATCCTTCAGCTGTTGCTCTAGCATGTGCAACAATGGGAGAGCTTGGCTCATAGTACAGTCCTCCCTGCTGACTTCACGTGTGAAGATCTCAAAAGGAAGTAGCATCTCAGTCAGGCATTTAATGAGGTCCCATTGACCCATCTCAACGGTCATGCCTCTCACAGTAGGTTCCCCTAATCTTTGCATGACATAAGCATTGAGTGGTATGTACAGTTCAAACAGACGATCAAGCATGTAATAAGTTGAGTTCCAACGTGTTGGCACCTCCTGGATGAGCGCTTTGACTGGCATTTTATGCTCACGTTGAATGACCCTCAGCTGCTTCCGGGCTTTAAAAGAATGGCTGAAATGTGTGCATATTCTTCTGCAGGTGACCAGTAAGTTGCTGACTTTGGATTCATTTTTCAAAAAGTCTTGAACAACAATGTTAATGCAGTGTGCCAAACACGGGACCCTGAAATAGCCACCATTGCGCATGGCCAAAACTACATTACTGCCGTTGTCCGTGGCAACAAAACCAATCGTAAGCCCTCTTGGGCGCAGCCACTCAAAGACCTTGGTGTTAAACTCTTCCAAAATGTTTGCAGCAGTATGAGATTTCTCCATGGCAAACATGGCTACAGTTGCATGTTTGCGAGTGGCATGAAAAATCTCTGCAGTATCAACACCAGCAGATATCTGTTCTCTAACCCCCGCAAAACAGATCCAGTGTGCAGTGATGCACATGTAATCTGTGGCTTGGCAACTGGTCCACATGTCTGTAGTCAGGTGGATACTGTGAACAGCACTCTGCTTCAAGGCCTTTCCTAGCAATTCCAGCACGTCGTGATGTAGTGCTGGAACTGCAACTCTGGCAAAATAGTAGCGGCTGGGAACATGCCATTTTGGGCAGATGGTTGACACAAATTCCAGAAAACCCACCCCTTCAACAAAAGAAAAAGGGAGAAGGTCCAGTGCTAACATTTTAGCCAGCTTCGCATTGTACAAACGTGCTATTGGGTGGTTGCGTTCGTACTGCCCCTCACCCCCAAACATGCTGATAATGGTAGGCTGCATGGTTTTCCTTTCTCTTAGGCTCAACAACGCACTTTTTGGTAGTGCGGACCTGGTACTTCTTGGTGTCTCCGGCTGACTCTTACTCTTGTGCCACTGAGATGTTGCTGAAGATGTGTGCAACGTTAAGACTGCACTGCTGGGGTCAGGGACACCTTGTGTACCACTACCAGAGAGAATGTCTCCCTGTCCTTCCTCTTCCACCGTGATCGGATCTTCTTCTTCTACTCCTTTATCCCCACCAACACCAATGGTTGCAGTTTTTTTTCTGCCGCGAAGGTGGTCCTCCCAGCTGATCAAGTGGTGTTTTTTCAGATGGGTCATTTGGCCTCCGGTACCATAGTTTGTACCAAGCTTACCACGACTAACAGAGGTATTACAAATGGAGCATATAGCAATGTTCTCCTCCTTTTCGCTAACCGTAAAGAAGTCCCAAACTGGGGAGCTTAACTTTGGCCTCCTGCTGGAGGTGCCACTTCCAATGCCGGATGAACTGTAGGGTGTGTGTTGAATTTGACTCTGTGCTGCTGTACCACTACCTACTCCTACTGAGGTGGTGGTTGTGCTGGATGTAGGTCGCTGCCGGGCCTTTGCTAATGCAAATATGGAAGCTGTAGGTCGTGTTGGTGTTACCTGTGGAGGTATGCGTGCTACATCCCTCGCAGCGATTTTGGATAGGGTAATAATGTTGGTCTCCATCTCCTCGGGGCCGGGAGTGATGTTCGTGATGACTGGCTCGTCATCATCATCATCTTGCTGTTCTACATCGACCTCCATAAGTGTAAGGCTTTCCGGAACCTTCCTTTTCCCTAGCTTGGTCTTGGAACGTGGCTCCCTCTCAGACTCAGTTTGTGGCTTCCAAGTGGCATCTAGATCATCAGAAGGGGGCTTGGCGAAGAACTTGATGGACTACCCCTCCTTTTCCTTGCTGGGGATTTGGAAGACAATGGATCTTCTGAATGAGTGGCTTCTTCTTCTACCTCTGCATGAGGCTCAATTTCCTGAACTGCCCCTACTTCAGGAGGAACAACAACTACTATTGCGGGTGGTGGTTGCGGCTGTTGTTGTTGACCACTTATCTGCTGTGTTTCCTCCTGCGTTGATTGGGTACTACTTTGAGATAGCGATAAGTTTATCTCAGGCTCAGCATCACTGCTTTCCACCATTAGGCTGGCTACCTCTTCCACACTCATGTGCTTGGGCCTGGGTTGGTGGGTTGGGTCCACTGATGCGGAGGTGCTGCCCCCAGCTTGCCCCCCGGACACCGCTGCTGCAGGCGCAATTTTTTTTTCCCAAAAAGGTATTGGCCGGCACACCAGACTTAAGTGTCACTTCCTTCTTCTGTTCCTTCTTCTTCTCAATAGCAACTTTCTTGGTACTGGAGGACCTGGTACCTGCTTTCTTTGGGCCCATCTTCTTCAGATGTCAGCAGCACTCAGTTGCAGAGATGTCTGGTCAGGTCACACGTCACGTTGTGTTGTGTGTACAGCAGCAGGATGTCTGTCTGGCAGTGCAACGGGCAATGATGAGAGACACACCTCCTCCTCAGTCTTTGTGCACCTAAAAGCAAAAAAGCCAGAACATCAGTCAAACATAGCACAAATCAAACAAATAGAATATAGAACTTAGTGTGTGGTGGCCTCAATTATTAAATTTCAGAAACTCTGTGAACAACAACACACAGTCTAGCCATTTATGAGACGTTGACAACAAGGCCAGGGCTTTCCTGGCTACTGTGTAGTGCTAGTGTACACTCTGGAAGAATAAGAATAGTAAAGAACAAAAACTAAAATGTAGTGGAGCATGTTTGGCCTAAATTTGTGCATCACGTGGGATGTATTATATAGCAGCATCAGGGAGCTGCAGCTGGCAATGGGGATGGATTTGGAAGCAGTAAGACAAGAGGAACAATGGAAAGACACGCAGGCCTATGTGGCAAAAACAGCACACTAATAACTACCACAACAAAATGGCCCCCAGAAACATGGTGACTCACAGGCACAAGGCATGGCAAACAATGAACTCAAGCAGGCCTATATATGGGCAGACAAAGGATGCCTTATAAAACACACACAGCTTTAATGCAAAAACTAAAATCCACATGGCTAAAAACACTTTTGAAAGTTAGACAACCACTACAACAACACAATTATAATTACACAGTACACACGCAAAAAAGGCATTTATTTAACACACCCAAAAAGTGAAATAGGCAGACCCTCCAAAAAAAACCACATTTCGCAATTCAATTCAATGCCATCCATGGCCTAAATGATGTCAAAATTCCACAGACTACACAGAAACAGTTTTATGCACCCATGGTGACTACCTCTGGGCCTACTGGCATACTGGGCCGCAAGCTTGGAGGCCTATGGCAAAAGCACAGTGGCTGGCTTTACAAAATGGCCGCCACCCACATGGCCAGGCCACCCAAAATAACAAAAAAGTGAAGACAAAGGACAGGACCAGGCAGTTGGAGACTCTGGGCAACTTCCTTCCTCTTGAAAAAAATTGTAAAACAAAAAAAAAGTGACTCCTTGCTCACCAAACTACATCTAAATGACAACCTGAGGAGTTTTTTGTGCAAAATGAACTAAATCAACATTTTCGAGAAGGTTTTATGATGCTCGAGAGATATTCTTCGCCAGATTGTAAATTCTGCGTGTTCGGCATCGCGATCGTCACAAAAAGTCGTTATCGCGCGCGCGAAACGTACATTGAGCGCGCGAAGAAGATAAAAAGTGTAAGTCCGCGTTGTCGCGCAGTGCGGAGTTGCCCAAAGTCCGCGAGCTGAACGCCCAGGGTTACCTACTGGCTGAAAAGGCCTATTTATTTAACAAACACCCAAAAAATGAAATACACCCCAAAAACCACTTTTACCAATTCAATCCAATGCCATCCATGCATGCCCTACATGATGTTTAAATTCAACAGACACCACAGAAACATGCACCCATGGGTACCTCTGGCTCTAGTCCGGGCCTACTGGCTGAAATTCCAATCAAAGAAAAACAACTAGGCCCCTGCCGAAACTACAGGCCACAACAATACATTTTAAAAACTATGGAAATCCCCCAAAAAATGTAGGTACAAACAAGCCCCAATCAAACAAACAAGTACACCAATTCTCCAACTTACTTGTAAAATCTCAAATCCAAGAGTCCTCAAATCCAATCCAATGATATGATGCAGCAGACAGACACAAAAAGTGATCCTTCCAGCTCCAAATCCAAATGAAAGTGAACAGCACATGGACAAAGCACTGGGAGGAGCCTGCTGGACAGGAACAGGAAGTTTGAGAATCAGGGGCACTTCCTTCCTCTTGGAAAAAAAGAAAAAGGACTCCTTGCTCACCAAACTACATCTCTAAATGACAACCTGAGGAGTTTTTGTGCAAAATGAACTAATTCATCATTTTCGAGAAGGTTTTATGATGCTCGAGATATATTCTTCGCCAGATTGTAGTTTCTTCGTGTTCGGGATCGCGATCTTACCAACACTGCCGCCGGAAGTCAGATCGCGCGTCCGAATGACGTGTTCGCGTTCGCACACTCTCGCGGGATCGTGCGGCCGGATTCCAAATCTCGTGGCGCCCGCGAACGGATAGGAAGTCGCGTCGGCGAACGCAGAATCACGGTAGGTCGTTACCGCGCGCGCGAGAACGTATATTGAGCGCGCGAAGAAGAAAAACAGCTACGCTACGCCGCAAATTACGTAGTGCACGGTAACTTCGCGTTCTACGCGAATTGCGAAGTTACCGAAACTTTGCAAATTCCGCAAGCGTAGCGTAGTTCACCGCCCAGGGTTAATGTTATTCCACTGTCAGTCACTCCACTGTCCACTCTATGCTACTCCATTCTACCCCATCCCACTGTACGCCAATCCAGTCAAGACACTCTACTATACGCAACACCACTGTACACTACTCCACTCCGCGCTACTCCAGTGTAGGCCACTCAACTGTATGCCACTCCACTGTATGCTATTTCATCGGATGGCACTCCATTCTACGACACTCCACTCTACACTATTACAGTATATAATGTTTGCATAAATTATGTCATTTGAGATGTCATGCCTGTTGTTATGAATACTGTGATTTAACATGCTATAAGTGACTGAATATGAAAGGGAATAAGAAGTGCATAGGGAAGGTGCGGGTTACAGTTATGTTAGTCTGGCTAGAAAGTTGACAACACTGTGTACGAAGATGCATGAGTTATAGGCTATATTTACTCACCATCATCCCCTGAACATAGTTTGGATGGGCGATTTTAATACATATAGTTGCACAAAGACATTAAAACCTGTTTGCGGGCTGGCAGATGATGAAGGTGAAGAATCGATACATTTTTTAAACACACCTTATGGGGAAGAATTAAATAGGCTCTTGACAGTGCGAAATTTGATCATACTTAACCCTATTGACGAGTCTACAGGTGCCCTGGAAAAAACCTTTGGGGATACCATACACGGCTCTACGATAGACTATTTGTTGGTTGCACTTGTTTTAAAGCCTCTATTTAACCAGATAGAAACTCTTGGTATAAATTTTAGCGATCACGCCGCACTCTCTTTCCAGATTACATGGAATAACCCCTTTAACCGTTCTGAAAGAAGAATGCAACTGTCAACAATAGCTAGAAGAAATGGCATTGTACTCAAATGGGCAAACATAAATAAGGATGTATTTGTCCCTAATATAATTGGTTGCAGGCTTGATTGGAATAGTGACCCACAGAATATTGTTCAGGCTTTTGTATCACTGCTTAAGGCAGTGGAAAGTAACTTACGTTCACGTAATAAGAAACCACTATCTATGGCCACACGCTGGTTTGATACGGCCTGTACAAAAGCTCTTCACAATCTACACAAAGCATTAAATGGGAAGCCAAGAGATAAAGAATTGGTTGCTTCTTCCCGTACCCACAATAAGGAATGTAGACGACTAAGGTTGAATACATTAAAAGAGGAGGATTGGGCTAACCTGCAACGCGCAGCATTGTTAAAAGACACAAAGGAATTTTGGGCTGTAGTTAACTCTCCCTTTTTGAACCAAGATGTAGGCCCTTCCCTAGAGACCCATGTGGGAGAGGGCGAATGGGTGGACCATTACTCAGGTATTTTTGGGCTAGTCCCAAATAGGGAAATCTTAAACAAAGTTGTTTTAAATAAGGATGTATGTACCCCCATTGTTTTCTCTATGGCAGAAGTGAAATGTGGCCTAATGCAATGCAGTGGCTATAAAGCCCCAGGCCCGGATGGGGCCCCAGTCGATTTCTTTTTTGATAACCCAGAGCTTTGGGTCCCGCTTCTAACAAATGTGTTGAACGCAGTTACTAAAGCGGGCCCTCCTGCATCATGGGAAAAGACTACCATTGTACCAATCCATAAAAAAGGGGATAAGTCACTGCCTAAGAACTATAGACCCATCTCACTTTTGGATGGAACCTTAAAACTAATGGGTCGCCTGCTTTTAAACAGACTAGAAGAATGGGCGACTGAAAACAATATTTTAATACCGGTGCAGTATGGTTTTAAAAAAGGGATGGGCACTTTGGATCAGTGCCTAAACCTGAATTTAATTGCAGCTAAATACACTCAAATTAAAGAAGGAACCATCTCCATGGAGTTTATGGATCTCTCGGCAGATTTCGACTCTGTTCTACACAGCAAACTGTGGATTATCTTGAAAGACATGGGGGTCGATGAAAATATAATAATTTTCATCCGTCAATTATATTCCCAATGTACTGCATGTGTTAGGTTTGGTAGCCAGGGTGAATGCACTAGATCTTTCCCTATTCCTAGGGGTGTCAGGCAGGGGTTAGCCCCCTTTCTGTTTTCACTGTATACTAATGGCGTTGAAGCGGTAGTGGGTCAGGCTGCAATTGACGTCCCTATGATAAATAATAAACGGATCTCCATTTTACTCTACGCTGATGACGTCATATTAATCGCAGGGTCTGGCATAGCTCTTCAAAAGTTGATTAATAATTATGTATTTTATATGGTCTCCCTGGATTTAAAGGTGAATGAGTCGAAAACTTTTATTTTAATCGTGGGAAAGCAACCAACAAAAACCAAACCCTTCATTGGGGAACAGGAAGTGGAAATAATTAAGTCGTTTTTATACTTGGGTGTACTTTTTAATAGTAGCAGAACATGGGCAAATATGATAACAAATAGATGCAATGCCCTTGAAAAGTGTATTGTGGCCATGTTCTACTTCATAAAAAACTGGGCACTAAGCCATTAGAGCCAATCAAAAAGATCTGCTTTGCTAAGGCCATTTCCTCTGCGACATATGGAGCAGGAATTTGGAGAACATCAATGGCTGATCATTTTCAACGAATAGAAGATTGTTTCTTCAAAAAATTACTATCCCTACCTAATAGTTATTCAAACCATAGTATGCATCAGGAGTTGAATGTACCAAATATAACAGATGTAACGTCACTTGCGCCAGTTTTATTATGGCATTCAATCTGGCAAAGGGACATGGTGGGCCTAACCCAAAACATCAATAAGGATTGTCTTGATTGCGAACAGGATCATAAGGCCCCCTGGCTCAAATATGTAAGAGAAACATTAGTAAGTCTGGGCCTAGAATTATTATATACCGAACCTCTTAAATGCCAGAAAATTTCCAAAGCTGAAATTAAATCTTGCTTTCAATTTTTAGGGAAAATAAGAGATATGTATCTAACTGTAATAAAACTATGGTAGCATTATACTTGGGACTGCCTTCTGTCCCTGAGGGCCCAAGCTCATACCTAGTTGCTGTGACCAACATCCGTCACCGATATGTATTAGTACGTTTTAGATTAAATCTCATCTTCGTATGTTGGGTTTTCCCACGGTAGTGTACTCAATTAAAGAATTGCCAGCATGCCCATGCGATGGTACCTCCCCTCAGTCCAATCTTCATTTTATATTTTTCTGTAAATTTTACACTATTGAGCGCAAAAAGTATATTTGTCCAATATTTCAGAAATATAAATTTGCCCAATGTCGCCCAGCTTTGTTCTTTCTTCAAACGTTACCTGATCCTTATGTATGTTTTTCACTTGCGTCCTATTTATGTTTGGCGTTAGTAAATCGGAGATTGATCAGCCCATAGCTTTGCACTTTAATTGATGATGGTATTGTTTAGTATGTCTTTTTACCATTTTTAAATGAATTTATATGTTCTTAACATTGTATTTTTAAATTTAACCTTTTACCGTGTTTTTTACCTGTAACCATTGATTAATATATTGTGGAAATGTGATATTTTATTGAATGTATGTATGACTCTTTGCACTTTTATGATCTCAATGGTTAAGGTCGAATAAAGTTAATTGAACAAACGAAGCATGAGTTATATTACATTTTGCTTGGGGCAAAAATGATAAGTTAAGTCATAACTATAACTTTTACATTTCTATGATTTGTGTAGTATAAGTTGTTTTTGTATAGACATAGTAAATTAAGATTTCCGAAATATAACTAATCTTAGTCCTCTGTTTTTTCATAGAATTTGTATGTTTTTTTAAAATTTGGTTCTCATCATAAAATGGTATTAATTATGTGCCTTATCGTTGCGTCATAGTAGACGGTAAGGAAATAATAGACTACTACAGTTACATTTGATTGTATTTATGTGGGTGTGTAGTGTCATAGAGTAGATTGTCATCGAATGGAGTGTCGTTGAGTGGGGTGTTTTCAAGTGGAGTGTCTTAGAGTGGCATAAAGTGGAGTAAAGTGTCATTTGCTGGAGTGTCGTTGAGTGGAGCGTCATTGAGTATAGTGGAGAAGAGTGTCAGAGAGTGAAGTGTCATAGAGTGGAGTGTCGTGGAGTATAGTGTTGTAGAGAGGAGTGGCATAGAGTGGAGTAGAGTGTCGTAGAGTGGAGTGATATAGAAGATAATACTGTGGAGTGGCATAGAGTGTTGTAGAGTGGAGTGGAATAGAGTGGACTAGAGTGAAGTGGCATAGAGTGTAGTGGTGGACTAGAGAGGAGTAGAATTGAGTTGTGTGTCATAGAGTTGAAAGGAGTTAGAGTGGTGTGGAGTGGTGTAGAGTACAGAGGGAGTTGCATAGTAGGTCATAAAGTGTAGTAAAGTGTTGCACAGTGGCATAACGTGAAGTAGAGTGCCGTGGAGTGGAGGAGCATAGAGTGTTATAAAGTGGAGTGGCACACAGTGGAGTGGTGTAGATTTGAGTAGAGTAGAGTGGAGTAAAGTTTTGTACAGTGGTGTAGAGTGGAGTGGCATAGGGAAGAGTGGAGTAAAGTGACATAGAGCAGAATTTCGTAGAGTGTAGTAGAGTGTCATGTCATAGAGTACCGTGGCATAGAGTGTCAAAATATAGAGTTTTATTGCTTAGAGTACCATGCGTAGAGTGTCATGGCGTAGTGTGTCTTGGTATAGAGTGGAGTGGAGTGGCTTAGAGTGTGAGTGGTGTAGGATGGCGTAGATTAGAGTAAAGAGGAGTAGAGTGGAGTGGAGTAGAGTGGAGTGGTGTTGCATAGAGTAGAGTAAAATGTCAGAGTCCTGTGTCATAGAGAGATGTGTCATAGAGAGTCATGCCATAGAGTGTCGTGGTGTAGAGTTTCATGGTGTAGAGTTTCATGGTATAGAGTGGAGTTGTGAGCGGGAGTAGTGTACAGTGGAGTGTCATAAAGTGGCATGTTGTAGAGTGGAATGGCTTGCCGTAGAGTAGAGTGGAGTGACAAGTCATAGAGTGGTAAGTTGTAGAGTGTCTGAGAGTGGAGGGGCATAGAGTGGAGGGGCACAGAGTGGAGTAGCATTTCGTAGAGTGAAGTGGCATGTCATAGAGTGGAGAAGCAAGGGCCGGACTGGTGATTCCAGGCACCCGGCAGTCCCCCGGGTAGGCCGGATCGGGTGGGGGGCGGTTTTTTCACAGGGGGCCGGTTTTGTTGCTGGGGACGATTTTTTTGCAAAATCGGACTCCCAGTAACAAAATCTGAAGGCCACCTGCCGCCGGTCTGTCCATGACAGAGTCAGACAGTCTCTCTGCACTAGTCTCTGACCTCCATGCAGGGAAAATGCACAACTGCCATTGGTGAGATGCAGGTGATGATCTCACCTGTCCTCATCTCACGAATGGCAGTGATGCTTACTGTGCACTGGCCTGACTGTGGACGGGTGAATTTACTAGTGCGTGTGTGCAGGGTGCGCGCAGGCCATGTACCCTTTCGGCGCCATGCACTCCACCACAACTCGTGACCAGGCCCATCACCCCCCCTTCATGTAGGAAGGGATGACCACCACGTCACCTGACCAGAGAGACTAATCATCCCCTAGGGCATGGCCCCGGCTGTGCGAGGCAGGCGGGCGAACTTGGGGAGGGGGCGCAGATGATTGGTCCAACTTGCGACGCACAAGTCTGACCAATGATCTGTGCCCCCTCCCCAAGATCGCCCGCCTGCATAGTAGTGCGCACGTTGTCTTGGTCTGCCTGTTACACGCATCGCAGGCACCGCAGATCGCACACAGAGTAGAAGGCAGCTGCCAGCCAGCAAGCAAGCAGTAGTAGAGTGCTGAGTGCATATGCCTGAGCCGCCCTCCACTGTATAAAGTAAGTGTCCCGGCGACCTGGCTTAAGTTGAAATTGTAGGTTCAACACATGCGACAGGAGTGGGACGGATGGTGCTACAGCAGGGGGCGGGGGCTGCTCTTGTTATGTATCCTGATGAGGTGATCTCCATGGCAGAGGGACCCAGGCATGTAATTAGATGCCCAGCATAAACGTCTTGATTTTTTTAGTTCTTGAGAATGACAAAACTACCCTATTTAGCTTCCTTGCAGTTGATGAGGTCACAGGTCAGTGTGACGATAGAATCAGATACTTAAGTTTGTAGGCTTGGAATTGAAATTGAGAGAGCATGTCAAACTTTAATAGACAGGTCATACTCCTCTGCCCCCAAAATAGCAAGTCAAAACCTTCTTTTGGTAATAGCAAAACGAGTAGCAAAAATGCCTTTACCACAGAAAGTGTTTACAGTCAAAAGGGAGAGAAAGTGCTAGCAATAAGCAACATCTGTGAACCCATGAACAACAACTAAAAAGTAAGAACTTGCACTCTCCATTTACCTAAGTGCTTTACGGTGGAGGGGTAAACATTAGAAATCACTTTTAAGCATGGCAGGTGATGACAAAAGGCTGTTCAAGGTTGTACAAAATGAATACACTGTCGGAATCAAAAGTGCACCTTCAAACATTCGGCAGTGGAAATTGTCCAGGCTTTCTTATTGAAGGGGATTGTACAAAAGATTTAATTGCTCCAAGCCAAACAAAATTTCAAAATTGCAAAGGCATAGACTCCTATTTGCCTCAGCGAAGAAAGCGTTATATATTTTCATTATACAAATTCAGTTGTGCTATTGTTGCTAACTTTCTACCACAAGTTCTGGCATGTAGATTCTGTGTGTTATCATCGAGTTCTTTCAAGTTGCTGGTAAGTTTGATTCAGTTGGTTGGTGGGCTTGGACTGATTGGACCTGAATTTGCTTGTCATGTGGCGGGCCTACTAAATGGACTATTTCCTATTTTTCTTTGGCTTTCATCTTAATAAAGGGTCCAGGCTCAGACTGGGTCTCAAAACAGCAATCAAGAGCAAACCAAAATCCCCACACTTACACTTCAGGATTTATCTCCGCAGAAAGGACTGGGGGTGTTCACGGACGTTCATAGTCCATTTTTCCACATGATCATTACGTTACAGTGATAACCCTTGCACCGACTGGGCAGTCATTGTAGGTGTAAATGTAAAGTAATTGGAGACCGTTTTATGTTTTTTCTCAGGGGATCATGTGCTTTTATTATGTTCCTAGATGTAAATTCAAATGTTCAAATATGCAAAGCATGGTGCGTGCTTTAAATTCAAGCAAATCTGTAAAACATGGGGCAAGATCTCACAGAGTATGCGTATTTCCATACTTTAAGAAAAACTACCCAGCATTAAAAGCGAATGTGGCGTTTATGTTTCTAGGCTCGTTAAATGGAATGGCTTTGAAGCACTTAGGGTTGCCACCAAGCATCTCCAGCCCTGGGCTTTATACAGCTGTGGCCCGGCCCTGTGTAGGTTACATGCGCCATCCCATCTAGCCCTCACATAAAATGCATAGTCCTGTCATGCAGCATGGTCAAACAGTGAAGAATCCTGGCCTGGCTGGCCTGGCGTGCCCTGCTCTGCTCGGGTTCTGCTTACGACTTAAAGTGGGGGCAATTAGGGCATTATCAGCATGCAAATGATGGGTTTTGAATATTCTATGTTCCTATTTTAAAAAGTATGCCACAAAGAATAGGGCAGCATTGTGTAAAATGTAGGCAATAAAAGTTATGGTCTGCTTTTATGCCTAATCAATCAACAAACGGGGGAATGAGGGGCTTTTTATAGAGGTCCAACATAAATGCCCAGTCAGATACTGTAATCTAAAGGTATGTAGTTCCTCTTATAGTGGTGCCTAGGAGAAAAGGTGTGAGCCAAACCACCATCGTTTGTAATTACAACCTCGGTGGAGTAAGAACTCCTTCAAAAGAGCCCTTAACAATCCCAGGGAGGCGCTGTTGCAAACAAAACCTAAAGAACTGACCAACACTTTGACATGTGTTACTTCTTACACACCAGACTCCACACGCATTAAGGGCATCATTAAAAAGCATTGGGGAATACTTAACACAGGAGATATGGAGATCCCTACACCTAGGTTTGCCTTCAAAAGAACTAAAAATCTGAAAGATATAATTATACACACAAGACCCAAAACTGTGAATAATAGAACACAAAGAACACTTTGGGATCTGCCTCCGGTCACAGGGAATTATCCGTGTGGTACCTGCTCGGTCTGTGAACAAACGAAAGCCATCAAGACGATAACACTCACAGACACGTTCACATGGATTCTAAAAAACCATACGAACTGCAACACATCAAAATGCATATATCTGTTGATATGCCCATGCGAGAAGAAATACGTAGGGATGACTATGAGAGCTATCAGAATACGCATCACAGAACACAAGAGCAATATAAGATGCCAGAAAGTCACGACCAAGATGTACACACACTATAGAGAGCAGAGACATAGTCCAGAATCTTTACAGTGGCTTGTTCTTGAAACCCACACCAACATTACCCCCCATGCACTATTTAGAATAGAGCAACGGTGGATACACCGTCTGTCCACAGTCCAACATGGACTGAATGATGATATTCCGTGGGCCTCTTTGAATAACAGATAACATTGACCTGGTCAGGTTTTTCTTCAGCTAAATCCAGGGCCTCCTTAGACATGCATGACTCATTGGATTCACGTTTGATTACTGCTTTTTATGCCTCTCATTGACTGTTCAGGAACGCGCAGGAAGTGGCACTCAGATCCTCCTTGGGTGCTCATGCGAATCCCTGTCACAACGAGTAAAGGGTTTTTCAGGCACAGAATCAGGCCACAATGTCTGGTTCTACAGAATGGCTCTTTTTATGTAGCCTTGGAGGAAAGTTGTATATGATCCTCAGGGGTGGGAGTCGAGGGGGGTGACATCGTCTTCAGATGCACCTCCTTTCCACCCTAGTGATGCCCTTAAACTAAAAAAAAAATAGGAACACTCATCAGTAACGTTGGACCAGCCGCTCTTTGCGGGGTCACCCCTTAACATGTTTTGCCTTCATTCCACCTGTTTTCTGAAGCCATTTTTGTTGACTCTTAGGGCTCAGTGCACTTTACAACCGCTAACCAGTGCTAAAGTGCTTGCGCTCTTTCCTTTAAACATGGCAAAATTGACTTACACCCAATTGGAAAATTTAATTTACTTGTAAGTCCCTAGAAATGTGGTTCTACATGTACCCAGCTACTGTAAATTAAATGCTGCTAGTGGGCCTGCAACACTTATTGTGCCGCCCACTTAAGTAGCCTATTTAAACATGTGTCAAGGCCTGCTATTGCAGTCTGTCTGTGCAGTTGTAAACCTGCCATTTTGACCTGGCAAAAGGAACCTTTTGCCAGGCCTAAAAATATTCCCTTTTAATACATATGTCACCATGATGTCACCACTAGCGCAAGCTCTTCCTTAACTGACCATAAGGCAGGGCGCAGAGTGCAGTGTATTTAAATGGTTTGTCATATACTTTTAAGTTTTATATGTCCCAAAATAGGCGAGGCTCAATTGCTACCCTTGTTCTTTGTGTGATTCTTGAATTTTTCACAATCACATGACTTCAGTGATGTAACATTGATGGCAGCATCCACACTCTGAAAAGTATTCCAGTGCCACTGGCCTGGGTGCCTTTGTGTGAAATGTTCAAACGTTCAGGCAAGGGTGCCATGTGTGACATTTCCATGCTTTCTGGATACCTGGGTGCTTATGTGTGACGTTTTCATGCTTTCTGGCCTGGCCTGGTGCCTTTGTGTGAAATTTCCATGCTTTCTGGCCAGGGTGCCATGTGTGACATTTCTATGCTTTCTGGCTGCCTGGGTGCTTATGTGTGACGTTTCCATGCTTTCTGGCCTGGGTGCTTATGTATGACATTTCCATGCTTTCTGGCTGCCTGGGTGCTTATGTGTGACATTTCTTTGCTTTCTGGCCTGGGTGCTTATGTATGACATGTCCATGCTTTCTGGCTGCCTGGGAGCTTATGTGTGATGTTTCCATGCTTTCTGGCTGGGTGCTTATGTGCGACGTTTCCATGCTCCCTGGCCTGGGTGCTTATGTGTGATGTTTCCATGCTTTCTGGCTGCCTTGGTGCTTATGTGTGACATTTCCATGTTTTCTGGGCTGGGTGCTTATGTGTGATATTTGCATAGTTTCTGGCCTCAGTGACCTGGTGCTTATGTGTGACATTTCCATGCTTACTGGCCATGGTGCTTATGTGTGACATTTTCATGCTTTCTGGCCTGGGTGCTTATGTGCGATGTTTCCATGCTTTCTGGCCTGGGTGCTTATCTGTAATATTTCCACAGTTTCTGGCCTCAGTGACCTGGATGCTCATGTGTGACATTTCCATGCTTACTGGCCTGGGTGCTTATGTGTGACGTGCCCCTGCTTTCTGGCCTGGTGTGACGTTTCCATAGTTTTTGGCGTCTGTGCTCTAGGTGCTAGTTATCAGGTGCTTATGTGTGACATTTCCATAGTTTCTTCCCTCAGTGGCCTAGGTGCTTATGTGTGACATTTCCACAGTTTCTGGCCTCAGTGGCCTGTGTGCTCATGTGTGACACATCAGTGCTTAATGTGTGACAATGTGAGTGACAATTTATTGAAAATACAAAAAAGAATATCAGAATGCAGTTTTTATGCTGTAAAGTTATGACGTTGAAAAAGTCTTAAAAAAAGCCTAAAACGCATAGTACTTTTGGCTGAAAAGACAAGAGTGGCCCGGAGAGTGTTGTGATCATTAGTGTACCGCCCCTTGAAGAGTCCTGGGCAGCAATGTATGCAATTTCACTCTCTCTTACACTGACCCAGGGAGTAATCTCTAGGTTGTGATTTCACTCTGTACTGTGCTATCTCTGAGCATGTCCTAGGGAGTGGTCTCTTCTTCAGTTGTGATCTAATTCTGTTTCACACCATGCCTCAGTCTGACTCTGTTCAATGAAGGAGTCTCTCCTTCTGTTGTGATGTTAGCTTGTATAGAGTTTCTCTGAGCCTGTCCTGGGAAACACTCTCTTGAAGAGTTATGATATCACTCAACATTGTGCAGCCTGTTCGTGAAACATGATCCCACGCTATAGTATGCTATTTCTTAACTGCACTGGAGAGAAGCCTCTTACTCTGTCTTGGACACCACCACTCCCATGCGACCTCACACAACCATGCACAGTCTCTCAACAAATTCTGAGAAGTACTCAGAAAAATAATTTCAGGCTATGTTGATACTTTTGTGGACTCCAGGCATGTGCAGATAGACTGATAAAAAGAAGCAAACAGAAGGCACTGACATCATTATTATTGATGAAACCCAAAAAAGTAATTATAGTGTTAATGATAATAATTCCCAATGAAAACGTGCATGGCCCATAGGGACATTGTCGTTTTTCACTAACTTAGCATGAGCACGTTGCAGCTTGCCTCCTGCTTTGCACAGGTTACTACACGTCTTTATTTTTTGCAATAATTTCAAAGACTGCTTTCACATGGGAACTCGTGCCTGTGCTCGCTCTCTGCATGTTCCTGGGATTTTGACTGAACATTATGTGCAAGGTCGAACAACAATACCCCTTGTTATTTTGTTCTGGCCAGTCCTTAGCCCTTAGACAAAACATACCGATACAGCTGTTATTTGGACAGCGTACTTGGGTTTTTAGTGGGGTATACAAATTGGTGAGACACACTTTAAGAGGGAACTTTCCAGTGAGAAGAGCACCCATGATGTAGATCTAACATCTATAGGCTAAGGTATGGGGTCTGCTGACAAAGCCCAGAGATCTTCTATTATATAATAATACTTCTTATTAGCAAGGGGAGGGAGGTTAGGCACTATAGTCCTTTCTCCATTGTCTTTTTATGATGACATCTCCCTTCATGATTTATGGACTGACTGCTATGCTGACACAATTTGTACTATGCATTTTCCTGCTTGTTGTGGCTTCTATACTGCATGTTAGGGCACGTTAGTTAAAATAAATATTTTAAACTGTTTCGTGTTTCCGTCAGATCTTATTGTGTACGAGTACAAGAGAGTGAGCAAAAAGGTGTGTCTTGTTACCATGATTCCTGAGAGATCTGGGAGTGTTGTGTTCTGGGGTGACTAATCATTTGTTTCTCTGTGAGGAGTAGGAGAGCATGTGTGACACTATAGCTAGTCGGTCCTGGGTTTGTGGGTACTAAGGTGGTGGGAAGACTCAGTCCCTATACACCAAGGTCCCATTTCCTGTGCATAGTTCTGTATTTGTGCAGAATCCCTGCAACAAAAGTGAGCCAATTATTGAGAATTCTTGAGTTGGAATTATTTACATGTTTGAAATTCATAACATGTGTCTGCAAGTGAATGGGTGATCCTATCTTTACCACGTTATATCTGCCGGAATCTGTGAAATTCCCTGTTTATTAAATGAAATTGTGTGAAGCATGCTCTACAACAGTTTCTGTATACCACATAACCAAGCCCCATGCAATAGGTGTTTTCAGAACTATGGTTTTTCTCCCAGAAGAAAAAGCATCACATATCTATGATTGTAGTATCCTTATGTATTTCATGTGGATATCTTGATTGGTGGTTTCCGTGACACCTTGTCATAAGAATAGAAACAGAAAACTTGTCAAATTGATACCAAATCTGGTCATTTCTTTTATTTGCGGTATCAATAGTTTTGATGTGTGCTGATGAATACTAAGGGATATCTTGTTTCAAATTTGTTATCAGTTTGCATCAGCTTTGAAAACCCTCTTGTCTATCATTTTAGATTTTCACTATTGATATGAAAGGTGCTGTAAAGTGAAAACCACACAAGAAAGCTGAGAAAGAACATGACAAAAAGAAAAAAATGCAAGAGAATGAAGCAAGCCACTACCAAAAAGTGACTGATATTTTTAGTCCCAAAAAGATTTGATTTCTTTCGAAGGCGGCAGCACGTCCACCAGCTTCAGTACTGAAGGTGCTGAACAAACTGCTGAAGGCCAAAGAACTGAAATAGGCAGTGAAGGTACTGTAACTGAGGCAGCTCCCAAGTATATAGAAGGTTACATTGAATTAGAAAGTGATGCAGATTCCGAAGAGAAGTGTCAAGAGGACCCTGTAGTTGAGAAATCAGCATGTGCTGATGTGACTTTAACTCATGCAGCTTTTGGAAAGAGAAAATAGCACAAGAAATGAGGAGCTGAGAAAGAACATGAAAAGAAGAAAAAATACAAGAGAAAGAAGCAAGCCATTACCAAAAATTTACTGATATTTTTAGACCTAAAAAAGGTTTGGTTTCTCTCGAAGGTGACATCACGTCTACCAGCTTGAGAAGTGAAGCTGTTGAACAAACTGCTGAAGGCCAAAGGACTGAAATGAGTAGTGATTCCACAGTAAAGGAGGCCGCTCCCAAGTCTTTAGAAGGTTATATTGAAATAGAAAGTGAGGAAGATTCCAAAGAGAAGTGTCAAGATGACCCCATAGTTGAGAAATCAACATGTGCTGATGTGACTTTGATTGATCCAGCGGAGGACCAATGGTTTTTGAGACCAACATCTGAATGAAAATTTGAATGCCTTTTTTAAGTTTCATCCCTGTCAACCTGAGGTCTACGTTGGAATGCTAAAAGATTATATCAGCAAAACAATGGGAAACCAAGGCAGTGGTTGACTTATTCACACAAAGCCGAAACCTTTTTCTGTGTGGTATGTCTAGTTTTTAGCAAACAGACAGATAGAAGTGCTGTCATTGAAGGCTATTCTGATGAAAGGCATATGTATCAAAAGGTCGATGAGCACGAAGACAGCATCCTTCATCACAGTACTTCGGAATCCTTCATGATGCACTCAAGAAACATAGATATATGTAGCCATCTTTTTAAAAAGCACACAACTGCAAAACAAGAGGAAGTCAAACGAAAACGTGCGATTTTAGAAAGAGTAGTGGAAACAATAAAAATGATTGGCAAAAGAGGTCTGAGCTATCGAGCAACTACAGAAGCGACCTACACCTTAGAAGATGAAACATCGGATCATGGAAATTGTTTGGAACTTCTTCAGTATCTTAAAAAATTTGATCCATTATTGAAAAGCCATCTTGAGGATGTCATTATAAAGAGTAAAAAACATCATGAGGTTGCAAAGAGTGGTAAAGGGCGTGGCAATCTAGTTACCCTGATTTCAAAAATTGTGAATTCTCTCATAGATATCATTTCCTCATTACTAAAAAAGGGTATCAGGGAAGCTGACATGTTCTTAATACAGCTGGATACTACATAGGACATAAATGTTGTAGACCAGTGCTCTATTATAGTCTGATATGTGACCAATGTTGTCCACGAATGCCTTGTGTCTGTTGTGAATTACACAATGACAACTGGAAAGACATTGTGTGAGCTAGTTTGCACTGCACTTCAATCCATGAATATTAACATTGCAAATTGTGTTGGTAACTCAACAGATGGAGCCTCCAATATGCAGGGACAGTATAATGGGGTCACAGCATGGCTGAATAAAAAAGCACCTGATCAGATTCATATGTGGTGCTACGCGGATGTACTTAACCTTGTTAAAACTGATGTCACTAAAATCTCTGTATCTGCATTATCACTGTTTGGGCTGTTAAATTCTTGTGCCATATTTCTCAGGGATTCATACCTTCGAATGAATGTATGGCGAGACAAAAGTATTGAAGCACGGTTTCAGTCCATATCTATAATTGGTGGACCAAAGATGTAGCACTCAAAAAAATGATTGGTCTATACAATGACCCAAGCAAATATGTGTACACTGAGGTTCTTCAAACTATGGAAGAGATATCCACATCAGATAACTTCAATGATGAGATCAGATACAACGCCATTTCATTTCTAAAGTCACTTGTTACATTTGACACCATTTTAACTGCACAGATGTATCTGTTTATTTTTCAAAATGCCACTCCTTTATCTCTGTACTTGCAAACACAAGGTTTTGATGTACTGCAGGCATATCGAATGGTAACTAAAACCATTGACTCCCTCAGCAACAGGGTCGGGATTTCAGCTGCATAATGGATGCTACAAACAAATTCTTCAATTGGACAAAAGAAAAATTGGATCAGTGTGGTAGCGAAATTTTGATTAAAGTTCACTTCCCAGAGGTTCGAGTACGCAGGAAGAAGATGATGCCTGGCGAAACTACGACTGATTAACCCATCAGGTCAGCTACTGATAAATACAGGATAGAAGTTTATAATGCTGCAATGGACAATAGTTACCAGCCTGCACAGTTGATTCACAACTCAAGGCCAGTATTTTCAGATTTGGCATGCCTGGACCCCAGAAACTTTGAAAACATCCTCCGGAACTTTCCCCAAAAGGCTCTTCAATGACTAAGTGGCTTGTTAACTAGATTTGATCTGGAAGCATCTGTTGAAAAACTGCAGCATGAGTTGCTTGATTTTGCTTCTAAGTGGAGCAGACTAAAACTCAGTATTGAGGAAGAGTACAGTATCATCCAAAAAGTTCAAGATGAGCAAGAATTACACACCCGTTATCTCAACTTTGAGGATGAGATAGTACAGCACGCTAATGTTGGACAAAAAAAGTATAAGTGTAAGACTTGCAAGGACTGTATTGCTTGCTGCTATAGTTTATTATTACGTTATAACCTGTACAGTAAAGTCTACTCTTCTCTCTGTAATGCCTATAAGTTGACATTGACTCTTTCCTCCTCTCAGGTGGCTTGTGAAAGATCTTTTTCTAAGCTCAAGTACATCTTGAACAGGCTGCGTAATTCTCTCTCTCGGTCACGTTTGGAAGCCGGTATGCTTATATCTGTGGAAAAAGATGCTTTAATGTGAATATGAAATGAGAAAATCATTGATTTTTTTACCTCCAAAAGCAAATTAAGGCAAGGGATGTTAACACTTTAAAATGTGAGCTCAAGTTGCCACATTTCTAAGCTGAGCACTTCTAATAAAATATTTTATTTGAAGGTTGCACTCTGGACATGAAAAGCACTTGACTTTTGCACGTTACCGTCAACATTTTGAGGGCGATTTATAAATATCAAACAACGCAGTGAAATAACCAGAGTTTACCTCCTTGCGTTGGCTCTCTTTGAGCCTGCTTTGCACCACGCACACACCTTTGTACCATAGTGAAAGGCTGTGAGCATTATGTCTAGCATAGGTTTCGCACCGAAACAATATCCATCTACTACAAAATCCTATGCTTAGGCAAACTTTAAAATGTTTACTGCACTGAATTTATGCTGTACTGTAGAGCATACATGCATTCTTGGAAAACCTCTAGAAGGCGTCAGCTTTTGGTTTGAATCTAGCTCTACCTTTTTTTCTAGGTAGGGCTTTACATCAAAACCCATGGGTAGTTGCTTGAGGACTCCCACATCTCATCCATGAAACACCCTCTTGACACAAATTAATGCAAAGTAGTGTGAAGTGCGATTGAATATGACACTTGTTTGAGATGAAGTATGTTATTATATTTTTACTGTATTTCATATTAAGGATTTGCTGCAGGTCATGTTAACTGTTTAAAATGTCAAAATGCCCACAATCACAATGTTGTGCACTGTTGAATTTTACAAAAGATGCTTTATTTTAGCACTGTTTGCAAAACTCAGGATATAAAAATCATTTAATGTTTGCACATTGTCTTGTACATTTTGTCCTCTAAACCTTTGCACAATTGTTTGAAGTTAAGTGCATTTTTAAATGTCTTTATACTATTTTATATTAAGACTAAATCGGTTATATTTAAATTCATGTTTCGTGCTCGACATTTCATTTTTTGGTGTTCTCTGTAGGAATGTCTGTGATTTAGGACTGGGTATGCTGGTGCCCCATAACGTAATCATTTGCCATGCTTTAAAAGATAACACAATTAAATATGTAATGGAAAATGTGTTGAAAAATGCATTGTTTTGGCCTTTCTGTCTCAAACATTTTCTTGGGGGAAGAACCCGCCTGTTAGAAATGGGATTTCTGGTTGGCTAGGGCAAGCGCCTAAGCCAGGCAGAAACCACCACTCTAGTCAGGGCAAGGGAGTTACACACCGAAGATAACCCCTGCTCACTCTCTTGGTAGCTTGGCTGAACAGTCAGGCTTATCCCAGAGTCAATGTGTAAAGCGTTTACGCAACACACACAGACAGCAGTGACACACTAGGCACACCACAAAAGAAACTCCACATAAGGTTATATCAAAAGTATCCTTTGTATTACTCATAACACACATTAGAACGCAATCACATATATACACTGTGCCACCTGGCACTTGGTATGACTTTGCAGGGATTATATACACTACAGGGACAATCGGGCCACTGTCATCACCATCATAATTCACAGTTAGTGAAAACACCCAGTAACTACTGGTCAGGGTACACTTAGCATAAACACATTAGGCATACATCCAAATCATCAGTGTAGAACATTCTGCACATTATCATTAGCAATAGTGCCAAAGTACCCACTTTCAAAGGGCACACATTAGGCAAAAGCATTACAGTAGGGCACATGTACTACATAATAAGCATACATCAGGGTCCCATCATTACTGTGCACCTATTGGGAACCTCAGCCCATCAATTAGGGTCGTTGTCCCCAAGTCAGGACACTCTCAAGCAGGGGCCCTGCCTGGGCTCACACCGCAATGCCCCTTTCCTAAAAGCAAGGGATCTGCCAATTGTGTGTCCCTTCGCGAGGATTCCACTAGCCACGTGCCTGCCTACTCCATGAAGGCCAGTAATATCCTCCCAACACGAGGCCTCCAAACTGGCCCCCTAGCTTCCGAGGCAGCAGAACAATGCCCGTAAAGCAAAGGGGGAGGGGGTGCAACTCACCCTTGTCTTCCTCAAAAGAATGTCCCCAACGTTGCAGCTGCCCGCGATCCGGCGGCGTAGCTGTGACAACAGTTAGGCACACACAGTGTGCCTCCCAGGCCCCACTCACCGGGGCCTCTCCACGGGACACTCATGGGAGAAAGACGGGAAGTGGCAGAAGGGAGCCCGCGAGGCACCGGTCCTTCTTCTGCTTGTCCTGTGAGCCTGCGTGGCTCCGTCTCCTTCCTGGAATACGGCCAAGCCTCCGACCATGCTTGGCAATCACGCGGGGCTCTCCTCTTCTAACGGGAGCCCTGCCCACAACCAGGCGTCCTTCGCCTGACTTCCTGGACTGCTCTGTGTCTCGCTCGTGGGCCCTGCCCACAATCAGGCCCCAAATGCTGCCTGACTTCCTTCCCGGCCACAGCGCTCGCTACGCGTAGAGTTGGAGCCCTGTCCCCAGGCTCTGGAAAGGACATTTTAGAAAAGCGCCTGTCACGCGCTGTTGATGTGTGGCTCAGTGCTGAGGGGCACAACCGTGGCAAAGGTGCTCCTCATGCTCCAGGCTTCCGGGCCACACAGGGCAGAGCTGGGCCCAGGCAGGCCAGCTCACAGGGCCTCCGGCAGAGGGGGGGTCCTTCATGACGGTTTCTTCTGGCGCCCAGCAGTCCTTCAACTCCAAGTAAGCACACAGCACAACTTTTACATGGGGTCACAGCCCCAATATTTATATCAGTCAGTGTCTTTGTTCTTCCCCTGGCACAGGCCTAAGCCCAGTCCAAACCAGTTCTGTGGGGCACTTAAGAACATCTTTACAGTGCACAACAACCTCCTTTGTCAGTGTAGGCTCTGGCCCCAGACACCACAGGGGGCGGAGCCAGCATTGTGGAAGGCAGGCACAGTCCTATTTAGGGTCAGGTGCTACTCCTCCCACTACTCCAAATGCAGAACGGCCTATTCAGCCTAGCGCTGACTCACCCAGCCCCTCTGGAGCCACTGCACCTCCCCAGCCCCTGTCATCCAGAGCCAGATATGCAATACACATCAGGCAGGCACAAAGACACATAGAACACAGAAATGCCCACTTCTAAAAGTGGCATTTGTAAAATAGTGATAATAAATCTGCGAATACCATTACGCAGCATTTATTACCACTATTCCAAACATACCAAACTTGATCATGCTACTCCTCTCATGTCAGGAATTACCACTGAAACACATTAAGGGAATCCCCAAAGCATTCCTATGAGAGGGCAGCCTTGCAGTAGTGAGAAACCAAATAGGCTGTTTGTCACTACCAGGACATGCCACACAGTTAAGGCACATGTCCTACCTTTTACCTACATTGCACCCTGCCCATAGGGCTAGCTAGGGCCTACCTTAGGGGTGACTGATATGTAGTAAAAGGGGCGTCACAGACGTGACACCCACTTTACGTGCCACGTCACAGGGGCAGTAAATTGCGCGCGCAGGCCCCGCAATGGCAGAGGCCCGAGATAGGTTTGAAAGGCTACTTTGGTGGGTGGCGCAAGCAGCGCTGCAAGCCCACCAGTAGCATTTAATTTACTGGCCCCGGGTATATGAGATACCACTTTACAGGGGACTGATAGGTAAATTAAATATGCCAACAGGTGTAGACCAATCTTACCACGTTTACCATAGAGAGCACATGCACTTTAACACTGAACAGCAGTGATAATGTGCCCAGAGTCCTAAAACCACCAACACCAGGTCAGAAAAATACTAGGAGGAAGGAAAAAAGTTCAGGGATGACCCTGCAAAAAGGGCCAAGTATAACACCCTCAAACTCCCCCTAGTAGTGGTTGCTCACTGCGCTTGCTCGCTACACACCATATGGGGGCTGGTCTCACTTATACTTTGTTCTCTCTGATTCACTACTCTTGTGTCTATTTTTGGTGCTCTTTGTAAGAATGGCTATGGGTACATATGACTGGGTAACCTGGTGCTCTTTAAGGTCATCATCTACTATTTACTGTGCTTTGAAAGTTGATACAATTAAATATGTAATGAAAAATGTGCTGTAAAATGCCCCATTTTGGTCTGTCTTTTTCCAAAATTTTCTTGGGGGAGAACCCCCCCAAACCCCCCTAGTAGTGATTGGGCTCGCTCACTGCGCTCACTCACTATGCGCAAGACAGGGGCTGGTCTGGCAAAATATGCCAGGGCTGCTTTCAGTTCCCAGTACGGCCCTGGGAGAGGCCTGTCATAGATTGGGGTGGAGTGCAGTGGAGTGTTATAGAGTGGAGTTGTTTTTCGGATATGAGTTTACCTTCAATTGATGAAAAGACAAGAGGGGTTTGGCACAACAGGAACAAGTTGGTCTAATAAAACGCTGCAGCTGGGAGAGCCTCAACAGAGTGCGTCTGCTCAAAGTCTTTTGGAGTACCAAGTTTTGGCCCCTGTTATGTACAGTTCATGAGGTACAATAAAACAATTTTCTACATTCTGAAAAAGCCTCTCAGTCATAAATCAACAAATGGGGGTATCTGATGAGGAAACAGGTGGCTCTTGACCTCGGAGAGAGTTAGTGTGGGCCAGTGTGTATGTGTCCAGGTGTTAGGCCTGCACATATCATGCTATTCATTGATATCGTATTTACCCATTCCAACAGAGTGGACTGTTGTAGAGTGGAGTCGCGTGTCGTAGAGTGGAATGGCTTTTCGTGGAGTGGTGTGCCATACAGTGGAGTAGAGTGTTGGTGTTGGATAGCGGAGTGATGTAGAGTGGAGGGGCATGTCGTGGGGTAGAGTGTAGTGGCTTGTCATAGAGTGTCTTAGAGCGGAGGGGCATAGAGTGGAGTGGCATAGAGTAGAGTAAAGTAAAGTGCCATGTAGTGGCATGGAGGGAGTTTCGTAGAGTATAGTAGAGTGAGGTAAAGTAACGTAAATTGGCATAGATTGCAGTAGAGTGCTGTAGAATGGGATAGAGTAGAGTAGAGGGCTGTAGAGTGGACTAGCATAGAGTAGAGTAGAGTGTCGAAGGTATCTAGAAAATACCAGGGTACTTATTGTAATTAAAACAAAAACATATGACAAAAGACACTGTATGACATGCCACCTCACCCCACTCTATAAAATGCCACTCCACTCTACAACATTCCGCCCCACTCTACAATATGCTACTTCACTCTATGACACACAACTGTATTCTATGAGATGCCACTAAACTCTATTGTATGTCACTATACTCTATGCCACTCCACGCCGTTCAACTCTAAGACACTCTAAGACTTGCTACTCTATGTCATGTTACACCTCTCTACTCTAAGACATGCCCTCCTCTCCTTGGTATCTATTAAAATCATAACAAAATGTATATATGATAAAAGACATTGTACGACATGCCACTCCACTCTTCAGCACTTCACTCCGCAACACTCTACTCCACTCCACTTTATGCCCCTCCATTTTATGCCATTATATGATACTCTGTGACATACCACTTCACTCAACTCTATGATACATCACTCCGCTGTGACATGCCACTCCACACTATAACACGCCATGCCGCTCTACTCTATGACATGCCACTCCACTCTATGACATTCCTACCACTCCACTGTATGACACAACACTACACTAGACAACACAGCACTCATCTGTACCACATGCCACTCCACAGCATGCCACTCCACTCTACTCCTTTCCAAGTTAAGACACTCTACGACATGCGACTCTATAACACGCCAGTCCACTCTACTCTAGAATGCACCACTCCACTCTACGCCACTCCACTCTACAATGATGTACTCCACTGTATGCCCCTCCACTCTATGCTGCTATATTCCACTACTGTATGACTCTCTATGACACACCACTCCACTTCACTCTACGACATGCAACTCCACTCTACGACACACTGCTAGACGCTACAACATACCACTGCACTACACTCTATGACATGGCCCTCCACTCTATGGCACGCCGCTAGACTCTACAACACACCACTCTACTCTACGACACTCCATGCCACTCTTGACACTCAACGTCACTCCACTATATGACATACCACTCCACTGTAAAAACTGCCACTCCACTGTATAACAAGTCACTCCACTGTACCACATGCCACCCCACTCTACGTCATTCCACTCTATGCCCTTCCACTCTAAGTCAGTCTATTACATGCCACTCTATGATACACCACTCCACTCTACTCTATGACATGCCACTCCACTTTACAGCACCCTACTCCATTCCACTCCACTGTATGACATGCAACTCCACTTTATGACATGCCACCTTCACTCTACGACATGCCACTCCACTGTATGCCACTCCACTCTACACCCCTACACTCTAGCACACGCTAAGACACACCACTCTATGAGACTCCACTTCACTCTACTCTATACTACTCCACTTTGCAACACTCTAATCCACTCTATGCCCCTCCACTCTATGCCAGTCTAATCCACTGTATGACATGCCACTCCACTCTACTCTATGAAATGCCACTCTACTGTTTTAATTTAATTTTTTACTGTTTGACATACTGCTACAATCTATGACATGCCACTCCAGTCTCCAACACTTTACAACATGCCACGCAATGCCATGCAACTCTACTCAACATGATGCCACTCCACTGTGCAACACTCCACTCTATGGCATGCCACTCTACACTACTCAATTCTATGCCACACATCTACGCCACTCCACTCTATGGCACTCCACTCTATGCCATGACACTCTGCACCACATACTTTACAGCACAAGGCTCTATGACGTGACACTCTATGCTGCGACACTCTATGGTGCGACAATCTACAACACAACAATGTACAACACTCCACTCTATGTGCCCTTCCACTCTAAGGTCGTCTATCACATGCCACTCTATGATACACCACTCCACTCTACTGTACGACATGCCACTCCACTCTACACCACTCCACTCCATTTGATTCCACTGTATGGAATGCCACTCCACTCTACGATATGCCACTCCAATCTATGCCACTACCGTCTACCCCAGTCCACTATATCCCACTCTACTCTATGTCCTACACTCTAAAACACTCTGCAACATGGCACTGTATGAGGCGCCACTCCACTCTACTCTACGGCATGCCACTGCACTCTATACTACTCCACTCTATAATACTCTACTCCACTCTATGCGCCTCCACTCTACACCAGTCTACTCCGCTGTATGACATGCCACTACACTACACTCCACTCTATGAACTGACACTCTAATTCATGAAATGATGCTACAATCTATTACATGCCACTCCAGTGTACAGCACTCCAGTCTACTATACGCCACGCCACCACACTCAACAAGATGATACACCACTGTGCAACGCGACATTCCACTCTATGACTCGACAATCCACTCTACGTCACTCCACTCTATACCACTCCACTCCACTCCACTCTACCCCACTCTACTCTGTGCCACAACACTCTATGCAAATGACACTCTATGCCACAACACTCTACGGCACAAGACTCTATGCCACAAAACTTTATGCTGTGACACTCTACAACACGACAATGTATGACACTCCACTCTTTGCCACTCCACTGTACTCCATTGTGCGACATGCCAGTCCACTCTCCGACACGCCACTCAACCCTCCAACATGCCACTGCACTGTACAGTACTCCACACTACAACACACCATTCAACTCTACCACATGCCACTCCACTCTATGGCACTCCACTTTACGCTACTCCACTCTGAGGCACTCTACCTCAAGCCACTCTATGACACGCTACTCCACTCTACTCTATGACACACCACTACACTCTACACCATCTAATGTACTCTATGACATATACCTCCACTCTATACCACTCTACTCTATGCAACTCCGCTCTGCGCTACTCCATTCAATGCCATTCCACTCTATGTCTCTCCACTTTATGCCACAACACTCTTTGCCACAGCACTCACTACCAACACGCTCTGCGCCACAACACTCTACAACATAACACTGTATTAAACAACACTCTGCACCACTCTACTCTATGTACCTCCACTCAGTTCCATTGTACGACATGTCACTACACTCTATGAAAGGCCACTCCACTCTATGACACGTCTCTCCAGTATACGACACTTCACTCCACTCTACAATATTCCATTCCAGTCCACTCTATGACACACCAGTCCACTGTATTACATTGCACTCAACTCTACAACATGCCACTCCACTCTATGACATGCCACACCACCCTAAGGTACTCCACTTTATGCATGTCTGCTCTACGACATGGCACTCTATGACACACCACTCCACTCTACTCTATGACATACCACTACACTCTACACCACTACACATTACTCTGACATGCCACCCCACTGTACACCACTCCAATGTATGCCACTCTACTCCATGTCACTCCACTCTATACCACTCCACTGTACGACATGACACTCTACACAGTGACACTCTATGCCACGACATTCTATGTCACAACACTCTATGCCAAAATACTCTACAACACAACACTCTATGAAACTACACTCTATACCACTCGACTTTGTCACTTCACTCTATGAGACTCCACTCTACAACACTACACTTCACTATACAACACTTCATGCCACTCCACTTTATGAGGTGTCACTCAATTGTACAAAATGCCACTCCACTCTATGCCACTTCACTATACACCTTTCCACTCTAAGACACTTAAATTAAATTTTAATTTTAAATATAAATTAAAGTTACAATTTGCACCCCACCCAAAACTTACAATGACTAATGCTTCTCTGTACTCAGTGTTGTGAAATCCATAGCCAGACTACATGAACTATAACTCACTCCATATCCATGAGGAGCTTATGCTCTCATAATATATTGCTCATACTATGTTAAATCATAGCATTCATACTACCACTCTTGACATCTCAAATTACATCATTCAAGTGAAGCCTGTATATGGTAGAGGGGCAAGTTATAGTTCACATGGGCTGGCTGGCGAATTCACAACACTGAGTACACAACAGTAGTTTATTCAAATTTTGCACACCCCTAAGATGTATAAAAACTGCAGCAGTGATAGTGGCTCTGCAGTTATAGTTCTAAAGATGTTTCCATTGAAAAGGAATTTTTTGGTTTTCCTATAATATTTGGCCAATGGACAGGTTTGCATTAAACTATGAATTTTATTTACTCAGGGGCATATTCTCAAGGAGTTATCGCCAATTTATCAGCACTTTAGTGCCGCAAAAGTTGCGATAGATATATCGCCCCATTCACAAGCCGGTGCAAACTGCCGACAACGCCAGTTTACATGCAATACCAACCGCAAAAAACATCGCCACGGATGAGTGTGACAACTAACGCTAATGATATGCAGAGTAGGCGTTCCCGTGCAAAAACACACGAAAACACCACTTCGCAAGATTCTCAACGACCAGTCAGATCTGTGATGCGAACCAAGAACAGGTGATAAGGCGCATTAGTAGCAGGGATTTAACACCTGCCTTTTGCTGGTGTTAAGCAGGACGACTACCTGCAGTATGAAAGGGAGCCCAGCCCAGAGCCACATCTGAAGACCAACAGATGCCATGCAGCTACTAATCATTCAGCTTGGAGACCCAAGAGGGCCACAACACCCACCGCCACCACCCCCAGGACCACTCCCCCAGACCGCCCCCCTGGACCACCACCGAGGCAGCGCAGAACAAGACAGCAGATCTTCCGAAAATGCATCAGCCTCACAGACTTAACGCCAGAGGATGTCATTGCCCACTACAGGCTCAAAAGGACAACAATCCTCCGCATCATGACCCACATTGCCCACAGGCTGACGGTACCAACACAGCGGACAACCAACATCCCTCCGCAGACAAAGCTGCTGGCTGTGCTGCACCTGTTGGCCTCTGGTACCTTCCAACCAACAACTGCCAGAGTCAGAGGAGTCTCACAGCCAGCCCTATCAAAGGCCATCACACCTGTCCTGGATGCCATCATCAGTTTCATACCCCAACACCTTTACTTCCCCCACACTGCACAGGAACAGCTGGAGACCAAACAAGGCTTCTACGCCATAGCTGGATTCCCGCACGTGTTGGGGGCAATCGACTGCACACATGTCCTACTTGTGCCCCCTGCAGACACTGCACACAATTACCGCAACAGGAAGCACACGCATTCCATCAATGTGCAGGCAATAGTGGACCACCGGGGACTCTTCACCAATGTCGTCGCCAACTTCCCAGGCAGTGTGCATGATTCATACATCTTCCGACAGTCCATCATCAACCAGCGCTTCCAGGATGGTACATATGGAAATGTACTGCTCGTTGGCAAGTACTAACGGAACACACCACACACCTCAACTCCACAATCACACAACGCACAACTGTGGGAATGGACACGTAACAAAATAACATTCAACATGCCAACCAACATGCACACCTGCCAGACACGACAACACAAGTAACCGTGGTAAGAGGGGCCAGAAATGTGGACATACCATACACTAAGGCAAAGCCCCTCTGCCACACATTTGCAGAATGTGGGGAGAGGGGGGGACCACGATTGTGCGAAGGAGGCAATGGACCCATGAATAACAATGTACACAATGCCAAGTGTGGCGGTGATGTGCTGGACAGTCTTGAGTATGCAGAGCACAGACATGCCCATGTGGACACATACTGCTGGAGTCTGTAGTGTTGTGGACAGTGGACGCAACCATGTCATCACAGGCAGTGGGGAACACCTTGGACAAGTCGCCATGTCGGCCCCCCTGTAAGCGTAAGCGTAGTGGGCAGGGCCGGCGCATGCCAGTCCAGCGTAGGGGAGTGACTAAATAGACCAGGGCTCAGGGAGTGGTTCACTTCTGGGACGGCCATCGAAGTAACTACTGCGTCTGGCTTTGTGTCCGCCATATGCTGACCATAGGCCTACACACATGTGGCTGCCCATCTACAATGGGCAAAGTCACACCGGCGACGAGGAGGCTACGTCCCACGCCACCCAGTGCACATCTCGTCATCGCCTGCAGTGGCGTGTCTGCCAGGGCGGCGTCCCTCACCCTGCCACGAGGCTGCCGTAGTGACCGGTGGTGCCTGTGCGCCTGCCGCACCCCAGCCTGCTGATCCCCAAACCCAACCTGCGCCCAGCGGTGTATGCCCACCCCTGCGCACCCAGGCCTCACTGCTCACCTGCCACCACTGGCGTCTCTCCAAGAAGGCCCACCACGTGCCGGTGCAATCTCCAAGGCCGGGCTCCGCGAGCTTGGCAGCCTCCTCAGCCACTTGCTGGATTCTGTGCAACAGGCCCCCAGCGCACCCAGCGGCACCGCACCAGGGAGTTGCAAGTTGGCTACTGCTGCCTTCTGACCACACTGCGGTACAGCAAGTAACAGACACATCCTTTCCAGTCCACCCCTCCAGGCCTGCTGCATCATCGCAGGCTGCACCCCCGCTCTGCTCTTCCGGTGGGCCTACCTCAGTGCACCACAAGTCATCGTCCAGCCTCCAGCATTATAGCATGATGCACACCCGCTCTGCTCTTCCGGTGGGCCTACCTCAGTGCACCACAAGTCATCGTCCAGCCACCAAGCCTGCTGCATCATCGCAGGCTGCACACCCGCTCAGCTCTTCTGGCGGGCCGAACTCAGTGCACCGCAAGTCATTGTCCCGAGGGGCTACCCCACAAGTCCGCCTCCAGTAGCCAACAGCATGTCCTCGGTAACGCCACTGGAGCCCTTCACAGTCACGGGGCCACCCCCGTCCCAGGCAGTCCGCCGATAAGCCTGGGTAGATCGTCTGGAGACGTACTCCAAAGCGCACCACATCCCAGCACCGCGACGGCAGCGCACGCGTGTGAGGAGTGTGGAGAAATGGCCCGGGGCTCTGGGCGTGGTTCAGTTTTGGGCTATGGGCGTGGTTCAGTTCCAGCCTGGCCACAAAAGTGACTATGGCGTGTGCCTCCGTAGTAGTGCCTGCACCACTCGGCCTGTAATCGACAATGTTGCAATGTAGCATGCACCAGGAGGGCGGCCTCGCCCGAATGGATTAATAAAGGAGCGCGAGACCGCTCGCGGTCTCAGCTCATACATGCCACCTGTTGTGTGTGTATCTACATTGCTGCAGGCTGAACCGAAGGCCTAGCCTCAATATCAGCGCGAGTACAGCCAGGCCAGTACTCCACATCTGTGTCCGCCCTATCTTTACCATAGGCCTACACACACGTGGCCGCCCACCTTCAACGGCCAACATTACAGTCTTGCTGTCAGTCCTGCGGACATGCGCAGACAGGCATGACAATGGTGGGCCGTAGAAGTGCAAGTGATGAAACCGCGCAGCACACACAAGTAAATAGGCTCGGTTGGAGGGAGGAGCAGCTGTGAGGCTACGTAATCCACATTGTCCTACCACATTTGCCAGCAGCAATACATGGCTAACATGGATCCCAAGGTCGCACAAATAACACACCACGTAACTTGTATGTCTGCCAACACAGCATGCAGAACCACCAGTTAACACTATTCACACTTACCCCTCACAGGTGATCAAGGATATGCACTCTACCCGTGGATGATGACACCCCTCCGAGACCCGAACATCCCGGCCCAGAGGCAGTACAATGTGGCCCACAAACGCACCAGGGACATTGTTGAACGCACATTTGGCGTGTTGAAATCACGTTTCAGGTGCCTGGACATCACCGGTGGAAGACTCTTTTACAGCCCAGAAATAGTGTGCAAGATGATCACTACATGTTGTGTATTGCACAACCTATGTGTATGCACCATTGCCCCATGGATCCAAGTCCCAGAAGCACCGGACGATGATGAGGAAGATGATGCAGGTGGACCACACCCCACTGCAGCCGCAGCGGGAATAGCCCGAAGGAACACAATCATCAACAATTTCTTCGCATGAGCACGTCACATTGTGACTGTCTACAGCAATCATGGCACAGGACAAGATGACCACATGACCATCATGTGCAAATAAAATCTTAGCTGTTTAGGGCATCACGTATTCGATATGCCATATCAGGGTGTCACATGTAGTACGTCATGCCACTCATCAGGGTCCCTCGTGTACATGAACATGACATGAAGGCCGTCATTGGTGTCCAGGAAAAGACAACAGGATGCCATTTGTGGTCAGAGATGTACCTGCCTGATGCAAATATACACCCTGTGTGTCGAGTCCCACAACATGAACAACATGGCCGTAAGGGGATGTGGGCACAGTGGACACCTCAGCAACATTGGGAGATGCACACCAGCCTAGAGGCCAGCAGGTCCACCTTGCATGGAACACACCAAGGTGTCCTCTGGTCAAATGTGCCATGTACAGGTCACATGTGTACACAGACGTCATCCATCAAGAGTAGTGATCAGTGCCAGCTAATAGGTGCAAGGTCAGTGGTCAACCGCCTTCTCACAGCTACCTGCACCCATCACTGTCAGACTGCAGCAAAACAACACTGCTGTATCAGAGCATGCAATACTGACTGTGAGGGCACGTACATGGCTGGTAAGGGTTCAACCATGCCGGAAGGCGAAGCTGTGACATCCCCCCCACCTAATCCCCATCACATTTCCAGAATGTAAGCAGATGACAAACTAACATTGTGGATGACAGCCCCTCTGTCTGAACTAGAAGGCAGTAGCACATCTGCACCTCCGACCTTGGCAATGCATGCGCCCGGCACCCCCTGAGCGACACCATAGCAGCTGCTGACGGCTCCCACACTACGCACAGCACCAACCAAAGACCAACATATACACACCCCACACACAGGAGTCCTTGCTCGTAGTTCACTTGCATGGTATGACCTTCACACGTACGCATCGACCATCCCAGGAGTCCAAGCTCTCCACACTCAAACCAATCATTGCTCCGAGCTGTGGCTTCCACATAACTTTGACTTTGCCTTTGTGACACACAGCCCTATTTCATACATTGACGTGGGGCTAAGTTTGGAAATAGTGAGATTGTTGTTTTGGAGCAATGATGCCACAGCTAGTTCACACACTCCCAGTCATCTCACTGCCTATCTGGGTCACGGACATACATGCGCATTGAAATCAGTTCCCAGGGAGCACTGTTGTTTGGAATCACTGCCCCTACATACATCCATACTTTCATACTTGCTTGATCATGGACATGACTCATCTGTGTGAATTTGAATGTCTTAATCATATTCGATGGAGTGGTGAAGGTGGACTAGTACCTGGTCATGCACACTTTACTTTACAATGTTGCCCCGTGGAGGGCCAGCCAGGGTCCTTTGGGGAGGGAAAAGTACATCGTAGGAGAGGGAGTTCAGTCTGCAGTCTGATTTCTGTGTCATTGGTTGCCTGAACAAATGTAGCAGTCCATGTCGGGGGCCAAGGTGAGTGTCGCAGGGTGTTAAGGGGGACAGTAGAGGGTGTTATTCCTGGGCATGATGCAGAGGGCAGAACCAAGCAGGAAAAGGCCATAAGGAGGAGATAAATGCTACAGCTTCCTACTTAGCCCAACGGCAGATTCATCCACATCATTATCCTCCTATGTGTGATGTGCCTCACACATGGGTGGTGGTGTTTTGTCTGCGGCACTGTGTGGCAGTGACACATCAGGGGCCGGAGGTGGATTGTCAGCCGCACTGTGAGGCACTGACACATCAGGGGGCAGTGATGTGTTGGGAGTAGTGGCAGCAGCATTCATCTGCGCCAGGCCTTGTGGCAGCACTGCCATGATGAGGATCTGCAGGGCATGGTAGATCCCTGCTACATCTCACTGGTGTGCAGCCGTGGCAGCCATTCTTCCCGCCTGCATCCGCTCCATGTTCTCCATGTTCCTCTCCATGTTGGCCAACTCACGGCTGAGATTGCTGGAGCCACTCTGACTAGACAGTTGTTCTTGTCCATGAGTCATGACTCCGGCGATGTCAGCCATGGATTGTTGGAGACCATGGAGCGGTCTGTGGGTGTCCGTTAGGGCCTGTATGTGGTCCCTGATGGGACTTGGACACCCATGGATGGCATCTAGTTTGGCTGCCATAAGGTCGAACCCCACCTGCACCTGCTCAGCCATCCCCTTCTGGCCCTGCTACACATGGCGTTGGAAGGCCATGTGTTGCTCGTAGGGATCCTGGGAGACGGACATGGTGGTGGGTGCTTCCTGCTGTGTGGTCTGTGCAGGGGGTGTGTTCTCCTCGATGCAGCTGGGCTGCCCTGCTCCTGGGGGTGGGGTGCTGAGGGTGTCCATGAGCTGTTGGAGGGCATCGGGGTCGATGGTGTGTAGGTCCTCTTCATCATCGGTGATGAGGAGTATGGTCTGCTCTGCAGGAGGTGATGATTCTCCCTCTGCAATGTGTAGGGGAGATGCATTTTGACATTGTGTTCACATGTATGTTGACGCATTGACCAAGTTTACGAACAGACTGCATGTCAATGTACATTGTGACTGTTTGTGTGGAGATGCCTATTTGATGCTGGACAGTTGACATTTTGCCACCATCACGGATGTGAGGTTGTACTTGTCCATTGTCATCTCACAGTTTCCTGCTATGCCAAATGCGAATGGCCATTTTCTACGCACAAGCGGCAGCAGTTGTGTCCTCTGTTCTGTTGTGAAAGTGTTGCAGTTTGGTCCACATTGTTGTGAATGTTGAGGTGCTCTGAGTGTTATGTGTGTGTGCTGCATTGTGGGTGATCTGCCCCTTCAGCTCTGATTTGGCTGGCCCTTTTCCCTTTCTGGCGGTGTGCCTTTGACTTCTGTGCTTATACAGTGCTGAACTGTTGCAGACTTGGGTAAATTGTGCTCTTGGCGGGAGTTGTGACTCTTGGGCATGGTCTGTCCGCAGATGTGCTGTACTTACTTGTGCATGTGTGCCATTGTGCCCATCTCCCCCCGTCCCCCCAGTCCCTGGTGGTTACTCACCCTGTTGCTGTTGTGTCAGGTCATGTTGAGCAGTGTTCGGTCCCCCAACTCCTGCCACGGTCTCCACACTGATGACTGTGGACACCATTTCCTCCATCTTATCCAGCTCCTCCAAAGGCGCAGGACTCCCACCCCCAGTCTGCATTGCTGCTTTGCGGGTGTTGGCGAGTTTCAGTTTGGTTTTGCGCTTGACATCATTCCAGCGCCTCTTGACCTCTTCCATTGTCCTCCTCAGCACTTCGACTGCATTCACCTTGTCCATGCCATATTCCATTTTTTGTTGCCAATGACACAGTGGAGGTGATGAACAGTTGTTGATGGTGTTCTGTCACCTCCGTGATCAGGATACTGTTTTCCTGCGGACTGTACCGCGTCTTCCTCTTCTTCTTCTCCTTCTCCTTGCCCTTCCCTGACCCCAAGGTCCCAGGCTGGTCCTCCGTGGGGCTTGTGGGGTTCTGGTTGTCCTCTGTGCTTGCTCCGGCTACCTCCATGGTGCTTCGCAGTTGTTTGTGTTTTGTGTTGCCGCTTTTATTGTGCTTTTTGCAGCCTGACTTGTGGGACTTGCAGGCCTGGCACTGCTTATCGCTGGATTTTTTATCACGGTTGGGCACATTGCAACTTTTTTTACGTTCGGGTTGAAATTTTTATCGTCGTCCCGGTAATGTTATCGCGGACATTTGACGCTTTATCGGGAGACTATCGCATGTTACCGCCGTGTTGAAAATACCACGTTAACACAGAGTTATTTTCCCGCGATAGACGGCGATATGAATACTTGCGTTAACCTATTTTGGTGATGTTTATCGCACGTTCTTGAGAATATTCCCCTCAGTCTGCTAAGTTTCGACATGTCAAGTTTTGTGAAGATCTGTCCATGATGAACAAAAGTTAAGAGGGGTGAATAAACACTGGATTTCACATTTTTGCTCACAGCTGTAGGCCAAGTGGCTGATTGGATGGATGGATGTACACCACATTTGGCATGAAAGCAGATCTTTACTCGAAGGGGAATCTTTTTATTTTTGGCTTGGTGTAACTGCGCAAAGTATTTTTTATGATATTAGCTTTAAAAAATGTTGCTGAGTGGAAAAGCATCAACAGTTTTGTATATCCTAGTCCATAGTGGTTCGAAGACTAAGCCTATAAAAAATAAGACTCCCCTTCGATAAGAGATCCTTTTTTACTGTCATGTATCTCAGGACTCGGACAAAATGCTTAGTCCATGGACCTGAAGAAATCTGATTAGTGGGCTTCATGAGAATTGTTTTTTATGGCAGCCAATTCAGGACATGAGAGAAAGCCATCACATCCTAAGTGGAAACACAGAAACAAATATAAGAGTGCATGAAATCAATAATCCAGCCCCTAAAAGACATAAGACTAATTATTCTGTAAAGGAGAAGTCTCATTCAGTAAAAGGAGTTGCTCTGATGGGTGCAACCAAAGAAAAGAAAACACCAGAGATTCCACAAATCACCAATATCTTACAGTCTGCAGACCCTCACCTTATCATTCCCTTATTGCAGGATTGGTGAGAGATTCAAGACATATTGGTCATGATAGATTTAGGGGACACAGGTAAACACTGTAATATTAAGTATGCAAAAGAAATTGGACTTTGTCTGATTAAAAATAAGGTTTGTAAAACTCTCTGAGCTGCTGATGGTAGTAACCTATCCTCTGGATCAATCACGAAAGAAACAGAACCAATAGAAATTATCAACTTAAATGGACACAATTATTTAATTAGGTTCAATTTAATTGATGCATTTCAGTTTCAGTTCATTTTAGGATTACCTAGGTTTACTGAACACAATCCAACTATTGACTGGGTGAAAAGAACAGTGAAGATTGACTCTAACTATTGTCCCATACATTACATTCAAGACACTAAGAGAGTACAACAAATTTTTCAACCCAATATTTTGGCTCAACAATCTAAGACAATTTGTGCAATTAAGACTGAAGAAATTCCAACTGATTAATGAGATTTCATTACTCTTTAATGAAATGGAAGCTGAGAAATTACCCTTACATAAGTCAAACAATTGCAAAATTGAGATAGAATTTGGAGCTGCTCTGCCCTGTAGTCAGAATTACACTTTACTGAAGCAGAGAATCAATATCTTAAAAAAATATCTGTATCAATATCCAGCAAATGGATTCATTCATCCATCAAAATCACTGATATCTTCACCCTTGTTCCTATAAGGGACAGAGAATTTAGGTATTGTATGAACTACCGAGCACCAAACCAAGGGCCATATGTATCAAGCCAAATTGCATTCGCAAATGCCGAAATTCTGCGAATTTCGGCGTTTGCGAATGCAATTTTGCTTAGAGGTATGTATGAAGTCAAAACTGCCTCGCAAAATAAGGAATCGCTAAATTTGCGATTCCCTATTTTGCGATTGCATTTAAGGAATCGCAAATTGCGATTCCTTAAATGCAATGTAAGAAGCACCAAAAAAGTGCAATTTGGCCTTAAGGAATCGCAAATTACCACCAACTTCAGGTTGGTGGTAATTTGCGATTCCTTTGGAAAATGCACTTTTTTGCATTTTTCAAAGTGCCATTTGGCGCACATACATGCCCTTAGGGCATGTATGTGCGCCACATCTGCACCCATGCTCATTTCAGGGGTGCAACAGGGTGTCCTTTAGACACCCTGCCACCCTTGAAATTGCATTCTCAATTTGCGATTCTCTAATTGGGAATCGCAAATTGCGAATGTCTTCCCATTCATTCCTATGGGCCTCTAGGCCCATAGGAATGAATGGGGAGGTATTCCTTAATTGCGAATCGCAATTTGCGATTCGCAATTAAGGAATATGTAGGATTCGCAAAATTTATTGCAAATCCTACATACATAGCGTTTTGCGATTCTCAATTAGCGATTCCTTAAAAATCGCAATTTGAGAATCGCAGAACGTGTTGTTCATACATATGGCCCCAAGTCACTATTAAGAACAGATACCAATTGCTGCTAATTTGTGTATTCTTGGACCAAGTTAAAGGGGAAATTGTATGCACAAAACTGGGACTTTATGGGGTCTATATTTGATGGGAGTTGCTGAAGGAGATGAATGAATCTGCTTTTCGTACCTGGTTTGGGCATTTTGAGTACCAGGTCATGCCATATGGCTTGTGTAATGCCCTGGCAGCCTCTAATCAGTTAATGAACGATGTGTTGAGACAATTCTTGGATTGGGTGACAGTAGTCTACATCAATGATATCCTGTTCTTTTTCAGAGAACTTGGAAGAAGGCATGCAACACGTAAGGACTATTTTAAAAAGAGTACATGAGCATCATTGTATGTGAAATTGGAAAAATGCACCTTTCTTGTGAAAGAAGTTGAGTTCATGGGATTCATTCACTCTCCAAATGGAGTCTCAATGAATCCAGCTAAAAGCAAGGTCATTTGAGAGTGGGTTTTACCAAGCTCAGTAAAATATGTGAAATGTTACACATGCTTCACATAATTCTATCAACACTTCAGTAAAGTATTTCCCCAAAAAGTTGTTCTCATAACTGATCTACTCAAGATGGAAGTAAAATTGACCTGTGACAAAGAGGTGGAAGCAAACACAAGGAGATGATGGACGGAGCGCTGAAACTTTTCAGACACTCACCCCCAGTCACAGATCTGGGTTGAATCCATCATCGTTCTTTAGCTCACTTCGCCACCCCAGTTCAGACACAGCTTTCTCCTAACTCAAGGAGGGTTTGGATGTCGTCAGTGACTGCGAACAGGGCAGTTTCGGTGCTGTCATTGCTGCAGAAGCCGGATTGGGAGGCGTTGAGTAGCTGGTTCTACTCAAAGGTGTGTCATGAGTTGATTGTTGATGATCTTTTCTAGTATCTTCACTGGGAATGGGAGGAGGGAGATTGGTTTTTTAATTCGCTGGGGTCAGCAGAGGGTTTTAGAGTAATGATCTGACTGAGTAGTTGATATTGCTCCCAGTCAAGGCTTCAACATGATCTTAATTTTTGTGGACAGCTTCTTTAAAACAAGCCATTTTATTCCCTTAAAGTCTGTTACCTGGGATTAATAGTTGCCATGAGTATTCACTCAGCATGTAATAAGGAAACATGGGGTACCTGTAGTAGTTATTTTTTATCAGGGTGCACGTTTGCCTCATTTTTGGAAGGCATTCATGAAAAGGCTAGGAATAGAATCCTGGTACTCCATCGGTTAACATCCAGAAATGGATAGGCAGGGGAGAAAATCAGTCAAGAATTAGAGCAATATTTGTGTGTGCTTTAGGGAGCTCCACTGGCTCCTAATTAAAAATTAGCCTAGTTTGAACTACTTGCAGACACATTTAAAGCCCTACATAACAGGTGTTAAGCCTACTTCAACAACCAAATTCTTTCCATAAACCTACCAGACACCTATGCTCAGCTGGACTCCTTCCAAAAACACTGCACAAATATGCAGAACCAGAACTCGAGGTCAGGTCTTCTCACACATCACTCCTAAAGCCTGTAACAAACTGCTGTTATACATCAGAGCATCTCAATTCTGGAATTCAGTAAAAAGCTGAAAACGTGGCCCTTTGAATAGCTCCACTATCCAGCTCTAGGACGAGCCAGGCCCGCCCCTGCTTCAGCACCAGGATGCTCTTCTGGGTGATAGTGTAAAATATGTATAATCATAACATAACTGTTGGACCGGGCCCTTTTTGTAGGGTCTCTGCCAGGTTTTGCCTTCTGCTGCTGAAATCGTTGTTGTTGGCATTAGGACTCTGTGCAATTTTTCCCTGCTAACCAGTGGTAAAGTGCTTGTGCTCTTTCCCTAAAACATGGTGCAATTGGCATATACCTGATTGGTACATCTAATTTACTTCTAATTCCCTAGTAAATCGTAATACATGTACTCAGAGCCTATAAATTAAATTCTGCTAATGGCCTGCATCATTTATTGTGCCACCCACTAAAATATTCTTTTAAAACATGTGCCAGGCCTGCCACTTCAGCCTGTAGTGCAGTTTTAAACTGCCATTTCAACTTGGCAAAATAAACCTTTTGCCAGGCCTAAACCTTTCTTTTCAATACTTATAAGTCCCCCCTAATCCCTAAAGCCTCATACATCAGGGTATACTGGCACTAACCACACATATATACACATGGTGTGGCACTCATTAATACACAGTATATAACACCTATGAATGATTTCACCTTCTTTGTTCTTTTTACATGTAGTGGTTCTCACATAGCGTGAATTTCTACAAAACATTTTTTGAATGATATTATTCATCTCTTCTCATTGCAGGTTAAATTATTCTAAAACTAGGAGAGTAAAATCAATCACTATGCATACAATTTAGTATGCCTTTTAAACATGCATGTTTTACCGGGGCACTGAATGCTGAGAACGTCCTGATGAAATCCCAGGACCATACAGGCCATAGAATAGGGGCGGAAACATGTCAACGGTTAAGTTAGGGTCATAGGACCATCATATTCTAAAACCACGGGTGATAATGTATAGCCCATACCCACCCAGACCACCAATAAAGGGATACCTTGGTCTGCCTGAGGTATTTTTTTATCTCTTTACCTTCCCCTGGCCACAAAGATTTCTTAAGTGCTTGCTTAAACACTGTTAAGCCCATCCTGGCTTTTAGGGGTCAGAATGAGACCTGATGATGAAACATGCCACTACTAGAGTGGGTGAGGGTCTTAATATAAGAAGAAAAATATTTATTTTTCTGGTTTGAACAGTGATGTGGGTCACACGTGAGATACCTTTCTCCACAGTTAGGCAAGGGACACCCTTGGTTCAAGTTTTAGTTGGCAGTTGGCCTTTATGTATTCCTCCCAGGCAGTCACACAAAATGAGGATTGGGTGTTGGCAGGATGGGTCATTCTGACAGGATGTGAGGGGCAGAGCTGTGCAAAGCCCCTCTTGCCCACACACAAGAACTTCACACTAGTCTTTTTTGCTTCCAGACAACCTGGGATGAGGGCAGGGAGGAAGCACATTCCATTACCATATGTGGGGAAAAAATCTAGAAGTTTCTTCCACATCAAAGCTGGCACCAGATATACATTTTAGACACTCAGACCCACTCATCAGTACACTACTGGACCTGTGGATACTACAAAAGGAGGACTTCCTGCTGTCAGACTACTGCCTTGCTGCCAGAGGCCTGCTCTGCTGCCTTAGAATGAAAACTGGACCAGTTCCCTTCATTACAGGCTACCTAAAGTTCCAGCTGACGGGCCTCCTGTTGAGAGCTGCAGGTACATAACAAGCTCCAGAGGCCTCCCTTCAACTGCCCGGCTGACCTACTGCAAATGGCCTTGCTGGACCTGAAACTAGACCTGATTGAGGCCTGCTGGAATCTGCAAGAGTGAGTCCCTGATCCCCAGGCGGTACCTCCCCAGGTCCAGGACCCTTGGTTGGCATCAGACTGCACTTTTCTAAAGAAGAAAGAGAACTCCTGAAGTGTTGGGCTCTTCAAGACCATGAATGGGCCCGTTCATGCTAAGACCTCACTGCCCATGATGATCGACAATGCGAAGCTCTGTTTGACTTGACTTTTCACGCTACAGCGACTGCCAGCAACAACTGGCAATGCGTGATCTGCACTTCAAGCTACAGCATCAACAGCCCGCTGTGACCACCAACATGAAGCTCGAGCAATGCATGTCCACGATGCCTGATAGGATCTTTGCAGTCCAGTGACGACTACTCGTGACACCCGGGCTACTCTTTGTGCTACAACAACAACCATCCGCAACGCTCTCCATGCTTCTTGAGACCTCCTCCATTGCGAAGTGGACTCTTCGGACGTTTGAGAAGATAACTGTATCAGGCCCACAATCTATCGTGGTCAACCTGAACTAGTGACATTCCACTGGTTTAGCATGACCAGATAACCGATTTGTGCCTTTCAGCTCTATTGTATTATTCCACCACATGCTATGTGCATTTTACCTTAATCCCCATGGTTTTATGTTAAATATGTCTCCGCACAGTACTGCTAGGCTCAATTACCATTTAATGGACCGGTATTTCTTTAGATTTGGCTGCAACCCTAGTCATCTAATTCCAGGCTATATTCCTATGCTTTCTTATGTAACGTCCGCTAATCCAAAATGGAATTCATAATGTAGGCCCTTTACCTTTCTCAGGTCTCAAGACCTGAAAAGACTTCAGTGTTTTCTTGCTCTATCATTGTTGACTAAGGCCTATGCCTCTTAATACCACTTCCACAGAACTTCAATGGTCCTCTTAAAACTTCCATATTTAAGTATTTGAATTTTATACCCAGTCTCCCAGTTTTCAGTGTTCACTCCAGTCTTCCTCAATTTAGATCTGTTTATACCAAGGCCTCAGATACAAATCCAAATATAACCATTTATATTTTGAGGTTGCTTTATAATTACTCCTCGAGAACCTAAGGGTAAGGGCATCCTTTTGTCCTCCGTTTTGTCACACCACTTTCTGTTACAGGTCTTTGAATGCAAGATGTATTTTGGTAGTCTTTTTTCCTGCATTCATCGACTTTCAGGGTGATTCGATAGGCTCACACAGTTTTCTTTCACTTCAGATCATCCCACACCATTAACTTCAGAACCTTTTCGTCAGAGATTTTGGTTTTAAACCCTCTGGTGCAAAGACCATAATACCATTTAATAGAATACCTTTTGTCGCTTTTACCTCTGTAAGCTGCTTTTATGAACCAAATCATTGACACGTGTCTGTCTGCGGGCCTCTTTCACCACGATTTCTCATTTTTAAATTATGTTTCCATACTTTCTCGACACATGAGTCCATGTGACTGCCAATAGACAAAAACCAGGTCATTAATTATGTGACAATGTACTTGTTCATTGTTGATGATGTACTAATAATTCATTGTTTATTTGAATAATTGTTCTTTGATGTTCTTTCAGTAGATAATTTAAAGGAAGCTCTTTTCATATGTCACTGTGCAAGTAATCACAATAAAAGCTCAATCATGTTCTCATAATTATGTATATTTTGCATGCTTGTCAAACAATGTTCTTATTTCTGAAATGTTTCATTTACAGACGTGACAGTAATCTTATATTTTTTCTGAGATAATTTAAAAAAAATCCTGCATTATCTTGGCTCTGGGGCAAAGACATTGTAACATTTCAACCATTAGTTCCAAAGCCACTCAGCTTTACTTCCTGGAGCAAAAACGAAATATTTGAAATTTGCATTGTTTCCATAGCCAGTTTCAAAGTATACTATTTCCAATAGTCTAATATTTATTTGGCTAAACTGATGTTCTAAAGTTAAACTGATGTTGACATAAATGTGTATCTTTTATTAGTAAGCAACGCGCAGAAGCATGAACAAGTGAAATAATTAATTAACATATTGGCATGTTCCTCAAACTTTTCCTGTAGAAGAATCTGTGGTGGCACCCAGTCTCTTGCCTTAGAGTTCTAGAGCTGAAGCTGAAAGCCTTTAATTGCACTTTTGCTTCTGTGCTCTGCACTTTTGTTGGTTTAATGGGCCCCTTTAAGGTAGCTGCCAACTGGTGAACAAAAAGCTTCACAGCATTAATTGAGGTGATGCTGTCTTTGTCTTTGGCTGGACGCAGGGGACACGCGCATAAGGGTTTACCTCACAGGAGATGGATTTAGTGGCCTAACAATCTAACAGCAATGTCCCGCCATCAGCCCTCTGCGACACAAAATCGCTAAGTGTTGACAATCCATAACAATGCTCCGCTTGCAGGTTTTCAAAACATAAATAAAAGGTATTGTCATTTACAATGCCGATAGCTCAAACTCTCGCAAATGCAAGACCTATTGCATTGCAAACACTTGATGAGCTCTGAGATGAAGGCGGCAGAAGCCACAGGATGGCAAAAGTGCCGTGCACCAGATCGGTGTCATTTTGCATTTCAAATTTTAAGGACCACTAGAGCTTTTTCTCCTAATGCACCCCAATCTTTTCAACATAGGGTGACCAACCGTCCGTAAATTTCACGGACCGTCTGTCATTTTGGTGTCATGTCCATTGCCCTTCATCATTCCTTTTACGGATGCCTTATGTCCGTAATTTTGGGGATTAATTACAGCGAGCTGTGCTGTTCCCCTACGAGAAGCCCCAAGAGTTTGAAAGTTCTTGGAGCCAGCTCACACTTCTCTTTTGAAGTCCACAGGATGCAGAAGCCCCTCCCCGAGCTCGCACAGACTCTGGACAGGCCCATTGTCATTCTGACTGAGGCTGATTTTCACATATAGAATGAGAATGGGCCTTTAACATAACATGTGCACGCAAGTGAGTGCCTTGGACGTGAGTGACTCACTTGGAGCCAGTAGATTGTATTTAGCGATTACAGAGAAGCTTTCCTCAAACAGAGTACTGTGGGGAAATCGCTGCCTTGTGTAATTTGCCAATGTTGTTCACTGAGAGCCCAACGTAAATCACAGTATCCTAAAAATCACTATACCACCTACATCTGAGCAAAGAAAATCTCATTTGCCCCACTGCTGACAAAATGCTTCTACTGTATGTTACTATTGGATCTCTTTGCTTTTTTAGTTCGTATTTTCTTTTCCTAAAGTATTAAACATTACTTCTGAACCGAGTTTCCCAGCATAATGCAATCTTGCACAGCTGCACAACTAGACTACTGCAATGCGATGTTTGAGAACATTTACATCTCGCTGCAGAGGAAATTAGATCCTCAAACTCACAAGTTGTTAATCCTAGGGCTATGAATTGCATTCTTTTTGAGACCAAAAAGAGATTTTGCTTTTAGCCAATATTTTTAATATATATTTTCAAGGGCCGAGCAACTTCACCAACAATCTAGTCGTAAAAAATCATAACAAATCAACATTAGCATTGACAAAGGCTAGCCACCAGTGCATGCTTTTTTCTTCACTTTACCCAACAAAAAACATGCGGCTTGTGATGCGCAAAATGTTGTGAATTATGTTTTTATAGTTCTCTACTCAAAATGGTGATTACAAAGTTAAACAAGCATTGGTAATGCAGTGGTTTCGCCTATCTATTAATAACAAACAGTGCCTTGAAACGTATTTAACTACCATATGTTTCACTATATGAAATGTATTAATGATAAAAAAATAATGAAATAATGAGGATGCAGGCACCACAAGCTGGGGAGGGCAAGAAGCGTTGATGTGGCAGGAGCAGTGACCGTAAAAGAGCAGTGATGGGGCAGGAGCAGCGACCGGGCACGAGATGTGATGTGGCAGGAGCGGTGACCGGGCATGAGCAGGAGCGGTGACTGGGCAGGAGCAATGACCAGGCAGGAGAAGTGACGGGGCAGGAGCAGTGATAGGGCAGGAACAGTGACCGGGCAGGAGCAGTGACAGGGCAGGAGAAGTGATCGGGCAGGAGAAGTGATTGGGCAGGAGAAGTGACGGAAATAATGGAACGATGAGGGTGCAGGCACCACGAGCTGGGGAGGGCAAGAAGCGTTGATGTGACAGGAGCGGTGACCGTACAAGAGCAGTGACCGTACAAGAGCAGTGACTGGGCAGGAGCAGTGATGGGGCAGGAACAGTGACCGGGAACGAAAAGTAGTGGGGCATGAGAAGTGACGGGGCACGAGAAGTGATGTGGCAGGAACGGTGACCAGGCATGAGCCGGAGCGGTGACCGGGCAGGAGCAGGAGCGGTGACTGGGCAGGAGCGGTGACCAGGCAGGAGCAGTGACAGGGCAGAAGAAGTGATGTGGCAGAAGGAGTTACCGGGCATGAGCAAGAGCGGTGACTGGGCAGGAGCAGTAACAGGTCAGGAGCAGTGAATGGGCAGGAGCAGTGATTGGACAGGAGAAGTGATGGGGTACTATGTCACTGCTATCCTCGCTCATAGTTTGAGGAGGAGAGAAGAACCTTTTTTAAGCTAAATAAAGTCAGTGAAATCACGGAGATCCAGAGGCTCTTTTAGGACACTGTGAAAGCTGCTTTCGGTTTCCCCAGCCTGCCCTGCAAACTACTCATGTTTAATGCTTCAGAGAGGGCCGTGAATGCTTAAGCTGAAACCCTATCACAAACTAGAGACAAAAATGAACCAGTGGAACCTGCTGACCACAATAAAGAAGCTTCAAAACACAACCACGGGACATTGCTATGTTTCCATACCAGCCTGTAACACACGGGGATCGTTTAATGATTTCTACCTTTTGTGTGATACTTCATAGCCTGGTGAGATTAGCCCAAGCAATGACAGATCGCAGGAACAAGATTTCAGAGCAGTTAATAGCACTGTGCCAGTGTGGCCAGAATCTTGGGAGGTCTTGAGCTGCTGCACCTCGGGCTGTAAAACAGGTGAATGCAAGCAAACATCCAAAGCGCCAGGAACCTTAGAAGTGTACCTGTAATGCTGTACAAATGTTTTCATCTAGTCATTCATTACCCATGCAGGCCATAAAAGAAAAGAAATGTATTGGAGATGGCGAAAGTACAAAGCCTCACAAGAGAGGCACTCGAAAAGCAGCACACGCTGTAGTATGCCAGTGGGATTTTGGAAGAGAACTCCTAAGCAAAGCAAGAGTAGTCCACACAGATCACATTCTGGGTCCACAAGGGGTTAAGAGGCTGGCTCCCACCCCAGACTCTCATGCAACACAGTGCAGCAAGCGAAGTTCTGAGCTGTGTTGCCTGAAACAGAAAGAGCACAACAGCAACGTAATTTCAAATATATGGTGCAGTTCGGCTCTCTCCTAGTACTGGGGCACTTGTGGCTGCCTAGTGCCAAAACATTGTGGTCAAGTATGTTTTTTGCGCAGGAAGGGAAAGCTATACTTTGCGGCTATTTCCTCTTTGCATGTGTGCAGCAGAATACAGCACACATGCAAAGAGGAAGTAACGAGGAGAAATAAAGATATTTCTTCTCATTACACCTACCTCAGATAGGCACACCATTTTGGCACAAACCCTTGTTTACTAGTCTTTATAAATATGGGTTTACATCGAGATGCATGGGAAAGCCCATGTACCACCCATGTAACGCCTAACTGACCGTTTTCTAACTTTGCAGTAAAAGAAAGAATAGTAAAGTGAACTAGTGGACAGTCTTGTTGTGGTGGTAAAGAATGTGTAAAAACAAAGGCTGTAAGCTATCACTTTTTCTGTGACACAGAACAACTTTTAAATACCTGTAAATGAACTGTGCAAATGTTTCAAAACATATCAGCAGTTAGGAAACCACAAATAGACCACGTGTTTGTAATTCAGAGGTGTGCTGGAAACAGAGCTTTAATAGGATCAAAACAATCAAGACACTTTACTTGGTGATGTTCAAATGATACATATTTGCTGAAACCACATTTCCACACATTATTATTTGTGCGCTATATAGTTTTATCAGTAAACCTGCATGTATACTATTTCCTATATGCAGGTAAAATAAGGAGGGCTAATATATGGCTAGCCGGGGCATTATATAGTAATGTTAACTCCTATCTAGCCATTCTGGCCCACAATAATACCATAACACTCAGCAGTCTACAGCCAATTATAGCTCATGCAGGCTGGTTAATAACTCCCCGTTCCTGCTTAATGCTCTTACCCTCACACAAGACTTGTCCGCTATGGATCTTATCAGTCACTCAGTACTGTACCAGCCCCTAACCTAGTCATCATCAGCTGAACAGACATGGAATACCTGAAGTGATCTGAGATAAAGCTGGCCACTCAGAGGACTGCATTGCAGGTCCCAATTAGCTACATTCTATGCCTACTGCTTTACATCTCAGAATAGCACTCCGATATGAGATGCTAATAACAAAGTTCATCCGGACAGATCTTACTGACCACTTCTGTCATCAAACACACCTGCTCAGGACCATGAACTGTAAACAAAATATCAAACTGGACAGCCCAGTGCAGTGACCATATAAATAAATTATGATTATATGAAATACCACAAAAAGACCTGCACAGTTGCTCAAAGCTGCGCGCATACTGAAAAACTGTGACGTGCACAATTGTCTCAACCTAATATAAACTTATTTTGGCTTGTACTTATGCTCTTTGTCTATTTACTTACTTTTATACTATTGCATGACCTCCTCTGATCTGTCTCTAAAAAGTACATTTTGTCCCGAATTTCTGTCCTGAATTTTGACCTTCTGTCCTGAATTTTCGTCCTGAATTTTGACCCTTTGTCCTGAATTTTTACACTCACTGTCCTGAATTTGCACCCATGCCAGTTGGTCACCCCATTTTAACATGGTAGAGTGTGCAGCAATAATTTAAGTTTATTAAAAGGATGATTTTAGAAAAAGATACTGCAAGACAAATAAGACAGTCTCCCAGTGAGAGTGTAAATCCAGTAATACCTTCGCAGACAAGGTCCTTCCTGTAATGTGTACAGAAATTACTGCACACAAGATAGTGTGACACCACAAAGTGAATGGGCTGGCTGCTTCCTGCCACATCTGCCAAATACGCCATTACAAACAGGCAGATGGTTCCATCTGCTCCCGACAATAAAACAAATGAAGAATCTTTGAGGAATTTAAAGATGCAGGTGGTGACATAAGCTCTGCACTTTTGTTCTAAACAAGGAGTTTTCACCAATGACCTTAGCACTGCACCTGGCACATTGTGTATTCATAGTGCCCAAACACCGAACGATAATAACGTCCAAGCTCTGTTCCCAGCTCATGTAATCATGGTGGAAGGTTTCAATACATGAATTAAGGAATCTGACAACAAAATGGAGTCCTCCGCACTTTAATATATGACTTCTTCTATGAGAGTTATTTAAGGAAATTTGTGTTCTGCTGTTTGTGAGGCCTAACCCGGCCTGGACATGGGGGGAAGGCACATGCCCAGAATCATGACCCTTCTGGAGACACTACTACATACAGATACTGCAGTCAGGTACAAGTTATCTAAGCAACACATGGCTGTAACCCTGCACACCCGGGCACTAAGATGGTAGGTGGTAAGGTGTGGCAAATAATTTCATTCAATGAAAGCACTTCAACACAGCTTGATTGCTTTCTTGCCTAGGGTTCTCTTACTTTATGCATAGGTGCTAAGCATGCTGAAGGCTGCTATCGAGGAGCACTTATTGGCGTCAAAAGTAGCCATCGGTGCTGGTGCTGAGTAAATAAAAAGTAAACGAAATACGCTCTTGTTTATTTTAAAAATGTAATGGTTTTGTGTGCCATCCCTTGCACTTAACACATGAAACCTATGCCTTTAAAAAATAAAAACAGCAGCAGAGGATGTCGCACGATGGCTTGAGCTGCAGACTTCAGCATTTGGGAACAAGGTTTTATTTTTGGCGTTGAGGTAGCATCCTGTGATTTTGGCCAAGTTGCTTAATTTTCCCGTGCCTAAAACAAAATTAAATGTGTCTTTGTGTAATGTAACTGGTGCTCAGTTAAAGCCTTCAGTTCTTTCGGGTCATGTTCGTGCTGAGTAAAATTGCAAATAAAATAATATTTACTTAGCAACGGCGAAAAGTCCAACCTATTCACGCCTCCACGCAACTGTTAATACTGACCCGGCAGGCATCAACAGTTGTAAAATAATCCTTCAGCGAATACTAAGCAAAAAAAATGAAATAAACAAAGAAGCAAACAGCATGGGGTCAATCTAATACTTACTGTATGGAGTCCCTGCCAGCCACACAACTCGTTCTGGTGTTGTGTGCTGCTGATCAGCTGCTGCAGGGGAGGAGGAGAGGCGGGCATGTCAGAGCCCAGCTCAGCTCAGCGGCTGATAACCGTGGCCTCTGCGGCTGTAGAGGTGATCCTAAAGAGGCTGATCCCGGCCGATGATTAAGATGCAGTCTCCTTACCCTGGCAGTGGGGGGAAGGAGCGTCAAATAAGCAGCCTGTTTTTGGTGGTGGTAGGGGGAGCAGATGCAGCTTTGAAGCTGCAAATAAAATTAAAGCGCAGCACTTGTAAAATGGGCACCATGCTGAGTTAAAGTTGAACATTATTAAAAAATTGAGGTAGGCGAGCATCGCGATGCTGACAAAAAGCGCGGCGCCATGCATGGCTGCGAGTGAAGCAGGCATGATGAAACAAAGTGCAGCGCCCGGTATGTGCTTGGCTGTGAGTGAAGCAGGCATGCTGAAACAAAGCGTGGTGCCCAGTATGTGCGTGGCTGAGAGTGAAGCAGGCACCATGGTAAAAAATAGGTAATCCCCAAAGAAATACATATAGAACTACAGTGTAAGGAAATTGTAGTTGGCCGATGCTCGTGGCCTAAAATGGGAAGTGATGTATCGGGAGCACCAACCAATAAGAAGCCAGGAAATAAGAGCGAGGCAGGAGTTAACCAATGGCAAGCAGCAGGCGGGATTTCACTCAGTAGAGTGATTACAGCAGGTCTTGCAAACAGCACGTGCGCGCTGATGCTCGACCTAAAAACAATAAAATACGTCTCATGGAATTTCCACTCTTTGGGTTTTTGTAATTGTTAGCTATCTAAAGGCCATATTATTCTAAAGTTGCACGGGAAGTAAATTGTTTACCAAAAAATTGTCTAGGATAGGTAGCTGTACCAGCTGAATTTTCTGGTGCTCACTTCACGCCTACATTTTACAGTTCTATAGTGATACTTCGCAATGCTAGGGAAGGACTACATCATTGTCCCCTGCGTGGGCATCTATTGCGTGGAAATTGCAGCTGCTGTAAGTGTACCACGCCTTAGCCATAATGCGGAGATGGACCTGTGAGTGTGATCAAAGCAATTTCAAATCAAATGGGTTTTAATATGCGTATGTGGGCCTATGAGTGCGGTCAAATCAATTCAAAATCAAGTGAGCTTTAATATGCGTAGATGGGCCTGTGAGGGCAACCAAAGCAATTCAAATTCAAGTGAGCTTTAATATGCGTAGATGGGTCTGAGTGCATCAGTGTGATCAAAGCAATTACAAATCAAGTGAGTTTTAATATGCGTAGATGGGCCTGTGAGTGCAATCAAAGCAATTCCAAATCAAGTGAGATTTAATATTGACTTTACCTGCTGCCCTCATCACTGCCACAGAATCATTGATTCTTCATTTGTCTTATTTTTTCTGCTCACTCATTTCTGTCACAAATTGTGCACAGCCATATATATATCTTCTAAACTGGTCACGACAAATGGCCTTAAGCCTGAGACACATATTGTTTGGATGTTGCAGGAGGAGACATGCTTTGGTTGTTTTGTTGCTTGGCATGAGAGTGATTCAACCTTGGAGATCAGCAAGCATATATTTCTGCTCCTTAATTTGCAGAAGATTCACAACATCCCACTTGGTACAGACCATGATATTGCAATGCATTCTATGTTCTACATATCATTTAAAAACAATCCCTGCAATGTGTGTCCTACATTTTTCCCAGTTTGCAATCCAGAGAAGCCTGTAACCTTATTCATTATTGAGCGCTCTCAAAGGTGGACACCTATCCACGACAAATTCAGCTTCATTTGATCAAAACAATCAGAGGGCAATGAACAGTCAGGTGTCAGATGTTTAGGTGTCAGATATATTTTTATTTGCAGTTAATCAGCTGTGACATTTACCTTTTCCTGATGACCTCTCTATCACTGACGCCTTCGCCACAATTTGCAAAATATTGTCATATTCACTTGGAGCAATTAGCTAGCTTTCCATGAAAAAGTACAAATCCCAATAAATACTTTTGATATTTTACGACATCACCTTCATTATGTGTGGTCTGGATAATTGCGACATTTGGGGTAACTGTGACTGCACATATCACAATTATGGGTATTGTGATAAACATCAGCAGGTAAAACCTGATGATATTTATTGGAGGAAAAATCCCTAGTAGTAACTGGAACATGCAGTTTTTGGCATGTTAAGCAACAAACTCTGCATGTTATTCCCCAAAATTTGTAATTGTCTGATATTTATCGCACAAAATACATTGCAACTTGGCAGATTCGCATTTTATTAGGTGCAATAAACATCACACCATTAACCAGACCGCTCATAATGAGAGCCTTAGAGTCCTACCACTCTGCCTTGGGATTCAATGGCACCATGGAGTGGGATACAACCTATGTGTCTTTAGTGTGAGTTCCTGTCTCTTACATTTATTTTCTATTGCCTCTTCAAGCATTTTCATAAGTGACAATATCACTGCTGCATCTGTGAATCTCACCCTGTATTCAGGTAGTGTTAGTCTATATCAAGAATTTTGCATGGAAGATGCTTTCTCACTGAATTTCTCCTCATGCACACAGGCAGTACTTATGGACCCATGAGGGACCATTGGGGTAGCTCCAACAGGTGTGAAGGGAATACTACGCACTTCTAAGTAATTATCACTAATGTCTGTGGCTCCTTTTAGTTGCCATAGGGAAATGGCAAAATAGTCAGTGGTAACAGTGTTACTAATGACTATTAACCAAGTTTTGACACAACCTTCTAAATATGGTAGAAATGGCTCCCAGTAATGGTAGTACTGGTGCAACAATTGCTTCCTAGGCATGTCCTACATCGGGGTCTACCTAGGCAAAACTGCCTGTCAGTGGGTGGTTAAGGTAGTCAAGATATCATGAATCTACATCACTGGGAAACATAAGATAGTAAATATGCCTAAAATACATGGAGATTTCTTTAGTGGTTGGTGGTGAAATAAGAATCACATATGGTGAAAACGTCATGTATTGAAAGGAAAAGCAAAGGAGCGTGTCAGTGTATTGGGGCAAGCAGGAGTTACTTTGTCCAAACTTGGGGGCTGAGGCCTATTACTCCTGATGTACCAGGCTGCGGCCTATAATGGATCCTGATCAACTGGGACAAGTACCCCTTCAGCACTTGACTCTTAGGAATAACATGGTGTGAACAGTCCAAGGCTCCCCCTGGAGGGAAGGTAGATACAGGGAGTGAACACAGGCTAAAAACTCAAAATACAAGCAGCAGTAATAAATTATTGTCCAACCAAATACTCATTTTTATGAAAAAAGATAAGTGTTTTATTAACCTGCTACTAACACAAACGTAAATACGACATTTATATACAACTTAACAGTCTCCCTGAGGGTGGGGTTCTTGTGTTTCATAGGCAGTTCCCTGTGGTCCACTCTGCTTGCTCTAGTGATCGTCGTACTTCTGTATTCACTATAGGCAACATCAGGGCTAAGCCCCACAAGTAGTCTGAGTCTCAGGAGTCCATGCCAACTCTGTATTAAAGTCAAAAGTGTTCCAGCTCTGAATCGCCATCTACCAAGCAAGTTACCCTGGTGCCAACTGGCCTGAAATCAGTCTTACCCAATCCTGCAGGGTGGAGCAACTGGAGTTCCGAGCGCACCCCTTCTGCATGTGCTGGAACAGCAGCGGCTGGTTCAGGCGAGGTCACCTGCATGCAGCACAGGCAAGCTATGCTTGCTGTCCTTGAGTTCCTAAGATGCGGTCGTGCAACTGCGGGAGCCAGAGTATCTGCATGGCTCACCCTGTCAGGGTAAGCCTTTGGTCTGTTCCATGGTGGGGGGGAGTAGTGCAAAAGTCCTGATGCTGATTCTGCATCCAAGTGTAGGTGAGTAGGTATCTCTAAGGTGGCTTCACTCCTCCCACGATGATCCCCATAATTTCACACTTCTTGCTGATCCGGGTGACCTCTCTGGCATGCAAGGCTACCATATCTCTACTGCACACAGGTTTCGACCGGATCAGCAGAGCAGATCCCTTCTTGGCAGCCCCTACTGGTATATGGGGTCGCCGGCTCTCCACCGCACAATGGCTAAAGCCCACTCTGCACAGTAATCAGTCCACAGTGACCCCTCTGCATATGGTGTCATCAATCCTCACTGCACATGGGCTCCAGCCCAAACGGCACAGCAATGATCACCGTTCACTTTGTTGCAGCCCCACCTGGAATACAGGGTAATTGAATCCTCACTGCACGTGGAATGACCGTTTGGCACAGCAATGTCCATGGCTCACTTCACAGTGGCAATCCTCTGGCATACAAGCATCAACAACTTTTTCCTACACACGGGCAACAACCCAATTGGTGCAGCAGCTGTCTGCTCACACCTTGCAAAGGGAGTCTGTTAGAAATGGGGGTCTCTAGTTGGCAGTGGCTTGCACCCTGTCCAAGTAGGGACTCTTCCTTCTCGTCAGGGTAAGGGGATTACACAGCTAAGATAACCTCTGCTCACCCCATTGGCAGCAGTCAGACTTATCTCAGAGGCAATGTAATGTGTAAAGCATTTGTAGATAAACACACAGTAACACAGTGAAAACACTACAAATTGACACCATACCAGTTTAGAAAAATAGCCAATATTTAGCTAGCCAAAACGAGGCCAAAACGACAAAAATCCAACATATGAATTTTTAAAGAATATATAAAAAAATACAGTTCCTTGAAGTCGATAATGCCAACTGGGGCTATTGCGGCGTCGTGACCAGCAAATCCAACAGTCTAACCTCATTGGAGGTTCAGTCTAACCTCATTGGAGTCGAGGGCCAGCTACGGCATTGGGGAGACCTGCAAACAGTACCTTGGAGTTAAAGAGGACTCGAGGACCTTGCGGTTAAGTGCAGCGGTGAAGTGTGGGCGTCGGTGCTGCAAGTCGGTGTAGAAGTAGGGGAGTCCTTGAAGTCACACGCATTGCAGATCAAACTCCGCGAGATCGCAGTCAGGAGCACTGACGTTGGCAGTGCCAGTGCTGTGGTGTCATTGTGGGTTGGTGCGTCGTGCACTTCAGGATGCGGTGTCCGTGACTTCGGTGCAGGCAGCGGCATGGCTGGTGTCAGAGTCGATGGTGCTATCGTCACAAGACCAGGGGTTGTGGTGTCATCGTGGGTGGTGACCACTGCTGTGGTACAGGCAGTGGATTCGGTGATGGAACAAAGTGGTCTCATCGGTGAGACCAGGGCTGCGGTGTTGTCAAAGTCGGTGTCTATGACCACAGTGCAAGCAGCAGCATTGATGTCAGCGAGAAGCGTCATCATCTGTGAGACCAGGGCTGTGGTGTGTGACCATGGCGTCGTTGCAGGCAGCAGCATCGGTGACGGCTTCGGGAATGCTTTTCTGGAGATTACAGCCCAGCAAACACCTCCAGTGGCCCAGAAATGGAATTGGCAACCCTTGTCAGGCTCAGAACTCCCAGCAATGGAGTCCAGGTGCTGTAGGTGAAGTCTTTGATGACCCTGAGACTTCCAACGGGAGGCAAGCGCACCCAAGCCCTTGGAGAAACTTGGAAAGAAGGATTTTAATAGGCAAAGTCTAGTTCTTTCACTGCTCACAGAAGCAGCAACCGCAGGCCAGCCCAGCAAAGCAACACACAGCAAAGGGGTAGTACTCCTCCTGACAGCTCTTCAGCTCTTCTTCATGGCAGAGTCCTCAATCCAGAAGTGTTCTGATAGTCTGGGGTTTTAGGTCCAATACTTATACCCCTTTTGGCCCTTGAATTAGGCAGTCTTCAAAGGATTGTCTTTGTTGTGCACAAGTTCTTGTTCTGCCTGGTCTTGGCTCCAGGCACACTCCAGGGTGGTGTAGACAACATTGTGAGCAGCTAGGCACGGCCCTATTCAGGTGTAGGTGACAACTCCTCCTGCCACTCTAGCTCAGGAAGACCCATCAGCCTGGTGATGGGTAGTCAGGATATGCAGGACACACCTCAGCTCCCTTTTGTGTGACTGTCTAGAGTGAATGCACAAAACTGCCCCTGTCAGTATAAACCAGACATTGAGTCCACAGGCAGGCAGACGCACAGAATGGTAAAGCAAGAAATAGCCCCCTTTCTAAAAATTGCATTTTTAAAAAACACAATTTAAAAAACATTTTTACTAAAATATGTGTTTTTTAATTCTGAGCTCAAGGAGCCCAAACTCCAGATCTCTAGCTGTTCCCAATTGAAAGTTACACTTGTAAAAAAATGTTACAAGGGAGCTGCAATGATAGCCTATAGGACAGCTGGTCCTTGCAATAGTGAAAAAATGAAATTGGCAGTATTTCACTATCAGGACATGTAAAACACAACAGTACATGTCCTACCTTTCACATACACTTCAACCTGCCCATGGGGGTACCTTAGGCCTACGTTAGGGGTGCCTTACATGTAATAAAAGGGAAGGTTAGAGCCTGGCAAGTCTGTGCACTTGCCAGGTCGACATGGCTGTTTAAAACTGCACTCACAGACACTACAATGGCAGGCCTGAGACCAGTTTACTGGGCTACTCGTGTGGGTAACACAACCAGTGCTGCAGGCCCACTAGTAGCATTTGATTTACAGGCCCTGGGAACACCAAGTGCACTTTACTAGGGACTTACCAATAAATCAAATATGCCAATCATGGATAACCAATCAGAATTACAATTTACACAGAGAGCATATGCACTTTAGCACTGATCAGCAGTGGTAAAGTGCCCAGAGACCTAAAGCCAACAAAACAGGTCAGAAAAATAGGAGGCAAAAGGCTTGGGGATAAACCTGCAGAAAACAGCCAGGTCCAACAGAGTCCACTCAACAGGATTCCCCACTGGACCTTCCTCTCTCTAAAGCTCACCTCTTCCTCACAGCGCACACTCGTCTTGGCAAGCAGAGGCGCTGGTGCTCTATGCTCCAGGGCAGGTCGTCTTGAAGTCCCTGGTGATGTCCCCTCACTGGCCTGGGAGACTAGCAGGTCTTGGCCCCCAGTCCAGGTCAAGGAAAAAGTATTGCAGAGCTTCTCCTCCTTGCATAGCACGACTGACTGCTGTACAGTTGACAATTTTCAGGGTCTCAAGCTCCTCTTCTTATAGTCTATTTCTAGACATCAAATGTGATTTAAAATCTGAGTCTTTGAAGTTTATATTGGGGGTCTGCTTCCTTTTGAAGTTGCTACTCTTCAGATTTCTCTTCCTTCCAGAAAGCAGTCTGTCACAGCAGGAGTGACTTCAAAGCTGATAGCCCCACAACACAGGCCATGGGAGTGACTAGAGTTCACACATGGATGTCAGCCACAGTGATATGTGTATACAAAATGTTAGCCAAGAGCCTGAGCCCTACTCTTTATGAATCTTCTATCAGCCCCATATTGTACCTGATATGTGCACAGGCTCCTTCATTGTGTCATATCTCTGAATCACAGATCGTCCTTTGAAGTGTACCAGGGAGCCTTTCTCTCCCTTCTCCAATATGTCCCCTCCAGCTTACAGGAATGAAGCAATACACAAATCTCTCTGTGAGGCATTCTTCTACTTAGTCTCCTCATGTTTTACCATGCAGCCCTGGGTCTTCCACAATGGAACCCAGAGCCCTCCAAGTATTGTACCTTATACAGGCACCCATACACCTAGCACATGTATTCAACCTACATGCACTGCACAGCACAGTGTACTTTATTTACTGCACCACTCCCAGGCACACTTACACCCAGCACATTTATTCAACATTCACATATTGCACAGCACCACACTCTTCATGTACTGTACTATTCACAGGCACAAATACACCCAGTGAATGGAAATAACATGCATGCACTGCACAGCACTACATCATTCAAGTATTGTTCCACTCAAAGGCTGAATACACCCAGCACATGCATTTAACATGCAAGCACTGCACAGTAATGCATTATAATTGTATTGTACCATTCACAGGAACACATACATCCAGCATAGGTACCCCACACATGCACTGCAAAGCATGACACACCAAACTGATATAGGCCAAGAGGTGAGTTAAGCACACAGAAGTAGAACTTTAAATGAATGATCCAGTAGGATCTGTTCAGTCCTACTGATCAAAACAAGGTACGCTGTCACCTCTGTGCTCGAGCTGCTTAACGTCTAGTAAAGGCAGTTGCCATTCAACCAATATGAGGGTAGCATTTGGACACCCCTCCCCCTCAAACAAGAACACAATCCATGAGACAGGCCTATGTCATGGCGCACATGCATGATCTGTGTTTGCATATGACAACAAAAATTAGTATTAGGGCTCCAGACATCAGTACAGTTGGGGCACTCAGGGCAAGGGTGCATGTCCATTACCACGCGGAGGACTTTTACGTCCCACCAGAGGGAAAATTGCGATGTGTAGCACGTCCTCCACAAAGTGAGCCCTCTGATGGTGACAACTCAACCACTTACTGTCTTATTTTAGAACATCTTTTGTGAAGCTGCCTGGTTGTAACATGATAAATGTACAAATGTATCCTTTCCTGATGGCATTGGTGACAAAACACTGTGTTATGAGCAAAAATGTCCTTGTGATTGCAAATTCTGCTTCCCTAAAGTTTTTCGACTATCTTTGAACATTTCTCAGTGCTGCTTTTTCATTTGTAAAGCAATTGAAATGTGCACTGTACTTGTCAAAACAAGCAAGTCGTTGATGTAAAAATGTACAAAAAATGACTGCAACTAGTGGAACATGAAAATTGCTGCTTTCCTATGGGCTTACTTGGTGCTTTTTGAAATATGAAACACTGGTGAGGGAAGTAAACAACATTATGCACAATTCAAGTACTGTGATATATGGCAATTTCAAGATTATGGGTGGCCAAATTATTTTTCAAAGTAGAGATTAGAGACAAATGACTGAAAACTGATGTAAGTGAGTGGAAGAGATTGATGATATAACTACATTTATAAAGAAAGATGAGAAAATATATCTGTGACAGTCAGAACCAGCCTGTCCTATTTTAAGGATGCCTTATTCAATCTATAGTATCAATTTGGAACATTCCTGAAGAAGCCAGGCAAATTAGAAGACATCTCTTTAACGGCCTCGTGAACATGACAGTATTCTCTCAAATACTTTTTAGTTCATCTTACATATAAACAGTTCAATCTGTGTGAGTTTCTACGCGTGGTCAGCACGAATCAGGTATTAGTTAGGACCATGTATATATATATATATATATATATATTTATATATATATATGTATACTCACACACACACACACGCACACACACACACATATATATATATATATATATCGAATTACCACTCCAACGTGCATTCACGCACTCAAGAGATACGGACAACTCAATGAGCTTGTTGCCAATGAAGCGCTTTATTTTTCAGTTTTCGTTGCAGTCGATCATGACGCGTTTCGGCCAACGCAGTGGCCTTGGTCACATGATCGCGTTACGTGTAAGTGACTCATTTATTGGATATTTACCTATCATGTGACACCATGACTGCAACTTAGTAGAAATAGACGACATACTGTGGCACGGGTGATTGCGGGCTACAAAAGAGATATATATATAGTGCTAATGCTTGATCATAGCGAATGCTAATTGCCGTACCGCTTGTATACAGATATGCATTAAAGATGTCAATGAATTCGCAAAAAGTATACATATATTACCATCATAAAAGCAAATAATAAATAAAATACACAAATGTAATTACTTCATATGCTAAAATGGCAGATAAAAGCAATACTAAAATGCATAAAGGTATACTGAGAAATACATAATTTTGTAAACAATCACCTCATTGGCACCTAAAAAAACAAATTTCAATAAATAAGTCAATTAAATAACATGTGCAAATACTGTAATGTAAACATAGTTATATAAAATTCATTGACTTAGAAAAGTTAGAATCATTCATGTAGACGTCAAATCTAAAGTGCTGTGCTTAGGTGTAAAGTGCAAAGCTTGGTGCAAATATCTAAGGTGTCTAAAGTGCATAGATAAAAGATAAAGATGAAAAAATGAATGTAACTGGCTGTAGAAGGAACTAAATAGGAAACAATGTATATATACAGATGTAAGATAAATACTAAAACTCATTTTCAAATGTGTAAGGGAGCCCCCTTGCACTACAGTACTTATGAGCTAAAACCACCTCTAAAAACATGTCATCCTAAATCTTGTACATGGTTCCACCATAAATTTTAGATATGTATGCAGATAGACGATGGTAACAACAATGGCCGTTGGACGTTCAATGAGTGGCATAAAGTTACAGATAATTGTGTAAATCTTCACATAAATTAAGACCCTGAGGAGACTTGTTATCGAGTTTAACTATGTATTTAGATTCTAGTTGTCTTAACTTTTTTTCTCGATTGCCTCCTCGTTTGTTGGCTGGTACAGTGTCGATCACATAATATTGGAGACAATTAAGGTTGTTATTATGTTCAAATTTGATGTGTCGAGCCACAGGGTATGCAGGGTCTGAATTTACAATAGCACGTAGATGCTGCAATATACGAGCATATGCCTGTAGCTTGGTGCTTCCAACGTAACGTAACCCACAGTTACACTGTAAAACGTAAACAGCATATTCTGTTCGACATGTGTAATGACCTTTTAGTTTTACTGGTGTGTTGGAGAAGGCCGTAGAATACGTAGTAGTGTTAACTCCAAATTTGCATGCACAACAAGTGCTGCACTTGTAGAAACCTTTTCTTGGTGATAGCCAGCTGGTTTTACTATTACATTCTGGGCTGGTTTTCACTAGGTCATCATGCATGGAGTATGCTTTACGGAAAGTAAGATTAGGTCTTTTAGGCAATATTTGCTTAAGAGTAGCATGAGTCAGCACAATGGGCATTGTGCATTAATGATGGCTTTAATAATATTGGCCTGTTTGCTGTAGTTGGTAATAAGCCTACACTGAGCAGTTTCTGAGTCATTGGATACAATGTTCTCAGATGAGGTGTAATTTGTAGGAGTTTCTGATGTTGCTACTCTATTCTTGCTACTTAACAGCAACTGTCTATCTTTGCTGTTTGCTTTTTTTAAAGCTATGTCCAATTTAGTAGGATTGTAGCCTCTTTCAATAAACATCTGCTTATCTGCGCTTTGATGGAAATCTAAGGCCTCATTGGAACTGCATGCTCTCCGAATGCGTAAAAACTCTCCGTAAGGTATGCTAGTGATAGTATGCTGTGGATGGAAACTATTAGCGTGTAATAATGTGTTTCCAGCAGTGGGTTTCCTATAAAGACATGTCTCAATTAGGCCCTCCTTGATATATACAGTAATGTCCAAGAAGTTGGTAGTGCTTGGGTCAATATGTGCAGTAAAATTTAAATTCATGCGATTACAGTTAATATTATTTGCAAAGTTTTCAGCCTGGATCTGCGTTCCCTTCCAATTTATAAAAACATCATCTATATATCTCCATCATTGTACTACATGCTTGGCCCAAGCAAACCTATGTTCAACCTGTAGGACATGCTCCTCCCACCAACCTACGTGGAGACAAGCGTAGCTGGGGGAGAAGCATGCCCCCATAGCTACACCTTGCTTTTGTTGGAAAATATTATCATCAAATGTGAATACATTGTTACACAAGCACCATCTAATCATTTTGAGCAACATGATGTTATGTTTATACTTAGAAATCGGTCTTTTTTTCAGGAAGAAATCGACTGCATTTAATCCGTCTTCGTGCCTGATGCTAGTATATAGGGCGGTTATGTCTAAAGTGAGGAACAAGTATTCATTGGACCAGGTCTGTGTACTCAATTTGGAAAGGAAATCATTGGTATCACGTATGTACGTAGGGAGGTTAGTAACATGTTCCTGTAAATAATAATCAACATACCTACTGGTGCACTCAAAGATACTGTTTTTTGCGGAAATGATAGGTCTTCCTGGAGTTGGGCTGACCCCTTTATGAACCTTAGGAATAAAATAGATCGTGGGCGTCATGGGGAATTCATTGTTTAAAAAATTGAATTCGTCTTTTGATATTAATCCCTCTCTTTTCCAGGAAGTAAGGTCATCTTTATAGTTCTTACTGATCTTTTTCACCTCCGAAGCACTAATTGTTTTATAACATTCTTGGTTATTGAGATGCCAGTATGCCTTCGCTTTATAATCATCTTTACCCCACAGTACAATGTTTCCGCCTTTGTCGGATTTGTTTATGACCATGTCGACTTGTTTTTAAGTTTGGCCATAAGTTGGAAGTACTGCGTTGTACGGTAGTTAAAAGTTTTTTCTTGTCTTTTAGATCTGCGGTAGAGATTTTTCAATTCGTCAGTCACTCTATCGTGGAATATGTCTACCGCATCACGGGGCATAACCGGCACAAAAGTAGATGGTGCTTTGAAGGGGCTCCGCCCTGGCGCCGAAATCTTAACTCCTTCATTGTCTGCTATATTCTGAGTGCTAATATCTGACATGTTGATATTATTTTGCTCTTCCCGTAATGCATATAACGTTGTTAGCAAGGGTATTTCGTCAACCGTGAGCCCAGTATTGGGCACCTGAGTAGATGGATCCTTTGTTTTGGTGGCATGTTTTTTGATCGTAAAAAACGTTGCTAATTTGAGCTTTTGAATGAATTTATATACATCGATGCGGGTTTCACTATAGTTGAAGTTACTCTCCGGGCAATAACTTAATCCCAAGGCCAGTAGTTGTTTTTCTGCCTGGTTCAGCTCGATGTTGGTCAGGTTAATTATGGTTTTATCAATTGAGGTTAGCGATGTTGCCAAACTTTCCTCTGTTGCCCCCTTCCTTTGGAGCCTGAGGCATTTGCGCCTTTCGCGTCTCGGGATGTTTCTTTTTTGTTTAGTGCTGCATTTGTATTCCGCGGTCGTAATGTCTGTTTCCGCTGTTCCCTGATAAAATCCATTTCTTCAGCATATGTTAGGGGGCCCATACTTGGTCTTGAATTAGATGCAGATTCCCCACTACGTTCTGATTCTGTGTCACTGGGAATTGTATGGGGCCTGGAGCTTAACAGCCCCAAGACTAAATGCATGTTCTTCTCTAACTGAGACATGAGCACTGTAAGAGATCCATGCTAGTGGGTGAAAATCCTATAGAACTGGTTCTCTACTTTGATTATCTGGTCATAAGACTTACCCCTAACCTGAGCTGGGTCTCTCAACTTGAGAAGTCACATCTAACTCTAATTCAGCATACCACAAGTATTGCCAAAATCCATAGACGGACAACATCAAGAAGGTCGGCCCCAGCATTAGAGATTTATAACATCAAGGCTCTGGGGGCGGTAATGTATGAGGTGGAATTGTGAGGATGTTCGAGTATAAATAGTATAGTAAAAGTCGAGTACATGTTTATAAGATCCATATTTAATCTCCCTATGAGCACTCCACTGACCCGTGTTTACCTGGACTTGTCCCAAAGGAGGATCTCAAATAAGATAGAATGTAGACTCCTAACCTTCTGGCATCAGTTGTGGTCTACCCAAGCTTAGGAACTGTATCGGGTGTGCCTACAAGATCTAATGACTTCCAATTGTGTGGCTGACTTTGAGATTGATTAGGGCACTCTTACGAAAAGTGAAGCTGGAAGCCTATTGGACCTCACCAGAGAGAATGTGTTTAATCTCTAGAGTTAGGGTAAAAGAAATGTATTGGGCGCACACAACTGTGGAGAATGTGACCAAGTGCTAGGGACAGCTTTTACTAGCCTTCATAGATTTTAAATCTTGCTCACTGTTCGGCCCTACCATTGATAAAATTGTCCCGGCTGTTGCTGGGAAAATGTATCTTCAATTTAGATGCAGATCCTTTGGGGGCCAGAAACCTTCATACTTATTTTATTCTATTGCCCTTGTTATAACAATCTACAGGTAAAGTGGATAGTCCCCCTGTGCAGAAAACGTTGGTACTAGGCAGCATCTAGAAGCTTATAGAATACTTAACACGGATACAAGCAGAGTTGTGGTCTTTGGTATGGCTAAATATTTGATGGCTATATGGATCAGGCGTTCGAAAACTTTCCTAAGAAAAGCGACCAATTGATGTAGAACCTGCAAATGTATTAATTTGCCTCATCAGCCCATGCATTGTTTTATGTTTTATTAGTCTGGGCCCCTCATTCTGAGGGAACCCAACACAATTGATCTATCACTCAGTTCATAGCTGGAAATATATTTTGCAGCTATGGCGTTGGAGAATGACCAATGGCATCCCACACTGCTACACTTGGGGGGTGCCGTCATTCACAAACTGGGGAAGCCTGTTGTGGAAGCTGGACCACCTTCCACATACACTGCATTGAAACAGTGTATGTGAAAGGTGCACACTTTGAGCTGCTAGCAAATCCTGATTAAGAGCAGTTCCTGCTGCACCAAGTCCGGCAGCTGCCTGAGTAGTCAGTGAATAGCATCTGATGTAGAGGCATACAAATCATTGTTGATATTTGGACTCACTTGCTGTGTCTAAACACTTGGTTGATCGTTTTTTGCTTTTTGAGCGAATCATATTTGCGAGCGAAAGTGAACACTTGCCCCTGTTCATAATCATTTTTATCGCGCGCAAATTTGTATGCCTTTCTATTTTTGATTACATCTTCTTGTTTTTTCAGGTGCTCTTTCATTTCCTTAATGCTTTTTTCAATGGAGTCCTTGTTATTGGGATTTGTGAGTTTTTCCAAATCATTGTATATGCGTGCAATGTCTGTCATATTCGTATCGCTGTCTATTTTAGCATATTTAATGAGTAAACATGCTAACCGCATTGAATCCTCTACATTGCTCTCCGCCCATTCCTTTAGGAGAAGCAGATTTGGCTCTCGAAGCTGGGGGCAAGCATGATACGCAGGCCTCTTGGAACCCGCCCAGCTTCCTGATATTTCTCCAAAGATTTAACTTCCCACCATTTGGTGAGTTCGCTCCTGCTGTTTTTTTCAAGCGATTTTAATAAACCTTTTACATCTGTACTGTGATCTGAGTCAATTGTATTTCGATTGCTGTTTTCATTTACTTTAGGTAAATTGGTAAAAAGTTCCTCTGCTGCCATTTCTCTCTCCCGTAACGCCTCGTCCGACATTACACCTGGGATATAACTGTTTTTTCTCTATATATATATTTGACAACACGAAGACAATCACTCGCGCTCTCAGAGACCACAATCAGGATCAGGAAAAAGAATGATTTATTCCGTCATAAATCAACGTGTCTCAAAAACAATTTCTTTCTCTTCAATGGCGACATATACAGACAAGCCCTTGGCACTGCCATGGGAACATGTTTTGCGCCCAGCTTTACGAACTTGATCCTAGGGGCATGAGAGGAGGAGCTTAGACAAGACACCAACTCAAAAATGATTTTGGCAAAGTCGTTTTATGGCTAAGGTATATCGATGACCTCTTCATGATTTGGAGAGGTACGGTTACCGAAGCTGAAGACTTTATACACAAACTCAACAACAACAGTCGCAATCTAGTACTGATTAGTAATATCAGTCACAATACTGTTGAATTTCTTGACATCAAGGTTGAAATTGTCAATAACACCTTACACACTAGGTTGTTTAGGAAAGCTACTGCAGGCAACAGTCTGCCCCATGCTTTGAGCAGTCATCCTGATTGGCTAAAGTGGAGTATTCCTTATGGAGAACTACTCAGAGCGAAGCGCAACTGCAGCTCAGAGGAATCGTTCTCCAAGGAACAAGATACCATGCTTACCAGATTCGCTGAGAGAGGTTATCCAGATTGGGTCCTACGTAGGGCAACAGAGAAGATCAAAAACATCAGTAGGAAGACCATCCTGGACACCAGTGACAGTGTAGAAGAAAGTGAGAACACTACTAGAGTCATCCTGACCTTCAATCTCATGTACTTTGTGCAAAATACGTAATAAGGGGTCCAAGTAAGATGCAACGCTCCAATACCTGACCAGTCTGCACTATATAAAACTGCAAAAAAACTAAAAATAAAAAGTGTTTTGCACACTTCTGACATTGGGCTATATGTGGGCTACATCTGGGTGATATTTGTGCTACATTTGGGCTCTTTTTTCTCTGGTGGCCATCTTGGGAGACTTATTGTTATGAAGTTTCCTAATTTCCTCATTCACTGCTGTCTCCTCAGTAGGAAATGCTTTCAGTTTTTTACTTTGATTCCATCAAGAAGGCATTCAGATGTGAAACACATTTGCCATAAATTCAGAATGTTAGCACTCTAGGTGCTCATTAGACCACTGTAATAAAGCTACTGCTCACCAGGGAGTTAACTGGAAGTCTACTGCTGGTATTGAAAGTGATTGTTTCAGTCTGCATGTCAGAACTTTCTAATGAAATAGAAGAGGATTTGAGATCTCACTCAAAACATGCCCTAATTTTTCTTTCTGCAGCACTAACCATAATTTCTATGGCAAAATGAATCCCCTCATTTTGTTCCTTTTTAAATTAAATGTTTTAAGTGTTACCAGTTTATTCCAATCAAGATGGCTTCAGGTGTGCCATAATTTTGTCATAAGTAAGACTGTTAGCACTCTAGTTGTTCTTTAGAACACTCTGGGAAGCTGCAGTAGAACACAAAGGAATCAACTGACAGGCTGCTCCTGTTGAAAAATAACAGGAAGATATTTGAGATCTCACTTAAAACATGTCCTAATTTTTCTTTCTACAGCACTAACCATAATTTCTATGACAAAATGAACCCCATCATTTTGTTCCTTTTTAAATTAAATGTTTTAAGTGTTACCAGTTTATTCCAATCAAGATGGCTTCAGGTGTGCCATACGTTTGTCATAAGTAAGGCTGTTAGCGCTCTAGTTGTTCTTTAGAACACTCTGGGAAGCTGCAGTAGAACACAAAGGAATCAACTGACAGTCTCTGCCCTTGTTGGATGTACATGTTTTACTGAGAATGTCAGACTTCATTCTCACATGACTGAGAAAGATAATGTGAATTTACAGAAAATATGCTCTCATTTTAGCTTCTGGAGCACTTTCCAAACCTCTATGGGACAAGCATGAAAAAAGAGTTTTCTCTCAAACATGATTCATGATATCCCAGCAGAAGGTTTTTCACAGGGTAAAATCACCTTAGAACACACCACAATTCCTAAAATTAGTATGGTACCATCAACAAATGAATTATAATGTAACTAAAGTCTGTTATCACCCTTTATAGTTCTCCTTTTGGTGACCCTCAAAATCTCCCAGGGCTTATCAATCTCAAAATGCACCACAATGCATTTCAATGGGGTGCTATCATGTACATTGGTCCCAAGATGGCTGCCAGCAATTTCAGGATGAAGTGCTAACAGCCAATCAGATCTCACCATGAGATGTGTGGTTAGGCTCCGCCCAGATATCGATATTTTTTCTTTTTCTAATTTCTCAGCAACTACTGAACGGATTTACACCATTTAACAAAAAGGACTCTTTGTGAACCAAGACCTACCTTTTTGCAAAATTTGGTGTAATTCCGTTCAGCAGTTCGGGCTGTAGCTTTTTCTAAAGTTTCCTATGGAAAAATACATGGGGAAAACATGTTTTGGGACCCCCCTTTTTTCTCGGCCCCCGCTTGGCGAATCACCCCAAAACTTTCAAGACAGGAGCTGACCGGAGCTAATCACTAGTTTTGAAAATTTCGCGAAGATTCGTCAATTGGTGCCAAAGTTATTCGGAAAACAAAAAACGCTTTTCCTATGGAAACTAGGTCCTAACTATAACTACCTACTGGCGACTGCCAGTAGGTAATATATATATATATATATATATTCACTGAAAAAACCATAGGTTTCAGGCACGTTATAGTTAGAAATTAGCATTTAAAAACCTTACAAATTCACTGAAAAACCATAGGTTTTAGGGACAGTTATAGTTACTTGGACATTGCACTCGTACAAAACCCGTGAAATTCCCCCGTTATAGTTAGTTCAGCTAACTATAACTCACGCCCCCGCAATGCACTGCTGATGACGTCACATATTACATCACTCATGACATGGTCAGTGACATCACTGATGACATCACTGATGACATCTCAAATGACATCACTGATGACATCTCAAATGACATCATCCAGTGACTGTGTGTTTCTGTAAAGTTTAAATATGTTTAATATATATAGGGAAAGGCGTATTGAAGAATGAGTGGGTGTATAAGTGTCTGAATGGATGATTTAGTAGGTGCATGACTAACTGTATAAGTGAGTGATTAAACGTATCTTACTGAATGCATGGGTTAGTGACTAAACTGGGTGAATGTCTGTATCCGTCTGTCTGTTGCTGTGTAAGTGGCAGCATGGGTTTGTGAATAGCTACATGCGTGTCTATATGAGTTATTGATTGGTTGTCTGAGTATCTGTATGTGTGCCTGAGTGTTTGTGTGGGTGGGGTGTGTGCGACTTTGTGCATAGATGTGTGAGTGGGTGATTCACTGGGTATATGGTTTCAAGAGTGCATCTGTGATAGACTGTATGGGTGGGTAAGTGTGTGTAAGAGTGTGTTAGTGAGTGAATGTTTGTCCCAGTGGTACATGTGTGAGTAACTACGTATGTGAAAGGCAGTATATATGTGTGTTGGAGTATATAAATAGCTATAAGCAGAGTGTGTGATTGTGAGAGTGACTGTATGGATGAGTGTGTGCTTGTATCAGAGATTGCATAAGAGCGTAAGAATGTGCTAGTATTTGTATGAGTAAGTGAGCTGGTGTGTGTATAACTGTATAGGTGAGTAAATGGGTGTGTGCTTAATTTTTACATGACTGACTAGGTGTGTGAGTACCTCTATGGATGAGTGGCGGTGTGTGAGTGTTTATATAGGTGTATGAGTGCATATAATAGTCCTGTACTGAGTGATTATAAGTATGAGTGACTGTACGGGTGAGTGAGTAGATGTGTGTGTGTAGACCTAAGAATCAGTGAGTGTGTATATAGAAATTGGTGTTGGAGTGTCTATGGTTCTGACAATGGCAGTCTGTAATTTACAGTGGGTGTATCAAAAGTTATATTAGGGTGTGAGAAGATGCATCAAATTATCACATGGATGATGTCATGAGTGATGTCATTTGAGATGTCATCAGTGATGTCATCAGTGATGTCACTGACCATGTCATGAGTGATGTAATATGTGACGTCATCAGCAGTGCATTGCGGGGGCGTGAGTTATCGTTACCTGAACTAACTATAACGGGGGAATTTCACGGGTTTTGTACGAGTGCAATGTCCAACTAACTATAACTGTCCCTGAAACCTATGGTTTTTTCAGTGAATTTCAAAGGTTTTTTAAATGCTAATTTCTAACTATAACGTGCCTGAAACCTATGGTTTTTTAGTGAATTTCAAAGGTTTTTTAAATGCTAATTCCTAACTATAACATGTCTGAAACCTATGGTTTTTTCAGTGAATAACAAAGGTTTTGTAAATGCCAATTTTTAAATATATTAATTGTTATTTTTATTTTTTTCATACTGATTTACTACATTTTTTTAAACTATTTATTTTTAGATATTTTATTTTTTAAATTACATTGTAATTACATTATACATTACATTACAAAATATAGTTTCTCTGAATGAATGAATTTACTTTAAATACTTTGCAAATAGGCAATAGACTTTTAAGTACAGTAGTTACAGTTGTTGCAAAGGGCAACACAATTTCAAACACAATGCAACATTGAGCTCAATGTGAATTTCAAGTTAAATGCAATTAGTTACTTTATGGATTACTTTTCTAACCACAGGACTGGATCCTAGATTCAGTCCTGGGACATCTCCTGTAAACAGTTGAGTAAAAGCGTTTTGGTCACAGTAGTGATTTTTAAGGAATATTATTGTATTTTAAAAGTTGACACAAAACTTTTTCACATAGAATCACCAATGTTATCCTATGGGAGGAAATTCACTTAGCAGGTAAGTAGTGTTATCGTTACTTTTTCTTACTCAGTGGTGGATCCTGGATCCAGCACTGGTGCATCTCCTGTAAACAGTTGAAAGAATGCGTTTAAGTCATACAGGCGATTTTTAAGGAATATTTGTAGTTTGTGAAAATCGACACTTTGAAACTTTTCTGCTGAAAACCAGACAATGGATTCCTATGGAAGGAAATACAAGTTATTGGTAAATACGGTTAGAATTACTTTTCAGGGTCAGTGCTGGGCTAAAAGATGCAGCACTGGGTTCTCTCCTGATAACAGGTGAGTAAATCGGAATTCGTAGTTCGGCTGATTTGAGAGGAATATTATAAAGTTCCAAAACTCCACACTTAGAAGAATTTCCAAGTGAAACCAGTCAATGTTAGCCTATGGAAGGAAATTCAAGGTACTAGCAAGTACGGTTAAAATTACTTTTCAGGATCAGTACTGGGCTCAAAGATGCAGCACTGAGGTCTCTCCTGATAACAGGTGAGTAAATCGGAATTCGTAGTTCTGCTGATTTTAGAGGAATATTTGTATGTTTCAAAAATCGACACTTAGAAACTTTTTCAGCAAAAAGCAGGCAATGTTATCCTATGGAAGGAAATTCAATTTACTGGTAAGTACGGTTAGAATTATTTTTCAAGCTCAGTGCTGGGCTAAAAGATGCAGCACTGGGTTCTCTCCTGATAACAGGTGAGTAAATCGGAATTCGTAGTTCGGCTGATTTTAGAGGAATATTATAAAGTTCCAAAACTCCACACTTAGAAGAATTTCCAAGTGAAACCAGTCAATGTTAGCCTATGGAAGGAAATTCAAGTTACTGGTAAGTACGGTTAAAATTACTTTTCAGGATCAGTACAGGGCTCAAAGATGCAGCACTGAGGTCTCTCATGAAAACAGGTGATTAAATCGGAATTCGTAGTTCTGCTGATTTTAGAGGAATATTTGTATGTTTCAAAAATCGACACTTAGAAACTTTTTCACCAAAAAGCAGGCAATGATATCCTATGGAAGGAAATTCAAGTTACTGGTAAGTACGGTTAAAATTACTTTTCAGGATCAATACTGGGCTCAAAGATGCAGCACTGAGGTCTCTCCTGATAACAGGTGAGTAAATCGCAATTCGTAGTTCGGCTGAATTTAGAGGAATATTTGCACAATGGTGAAGGAAGGGGGTGGGGCCTGAGGTGACATGTCTGCAAACACGCCCTGTGGCGCATTTTAAGTTGGAGAATTAATTCCTCCTCAATCCCGAGGGTCCCTAGGGGCCAACTAGCCCACCAGATACCTCCAGTATGCGCCAGAGAGCTGCATTGCAGAGAGGTGTTCAGAGGCCACGCCCTTTTTACAACACTCTGCAACGCAGCTCCGTGGCGCTTACTGGAGGTACCTGGTGGGCTAGTTGGCCCCCAGGGACCTCAGGATTGAAGGGGATTTAATTCCCCATCTTAAAACGTGCCACGGGGCCTGTTTGCACACATGTCACCTCAGGCCCGCCCTCCCTTCACCACTGTGCAAACGCGCCCGTGGCGCGTTTTAAGTCGGGGATTAACTCCCCTTGAATCCTGAGGGTCCCTGGGGTGCAACTAGCCCACCAGCTACCTCCATTAAGCGCCACAGAGCTGCGTTGCAGAGAGGTGTAAAAGGGGCGTGGCCTCAGAACACCTCTCTGCAACGCAGCCCCTGGCGCATACTGGAGGTTCCTGGTGGGCTAGTTGGCCCCCAGGGACCCCCAGTATTCAAGGGGAATTCGTTCCCCTCTGCAAACGCGCCAGGGGCGTGTTTGCAGAGTGCTGAGAAGGAGGCGTGGCCTCCGGCGCAATGCCAGATTTTTGGGGGGATTTTTTTTTAAAAGGGGCTGTGTGGCCCCTTTCTTTGTAATTATTTTGGGCCCTGGGGACCCCATCCCCCAGGGCCTGACCCCCTTTTATTTTATTTTTTTAAAAAGGTACGGGAAGGGGACCGCGTGGGTCCCCCTCCCGTGGCCAATTTCGACCGGGGACCCCATCCCCCGGGTCATTGCCACCTTATTTTTTTTTTTTTTTTCATGGAGGGGGGCTGCGTGGGCCCCCTCCTCAGGCCTTCTTTTGCCCCGAGGACCCCATCCCCCGGGGCAGGCCTTTATTTTTTTAATTTTATTATTTTTTTTTTTTTTTGGGGGGGAGGGGGCCGCGTGGCCCCACTCCCGGGCCACTACTTGCCCCGGGGACCCCATCCCCCGGGGCTGGCCCTCTACGTTGGGGACTGTGGGGGGGTCCCCAATCCCCCCACGGTCCCGCCGGCTGCCCGCGTCCCTGGGAGCCGGCATTGCTTTTCCACATGGGGAGCTGCTAAGATGCAGCTCCCCGTGTGGAAAGCAATCATCTTGGTTTTTGGAAGAGAGAGCAGGTTTCTGCTCTCTCTTCCAAAAACCAAAGCAGTTTGCTATGGCAGACGGGAGCCGCGAGGCTCCCGTCCTGCCATAGCAAACTACAGTGTCCCGGGGGTAGGCACCGCGGGACACTGCAGGAGCCAGCCCTGGGGGGTGGCGGTCCCCAGGGCCATCACAGGCTCCAGGAGGGGGCCGCGCGGCCCCCTCCCTTGAAGTGCACAGCCCCGGGAGGTGGTGGTCCCCGGGGCTTGGGGGTCCAAAACGGACCCCCATTTTAAATTTGTTAGTGCCCCGGGGAGGTGGCGGTCCCCGGGGCGTGTGGGGGGACTGGAGCCCCCCCACACAGGTCATAAAAATTTAAAAGAAGAAGCCCCTGGGGGTGGCGGGCCCCGGGGCTGCAAGAGGGCTGAGAGCCCTCCCGCACCATTTTTTATTTAAAACCCCGGGGGGTGGTGGTCCCCGGGGCTTGGGGGGCCTTAGAGGCCCCCCCATAAAAACTAAACCCACCCCCGCATGCCCCCGGGACTTGGGCCACCCGGGGGCAAATTAGCATCGAAGCGCGGGAGACCGCGCTTCGATTTTTTTTTTTATCGGCGAGATCCCTAAGCGCATCCCGCCGATTTAAAAAAAAAAATGCTTTTTTCTGCCTAGGGGGTCCTTTTGGGACCCCCTGAGCAGGCCTAGGGGGTCAGGGCGTTTCTACCCTGCCCCCTTTTTGCGCTTTGCGCACTTGTTTCTGTCCCTCGGTTCTACCGAGGGACAAAATGGCTGCCAACACTTCCTGATTTGGAGTGTTGACAGCCACTTCACAGCCAATTAGCATGCAGCTCGTGATCGGGAGGGTACGCGGACCCTACTCGGCCATAGATATATATGTGACTTTACTTTTGATTTTCTCAGGAACTACTGAACGGATTTACACCATTTAAGCAAAAGGCACGACACTGAACCAAGGGTTACTTCTTTGCCAAATTTGGTGTAATTCCGTTCAGCAGTTCGGGCTGTAGCTGCGACTAAAGGTTTTTATGGAAATATGAATGGGGAAAATGCGTTTTGGGACCCCCCTTTTTTCTCGGCCCCCGCTTGACGAATCACCCCGAGACTTTCAGGATAGGAGTGGACCGGAGCGCCCCAACAAGTGTGAAACTTTCGCGAAGATTCGTCAACCGGTGCCAACGTTATTTCAAATAGAATGTTGCGGATTTCCTATGGAAAATAGGTCCTAACTATAACTATCTACTGGCGACCGCCAGTAGATAATACATATATATATATATATATATATATATATATATATATATATATATATATATATATATATTACCTACTGGCAGTCGCCGGTAGGTAGTTATAGTTAGGTTCATGTTTCCATAGGAAAAGCTTTTTTTGACTTGCCTATAACTTTAGCAACGTTTGACGAATCTCCACAAAATCTTCCCACAAAAGTGTGACTCCTGTTGCACATGGAAAGATTCAGTGGGATTTGTGAAGCAGGGGCTGAGAAAAAAGGAGTTGAAAAAAGGGTGCATTTGTCATGTTAATTCTAATAGGAACCTGTCAACACGACTACAGCCTGAACCATTGAATGGAATTACACCAAATATGGCAGAAAGGTAGGTGTTGTTGCGCAAATTGTTCTTTTTGTTATTTGGTGCACATCTGTTCTGTAGTTGTTGAGAAATTTAGGAAGAAAAAGATAGATATATCTTTGGTCGTGAAGCCTTCATTAAAAAAAGACGAATTCGTGGAGGGAAATGCACTGCTCTGATTCCCTGCCAACACTTCCACCAGGAAATGTTGGCAGCCATCTTAGGACTCGGCTTCACCGAGTCCCCCCCAGAAAGGGAAAATAAAGAAAAGGGGGCAGGATAGGAATACCCTGACCCCCAAGCCAACCCCCTGGGACCCCGCCACGGCATAAAAGATTAATAAAAATAAAAAAATCCTGTGCTTGCTTTTAAATAACTGCTGGATGGGCCAGGTCCCAGGGGTGTATAATAGATGTAGGAGGGGGGTGAAGAGGGCCCCCCTCCCAGGGCTTATCAATGCCTCAGGTACCACCACCTCCCCAGGGCACTCTTTATTATGTATGCGGGTGGGCCCACTGGGCCTGTCCGCAGGCCCAGTGACCGCCACCTCCTGGGGCTAAATACAATAATATGGGGGCCTCGCAGACACCCCTTCCCCAGGGACAGCCACCTCCCCGGTGCTAATTTCTATAATATGAGGGGCCTCGCAGACACTCCTGCCCTGGGGACCACCACCTCCCCAGGGCAGGCTCTTTGTCAAGGTCCCCCTTCCTGGAGCTGTACATGGACCTGGGCACCGCCACCCTCCAGGGCCGGCCTCACCACCCTCTGGCTCCAGCAGTGTTGGTGTCCACCCTAGGGACATTGCAGTTTCCTATGGCATGGTTGGAGCACTGCTCTGCCGGGCCATAGCAAACCTGCTATGCTTTCAGCAAGCAAGATCAGAAATTGCTCTTGCTTGCTGAAAGAGGAGCATGTCTGTTTCCCTGCCCACTGCCAAGCGAGCAGGGAAACAGATACATTGCTTTGAGGTGTGGGGAGCTGCATGTTAGCAGCTCCCTGTGTCTCAAAGCAATGCCGGCTCCATCAGGAGGCGGGGCACCAGCAGGGGCCTTCAAGCTCCCCCCGCGGTCCCCAACCTGAAAAAACGAGGTGTCCTGGGTAGGACCAGGACACTCAGTGCTGAGGCCAGCTCCGGAGGATAGGTTCCCTTGGGGCCAAAATTGGCCTTGTGAGAGGGACTGCGTGGTCCCCCTCCCTTGTAAAAAATTAAAAATAATAATAAACTAAAATAAAGGGTAGGTCGTGGGGGATAAGGTCCCCAGGACCAAAACTGGCCCAGGGAAGGGGGCCACGCAGCACTCCCTCCTATTATTTTACGAAAACAACACAAAAAAATAAAGGCCGGGTCCGAGGGATGGGTTCCCTGGAGCCGATATCAGCCCAGGGAAGGAGGGCTACACAGCCTACCCTTGCCATAGGAAAAAAAAGATTAAAAAACCTAGCAACTCGCAGGAGGCCTGCCCCCTTTCTCCACCACTCTGAAGATGCACCTCCTGGCGTGCTGCTGGTTGGGGATGAAGTCCCTTTGGGTGCTAACAGTCCATAGGGGCCAACAAGACCTCCTGTTACCTCCAGTAAGTCCCACACAGTAGTATTGCTGAGAGGTGGTTAGAGGCCACACCCCCATTCTCCACCATTCTGCAAATGCACCTCTCAGAGCACTGTTGGTGGGAGGATGACGTTCCCTTGCCTCGTGAGGGCCTCAGGACTAAAGTGGACTTCTTCCCCCAAGCAGCAGTGGTGGACAAAGGGGGAGTAGCCTCTGATGATCTCTCAGCAATCCCGCTGTGTGGGTCTTACTGGAGGTAACAGGAGGGCTAATTGGCCCTCAAGGACCCCCAAGAGCCAAGGGGACTTCATCCTCCAACTAGTAGAGTGCCAGTAGGAGCATTTTCAGAGTGGTGGAGAAAGGGTGCATGGTCACCAAAAACCTCTCAGCAAACCCACTGTGTGGGACTCACTGGAGGTAACAGGAGGGGTAGTTGGCCCCCAAGGACCTTCAATATCCAAGGGGACTTCATTCCCCTACTAGTAGTGCACCAGGAGGAGTGTTTGCAGAGTGGTGGAGAAAGGGGGCGTGGGCTCTGAAGACCTCTTAGCAATCCTGCTGTGTGGGACTTACTAATCCCACACATCAGGATTGCTAAGAGTTCTTCAGAGGCTAAACCCCCTTACTCTACCACTCTGCAAACATGGCTCTTGGCGCACTACTGGTTGAGGGACAAAGTCCACTCTACTCCTGAGGGACCTTGGGGGCCAAGTAGCCCTCCTGGTACCCCCTGTAAGTCCTACACAGTGGGATTCCTGAGAGCTGGTTGGAGGCCCAGCCCCCTTTCTCCACTACTCTGCAAATGCCATTACTACTTAAAAAAAATAGAAAATTGCTGAAAAAAAGAAAGGTTACAGAAACATTGTAGTTAGGAATTAGCATTTAAAAAACCTTTGAAATTCACAGAAAAAAACAAAGGTTACAGGGGCGTTATAGTTAGGAAATGGAATTAGAAAAACCTTAGAAATTCACTGAGAAAAAAAAAAGGTTACAAGGACATTATAGTCAGTCGCAGATTTCACTCATATAAAACAAGGAAATTCAGCACTTATAGTTAGCTGAGCTAACTATAACTCTCGCCCGCATTGCATTGCTTAGGACCTCATATATTACATCACTCATGACATGGTCAGTGATTTCACTGATGACATCTCAAATGACATTACTGATGATATTATCCACTTTACCACTCACATACCCACTCACACCCCCATACAACCTCTCGTACACCCACTCCCTCTCACACAACTGCTCACATACTCATTCACAGACCCATACCAGTACTCACAAAACCAATCACCCAACCATAGAGCCACTTCCACAACTGCTCGCTCATACTGCCACTCACATACCCACTAACTCACTCATACAGTCATTAATGCACCCACTCACTCACCAATTCAGCCACTCACATACCCTCTCAATCGCCCATACAGAAACTTACACAGTCACTCACCCATACAGGTACTCATACACACACACTCACCCATACAATCACAATGCAACTCACTCACCAATACAGCTACTCACACACCCACTCACTTACCCATACAGCTACTGACACAGCCACTAACTCACCCATACAACCAATCATAAACCCACACAACCACTTACATACCCATTCACACATCCATACAACCACTCACACACCCACTTACTTACCCTTACAGCCACTCACACTGACATTCACTCTCCAATACAGCCACTCACACCCACTCACTTACCTATACACCCACTCAAATAGCTACTCACTATATTTTTTGTTTATTCCCATAGTCCTATATTCTGTAATCTCCTCATTTTAAAATAGGAGAGCTAGATATTTACTCATCATTTTTGATTTTTAGGTCTGACATTAGCCGTAACATTTTAATGTTACTGTTAGGTTATTTCGATTTAAAAAGCACCCAAATCACCTGCAAAGGTATCCAGGCACTTGATTAGGTGTGTAGGCAAGTGGTCCCCACAGATGTATTCGAGGGGCCAGGTCTTCAGCTTCTTGTGAAACTCAAGTAGCGAGGGGGAGGCTCTGATGTGTTGTGTGTCGTTCCATGTTTTGGGTGCAATGTAAGAGAATGAGGGACTTCCTGCTCTGTTTTTGTGAATATGGGGGGGTGCAATTGAGAGTGAGGCTGAGCATAGGTGTCTTGATGGGTTGTAAAAGTCTATGCGGCTGTTGAGGTATGCAGGTCCCATATTGTTTAGGGCTTTGTAGGTGTGCATGAGAAGTTTGAATTGGCTGCTTTTGTGAATGGGGAGCCAGTGTAGCTTCCTTAGTTGAGGTGAGATGTGGGTGCAGCAAGGAAGTTTGAGTATACATCTTGCGGTGGATTGGTCTGAAGTCTGTTCAGGAGTTGTTTGTCGAATCCAGCATACAGTGCTTTGCCATAGTTGAGCCGCCTTGTGATGAGTGCTTTCAAAACAGTTCATCTGGTGTTCTATGGAAACCACTTGAATGTTTTTCGTAGCATTAATAGGACTTGAAAGCAAGAGGAGCTCACTGTGTTGACTTCTGCCATCATGATCAGCTTGCCGTCCAGGATGATTCCCTGATTTCTGGTGTGGTCAGTGGGTGTTGGTGTGGGTCTCAGTTCTGTCACCCACCAGGCGGTGTCCCAAAGGAAGTTCTTGTTTCCAAAGACCAGTACTTCAGACTTGTCATAGATCAATTACAAGCAGTTTGGTTTTCATCAATCCACTACCAGGATCATGCAGTTGATTAAATTGGTACTGGTGGTGGGTGTCTTGTCTGTCAGGGAGAAAATTAGTTGGGTGTTAGTCATTAAATAAAACTTTATTCGGACCTTAGGACATAAAAGTACACACAAGAAAAAGCATTTCATTCAATGTCACAGCAAGTATTATAAGTACAACATAAAACAGTAGACCTCTATAAAACATACCTTAAAATACAAAAAAAGGAAAACACTTCATGATTAAAATAAACTATGCTATTCTGCAACATTATCAGACTTAACTAAAACTTTATTTAGAGCACAGAGGGGATTCTGCACGAATATCAGCAAACCTAAACATCCAAATTTAAATGAAAGGGGAGGGATTGCACTGAGGGTTATCTATTTCCTACTCTCAGGGCAACGTTGATGAAATTTCCCACAGCCACACCTATCTCCATATTCTCTAGTTTTTGCAAATGTGTGAAGGCCTCCCTGTGGGAGATGGTTTTAAAGGAATGGAAAATAGGGGACAAACAACGTTTCCTGGCATGGGTGTCCAAAGTACAAAATACAATAAAGTGCACTGTGCAATTTTATTGTATGGGCATCTCAGGAATACAGACCAATAAAAAGTGCACACAATGAGGTAAGAAAAAGAGTCAGGGTGGGAGATCTCACAAAAACCCACAAATTCCCTTACATGTTACCTGACAAACCTTTTAAAATCCCCCGTATCACAATTTAAAAAATCTCATTTGCACATGTAATGTTCAAGAACCTTATCTCAACCAACAAACCGAGGGCTTGGTCACGATTTGTAATTCCATATTTGATAAAGATTGGTTTTAAAAATGCTTTCAGCTCATCTAAAAAAGACATAAGAAATCCAGTTAATTGTGTGCCCCATTACATTTTGTCTTCAAGCCACAAGTGCACAAACCTTGCTCATCTCTCATTACTGCTTTTATCTTCCTATCTGCATAACATGGATTTATCCCGACCCTAAATTTTAACACTGCAACCCTGAGCTTTGAGTTTGGTAGGGCTTCAATATATGGAAAACTGTTGTCATCGCTCCAACCTTTTAAAAGAAATTGAGTGGAGGATTTTCCCCTCATATAGTGCAAATCCTCTATAGCACAGTTAGATGCAAGAGTGCATAGCTCATGTTTAGAGATCCTCAGTCCTTGCTTCCACTGGTCTGGATTTAATGTCAGCCTAGTACAGAGCTCATTTAATATATTTTTTGATTGAATAGCCCATTTCAGTTCACTATTCTCAAAGCTCAGCTTTACAGGGTTGCTATATTTTGTGGGTGTCTTCCCTCATAAATCTCTGCCAAAACTTCAGAGTGGCTACCACCTCCAGATAGCTCCAGACTGTGAGCTGGCACTCTACCATTATGGATTGAACCGTAGATGAAAGTGGTAATTTCAAGATTCCAATCCACTTTGCCAAGATTAATACGTTCACCCCCTACAGGAACTGACGGCGGACCATTGCATTAAAAGCAGAGAATATGGGGCATAGCGAGGACCCTCCATACTTCCTGCTACACTGTTCTAAGCCCCATACTGAGGTCAATGCGGTTATTTTAATGTTTCAACATGGTCTCTCCAATTTAACTTTGTATCAAACCAAATGCCCAGGTATTTATATTTTTCATATATCACAAAATTATTTAAACAGGGGGTCCTAGGGAGAAATATTTAAAGACCAAACGGAATTTTATCCCCAATCTAAACCATTAATAACACAAGAAAAACCATAGGTCTATTAAAACTAAGCATCAGCAACAACAAGCTAGTCTGAATTGATTAAAGGAGTCCTCTTAAAGAGGATAGAATCCCATCACCCACCAAGGTGGTATGCTTCATCATTTGGGATCTCCTCTTAGTTGCAATCCCTAGTGCAACTAAGGGCTGCAACCTTCTCAACAGAGGAAGGGAGCTCACAGATGTTTTCAAAAGTAGTGTAAGATGGGATATACTATGATCCCAAAATGTGGAGCCTGAAATGTTTCCAATGTTGGAAACTGCATACGCACTGTTTTATTCTTGACACCAGGATAGCGCCTATTAAAATTGTTCTGTGTCCTGGTAGCCAATTTTAGAATCACTTTTTACACACACTTTTCACATGCACTGCAAACCATCACCTTTGTAAGTTCAAGAAAATTTTATTGAGAAATATAAAGGTGTCTATGAGAAAAACATAATAATAGTCTCACATCTGTACATTCAGAATAGGCGTATTAAGGTTAAGCAAATCGGACTTATAGATACAACATATGAGAAACAGTAATACAAATATGATCTGAGTAATAATAAGTTATGGAAAGTATTAGGAACAATTAGGAGATCAGGGGGGTTTAAGAACTTCCTGTTGTGATGGTTGTAGTTGGGGGAAGCCCTTGGCACTTACATCCAGAAATATTGTAATAGGTGACCACATATCTAAACGTTTCATTGCCAAGTTTATAGGGTAAACAAAAGTAGTGTCTAACCTGTGATTGTGACAAACAGCATACCACCAAGCTCTATAAGAAATTTTTGTGGAGTCTTTCCAATTAACAGTAATTTGTTGAAAAGCAACTGCTAATAATAAATCAATAATTTTAACATTGAGCAACATATCTTCCCAAACAGGTGAAAGGCTACCTAAGAAAACATTCACAAAGGAAAAGGGAAACTCTGTGCCAAAAATTAGGTTGATTTGAGCCCAAACTTGTTTCCAGAAGCTGCAAACAGATACGCATGAGAACAACATATGAAATAAATCAGCATTTGGAGATGAACATGTCCAGCAAACATCTGACACATTTGAAAAACTTTTACTTAAAACATGTGGTGATAATAAAAGTCTGTTGTATACAAAAAATAATGTTTGCGTTGTGTTTGCTGCTCTGGAGGATTTACGTAGCTTAATCCATAAATTCTTCCATAAAGAAATTGGCCAAGAAGCTTGAAAATCATGTTCCCACGTCTCTTCTATTTTGGATTTCTGCCTAATAATGTCATTACACTGTAAATAACTGTATATAGTGGAAGCTTTAGGTGTACTTTTTAACAGAGCATGCAACTGTGAGAAGGAGTCCGAATTGTTAGAGGTGGTAGACATGTTGGATATTTGGGTATATGTAGTCATCACAGCGTACTTTAAAAGATTGTATTTGCAGATGTATGAGGCAGGTAGGTTAAACAGCTGGCTAAGCGAGGGAAAAGATAAAAAAACTGATTGGGAGAATAACTGATGAACCCAAAGTAATCCTTTCTGCCTCCAAATTTTCCAATAGAAGGGTTTATTATGTATAAGTAAACTCTTATTATGCCAGATAGTTGAGTTGAGGAAGGAGTCTGTAGTGTTATGTATGGGGGGAAATGACGATTGGAGAAGTTTAGAGGTCCATTAATTTATGGGAGTAGAAAGGGTCTGTGGTTTGCGTGAGAAGGAAAGATATTCATGAAAGGAAAAGGGAGATAAAAAAAGACACTCAATTGAGGTCCATAAAGGGCAGTCGGCCGTGGGTTCGAGTAGCCAAAAAGATGCCTGGCGTAGATGGAATGCCTTCTGATACGCCCGGAAATCAGGAAAATTGACTCCACCTTCTGTTTTGGAACAAGATAGTCTTGTAAGAGACATTCTGGGTTTTTTATTGTTCCATAAGAAGGAAGATAGGATGGAATTGATCTTCTTAAATGTTTTAACAGGAATTGGGACTGGTATGTTGGAGATAGTGTATAAAACTATTGGCGTTAGCATCATCTTTATGGTGTCTAAGCGTCCCCACCAAGATAAGTAGAGGGGTGCCACTTAGCTGTTAACTCGGAAAGCTTTTGAATACATTTGTTCATGCATAGTGCTACTGTGTCTGAAATATAAGGTGTGATGTATAGCCCCAGGTACTTAATATGATTGGGACTCCATGTAAAGTTAGAAGCACTAAATTCTGGTTTAAAAGTGTATTTGGTTAAGGGCAAGATTTTGCATTTATCATTGTTTAGTTTATATCCCGAAATATGGGAATATGCTTGGACTTCAGATAGAAATGTAGGGATTGATTCACTAGGATTGGACATAAAAAGCAAGATATCATCAGCGTAAGCTGCAAGTTTAATATGGTAACTTGACAATTGGAGACCATGTAAATTTGGGTTTTGGCGTAATTTGGAGAGAAAAGGTTCCAGAGCCAAATTAAACAAGAAGGGAGACAAGGGACATCCTTGGCGAACTCCTCTGCCCAAATCGAAGAATGGGGAAATCAAACCATTAGCGCAAACTGCAGCACTAGGACTAGAATAGAGAAGCGAAACCAAGGATGTGAATTTAGGACCAAAGCCAAACCATTTAAGAGTGTAAAACAAATAAGTCCACTCAACCCTATCGAACGCTTTTTCCGCGTCTAATGCAATTGCAGCTAAAGATTTTTGTAGGCGGGAAGATTTGGACAAAACGTTAAAAAGAAGCCGTGTATTGTCTGTGATGAATCGTCCCTTGACGAAGCCAGACTGCTCCTTTCCCAACAAATTTGGTAGATAGGAATCTAATCTAATGGCTAATGCTTTAGAAAATATTTTATAATCGATGTTAACCAGGGAAATGGGCCTATAGTTTCTACAAAAACTAGGGTCTTTGCCTTCCTTGGGGATGAGACATATATGAGCTTCTGAAAACGATCCAGAAGAGTTATTAGAGGAATGAAAAAAAATCATTAAGGAGTGCACTTTGGGTAAGAGGAGTTTGGAAAAGTGGAGATAAAATTCAACGGTAAAACCATCCGGACCCGGTGCCTTATCTTTTTAAGATGTTGAAGTGCATTAAAGAGCTCTTGCCGTGTAATATCTGACTCTAGGGAGGATAAGTCTAAGGAGGAAAGTTGGGGCTTTAATATGTTAGAAAAAAATGTGATAGGGATTGATCAGTGGGTTGCGTTTCAGATGAGTATAGAGATTTGTAAAATAAGGAGAATTCATTTAAAATTTCAGCATCCTTAAATTTCAAATTTGAATTTGTGTCATGTATCGATTCTATATTTAATTTGTTCTGCCTGACTTTTAAATAATTGGCCAGTATTTTGCCAGCTTTATTTTTCCCTCCGTAAAACTTTGCACTGGACTTCAACAGGTATAGTGAGGCATCATCTGTCGACTTCTTATTAAACTGCAATTTAGCGTTTATAAGGGCTGCTAGGCAATCTTTCGATTGGGATGTATAGTAAGAATGTTCTAACTTCTTGATGTCATGGAGAATATTTTTAGTTTGTATACGTGCAATTCTGCGTTTCTTGGCAACAAAACCGATGATGAAGTCTCTCGCTGAGGCTTTATATGCATCCCATATAGTTGAAAACGGCATGTGCTCAGTTTGATTGAGTTCAAAATATTCATTAAAAAAGTAGTGAAGGAGGCAGTGAACTCTGGGTTTAAGAGGAGGGTATTGTTAAAACGCCATCGTCTGGGGGTCAGAGATTTAGGTAAAATGTCGATGCCAACTGAAACAGGAGCATGATCCGAAAGTAGAATAGGACCAATTTCTGCATATGTAAGTGTTTGTGAGATATTGTGGGAAACAAAGATATAGTCTATTCTTGATTGGGTATGGTGGGAGGGGGAATAGAAAGTATATTCTCTGGTCGTCGGATGACACAGTCGCCAGGCATCTAGGAGTTTATGTTGAGTAATAGTGTGAGTAAAGGATTTGTGTGGTTTGTTAGGAACAAAGGGAGATCTAGAGTTTCTGTCAACAAATGGGTCAAAAACCTGATTACAATCACCAGCTAATATAAAATTATCTGACATGGAAAGTGAAATTTGCTTGGCCAATGCGGACCAAAAGAGGGTTCACCACATGTGGGGGCATAGACATTGAGAAGAGAAACTGGAACATCCTTTAACAACAATGTAACATTCAGCCACCTGCCATCTTTATCAGACTCCTGCGACACAAATGATATAGGAAGTGACTTTCGACAAAGTATTGTCACTCCGTTACGTTTCCCATCCCCTGGAGACGAGAAAGCAGCCCCCACCCAACCTCTTTTTAATTTTAATGATTCAGCATCTGTGAGGTGAGTCTCTTGTAAAAACACTATATCCGCATTCAGTTTAGCTAAGTGGGTGAGGACTCTTTGTCTTTTGATAGGAGAGTTCAGGCCCCTAACGTTCCACGAAATGAGTTTTAATGACATAAGTAATCGAAATTGAAATAATTCCTATCTATGGGACAAAAGTCCAACTCTTTATAACAACATCGCATGTTAATAAAAGAAAGTATAAAAAAATGAAGAAATGGTGAGGACTCAGATAAGAAAGAAGTAAAATATATAGAGAGCGCAGACCTTGAATGAAAAATCAAATGAGCAAAAAAGGGAGAGGTAGAGTTTATGATTAGGTGAAGAAGGGATAGGGAACTAAGAAGAATGAGTGATAGAATATCAAGCAAAATAGTGCAAAAAAGAGAGTAAGACTGAATATGAGTATGAAAGACACCAAAGTCAAAAGGCGAGAAAAATGTAAGACGAGACAAAAACAAAAGACAAAACTAATGACATACCTACACAGGGGAACAAGAATGTGGGGGTAGGTGGAACCACACGGAGCAGACGAGACGTCCAGTAAAGACTGGACCGGACCAGGAAGGGAACACGCCATGACAAGAACATTTCTGTGGAGGCAAAGAGAAAAAATGCATTGATGAAAGTAGTTCTGACTTGTATACTAAAATAAAACATAAAAGAAGCAAAATCTAGTAAGATTAGTTGACATTATCAAAGATAAAACTGAAATATAGGGCTAATAAAAATATAAAACAGCGAAAATCCTGCTAACAACGAGAAAATGACAACTCGGAAAAGAGGCACAAGCAAGTCAGGTTCCGTTTGAGGAGGATGGTCTTGAGGAATCCATGGACACTGTGGTGTGAGCGTTAATGAAGTTTTGCAGGCGTAATGGATCTTCGTAAGAAGTGGTTTTGTTGTTATAGGTGACTTTGAATAAACATGGGTGGAATAAACCATATCTGGCACCCATGGAACGAAGGACTGGTCTCATGTCCAGGAAAGCTTTACGTCGTGACGCAGTTGCTTTGGAATAATCTTGTGCAAAAAATAATGTAGCTCCAGACCAAGTAATTTTTTGAAGAGCCCTAGCAGCAGCAAGACTCTCATTAGATCCGTGTACTCTAGAAAGTGCAAGTTGACTCCTCTCGGCCTCTGTGAAGATGAAGTATTAGTCGCAACTCGGCCTAATCTGTGGGCACGTTGAATATTCAAAGTGGCGTCTTCTGGCAAATGAAGAATCTTGGGGAGAAAGGATTTAAAGAAGGAAATAGGATCCGCACCTTCAACCCCCTCTGCCAAATTATAAATGCGCATGTTGTTTCTCCTATTTCGATTTTCAAGGTCTTCGACCTGTTTTTGTAGTGTTGATACTTGAGAGCTTAAGGAGGTAACGCACTTAGTGGTCTCTTGGATTGAGGAGATATTCTGCTCCACTGTTGTGAGTCTAGCATCCAGCTGCGACCAGTTGTCAGATAGGACTTGTAATTTTGTATTTGTTTCCTACATGAAAGGTCTGAGGGCTCTTATTTCCTGGAGTAGTAATTCCATTGAGACTGGAGAAGCTGGTTTGGGTGGTGAGGGGGGATCTTTTTTTAAGCGTTTCACATTCGACTTTCCTGTTGTTGATGGCATAGGCTCCCTGTCTGTATTACACTTGTCTAAACCAATGAGCCTCAAATTGTCTAACTTGGAGAACTCTGAAAAAATTCTTGAGTTTTTAATGAAGATGCGTTTTGGTTTCGGTGTAGCAGAAAGGATACCTTTTATTCTGCCCATCAAACTGTAATATCCAGAATCCAGAAAACAGACAGAGACTTTGAGAATAAGGAAATTAGCCAAGAGGAGAAGGGTCTGGTTAAGGCAGTGAGCAGTTTAACGGAACGACGTCTTGCAAAATAAATGCTGGAAAAATCAACCTTCCACAGAGTTTTAAGAGCCTGCGTAGAGCAAAAGTTCGTTGAATCACCACCACAGAATGAGGAGCTGGGTTACCTAACAATCACTGTGGCTCTCCTAAATCGTATCCATAAGAAATGTCACATTTGAGAAGAACGCCTTTTACAGAGCCTCATACTGTTGTAAGAAGACATCTAGTGTGCCTCTTAATAATGCTGAGAAGGTAACAGGGTGAAGTTAGAAATGAGAGCGAACAAGCAGACAAAATGGCGACTATACCTCCATTGCCTCATTATCTGTGGAGAAGCAGTATGAGCCAAGCTGTTGTGCTGCCATGTGCCTCTGCTGCTAGGGAGGATGATATTGCTGGAACACAGGGATAACAAAGAGCGTGAAGTTGGAGGAGCCAAATCATCACCCCTGTGTTAATCAGAACGCTCGCGTTTCCTCAGAGCAAAAATAAAAAATGGCGGAAGTCAAAACGCGACCTCATGAAAGCGCGGGCAATTCCCAATAAGTTCGTGAAAATTACCGAAAAAGCGGCATGAGTGACTACATCACTGCGAGCATCACTTCACCCGCGAAGTCTTCCAGGAAGCGTCTCCACCTTGGGTCTGCGAGCGCGATTCCCCTGCTCTGGTCCGGGAGCTTCACCGCAACGCCGCCATGTCTGCCGGGCTCCAAGCCACGCCCCCAAACCATCACCTTTGGAAACATTTCAGGCTCCACATTTTGGGATCATAGTATATCCCATCTTACACTACTTTTGAAAACATCCGTGAGCTCCCTTCCTCTGTTGAGAAGGTTACAGCCCTTAGTTGCACTAGGGATTGCAACTAAGAGGAGATCCCAAATGATGAAGCATGCCACCTTGGTGGGTGATGGGATTCTATCCTCTTTAAGAGGACTCCTTTAATCAATTCAGACTAACTTGTTGTTGCTGATGCTTAGTTTTAATAGACCTATGGTTTTTCTTGTGTTATTAATGATTTATATTTTTCAACCATGTCCACTTTATTCCCACCAAGCTATCAATTAAAATGTCCTTTTCCTTTTCCTATCACCATTATCTTAGTCTTGTCTAGATTAACAGTGAACCCATTACTTAAATAATAATCATGGAAGACATCCATTTTCTTTTGTAGCCCTACTTCTGTCATGTCCACTGTCACCAAATCATCGGTATAAAGTAGACATGGGACATGTGTACCATTCATCTTGGGGCAAAGACCACTTACATTGTTTAATGTATTTGGTAAGTTGGTGAAAAACAAGGAGAAGAGTAGGGGGGCCAGGACACAGTCCCGATTTAGACTGTTCTTAATCTGTATTTTCTTCAATAGAGTTCCCCCAGTGTCTAATATCACCTGCGCCCAATTCTGTTGGGTGTCATCTGCGTAAGAGATGATGGTGAAGACTTGATACCTGATGATGTTGGTGAGTGGAGCCATGTAGACGTTGAACAGGGATGAACCCTTGAGGACTCCACAAACAACTTACCTGGCCTCGGATGTGAAAGATGGCAGTCTGACTTTTTGGTTTTCCCTGTGAAGAAAGAGCAGATCCAGGTGAGTGCCAACCCTTGGATATCACACTCATAGAGTCTTCTCATGAGTGCAATGTGGGAAACTTTGTCAAATGCCGTGGAGAGGTTGAGTTGGATGAGGGGGCTGTTCTTCTTCAATCAAGGATGGTCCTGATATTGTCAGTAGCTGCGATGAGTGCGGTTTCTGTGCTGTGTTTTTTTCTGAAGTCTAATTGTGGCCACAATATGGCCTGTGAGTTATTTGTTGAAGGCCTTTTTGATTAATTTCACTGGGTAAGGAAGCAGGAAGATAGGCCGGAAGCTGGCCAGTTGGCTTTGGTTATGATGAAGTGGGAGTTCTTGAATCTTAATTTACAGGTATAATCGTCATACAAACCCCGCCACTGGTCATGTGGACCTTTGTTCATCTACATGAAGAGGTAATTAGGAGCTATCATTTACATAACATAAACAGTAAAAACATTAGGCAGCACAGGAAACAATAAGGTCTTTTAACAGCATTTTCATTAAAACAATGATAATAATCCATTAAGAAATCTAATTCAAGCATCATTAGTTACCAGTTTGAATTGCCCAAGCGTCAAAATTTCAGGACAGAGAAAAATAATATATTAGTGAGGATTACATAAAGAACATAGCATATCCAAAAAGTGTCTTCCATAAAGAAAATCCCTAATCTAAATTAGCTGATATGGTTCAGAACAAAATGGTATTTAGTTTGGGTAAATAAGATAAGGTATAAGCTTCAGAAAACCAAACAAAGGTCTCTGAATGAGAGAAGTAGAATGCTTAGGCATAAAACTTTTGCGCTCAAGCTGTGGAGATCTGCAGAGGTGAGAGAGTCTTCTCAGTCGAAGTCAGCAAGCCTCTCTCCTTAGTGCACAAGAGCAAATGAGAGAGAAAGTGAGAGCCTCCAAGCTATTCTAAGGAACACACTATTATATTTCAACAAAAACAATAATTGCAACATTCCAGCTCATTACAACTCTAAGGAAGAAATAATTTCTCTCCAGACACTGGGAGCAGGCCTACTCCCCATTTTCTCATGCCTAAACAATAATCCATGCATGGCTATGTCCTTGAATTGTTACACCTGACAGACGGCCAGCTACAGTGAGTTCTTCCCATTAGTCACTCTCCCACACTGGCATCTTCTTCTTTAATGAGAACCTCATTATCAGTTGTCTAATACATAACAAATACCTATCACTAGCTAACAAAAGGCATCTGGAAACACATAGCTTCTGCAATGGAAAATCACATACCGTGCAAAACAGACAAATGGGAAACGGGCAAGCCTTTAAGCCCTTGTCGTGTAAAGTCAACATTTCAAAACTGCAATAGAAAAGTTGGTTAATGTTAACTGTTTAACATGTTAACTCAGGTGATGCTCATAATTACTAAATACCGTCACATACTACAAATTATATGACAAATATGTATATTTTACTTAGCAATGTAAATCACATTTTATTTATAAATGTGTTGATTATGTCAATGGAAATCTTTGGTTCTCCCAATCCTCCCCTCAGATGGTTAGAATAGCCATCATATCAAACACAAATAAATCTCCAAGGTACACTTTTTTACTCTATGAATTTCATTGTAAGCTTTACACTTTTTCTCCTCTATTTCCATTTCCTCCTTCCTTTCTTCTCTTTTATTTCTTCCTTACAAACATCTAAATCCCTTATATGAAGCAAATAAACACATTAAACAAACGCCAATTATCAAGATAGGCCTTAATATAGCACCTAAAATTCAACTTCCATTGCTTCCAAACCAGCTACTTATAGAAGAAACTCCCTTTCCTAAAGTCCCTAAAACACTAGTGCCATCTAAATCTGCTAATTCAGGTTTCAATTCAGAATTGTTCTTTACAATACTCTCTGTCTCTTTGCTCTTGTCAGGTATGTATGCAGAGCAATGCTATACTTTCAACATCTTACGGACTCCATGTTTTCAGTCTAACCAAATATGTAAAGCTAATCAATCTTGCAACACCATAGACCAGTGACTTACCCACCAGATCTCATTGATTCATGTAGGGGCAGCACCGCATGTGTCAAAGGTAATTTATGCCTTGTTGATCCGGTGGCCGAATTAATAGGACGAATGTCTGGAATTAGACAAGGTATCTATGTTGGAGATAGCTGGTAAACAGGGTAAAGTCAGGGACGATGGATTTGTCCCATCAGGATATGTATAGTTACCGTATTCAAGGAAAAGGCAACCGGAAATGACAGCTGCAGCACCTTGTGTCAATACAAGCGCCTCGGGAACTGTGTCTGAAATAGACACGAATACCGCGTGCACGCGGTCACGTCCAGAGCCCATGCTGCTAGCTGCTGTCAATCTCAGCGTGAGTTTGTAGCTACGGCGTTCATTGTTTCGAGGGGCGCATACCAAAAATTATGTGAATAGTATAGAATAATTCGGAAGGTGTAGATTTAAAGGATTAGATGTGGATAAGAACTTAGTAAAAGAAAAGGTTGTGGTCGATCAAAAATAAAAATGGAAAAAATCCTAATTGTCTAATGCGACTATCCAGAGATCTCATCACTTATATACACAGTGTAGGCGAATAATGCAATGCAAGGGGAAAACATTTAGGGCCCAATTCTGATGCGGGTTGGAAAAGCTTCCCGACCGAATCGGTTGGGAAATGGTTTCCGACCCACTCGGATCGGGAAAGTCCAACCGGCAGAGTAGGATGCATCCGGATGTTTCCAGATACGATTTGGTTGAACTCCCATTGACTTCAATGGGAACATTTGTTCCTAACCGCATCAGAATTGGGCCCTCGGTCGGGAAGACACGTTCCCGATCCGATTTGGAAGGAGCAAATGCCGTTAGGAGGCCTTCCTAACCGCATCAGAATCAGGCCATCGGTCGGGAAGCTTTTCCAACCCGCATCAGAATCGGGCCCAAAGTAGTAAGCTTTTCAAGTAAATGCAAATTTCACTACGATTAGCGGCTCACCTTCTTATATAATGAGTGTATACTTATTCAAGAATTTAGATATGTACATTCAGACTCGTTAGGGCAGACTGAGGATACAATATACACAAAAATGCAGTATGTTATATTGATGTGTCCTATACAGTGATGAATACATATTCACATAAAGAAACAATACAAAACAGTTCAAGACAGAATCACAAAGGAACATAAAGGGGTATACAATGTTATTGGGCATGAAACAACTGTTTCTGTGGTATCTGTTGAATTGAAACATGATTTAGGCCATGGATGGCATTGGATTAAAATACAAAATGTGTTTTTTTTGTGTGTACTTTCACGTTGGTTTTCTGCAAACAGTTTGTAGGTGGGGTAATGCCTTTGGAGAATGTATGTTGTTGTAAAGCATTTTAGCCCTGGTAATTTTAATTTTGGGCATTGCTGAATTAATGCTGTGTTCTCTGTGTTACCATGCCTCCTTTGCTTGGCCAGTGTGTGAGTGTGTTAGCCATAGGCTACCATTTGTCTTTGTTCCCCATGCCATGTGGCCAGGGGCCAATTTTGTGTAGTCAATGTCCACAGACCTGAATGTGTTTTTTTGTTTTCCATGCTTCGTGCTTGTTTGACTGTGTGGTTGGTGATCATTTTGTGTGGGCAGCCAGTGTGCTTTTGCCATAGGCCTGCATGTGTTTTTTGTTAGTGGCCATGCCTTCTTGCTTGCTGTTTGACCATGTGGTCGGTGGCCATTTTTTGTAGGCAGACAGAGTGTGCTTTTGCCAAAGGCCTGTATGTGTTCTTTTTTTCCCAGGGCTCCTGCTTGTTGTTGTGACCATGTGGCTGGTGGCCATTGTGCGTAGGCCGCCAGGGTGCTTTTGCCATAGGCCTTCATGTGTTCTTTGTTTGTGGCCATGCCTCTTTGTTTGAAGTTTGACCATGTGGTCTTTGGCCATTTTGTATAGGCAGCCAGTGTGCTTTTGCCATAGGCCTGCATATGTTCTTTGTTTGTGGCCCTGCCTCCTTACTGGCTGTTTGACCATGTGGCTTGTGGCCACGTTGTGTGTTATGCTTGAGCCCTAGTAGGTTAATGCTCATACTAATGTACTGTATGAACAGTGTTTTATATATTATTACATACTTTTTTTGTATTTTTAATCTGCACCACTCCTTGCCTCCCAAATCCCAGTGGGTTTCAAATTCAATTGTCATGGTAGTAAGTAGTAGTCCCCTTCCCCTAGTATATCAATCAATCAATCAAATGCTTTATTTCGATTACTAGAATCATAAAAGCAACAGACAAAAAACACAGACAGACATAATAAAAAATATACAATATATCACATTAATATGAATACATGATTTAACGGAATTATCAGGATAGCTAAAAAGATACTAGTAGAACTTTTAAGACCTGAAAATTGATTAAAAAGTATAAAAAGTTAAAAACAGCTGTATATAAAACCTTATAAAAAAAAATGAAAGAATAAGCTTTGGACGCACAACCAGACTTGAAATACAAAACTTGAGAGTTAGAACGGTTATGCAAGCATATCTGGGGAGATGTGCGGAATCAACCACAAATAGGGAAATATATCTCAGGGCGAGGTGCTCTACAAAACACAAGCATCTTCACAATATTCATAAATAAGTAAACTCTACAAATTGTTACAGTACTTAGATAGTAAAAAATAAGCTGACATAAATATTTATCCCTCGGCAAGTGTACTAGTGCCCTTCAATGCTTTGTTTCTGATAATCCAGGCGCGGCTCAAAAACTTCGCCACCCCACACGAAAAAAGCACACCTGGGTCAGTTTTTAGGATACGCAGGGCGGTCCTATGGTCGCGTGTACCCATAATTTTACAGACCGGTTTTATCCAGCTAGACCTTGCAACAGAATAAGCCGGGCAAGCAAACAGAAAGTGGGGCATGCTTTCCAACGGAGCTCTGCAGCAAGGACATGCCTCACTTTGGTATTTGTGAGAGTGCCATTTTAAAGTGGTTGCGTGAATTGGGAGTGTGCCCAGCCTGAACTGCATGTATAACTGTCTGTCGCGTGGAATCTGGATGATATCCAGGTAAGGCTCTAAGCCTCTACACTGTTTGTGGCCAAAAAACTCTTCTGTCAAACTCCCCAATTCTGGGTTGCTCAGCTCTTTAGTATCAACCCAGTTCCAATAAATACGCTTAAGCTCTGCCTTGTTGGGTGGTACGTGAGTTTCCCATGCTTCCGTGAGACCCAGCTTGGACAACAACCTTCTAACATTGGATATCCACTTGACCCTGTGCCCCGTGTCTAAGTTAATCACCTCTGTTAGGGCCGCGGCATAATTAGCAAGCTCAGGGGTACGCGTCGTTCGCGCCCAAAAGAGAAGGGGGCGCAATTTTGCAATATCCCTGAGCGGCCATCTGCCCATGTCGAACATCAAGGGGGTTAATGGAGTATTACTGGGAAGCATCACCAGATCCCTCAAGAACTTATTTTCGGACCTACCAATATCTTCGATGTTTTCGAAGCCCCATAGCTCCGCCCCGTACAATGCAGCGGCAACAGCTTTTGCTTCGTATATTGCAAGTGCTGGAGCTACCGGCCTACTATAGGAGGCCCGGTGTTCTTTGCTAAGAGCCCCAGCAACATGTTTATGATTCAATAACATCTTAGCTAGGTGCGGCTTCCAGTGCATTTTATCAGAAAGGCGGATGCCCAATTAATCAAACACATTTACCCTCTCTAGTCGGGTATTATTTAAAGTTAAGTCATTTTTAAAAGTCTTGTGAGGATTAAAAGCCATGAATTTTGTCTTATCTGTGTTAATAACCAGGCCCCGGGAGTCACAGAATAGCTGGTATCGGTTAAGGAGTTTTTGCAACCCAAACGGGGTTTTCGACACCAGAAGGGTGTCGTCAGAAAACAACAGTGTTGGAACTTTCTCGCCCGCCAGGGTTGGTGCATCTGCCGGGATCTCCTGGAGAAATCTCACCACCCCGTTGATGTACAAGGAAAACAGTTCACCTTCTTATATAATGAGTGTATACTTATTCAAGAATTTAGATATGTACATTCAGACTCGTTAGGGCAGACTGAGGATACAATATACACAAAAATGCAGTATGTTATATTGATGTGTCCTATACAGTGATGAATACATATTCACATAAAGAAACAATACAAAACAGTTCAAGACAGAATCACAAAGGAACATAAAGGGGTATACAATGTTATTGGGCATGAAACAACTGTTTCTGTGGTATCTGTTGAATTGAAACATGATTTAGGCCATGGATGGCATTGGATTAAAATACAAAATGTGTTTTTTTGTGTGTACTTTCACGTTTGTTTTCTGCAAACAGTTTGTAGGTGGGGTAATGCCTTTGGAGAATGTATGTTGTTGTAAAGCATTTTAGCCCTGGTAATTTTAATTTTGGGCATTGCTGAATTAATGCTGTGTTCTCTGTGTTACCATGCCTCCTTTGCTTGGCCAGTGTGTGAGTGTGTTAGCCATAGGCTACCATTTGTCTTTGTTCCCCATGCCATGTGGCCAGGGGCCAATTTTGTGTAGTCAATGTCCACAGACCTGAATGTGTTTTTTTGTTTTCCATGCTTCGTGCTTGTTTGACTGTGTGGTTGGTGATCATTTTGTGTGGGCAGCCAGTGTGCTTTTGCCATAGGCCTGCATGTGTTTTTTGTTAGTGGCCATGCCTTCTTGCTTGCTGTTTGACCATGTGGTCGGTGGCCAAGACACACCCCTGGCGGACTCCTCTGCTGACTAGGATCTTTTCCGTAACCTCCCCTTGAGGGCCCCACCTGACTTGGGCGAAGTTTCCTTCGTGCAATCAAATTAAAAAATCAAGAAGGAGAGGGGGGATGCCCAGGTCCCTCAGCGTTTGCCACAGTCTTAACCTAGGGACGAGATCAAAAGCTGTTCTCAGATCGATAAAAGCAAGGTAAAGGCTTCCCTTACCAATAACAACGACCTTCCAGTATATGAGTAATAACCTGAAGACTTGGTCAATCGTGCCTGTGTTTCTTCTAAACCCAGCCTGGTATTGGGATAGAATGTCCTCCTCTTCAGCCCAGGTCTGTATTCGCTGGAGGAGGACCCTACCTACCAACTTTTGCATGGCATCAATTAGGCTTATTGGCCTATAATTTGATGGATCTTCCCTGTCCCCTTTTTTAAATATCGGGACCACCAACACTCCTTTCCAAGAGACGGGAATTGGGGATCCATTGGCTATGCTGTTGATCAGAAGTTGGATATAACACGACCAGTTCCTGGGATCAGCCAAAAAGAGGTCCCCAGGAAGACCATCTGGTCCAGGGGCTTTTCCCGACACTGTCTTTGAGATTGCCATTTCAATTTCAGGCAACGAAAAAGGATTGCTCGTATTCCCAGCCGGAGGAATGTCTGTGGAGTCGCTTAACTCCTCCAGACATTCATCGTCAGGAGCGGAATACAATTTCCTGAAGTGGTCGTGCCATTCATGGCTTGTAATGTGGTTAGACAGAGAGGCAGGATCTCTGCTAGTACCCTTACTAACAAGGGACCAGAACTGGTTTTTGTTCTTCTACAGACTGGCGTCTTTCAGATTCTTCCAGTGAGATTCATCCCACTCTATTCTAGCCTCGTGGAGGGCTTCCCTATACTCCTTTCTCGCTAGTTTAATCGATTTTGTATTCTTAGACCTGATTGTGGCTACCAATGCTTATCTATTTAGTCTGCATTTTTTAGTGCACCACGGGTGCTTTCTTTGCCGGGGTGCCTTTGTGTTAGCATGATTATGAGTGGCTAAAAAAACAGTGCTCAGCTGATCTATGGTACAGGAGTGGGCTAAAAGAGCTCCTACACAAGGTTCGGCAGCCGATAGGGTTGCCAGGAGGGCTTGAATACGAGAGGAGACAACTTCCTTAACACGAGATAGTTTGGTTTCATGTGCGCTGATCTTATGCCATTTCAGATATCTTTTACAGTTTGAGGGAACGATGTCTATAACCGGAGCTGTGGCCCTCCTAGTTTGGTGCGAGGACAGGGTGGCCCAGGGCAATTCTAATGTCAAACAAAGAGGATTATGGTCGTTATCTGTTGTAGTGCCCACATACATGTCTAACATTTGGGCCCACAATTTTACGTCCACTAAGATGTAATCTATACGTGAAGGGCAACCTACTCTATTGAAAGTGTTTGCACTGTGTGTGTCTGAGTGAGTTCTACCATTAGCAGCTCTAAGACCATGTTCAATAGTTAGTGCATTAAGTTGAATTGCAAGCGGGGACCACTTTTTAATAGGGGAAATATTAAGAGTGGGGACTGACCATTTTGCATCGCCATCCTCTAGCTCCAGCATGTCCTCTGAGCTCAAAGGCTCAAAGGTGCAGTTCAAATCTCCTGCTACTATAATTTTCACTTCGGGCTTACAACTGGATAGGGAATGGTCTAAGAGTGTAACAATGGATGATTGTTGCCCTCCCTTGGTTCCTCTAATATAAACATTGAACAGCCCCAGTGTGCCTCCTCTCCTGGGACCTTTAATAGATAGTCTCAGAATGTCAGGACTTGTGGTCGATTGAACAATGATTTGACAGCCTAAAGTAATGCTCACCCAAAAAATCAGCCCTCCTGACGGGCACCCTCTCCCCTTTGTAGTTGCCGGAATGCAATAGCAAGCGTAGCCAGATTTGTGGAGTGGGACCAGACTCCACGTCTCCTGGAATAAGCATATATCAAAACCTTCTACAAGATTATTCCAGTGCGGCAGCAATAGCTTGTTTAGTAAACCTGCCACATTCCACGATAAGATTTTTAGCTGTTGTGGACGTGAGGCCAAGACCCCCTCATGTGTACAATATGGAGTTAAGGAGCAAGATGAGTCTAAAGGGTCTGATGTTGTTAATAAATCGGGAAGTATGTAGGGGACAGTCTCTTGCAGGCCCTGTGGGAAATGATTCAACACCCCCCTGTTTCCTCCAATGAGCTTTTACTGGGGAGGAGAACAGAAGGTTCATACAATTTCTGAGTTTGGCTGACCATCGTTTCATGCCATGATGAGCGGCTAGGCTCAACAAGCAGTCAATCTACTGTTTCGAGCGTCGAGACCCCCTCAAGTCTGGATTGCGACCCATCCCTTGGAGATGCTTGTGCTCGCCTAAACTGTATGGCTGAAGTAGCAGGGGCGCAAGTTCTAAATTCCAAAGCTAGAAGGTTCTCTGCCAGGTCAACATTTGAAAAGGTGAGCTCGATACAGTCGTAAGGTTGGGCAGGGATAGTAAGTCTGCGTGCCCGGGTGATATCTTCATGAATCACTGAGCGACAACCTCTAGTGTGGCGTATCCAATGTATGACCTTGTTGGTCAAAGAGTCCACACTTTCCATATCGTTATGTGGGTTATCATGTAAATATTAGGGCCTTGCAGTGGCGGTAGTGAGTATACATCTCTCCGTTGTCGAGGTTGTAGTGGAACCTTCGCAGGCCACACGGTGTCTCTTGGTTTGCAAGGTCCCCCTGAGACGGCCTGACCTTTTTTTGGCACAGATAGTAGTATGGGAAAGTTGTTTGTTCTCTTAAGCTCAGGAATATTAGTTCTTACCAGTGTAGAGCCAGAGATCTTATGATTTACTGAGTTTTTTAGGAATGTGGATACACTTTGCCCCAAATCTACCCCTGCAGTGCTTGATGGGCCAGCCAGGGTGAGAGTTTGTGCAAGTGCCTGCTCCTGGTGTACCATTTGAGCCCAAGGAAGTAATGTTTTTACCAGGTGTGTAAGCTCTTTAATCAAACTTTTCAATACTATAATCTCAGCCCTAAGGGAGACAATAGGCCCAAGTATGTCAGGAGTTGATTGCTCTACGTTGCTACCTCCTTGCAATATGCTTGGAGGTGTCGCTTGCTCGCATATTATGTCAGAAGAGGTTGCAAGCAGGGCAAACCTATTTGAGCATGGGATGTTGTGCTTCGTTGGAATCGCTTGCTTGCAAACTAGTTCATCAGGGTCAGGAACAACCTTCTCTTGAAACCCAGCAGGATCACAATCCTTATTAACACTCAGGTTGGTAATTCGTTTGCTAGCGTGTTTGCGGAACATGGGAGCAACGATAAGCGGGCGAGCAGGGGATTTTAGATCCGGAGGGTTTAAGTTGTCATTACTATGCAAGCCCACGGGATCTGACACCAGTATGGTCTCGCACTCATTAATTAATGTATCTATTCTGTCGAGAACACAATTGCTGGCGGCATGTTTACGAGATTTCTTAGCCTTTTTCCCCTTGCCTAGCCCACGACTCCCAGTCCCCCCACCTCTACGCTCTCCATGGTCTTCCGCTTTCCCATACCTATTACAAGAAAACAAGTTTACTTTAATAACCACAATGAAAGTAATGCGAGTTACCCAGTGTTTTGCAAATAAATAAATCGACCCGGGTGAAAATTGAAAGCGGCTAAACGTAGCAATAAATCTTGAACATTTAAAAGTCCAATAGTACAGTCCCGAAGCAAGCAAAGCAAGCAAGTGAACCAAGGTCCGAGTCTACCAACTAACTAATAAGGACGTCACTTATGAAACCACAATAAGCGGAGAAAACAGTACCTTGAGTTTGGGGCTAGGAGACTCTTGCGTGGTAAATGAAAGAGGGATGGCCCTGCCCTGCCTCTTCCTGGCGATGACGGGCAATGACGGGCCCGCCCTTGGCCCGGGCGCGGCCCGCGCGCGGCCCGCGCCGCAGTAGTGTTGGGCGCTTATGAGCGCGTTGACAGCAGCAGTGCTCCTCCCTCCTGGGAGCGAAGAATTATGGCCGATGTGGTCCCCCAGGCCAGCAAACAGCAGGGCAGTTCAAGCGGTCCAAGGCGCATCCTGCGCCGCGGTAGTGTTGGGCGCTTATGAGCGCGTTGACAGCAGCAGTGCTCCTCCCTCCTGGGAGCGAAGAATTATGGCCGATGTGGTCCCCCAGGCCGGCAAACAGCAGGGCAGTTCAAGCGGTCCAAGTATATCAGAAATTGAATACTATTTTTGAAATTTTATTTTTTAATAATTTTTTTACAATTTTCTTTTTCATTTTAATTTGTTTTATATTTTTTAAATTCTACTTTTTAGATTTTGCAAATTATTTTCAATTTTTTTTCAATTGTTTTCATTTTGCATTTTTTTTAAATTTAAATATTTGTACATTTTTTAATAATTTTTTTAAACTTTTTTTATTTAATTTTTTTATGATTGTATTTTTCCCATTTTCCTAACATCCAGCATGAACCCCATGTGCTATCGGCTGCGCAAAGCCGCACAGCAGCATTAATTTTCTAAGGATTATTCCATTGTCAGTTTTCTTTTGTCACCTGCACCTCCCTTATTGCCATATCCGGTTCCCAACTTGATGCACATACAGCAAAAGTTACATCTGTGTGCTATTGTTGCTCTTTCTTATCCTTCCTGAGTGTACATGAAAGTTTATGTTGGTGTGGTTTTACGAATGGATACAATGTATTATTAATTATTTATAACTTAAGTAACCACACTAAATGATACTACTAATTCAACTGCACAATTCCTCATTTCACTGATGTTCTTCTTGCTTGTTTGCTTTTAGATGCACAAGAGACAACATCACCCATATTACTGCCAGACAGGAGGCCTGTGCATGACATGACGCAGAACCACACAACACGGGCATCTCTTCAGCTTGTGAAGGTAAGTGCCACTGCCAACTGACAGCTTCAAGATGACCTCAAAGAAAGGTGCTGCCAAGATAGTGGCCAGTGGGTGGAGAAGAAGCCAATTTCCACAACTGGCGTGCCAGCCAGCACCTTTTTCGGCAAACATGTGCTTGCTGTACCGGCCTCCGAAGAGCAGGCTCGGAGCAGCACCCCCACATCATCGGAACCACCTCAACTTAGGCCCAAGCCCATGTCCGGCACAGAGGCAGCCAGTCTAATCACAGCAACACCAACGAGCAGTGATGTTAAAATTGACTTACCTCTTTCACAAAGTAGTAACAAATCATTGCAGGGAACTCAGCTACGTGGGCAGCTGCCGCAACAAGCAATAGTAGTTCCTCCCAAAGTAGGAACTGCTCAGGAGATTGAGCTTCATGCCGAGAAAGTAGTAAAAGCCGCTCTTTCAAAAGATCCATTGTCTTCCAGATCTCCAGCAAGAAAAAAGAGGGTTACTCCATCTTCTTCTCCAAGCCCCCCTTCTGATGATTAAGACTTTACTTGGATCCCACCTCAGTCTGAGACATGCCAGGAAAGGCTAGGGAAAAGGAAGGTTCCTGAAAGTTGTAGAGTTACAGTTGAAGAAGAGGAGGATGGCGACGAGCCAGTCATCAGGGATGTTTGCCCAGCCCCAGTGGAAACCGACGTTACCAATCTCAACCTGCTTTAAGGGATGTGGTGCAGATACCACCACCTTCATCTGCCATATTTGCAGGGCCCCAGCAGAAATCCAGAACCACCTTAGCAGAATTAGGCATTTCAGAGAGGCAAACGTCAAAACATCCACCTACCGCCAGTTCATCCGACATTGGCAGTGGCACCAGCGTAAGAAAGTGGACCTCCAAGTTTGGGACTTCTTTACGGTTAGCAAGAAGGAACCGAACATTGCCATATGCTCCATTTGCTGAGCAAGTGTTAGTCAAGGTAAGCTTGGGACAAACTATGGTATCGGAAGTCACACAACCCATTTGAAAAAACACCACACAATCCAGTGGTTGGAGCACCTTAGCAGCCAAAAAACTGCAAGCGGTGTTGGTGAAGGGGGTGAAAGGCTGAGCAGGGAATCTGATCCAATCACAGTGGAAGGTGAAGAAGAGGAAGACATTTTCATTATGCAAATCAGCCCTGTCCCCAGCAGAGCAGTAGTATCGCCCACATCAGCAACATCGCAATGGCACAAGACTCAGGTTGAGACACCAAGGCAAGAGCATACAGTGACTGACCCGCTGAGACGCACATTGAGCCTACCACCTTCTGCGTTCAAGAAGTCACCTGCATCAGTGGAACCAGAAAAGAAAAAAATCCAGGCTACTATTCCTGGCATGTTTAGGCAGGAGGGGCAATACAAATGCAGCCACCCAATGGCACCTTTGTACAACGTGAAGCTGGCTAAAATGCTAGCACTGGACCTCCTTCTTTTTTCTTTTGTGAAAGGGGTGGGATTTCTAGAATTTGTGGCAGCCATCTGCCTGAAATGGAAGGTTCTGAGCCAGTCCTATTTTGCAAGAGTTGCTGTTCCAGCGCTATATCACAATGTGCTGGATTTGTTTGGACAAGCTTTGCAGCAGAGTGCTGTTCACACTATCCACTGGATAACAGGCATGTGGTCCAGTTATCAAGCCACTGATTACATGTGCATCACTGGATCTCTTTTTCGGGGCTTAGAGAAATTATATCTGCATGTGTTGTCACTGCTGAAATTCTTTGTGACACTCGAAAGCACGCAACAGTAGCCGTGTTTGCCATGGAGAAATCCCAAACTGCTGCAAGCATCTTGGAAGACTTTAACAACAAGGTCTTTGAATGGCTGGTACCAAGATGGCTTAACATTGGATTTGTTGCCATGGACAATGGCAGCAATATAGTTGTGGCAGATGGTGGCTATTTCAAGGCCTGTGTTTCGCGCACTGCATCAACATCATTGTACAGGACTTTCTCAGAAAAGAAAACCAAGTGAGCAACTTACTGTCCACCTGCAGAAGAATCTGCACTCATTTCAGCCATTCTTTTAAAGCCCGGAAGCAGTTGAGGGTGATAATAGAATGCCAGTTAAAGCATTCATACAGGAGCTGCCAACACATTGGAACTCGACTTATTACATGTTGCAACATCTGTTTGAGCAGTACAGACCGATCAATGATATGTCATGCAAAGAGGGGATGCAACTGTGAAAGACATGATCATTGAGATGGGCCAATGGGGCCTAGTCCAATGCCTGACAGAGATGCTGCTTCCTTTTGAGTTTTTCACAGGGGAAGTCAGCAAGGAGGGCAGTACCATGGGCCTGTTGTTGCATATGCTACAGGAACAGCTAAATGAGTTGGTGGAGAGCTTAATCCTTTGCTTATCTGTTAATACAAGGGTGCAAAGAGGCATTGTGTGATCCAAGCATTATATTTGTGCCACAATTGGTGATCGACGGTACAAACAATTACTGGCCACTTTCATTCCTTGTTCAGACGGGAATGTTTCAAAATAAAAGACGTGGATTGCTGAGCAAGCCCGTGACCTAGAAAAAAACAGTAGGAATTAGAGGCCCACTTCTCCAGGGCACAAGTTCTGCGGTGTAGCCTTCAACTTCAGAGCCTGAGGGGAGTGCTGTTGTCTCATAGCAGCCAAAACCAACAGCAAGAACACCAGCAACAGGAACAGGAGCATCATCCCTGAAATCTGCATTTGATTGGTTTCTAAAGGCAGGTCTTAAGTCAAGCGCAGAGGCAAAGGCAAAAGAGATCGAGCAAGGTGAAGCACCAATTACTATTGAGAAGATGGTCCAGGCATATCTGGATGACCCAACAGTGGTATGTCTTGATCAAAACCCATTGGTGTATTGGTATGGGAAGCGCTGCCAATAGACAGTGCTCAGCAGGCTGGCAGGCTGGCAATAAAATATCTGGCTTCCCGGTGGCTAGTGTGTTCGCTGAGTGTGTGTTCAGTGCAGCTGGTGCACTTGTCACAGTGAGAAGCACCAGTCTCTTGCCCCAAAACTTGGAGAGATTAACCATGATCAAAATGAATCAGCACATTATGCAACTGATTTACACCATACCTGAAGTATGACAGAGAAGGATGAGGGTTATTGGCCAGACTCAGATCATGGTGGGAGTGAGTTAGGTGACCAACGTGTGGGTGAACCACCTGAGTTTGAGGATGAACTGACTACTAGGCCTGGGCCACCAACCATAGAACTTTCCATTTCTATCGCTGAACTGCTTTGACAACAACATCAAAAAAGATATCGCTAGGGGAGCAAATTGTTTTGTTTGTGTCTAACTAATGCAGCCACACCATTTTAGACACATTGTATTGTACAGGGTGCAGTGAAAAGCCTCCTCTTCATTCCCCTCAAGGACATTGGAGATACAAATTTGTGCCTGCCTACATTCCTGTGCCTATCTATCCTTTCTTTATTCCCCTAACCGGACTGTCCCACATTATTTTATTTACAAGACTGGCCAATGTGTGTTTAATGAAACAAAGAGGATCGGCAATGTACCACCATCACCCCGCTTTAATTAGAACAGGCAAATGGCATGCATGCACCAAAGATTGTTGTTTGTGAGTGTGCTGAGATGATTCATGTGGTAGCAAGTAGTGAGATTGGGTGTTTAACTATAACTATTAAGCTTGATTATGTTTTGTGATGTTGGTGGCCTAACGTCAGGTGATAATTTCTTTCCTCAAGATGATTTTATCCTTCCCCTTTGACACTTGAGATTTGTTTGCTGGGTTCACACTGCTTTGTTTTCTGCTTCACAAAGACCCAATGAATCCCATTTAGCTTACAAACACAAATCTAGTCTACACAAAAAAATGACTCAATGTTTCTCTTGTTGTTCATCAACAGCATTGCACTACAGGTCAATCTATTGCATTTGAGTCGGAACTCAGTCGGTACAGAGTTGGACACATTACTCGGAGACAGGCGGATGATGTAAGGGCATGACTACTTCAACAATTGCCACAAGAAGGAAGTTATCAACATCAAAGAAACCAACATTTGCTGTTGATTCTAAGAGACCTACTCAACTCTGTGGACTGGTGGTGAGAGAGTTGGGTTGATTTTACTTGATTTGGGAAATGCAATGTTGCTGATTGTGTGTGCTGGCTGGCTCAAATTTAAAACTATGTGGTGGTATGAAAGGGGCCTGTTGTTGTAGGTAACTGGAGACAGACATGTTGTGATCATCACATTATGCATGTGCTAGGCTACATATTATGATGATGATTATGACATTTGCGAGTTTGATCAGCCTGATGCATGCGGACACTTGTCTGTGATCATTGTTTGTTGTAATTGCTCTCATCTAATTGATCGCACATCAGTCATAAAAGAAATGATTGCAAAAATTACTATTCTTCTCTCTTGTGCTGCCTCTGAGTCTTCTTGGTGAACTCCTTATGAAGTTTATCTTCTGTCTTTCTCCTTTATTCTACAATATCATTTTTGTTTTACAATCCGCAGGCCTTCTCTTCTCCTGCACAAAAAGGCCTAGGCACCATAACACTCACACTTGCCTTACCGAACCGTATCAGCCAGGCACCCAAGACAGACGGACAAACTCAAGAAGAATGAAATTGCACCTCCCAATTTGGCAATACATTATCATTTTTCTTTTAATAATCATTTTTTAGAACTGTGTGTGCTGTTCACTTCACTCCAACATAATTTGAATTTACTATTTTTCAAACCTAGGTGACAGAACATTCAGATATATAATAACATAACTTGGGTCTCTTGGCTGATAGACTGGTTTGCATTGCTTTTAAGATAACTGTTCCATTATCATTCCTTCATTTCCTTTTCCTCCCACAACAGATTAATCATGGTTGGCTGCTCATTGCCCAGATTAACATTGTCTTTGATTAGTGTTTGTCTTTGACACACCTTTCCCCAAATCCCCTTTCCCACCCATTCATCAAACTCCCAACCCTCTTCCCCTGGGCTGTGTGATTTATTGAGGTGTGACTTTATAATTTACACCATTAATTGATCACACACTTGGTGGGGTGGATGTGGTGAAAGTAACTCCAACTCAGTGCAGTATCTTCAGTTCTACTTCTATTACAGAAACAATAGCCCACAGTGGCCCCATTTACCCACCCACGCATAAAAGAGATCAATATTTTAGATATAGAAGAAAATATTTTGTCAGCATCATCAGTCAGGCATTGTGTTGCGTAACCGCTTAACCTTGTCCACTTCACGATTTGAGTATTTACTACTTTAGTTTTAATTAAAATACTTGATTACCATTGCTCTGAATAATTTAGTACTTCATGTTATAGTTTCACTGTTGCATTGTAGTTTGGTCTCAATTGTTTGTAAAGCTATCATATAATAATATGCTACTAACTCATTGGCAGATGGTAAAGCAGCTGGGCCTGATAAATTACCTCTGGAGTTTTATAAAACTTTTTATTCTGAACTTAAAACAGAAATGCTGTTAGTTTTTCAGGATGCACAATTAGGACAGGCTCCAGTATCATGGGACACTGCTAATATTATTATTTTTTTTAAAAGGGATAAACCAGCAGCTCTTCCAGGATCATATAGACCTATCTCGCTTTTAAATTGCGACGGTAAAATCTACGCTAATATCTTGGCTACTCGGCTATCTAGGGGTATAACTCCCTTGGTTTCAATATGCCAGCACAGCTTTATCCCGGGATGAGGCACGGTCAACCATATTAATCGGGTGGTGACTATGTTTGACATAGCCAAAGTTCAGCAGACCCCACTCAGGTTGATATTACTTGATGCCGAGAAAGCGTTTGACTGTGTCTCTTGGGAGTTTTTATGGATGGTGATGTGTTGTACAGGCTTTGGGTGTGGTTTTATTAATGCAATTAAAATGATGTATAGGTCTCCTGCTGCCCGAATCTGTGTGATGGGTTTGGAATCCGAAGCTGTTACTATAATCAGGGGAACGCATCAGGGATGCCAGTGCTCACCTCTATTGTTTGCACTATATATTAATCCCTTGCTGGTTCAAATAGAGCAGAGTATGGTTAAATAACCTGTACAGATACAGTGGGAAAATTGTAAATTACTGGCTTACGCCGATGACGTGGCCATCTTCACCACAACACCTGCCATAGCCATGCCCGAAATAGAACGGTTGGCCGCCTAATTTGGTTTAATGTCAGGGTACCAACTGAATATTGGTAAAACACAGATCATCTGTATAGACCAAGCTATTTTTGATGATCCAAGAGTCGGGCAGGAGGCAGTTTATTTAGGTATTAAAATTAGAGCTTCCTTGGACGATCTGGTCACTGTAAATTGGAACCCATTGTTGGCTGGAATAGATAAAGGATTGGGGAGGTTAGGGTTTTTACATCTTTCATTGGTAGGTCGATGTAATGTATTGAAAATGAACATTCTACCTAAAGTGTTGTACTTCTTTAGGTCGGTTCCTTTAGAGCTCACCAGAATTCAGTTACAAAACCTGCAATCTATCTGTGGAAGATTTATATGGGGGCAGAAACAATCTCGCACAGCAATGAAGTATATGACGCTACCCAGAACTCGGGGAGGTTGGTCGGTCCCTAATTTTGTGTTTTATTATTATACCTCTCTCTTACAGAATATGAGTATTTTATTAACTGGAGAAGAAAGCAGTAATCCAGCCAAGATGCTAGGTGTAGAAGCAGAGAGAAGATTTTTAAGGGTAATAGAGCCAAGTTATTCTAAAAAAAAACCCAGTTTAAGGTGCTATCGGCAGCTTTTAAAGTTTGGAAACAAGTTCACAAGAGCCTGAAAATTGGGATAATTGATTATACACTCCTATCCATGCAACTCAGTTATTACCCCCTATTTTCTCTGATACAATTATGGGCAGGTGGAAATCAAAGGGGGATCTCAATTATCAGGGATTTTTATGAGAATGGTAGCCTGTGCACTTTTGCACAATTGAGGGAAACTTTTAGATTGCTAAGTGCAGATCTTTTTAAGTATTTACTGATACAGGACTTTCTTGGCAAAAAAAAAGCACAGCTAGGGGACATGGGGAAAAAGGGTCTTATGGAAGCAATTAAACGTAAGCTGGAAATTGGGAGTCTCCACATGGGCCTTCTGGAAATGCAGGAGGATGACTTTGAAGAGCAGGATAAGAAGTGGAATAACAAGCTGGGGCATGGAGAGGGGTTTCTACAGAGATCGATTGACATGGCAGAGAAAATTCAGATTCCCTCAAGTCTCAGGGCCCAGCACTATAAAACTATCTATAATCTGTATCATACACCCTTGAAGATGTTGAAGTGGGGTGGAGTAAATGATGGCAAATGCTTTTGGTGCGGAGCCAATTCAGCTGATAGCCTCCATGTGTTTTTTGCATGCCCGAAGCTGCAGCAGCTTCTTGAAGGGATACAACGCTTTTTAGCATCTGTGATGGGGGTAGAAATTACGCTTACCCCGGCGGCTATGTTATTAGGTGTTGCAGAGGAGTCGTTGGCTAGACTGGGTACACCGCCGGTGGGCTACATTATATTTATGGCAACTGCTGTGGCTCGGCTCTGAATCACCTCAGCATGGTTGCAAGCAGGACCACCCTCTTTCAAAATATGGAAAGCTAGGTTGTTTGCATTTTTTAGCTTAGAGCACAGCTTATATTCCCTCAAAGGACCACGTAGAAGGAATCTTCGTTTAAAGGTTTGGAGAGCGATAAGAGACTATATGAATGATGTAAGCAATAATACTTAAATATCTTATCCTCTCTCGTACCCTTTTATTATTCTGCTGCAATGCTGTGTCCGCTAATCATAACTCTGACTATTCTGAATGTTTCAGCTAGATGCTGATGGTTATTCGTTTTTATTATATAATATAAAATATAAATATTTTATTTGTAAGCTAGAATATTTATTTGTATTTTGATTTTGATATATGGCATATTATTATTGTGATATTAATTACTGATCCGCTCTGACATCATGGCTTAATAAAAATTCAAAAATAAAAAATAAAACAAATAATAATATATATAACCCACTAACTCAGTTTTTATTTAAATGTAGTTGCCTGCAATAAATAATCCTTTCAATTAATCCTACAGTTGGAGTTCACCTAGGTAGGAGTAGGACCTCACTTCTCCTTCACTGTTAGTGTAGTACACGCTACCACCACCATGGTACTTTGGGAAACCATGCAGCCTTCACTTCATCTATTCACGTAAGAGAACTATGGATTGTTGTTGTTGAAGGCAATATAGGCAATGGAAAGTGGAAAGTTGGAAACCCCACCACCTCCCCTTAGTGGTCAATATCATTGCAGACTGCAGAGACTAGGAGAGTAGTAGTAGGACAAGGGTACCAAATAACTAATTGATATACGCTATCAGCAGATTTTAAAAACAGGCTGCTGCTGAACTAAAAGGCAGCAATGCAAAGTAAAACACACGAAAAAAGATTTGAGGCTGAAATAACAATTTTTATTACCCTAACAACAACAATATTATATAAACCCACCCCTTCAACCCTAAATTGGCCCAGCCCTCTCCTTAAACAATTCTCTCTGTCCTCAACCAATGTCCAAAATGTCTGAAAAAAAGAAAAACTGAAGTCCGAACTGTCCTGGTTCCAACTCCCGTCCCATCCCACAACAAGTCCCACCCACCAAAACAAAGGTTAAAAAAGGGGAAAAAGAGGGCACTAACAGCAGGCCAGGAGCTTTTTAGGGTGCCCCTTCATCTTGATTTACATGCCTTCCATGCGGTACAGCCTCTTCATAATGTGGCAGAAGTTGCGGTTATAAATTGAGGTGGAGCAGCAGTGATGGAACCCTGGCAGACAGCTGCTAGTTGACTGTGCTGCTGGTGTTGAGAGGCTGGGGGCACTGGGGGCTGGCTGGGGCCCTGGGCAGCGACATCCTCCTCATCCACCAGCCACCAGTCACATCACATTTAGGGGCCGATTCCGATCTGGGCCGGAAAACTCTCCGACCGAGCCGGATCCGGAGAGATTTCCGACCGAGCGAGTACGATGCGGCCGTATGCTGCCCGACTCGATTCGGTCGGACTCCCATTGAAGTCAATGGGAGCCGGTCGTACAACGCGTACATGGGCTCACATTGACTGAATGGGCACATCGTGAACAGGGGGGCCCCCTACAGTGGGTACGCGTCGGTGCGACTCGCACCGTACATGCATGTATGTCTTGGGGGGACCCTTGGGTCCCCCCTGTGTTCGACTCGTGCGGCTACGCATGCAGGGGGGTCCGACACGGCCCCCCCCAAGTCCGGCTCCGGGTGCTTTTGCGAGCCGGATGCTCCGACTCGATCCGGCCGTCCGACGCGTCCATCGTACTCGCTCGGTCGGAAAACGTCTCCATTGCGTGGTGCGATTCGTGTCCGTACGAGTCGGTTGGAGCGGTTCGGACCCGGGAACGAGTCGGTCGGCGATTTCGCATACGCTCGCATCGTACGTGCTCGCTCGGACGACTGTACGAATCGGTCGGAAACAAGGCCTCCGAATCGGATCCGGTAAAGCCAAATCCGATTCGGAGCCCTACCGGCCGAGATCGGAATCGGCCCCATAGCCTCCAGCTTCTCCTGCTGCAGCCGGGCTCCTACATCCTGCCAATTTGGATGACTAGTGACAGCAGGAGTAGCTAGAAAGAAAGAAGAGAAATTATAAACAATGCTCTGTGCAAAACACTTGTTTAAAATTATGCAGTGGGTGGAACAGTAGCAGTACATTGCTGGTCCCCTAGGGCCATTCGATTTGATGTGATTAGAGTCACAACCATTACCCACACATGTCTGACATAAAACGAAAGGCACATGGCAAATGCACTAACTGTCTGAAAGGAATTAAGGCAGAATAAAACACAGCAACCAGTTTAAAATAAACAGTTATTTTTTTTCTTTTCAAGGATTTCCTGGTAAAAAATATCGAAATAGACACTTTGTGTGGAAAAATAAAAATCAATTACCTCTCATTAATGAGTAAGGCATTATGCACTAAGGGGTACAAATATTCTCTCTCTTGTTGTGCTAAATTAATGGAGGCATGCTAGCTCAGCGGGCAGCCTAGTTGTACTTGTTACTAGTCATACTTTGCTACTTTCTTCAGTCTGCAGCTGGGGAAGATGTAATAGACAATTATGTTATTCCAAAGGCCCTGCTCTTCTCCAAAATGCCTTTCAATCTTAACCTGACTACAAGCAGATGAATATTGATACACGTCATGTATCATTCATGTGGACACCCTGTCTGCCGTAAGTAAATGGTGGGAAAAGCAATGTACTGCAGTGCAGGAAAAGGATTAAGGAATGGGGTATAGATTGTATTTGACATGTTCCTCACAGACTATCCCATCCACAAAAGTCAAGACAGTTACTTAGTCCCATTTACTCCCTGGCCTCACTCTCCACCACACTTTAAAATGTATTTTTCCAACAAATACATTTGCTTGACAGTAAGGAAAGGAAACTTAAATTACTCTACTGCAGGGTAAGCTAGAGGTACTAGGACGGATAAGTAGACATTTTACTGATCATGCTCGTGCGCCCAAGGTTTGGCTACTAAGTCACTTTGGTTGACAATGTTGAAAAGGAAGAATTTGAACAGGCGTAAATTCATTATAGAAGCCATGAGGAAATATATCACCTGGCTAGAAAAATGTAGCACATACTAAGATTGGATTTTTCAAATTTTTGGGGAGGATGGAAGGGGCTGGACTTGGGAAAGAATAAAGGAGTGAAATATTGGTAGGAAGTGACTGAGTGAGCACAGGGAGGGAAGGGAAACACACATTCTTTTCCCATTGCCATGCATCGACAACTTTGTAAATGCACATTAACTCTGTTGAAGTACTTTATTTCGGCTGAAGGCCATAAAAGTTTCACACATGAAAAATTTCTCCAATTACTTATGCTCATCGTGTTACATGCACATATTAAACACTTATTAGATATAAAATAAAATTCATCATACAAAATATATAACATCCTCAATAAAGCGTCATTAGTTACTGTTGGTAAAACGGTATTTACAAATCGCTAAATATTTCAGTGCGTCCCCCTATTAGGTATGTATTTAAAATCAACTAAAATCTGTATAATGCAGTAAAACTAACAGATCAATTAAGATTCAAGTATTATTCCAAGTAAAAGTGCATTGTTCATTAAGGCATCACAGTTTTAGTCCCATTTTGTTTCTTATAATCCCTACTGCAAATAAATACCGCGATAAGGCGAATATTACGTGTGGTGCAGTACTAGCTGTCAACACCCTTAGTGCATCTTAGTGTTTCCTGAATCCCAGGTTGTTGCACAGCGGGCGTATCCATTTCTTCCTCGCCCGGATGTAAGCTGTGCAGAAAAATAAGATGTGAGCTATGTTTTCAATAGGCCTTAAGGTGCATGGAGAGCATAAAGTGCAAGTGCAATCCCCATTCATCCCCCAGTTTGCTGTGTAACTCCTAACCTGCAGAGTGCTGTATCGCAATTTTAGGTACAAAATTCTTGCTAGGTGTGGTTGGACATGATCCAGAAATTCTTCAAAGCTTGGATTAGGTTTTACGATAAGAAATTGGGTTGTTAACCTTCCCAAGCTTGGGCTGCAAAGGAGGGCATTCAGAGTATGTAGCCAGTATGTTCATTAACTCAAGCAGAAGCACATTGCACAGCCAACACTGCAGTGACAAATTGAACCATGTAGTGGTTAGGTCATCATGGGTGGCACTGGTAAAACACCATGGATAGAGAGGGAGGTGATGATTGATGATGGGTGGGATACAAATATCTGCCTTGCTTAAAAAAATACTGTGAGTCAATGGAGTAGACAAAAATGCCACATCAACCCTTTGAATTAAAGCTTTGATAAAATGATTCCAAGCAAGTGAAGTAGGTGAGTAAACCCCTATCCAGAAGAGCTCCCTTATTTCTTCATCCAAGCAATTATCCATTCATCATTTCATTGTTCTAGTATTCCTCACCCTTTGCTTGTATGCACACCATTTCAGCATTTATCCATCCATCCAAACATTGCTCTCAAAGCACCTCCTATCAACATCCATTTGCCCACCCATGTATCCTTTCACCCATTCTGCTTTAACCCACCCGAGCATTCCTTTCACCCACCCAGGCAGGCATCTTTTCACCCATACCCTTTTACCCATCCCGGGAGGCATCCTTTCACGGCATGGACCCTTTCTTCCATCCTTCACCCACCCATGCATTGTATCTCCCACCTATATGCATCCTTTCACCCACGTATTCACCCACGCATCCTTTCACTCATATTACATTTCATCCATCCTTTCCCCTTCCATCCTTTTTTCCTTTTTGATCAACCCATTGATGTTAAATTTCATTATCACATTTTTTCTGCTGAGTTCCAGATAGAAGAGCCCATTACCAACTCAACTCCCACTGTATCTGCTAAAGCAGAGTGTTCACGAGTCAACACCCTTGCAGTGAGTATATATTACTAATTGTCAATCTGCAAGCAATGTGACTTACTACTGCCCGTCCCTGTCACTGTTCAGACCTCCCCCCCTTCAACTGCCACATCCACTCCACTGATGCCCTCGCTGCCGGCTCTGGCACTTGGTGTTTTGAGCGGCTAGAAAAAACATTACACACTTTAGATGCCAGATACACCTCCCCCTATTAATATTTATTTTTAGCAAAATACAACCACAATGCATCCCTACAGTTTGGTTACAGTATCTTCTACCAAATATCACGTTGGGCATTTTGTTGGATGGCAATGTTTGAAAAGCCAGGTCGTCAAGCCAACCAGAATTTTTTTGCAATGGAGGGGCAGAACTATGATGAATCTGAGTCAATGAAGTGCAATGAAGGGATGGAATAATTGATCAGCGAAGGCCATATGGTCTTGGTTGGCAAATGCAATGGGGCCACCCTCATACTTACAGCCATGCTGCACTGCCATCAACTGCTGGTATGCCATGATAATAATACATACACAACATTGGAGGGGTCCACCATGACCATGGCCACTCTCTTGTTTTACTGTTTGAGCATAAGCAAGAAAAAGAACGCCTTCTCAACAAACATATGTGCAAAAGCTACAGAACAGACAGACTAGTACAGACAGTTTGATGTCAAGTACAGTAACTTGGAATATAGAAAATAAATAACTAGGATAATGCAGGGATAAGAAGAATTTAGGAAACAAACAGAATGGAGAGGAGTTGGAAAAAAATAGGACACAGGCACAGCAAAAAGGAAAAATAATTGTAATATGGATCGGTAAACGTTAGATCAAAATTTAAGACAAACTTAAGACAAAATCCTAACTTTACTACTCCTAAATGCCTTTTGTGAATACCGAAAGTCGTAAAGTTAGGATTTTGTCTCAGATTACTTTTGTGCATTGGGCCCAATATTAGAAACAGGAGGACTTACTGGGGCCAGCAGAGCCATCTGCCGATGCACTTGTTGAGGCAGTGGAACCTCCAGCTCCCTCGCCTGCCTTACTGGATCCTCCAGGCTCATCCCTCTTCTTGCCTCTGGATGCTAATGTAAAAAATAAATAAAATGAAATAAGATTAGTGGTACAGTTAAAATTAATTACCACAAAAATATTTTGACAGGGTAAGGCAAACACAGTAACAATTAACTCTTCAAAATCAGATTTCCTATAGTACTACTAGTATCGTTGACCTATTCCGAATTTCCTAAACATAACCCTATTCCAAATTTAATAAACTACCTTTTCGAACTACTAATAAATTGCAATGAATGACCTTTTCGTCTCATCTCATTTTCAATCTCTCAATTTCAACTCCCTTTGACGGGCCAACTCAGTCTGAATTTTTTTTCAATGCATAGATGCATGCACACTACACATCACTGGGAAATAATTTGGGCTTGGGACTGTACGAGCTACAAAAAATAAAGGCACAGAGAAGTGAGAGAACAAGCTAACTCACTGTCTAATACTAATAACTACCACTATCTTAGTGACAGGACAGAGAAGTTTCTGCATGACCTCTTAATTAAACAGCATAAGCGAGCGCCAATGAGTAGGATTAGGTAGCCCCGCAGAGCATCTCTCTACTCTAGATAATGATCACATAATATTTGTATCATAAACTTAAACTACCTGAGTGTGAGCAGCATGCTTGCTATTTGTAAAAAAATAATAGCAAAGATAGAACACAACAAATAAATAATTATTACTCACCGAGCCCCGCAACCTCCACATCCAGCAGGTCGAGCAGGTCCTGGCCCCTATCCAGGATTTCAGGCCACTGATGCATAAGCTGTTGTTGGGTGCACCGGACCCCAGAGCAGCAGCAAGCAGCCCGACGCACCCTCTCCCTGTGCTGCCTACGCTCCCGGGGGTCGTACCCATTACCAGGCCTGCTGCCTGCTGCCAGGGTGGGGGGGAGGTGGCGCTGCATATAAAAAATAAGCACCTCCACCTCTGATAAAATGGTGTGGGCTGCACCCCTTCAAGACATCGCCAACGGCAAGGTAGGCAGCTGTGGCTGGTGGAGCTGGTTCAGGGGGGCCTGGCGCTGCCACTTCCCTGCTCTGCCATGGCGCTGGGTGAAAGGAAGAGAAGGAAAAAGACAGAAGGAAGGGAAAAAAAAGTACAAAAGTTATGCAAAAACACAAACAAAATTATAAAAATGTAAAGTACACAAACACAAAGACACAGGGTAAGATAATAAATAAAAATGAGGGGTAGATAAGTTATAGAGGGGTAGGACAAACAGATTAAGGAGGGATTCAAAATGAGGCCCCAGCACCATAACAGAGCGAAAAACAAAATGGCCGAGCCCATGCAAACCACATGGTGCCGTTCGCGCGTAATATCGGCGCAAGAACGCAGTTCGCATTGAATATAAGGGAAAATATTGCACAAAAGGATGTGGCGAGCAACTCCGCCCACTCGTGGAACTCCGCATTTTGCTGCAGAGATATTTTACACTTTGCAGAGTTCCTCATAGCGCGATTACGCAAACTCTGCCTGGGTCTAATTAATATAATGCACAGGAACAGAGTTACAAAGAAGTTGCAAAGACTCAAGCTTTTTCTTCAAGATCTGATTAAAAATCGAAGGGCTCTCTGTATACCCTTATAGGACTTTATTCTGGAACTGTAATGAAAATAGGAACTGACTTTCCTTGTGTAAGGGAATAGAGAAAATGTCTGGTATTGATCAACCACTGGGAACCATTAAGCACCACAGGGTTTCTGAAATGATGTTACAGCTGGATTCGATACCACGAGACAACACTATGCAGTATTTGCCATTCTGCTCCTGCAAGCCAATGACCGGTGAATTGCATGGACTTCCCATGATCTCTTTCAAAATCTTGTGTTTAATCATAGACTCAGTCACTGGGGTAATTCCAGCCACTGTCTCGGGTGAAAGATTGCATGGTGGCGTTCATGGATACTCATAAGTAGGTTTAATGGTTATTTGTACAGGTTCTATGCCTTTAATGTGTCCAATATCTTTCCCTGAAAAATCCCATACTTAAGGCTTCAAGGTATCTCCCGAGTAGGAGGTAAGTCCTCTAACTTCCTCACAGGCAACAGCCCTACCGCTGTCTCTTTTCTTGCCATTTTGAATTCTACATACTCATTGTTAGAAATTGGGTTTCTGGTTGGCAGAGTCAAGTAGGAAACACAATCTTAGTCAGATTAAAACACCATAATTTAACCTGTTCTCACCTTCTGCTAGCTTGGCACAGAGCAGTAAGCCTTAACTTAGGAGGCAATGTGTAAAGTATTTGTGCAACACTTTAAACAGTAACACAGTGAAAACCCCACAAAAAGACTTCACGTCAGTTTAGAAAAATAGAGAATAATTTAATAAATAAAGCAAGACCAAAACACAAAAATCCAATCAGGTCGCGATATGAATTTTAAAAAATGAAATGCAAAAATAGCACTTAGAAGCAGTAAGCGCTTAAAGAGTTATTTGATCGCACTGGATCGGGACAAAGTCAGGCCGACCGCGATGGAGTGTGGGCCAGATGCAGGACCCACGCAGGGCCTGCTGAGCAAAAGTACCTTGATCCTGGTCACAAACAATGATGTGCAGAGTGCAGCTGAGCGATGTGTTGGGGATGAATATGCGATGTTACATCGCATGCGATACAATGCATGCGATTCCAAGTGGTTGTTACAACGATCGCATTATTACAACGCAAGCCATTACATCGCAAGTCATTTCTACGACATGTGTCAATCTTCTCCAAGGCGTGACGGCGATGCGCCAGTTCCCAAGGGTCTATTCGGGAGGCGATGTGGCGGTTCCAAGTGCGATGCATTGATCTGGTTCCCACAACGGCAGCAGTGCGTCAGTTCCGATCAGCACAGAGCTTCAGTTCTGGCCGAAGCAGCACTTTATACTTGCTTCCAAGGGACTAGGACAGGGTTGGCATCACTTGGCAGAGCAAGACTTGCAGCAAGTAAAGTCCTGGTGCTGACTGTAGTTTGAAGAGAAGTCTTTGATATCCCTGAGACTTCAGGACAGGAGGCAAGCCAACACATCCTAGGAAATACTTAGGTTCTGGGTTGTAGCAATGCAGGTCCAGTCCTTCCTGCTCCCAGGCAAGAGGGCAGCAGGTCAGCACAACACAGCAGTCCAGCAGAAGAGAAGACCCTCCACAAGCACTGTAGTCCTTCTTCCCGGTAGAATGTCCTCAGTTCCAGATGTTCTGAGTTGGTGGTGTCAGAGGTCCAGTACACATACCCAGTTGGGTCTTTGAAGATGAAGAGACTTCAAAGAGATGCCTTTGAAGTACACAAGGTCCCTGCCATTCCTGCCCTGGCTCCAGACTCACTACAGGGGGATATGCAGCCCTTTATGTGGGGACAGGACACATCCCTTCTAGGTGTAAGTGTCAGCTCCTCCCTTGCCATCCTGCCCAGGATGGCTGATCAGGTTGTGGGTGGCACCTAAGCTTCATTTGTGTGTAGCTGTTTACAGGGAATGCACAAAGCCTGCTGTCACCCACCCTAGACATGTATTCAGAGACAGGCAGAATGCAACAAATGGTAACAGTAAGAAAATGGCATCTTTCTAAAAGTCACATAATCAAACTTACTGCCAATCAACTGTTGGCATAGATCTGGAAAATAAAGATGAAAAATTTGCTCTTTTGCAATCACTGCCCTTCACCCAACCATCCAGTGCCTTACAAAAAAAAAAAATCAACACAATCCACCCAGGTATGTGGATATAGTGTCTGACTGTTCCCTAACTTCTGTCTGTAGTCCTCAGTATGGATATGCTTCCGCAGACTAGCCCCCCAATCTCCCTCAAGGATCATTTGCATCTGTAGGGCAATCTCATAAGCCTCAAACCATCTATCTATGTCATCTCCCACTCCATAGTCCTGTACCAGACCCTTGGGAATGTGTACCCTCTTGCTAGAGGCCACAGAATAAATGTTGCCACCACTGGATCTATTTGCTTAGGATTTATGTCCAGTTCTCTTAGGTTCTTCTCATGAGCCAAGCGCTCCACAGTAGTTCTCTCCTCCATGGACAGTTTTTCCCTGACTAAGGCTCTCTCAGCCTCAGCAGCCTCCATGGACAGCTTTCATTCGTCTAAGGTTTTCTCTATCTCTAATTTGAGCTTAGCCAGCTCCAATTTTAATTTTGTCTCCTCTCTCCTGTCCTTCAGCTCCTCTGGGCGACAGACCACAGCTCCCGGCCCAGGTGGGAACCACTACTCCAAGCATGATGTTGCCCCCCTGCTCCACAGGTAGTCCCAGACTCTCCAGTGAGGCATGGTTCAGCTCCTCCTTATCATCCAGTTCCTCATCCTCCTCTGGGGTTAGATTTACTTTAACACGAGCTTCTGTCCAGGCCTACAGCGCCTTTTGCAGCATCATGTTCCTGGTGATGTCCTTTGTAGGAATCTCAGTCTTCTTGTACGAATCCTTGAGCTGGGCCACAGTATAATCCTCTAAGTTGGCCAACTCAAAATCAATTTTTGCAGGTGTAACTCCTCCAATGAGAGACATGTTTTTGGAAAATAAATTAAAAATGCAAATCAGGGAGAATTGAAAGCGTTCCAATTGGCCTTTGATATGGATAGTAGTGTACACCAATTACTGTATGGCCCTGCACAAATACAAGTCCCATCTCACCGCTGCCTCTAATGTTAGAAATGGGGTTTCTGGTAGGCAGAGGTATGCCCTGCCAAAGCCCTACCTAGTCAGGGTGGGTCACAAACACACCATAAATCAACATGTGCTCACCCTCTGATAGCTTAGCACAGTGCAATAATGCTTAACTCAGGAGGCAATGTGTAAAGTATTTGTGCAACACATCAAACAGTAACACAGTGAAACCACAACAAAAGACTCCACACCAGTTTAGAAAAAGAGAGAATAATTTTATAAATAGAACAAGATCAAAACTACAAAAATCCAATCAGGAGAAGTCGAGATACAGGGACAAAGTCAAGAGTTCAGGCCACTCACGATGGAGCGCGGGTCGAATACAGGACCTATGAAGGATCCGCTGAGCAAAAGTACCTTGATCCTGGTTGCAAACAATGAGATGCAGGCTCCAGCCAAGCCAAAAGGCGATGCGTCGCTACTGTGAGTGCTGCGCCACCTCTGAGGTGCTGCGCTTCTCAATGTGGTGTGCCGGGTTTCTCCACATGGTAGAGGCACTGCATCCATCTTCTCCGTGCAGTGGCAGCAATGCATCAGTTCCAAAGCATCAGTTTCAGAGGTGATGCAGCGGTTTCAAGTGGGATGCATCAATCTGGTTCTCACAATCGCGGCAATGCGTCAGTTTTGATTGGTGCAACGATGCATGTGTTCTGGTAGATGCAGCCCTTTATACTCACTTCCAAGGGCCGCAGCCTGCGTTGGCACCACTTGGCAGAGCAAGACCTGCAGCAAACGAAATCCAGGTGCTGGCTGTGGGTTGAAGAGAAGTCTTTGATATCCCTGAGACTTCAGAACAGGGGGCGAGTCAACACGCCCTTCGAGATACTTAGGTTCTTGGCTGTAGGGATGCAGGTCCAGTTCTTCTCACTCCCAGGCAACAGGGCAGCAGGCCAGCACAACAGAGCAGTCCAGCAGAGTGGCAGTCCCTCCAGCAGCACAGCAGTCCTTCTTTCCTGGTAGAATGTCTTCAGTTCCAGAAGTGTTCTGAGTTGGAGGTGTCAGAGGTCCCGTACTTATACACAGTTAGGCCTTTAAAGTGAGGGAGACTTCAAAGAGATGCTTTTGAAGTGCACACATTTACACCTTTCCTGCCCTGGCTCCAGACTCACAACAGGGGTTTATGCAGCCCTTTATGTAGGGACAGGACAGCTCCTCCGTTCCAGGATGGCCCATAAGGATATGGAGGGGCCATCAGTCACACCTAAGCTCCCTTTGTCTCTGGCTGTCTAGAGGGAATGCACAAGGCCAGCTGTCACCCACTCTAGATGTCTATTCAGAGACAGGCATAAGGCACCAAATGGTTACAGTAATAAAATGCCAACTTCTAAAAGTGGCATTTTCAGAATTGCAATTTAAAATCCAACTTCACCAACAGTTGTGTTTTTAAATTGTGATCTCAGAGACACCAAATTTGGAGATACCGTCTCTTCCCAATTGGTAATTACACTTATAAAACTTGATAAGGCAAACCCAATGTTATCCTGTCAGAGAGATAGGCCTCCCAGTAGTGAAAATGAATTTAGGAGTATTTCAGTACCAGCACTTGTAAAATTTAAAAGTACATGTACTACTTTTTAAGTACACTGCACCCTGCCAACGGGCCGTCCACGGCCTACCTTAGGAGTGTCCTATGTGTAATAAAAAGGAAGGTTTGGGCCTTGTGAGTGGGTTAACTTGCCAGGTCGACATTGCAGTTTAAAACTGCACACATAGGTTCTGCAGTGGCAGGCCTGAGACATGTTTAAAGGGCTACTTAAATAGGTGGCAGAATCAGTGCTGCAGGCTCACTAGTAGCCTTTAATTTACAGGACCTGGGCACATGTAGTGACCTTTATACGAGTTTTATAAGTAAATTAATCATTCAAATTGTGGATAAGCCAATGTTACCATGTTTTAAGTATAGAGCACATTCACTTTAGCACTTATTAGCAGTGGTAAAGTGCCCAAATTCCTAAATCCAGCAAAAATGAAGTCAGCAAAAACAGTATAAACAAGAGGTCTCAAAGCAAAAAGTCAGGGGAAACCATGCCAAGGATGTAAGGCCTAACAATCATCATGTATTTAAAACTCAACACCATCTGGTGTTCATCAAATAAGGCAATTTAACTTGCACAAAAGATCTCTCCCTGACTAGTGTATGGGACTCAAGTCACATATAACAAATTGGTGAACTTCTTCAAATGAACCTATTTTAAAAGTGACTTTCTTCTGCACAGGATTAGTTTTTGGTTTATTTGTAACACCTACAGACTGGAATTAATTCCCAGAGAGGGCTAGGTCTGGAATTTCCAGTGCTCTAACAGTGGAGTAGGTAGCACCAGTACCAATCTAAAATGACACTTGATGGGCATTTACCTCACCTTTTGCAAATGGGCCACTCTGGTCTACCTCTTAGTCTGCGCCATAGCAAACAGAACAAAAAAATGGACGGAGTGCTGAAACTTTTTAACCACTCACCCCCAGTCACAGATCTGTGTTCAATCCATTGTTCTTTTGCTGACTATACCACCCCAGTTTGGACCCAACCATATGCAAATCAGTCTTGACCCTGTTCCTCATGGGAACAGTCCAGCTCGAACTGCACCAAGAATGCAATCTTCTTCCCTCTCAGGCACCATCATTGTGATAGATCAGAATCAAAACTCTCATTCTCAAACATGGGGTACTGATGAAATGGGTTCTGGTTCTGGAAAGGATTCGGGTTTGCTCTTGGGACTTTCTTTGCAGTGAACCTGGGGTTACCCATGTTCTACGGTGGCATCAGAGCCTGTGGAAGTTACATCATTGGAGCTTGTGACTGATTTGAATTTTGCATTCTCTGCACTGGGAAATTCTGCATTTGAGTTAAATTAACATTCTGCATATGCCTATCACCAACTACTTTATTTGGATTCTAAAGGTACTCCCTCTTCCAATGCCCAAGCTTGTTACAATACTTACAAGGAGTCGATCTCTTCAATGTCGCAATATAGCTTCCTGCGTCGTTCTGTTGATCTTAAGCCAATCGATATCCTTTGCCAGGACCTTCCCCTTCAAAAATGTAATCACCTCATCACATTTTGTTATTGCCGTAGGAGAGGGTGCATGAGTCCGTGGATCCCTTGTGGGTTCCATATGAAGCCACTGCATTGCGATCTTATGTTCAGCCCATTAATCACTCGGCACCACCAGGTTGAAAAAAGTTATTCAAATCAGTCCAGAAAACTTTCAAAATCTTAACAAATCTGTGAACCTGGGTATACAATTGGGAAGGATTCTTCCTCAATTTTGGGAAACTGTTTGTAAATGACGCAAGATCCCCTCAACTCCATGGTCCATGAACAAACCCTTCATCTGAAGTCTTTCTCATAGGGAACATCTGAACCTTATTTCCATCTATGGAGGTGGTTTTGCATTCACCCCTACACTATCTGTTTGCTTCTTTTTTTGTTTCTTTGCCCACTTGGTCTCCAACCTGTCAAAATCACTCTATTTCCAAATGCATTTAAGCAATTTGGTAATATGTAATATCATCCTTGAAGATCCCATAGTGACAATCACATCATCATCTAATTAAGCTCTGAAACTGTTCTGCAAGGCAAAATTTTGGGAAAGATCCACATCATATTTTCCTGCCAATTCTGATAGCCTTTCATGAGTCATGGTTGCACATCTGGTGATTTCTTTACTCAAATATATCAACTTGTATTCTTTATATTGAATCACATGTGAAAAGTCTAAACATCCTCTGATAATCTCTTCCAATTGTGCCTTCTGTGCTGAAACATCTAAGGATCTAAATTTACTTTGACTCGACAATGGCAAATTACTCTTTTCTGCCCCTCTTCTGTCCCTTTCTCCTCAAACCATGGGGGAAAACGTTCTTTTTCTAAAGATCCTATCCCTCTTTGAGCAATTGGTGTCATAAAGACAAGTCTCCCTTCTTCTCATAGCTTGTAGGATTTGTGGTAGGCTCTAGGCAACAATTTGTGAATTCTGCGATGATAGAATAAACCCTGTTGTGGGCACCCCACCGACAGCTTCTGAAGCTGCAGGAATCAGGGAAATGATTACTGGGGCAGGAACAGTTGGAACACCTTAAGTTTGAGCTGGCATGGCTGGCAGCATTGGAATAGGAACAGGCACAACAGGGGTAGGAACATTTGAGAGATAGCATTCTTCCTCACTTTTAAAAAATTGCAACTTTTTGGCTATTTTTATAGTTCATTCCAGGGAGTTCAGAAGGCACCTTTAAAATCCCCAACATAGTTAAAAACAGGACACATTTTGGCCTGGATACCTGTTGTGAAAATAAATTGTCAAATGCTCAATAATCAGTACTGAGGCAGGCTGGGCAGCCTCAGCAGTTAATGGGTTGCACATACATGTCTTTTTATAAATATATGTATCTGTTATGTGTGCATTTGTATAATATACTTTGTATGAGAGTTTGCATTGTATGAAGATATTCGATATATTACTTTTAAATTCATTAATAATGAATAAATTAATATTGGTTTTAAATGTGCTTTGTATAAGTGGCTGCAGTGTGTACACATTTTAAATTTAGTTTCAGATGTAGCTCTCTGGGCCCGTAGTGTTTTGCCCTACCTCCACTGATTTGTATGTGATTCCCTTACACAATTTGCAGATGGCCATGCATAATGCGTGGCTTACTCCAAGGGCTGGCTATAGTAGATATGAGCCTATTTGAGCAGTACTAATACTGAAAATGATGTGAGCAAAACTTTTGTGAACTGCAACTGACTGACCCTTTTATATGGATGTGTTTTTGTTTTTGAATATCTCTCTCTCCCCTCCTCCTTAATTTTCCATTTACTCCTCACATTTTGCAGTACATGTTCCACATTTTCCAGCCACTCTCACTTACCACTCCCTCATTCGCACCTAAATGTAGCAATAAATGTGTATTTCTGCCATTTTGTTGTGGAGAACTCTGCACAGAGGGTATAGGACAGGTATAAGCTTGGCGTTATCTCCATATCTTTGTGATTTGCATTCATGAGTGTATGAAGCACTTCTACAAGAGATTGACTACACATACTTTTAAATCCTTTTGTGAACTGTCACCATTGTGTCCTTCCAGTGTAAATGGCATTTGTCCTCTGGTGATTTACCTCTCAGAATTACTAACCATATGTAAATGACATATACATTTTACTCAGTGAGGTGATCTAAGATATGACATTGTGCTCTTCCATTATGTTCTCAAGCGCCACAAAAGTGGATTCACATCTACTTGGGACTCCATTTACTTTGGATGATAGAGTAATCTGTCAGATGGCTATAATAATTCAAACCATGCTCTGATGGACATCTTTGAAAAAGGCTGAATGTCATTTGAAAACCTGATTAATGATACACAGATGCCTACTGATATTTTTCTGCATTTTCCCATTCTGGCCCTCATTACAAGTTAGGTGGAATAGGGTGATGTAAATACCATTAACCTGATGAGAGGTATTTACTGACCATACCTCCTATTCTAAGTTTTACATTTCCAAATGAGGCACAGCATTCTGAATCGGTATTAACACACCGAATATTACGGCCATTTTCCCTCATACATTTCGGCAGTGTTGACCTACTGGAATCTATCAGGGCAAAACTGTGAGGGTGTGATTATTATTACACAACTTGTAATTTCTATCACTGTGCAAACATGCGCTTGCACAATAATCGAAATTTTGACCATAGCTGGTAATGACTGCCTCCGTTTGCTGCATTCCTGAGGGTTGTAGTTTGAGGGCAACAGATATGTTTCTCATTTTATTTGCATTTTTCCACAGTATCTTCTGGGCTCTTGGGTGGGTTAGTGTTGCAGCGGTAACATCAGGTTTTGAGTAATGCTATTTTCTTTTACTAACCTGCAGAGATTTATTATTGTCATTGGCTTCATGTCAGTTGAGGAAGGAGGTAAGTAGGTGATTCTCACACTCATTAGAGGCTAGCAGTGGCATCTGGTGACCTTTAAAATTGGTGGGGTGTAATATTTTGCTTGAATTCCAGTGAGCGAGCCTGACTTATCAGTGGGTTCGGCTCACTTAGTCCCACTCTGACTCACTCACTCTCACTCGGTCTCATTATCATTGTGACTCACTCACTTAGTCTCACTCATTCTCGGTCAGTGTAACTCAGTCTCACTCAATCATTCATTCTCACTCAGCCCCATTCATTCTCACTCAATCAATCCCACTCTGACTCACCTATCACTCAATCTCACTCTGACTCCCCTAGTCTAAATCAGTCTCCCTTATTTCCACGTTTCCCACTCATTCTGACTATGTTCCACTCATTCTCTGAATCACTTAGTGTCTTTTTTTTGTATTGGCATGAATAAAGTTCAGAGAAACAACAGGGAATAAAGTGACATGTAAGTCCTACACGGATCCTTATTGAGATGCAAATGTTGATTGTGGTACATACACTAATACCAAACAAAACCAATATATGGGAAAGGGAGAGGGGTAGAGAAGGAGGGAATAAAAGAGAAGAAGGGAAATAAGGCAGAAAAGAAGAAAGAAGGAAGGGAAGACAGAACTACGAAACAGGTAAGGGGGTCAGAGGGCGGAAGGGTGGGCCGATTAGGTGGAGCCCTGAGATAGGAGAGTGGGAAAGGGATAGGGGGTAGGGAGAATCACTTAGTTTCACTCATTCGCTAACTCACTCAGACTGTGACTCACTCAGACTCACTCACTAATTCAGTCTCATTCATTCTCAATCAGATTCACACAGTCCCACTCATTTTCATTCACTCAATTGATCTAACTCTGATTCGTCCAATCTCACTGACTCACCCACAAAATCAGTCTCACTGATTCTCGCTTTGTCTCACTCATTTTGAATCACATAGACTGTGACTCACTCAATCTTACACACAGTAAAACTCACTGTCATTCTCCATCACAGTTGCCCTCACTGTCATTCTCTTTCACAATAACACTTACTGTCATTCTCCTTCACAGTAACACTCACTAACATTCTCCCTGACAGTTACCCTCACTGTCATTCTCCCTCACATTCACACTCACTGTTCTGCCTCCGCAAATGCTTCTGATGGCAATCCTCTTCTTTTTCGAGTATGGTGAACACCTGACATGATTTTTGTCTGTACAGTATGTGTAAGTTTTTGATTTTATGGTCCTACCCAAAGTAAAACATTGTAAAATATTTTCTTATCGCTGGCAATGATTAACTCTATGTTGCCAGTTTAACCATTAGAAAGAGCAAGAAAATGCCCGTCACAGTTGAGCTTCTAATTAAGCATTGTTACCATCACCTTTAAAGTACATCCCCAGAAAAAGATTACTGTACACTTCATACCATTAGTTTCTGTTGAACTAATTGTGAATTTGATTAATGTGTGTCCTGATCTAGCCGTCATCACTCTTTCTTTTTCTGTCCAAAGAGGGCTGCTTCTATTTGTGTTAGTGTGCAAGTCTACAATAACTGCAACTATCTAACACCTGTTGTCTTAATGATATACACTGAATATTCCTGTCTAGATTATCATTCTACAGTTCGGAATTTAAAAATGTCAAGGCCCTATGTTATACTGTGCAGCGCAGGTTTATGCAAATAGGTTTTTGTGTACAATGTACAGTGATTCACTTTATTTTCAAACTATTGTGCGAAAAGATTGCAAAGCTTCTACAAGAGAACATTGAAATTAGCATTACAGAGCTCGAATTTCTGCTTTTGAGCCTGCAGGACATAAAAGGAGCATGACCGAGCACTAGCCTCTGCTTTAAAGTGAGCACATCACCTCGGAGTGCTGGACTTCAATGGAATAACTCACAATGATTGGCACATGCTGGACTGACAATGATGGGAGGCACTGTAAACCGGGCACGGTAAGGTGCCACTGGGTTGAGCATAGCGTACTCCTCTGGGGAAAATGTGTCTTCTGTGGATTGATGACACAAATGCTTGATGGAAAGGAATGGTATTTTATGCAGGACCAAACACTAAAGGCATGCCCTAGGGTTCGAGCCACACTTCACTCTAACATTTTCAACCAATTGATGCAATAATGCAGTGGATCCAAGTCGGAATTCAGTAGTAACCTTTTTGTAGTTGTCAGATGCTGTTTGATTATGCTGCTTTCTGTATCAATCTATTTTATTTCTTTTTCAGCTAACTGAAGACGGTGTTTGTTCAGACAGCGTCACGTCTCACCGGGTGAGGGGGCCGGAGCATTGTATTTTCAAACTCTGCAAGCCCTATTTCATATAAAGCTAGCCCAATTTCAGTAACACATATATTGTTTTGTTATTTTATGTTATGTTATGTTAAAACCACTTCTATAGCGCACGACTCACCCGGGGGCATCTCGGCGCTTGTTTAGAGACATACCTGAAGGACAGCCTAATGCACTAGAACAAAAAGGCTTTCAGTTTTTTCCTGAAGGTGCTGTAAGATGGAATCTCACGGAGAGCCAGGGGCAACTTGTTCCAATATTTAGGAGCGAGGTGGGAGAAGGCTTTCCCCAGTACGCTTAAGGCGTATTCGGGGCACCTGTAAGAGGGCAAGTGAGCTGGATCTGAGGTTTCGGCATGGAACGTATTTTAAGAGTTTTCTCTGCAAGTACCGAGGCCCTTTGCCTCTGAGGGCGTTGTACGTAAGGCAACAGATTTTAAAATAGGATCGCTTCTTTACTGGTAACCAGTGTAGTTCTCTCAGCAGAGGGCCGGACGAGGAGCCTGTAGGGCGGTTTAGGATTAGCCTTGCTGCAGTGTTCTGAATCACTTGTAGTTTGGCAAGCGAGGTCTCATCCGCCTCTGCTAATAGAGCATTTCCAATGGCATTGTTTTGCCATTAACTGCACAATGCCACAGTGATAACGGTAAAATGTTATTACAGACACCAGTATGTTTCTCCATTGAAAAGTGTAGCTATGTAATTCAGTGAGACTGTAGGGGAGTACAAAGGAACTGAGCTGGTTCATTTGTCCAGTTATCGGCCTTTTGTAATTAAAACACCCCATCATGGCCCTCGAGAAATTGACCATTCCCATTGTTAAAGTATCGGTTTTGAAATAGACGGAACCTTCACGTAGAATTGTAAGTGGCACTTCTGCAAAAATATGAAATACAGTTTCACGTGATGCAATCTGGTGCATATTGGTAGGGACTATAAGGAACAAGAATCTTGGTTACTTACCATTGGATGTTTTATGTTTTAAAACATACAAACCACCTGGTTAGTTGCTGGATGCTGTTGGCATGTGATAACAGCATTAAACCATTACAGTGCACAGAAGGCCTATTCCTACAGTAACAAAGACGACATAGACATTGGATTGGGACAACACCAGTGTTATCGCTCAAGTTATATTGACACAGGGCCTGATTCACAAAGGTAAACTTACACTTTTGTGTAAGTATACTCTTTTGGTATTCACAAACTACGAGTGTAATTTTACTAGCTGTAAGTTTATGACTGTAGAGACTCCGCACATATAAAGATAGACTTGTTGTATCTTTTTATGTGTTTGAGTTCTCTGCACCGACTGTCTAGTCTCCACAGTCATAACATTGCTATTACGATTACTATCACCAATATAAATTTTCCTTTGTGAATCTGGCATTGCATGTTTACAATTATTTAATTTTGAGGGCAATCTGGGGCATATCGGTAGGGACTATAAGGAACCAGAATCTCAGTTACTTACCATTGGATGTTTTGTGTTTTAAAACATACAAACCATCTGGTTAGTTGTTGGATGCTGTCGGCATTTGATGTACAGCCTTAACCTATTACAGTGCACAGAAGACCTATTCCTACAGTAACAAAGAAAACATAGACATTGGATTGGGACAACACCAGTGTTATCGCTCAAGTTATATTGACACAGGGCCTGATTCACAAAGGTAAATGTACACTTTTGTGTAAGTATACTCTTTTTTGGTATTCACAAACTAAGATTGTAATTTTATTAATTGTATTTTTATGACTGCAGAGTCGACATAAATAAAGTTAGGCCTGTCCTATCTTTTTTTGTGCTGAGTTCTCGGCCACCACTGTGTATTTTCCACAGTCCTAAAGTTGCTATTACTATTACTATTGTAAGTTTACCTTTGTGAATCAGGCCCTGTAGCTTAACAAATATTTACTTCTGAGAACAGAGTTCTCACTCAAAGTTGACACAAAACGGACAGTCTCAGATTCTACAAGCAGATCTATCTCATATTCTACATATAATTTACAGGCCTTGACTTTTGAAAAGTTAAATAGCAGAGCTATCCTTTGGATTAAAAAGAACAGTATACGCCATATAGATTGTCCCATTACATTACCTGACCACCCCTTTGCCCATACTACACTGTAAGGTACTACATTATTTTGGGTGTTAGGTAAGCATTATATAGTTAAAAAATACGGTAAGTGATGGTTTAATAAATACATTTTAAAAAAGGAGTCAGGGTTATCCCCTCGAAACAAAACAATGCTTCGTAATGTAGAGGTCAAATGATGTAATGGCACACATTAAAACATACAAACCAAGGAAGTTAAATTGCAAGGTCTCACAAACATTAATGTAATACAATAGATCTGTGTCACAGATTAATGAACATATTGTAGCACCTAAAAATGTGTCTACAGATTGCAGAACTATCTCTCAGGATACAACAATCTAAAAGGAACTGGATTTAGGCAGCAGAGGTTCATTCAGCGGTGGTTCCTACGTAGGAACTGAGGAGTGTCACCCCCCCACACACACAATGCTACAGAAAGCATGAAAAATAAAATGGTAAGAAAATAATTTTATTACTATATTATTTTTTACTGTCTGCCGAATGGAGGGTTGGGACAGGGCCAGTGCATCAATGCTGCTGATTGGCAGCAATAAGGAGTGACCACTTCAGTTTGAAGTACACATGTAGGTTTGGCCGAATATCTTACTATTGCCAGCCCGACAGGTGAAATTCAGACCTCTCCAAACCAGCTGTCTGAGACAGCTGGGTTGGAGAGTAAGGGCAGGTACCTTTCGAAGCACTGATTCAGTCTGCTCCTGCTAATCCAGACACTTAACTCATGCTGCTTAACAGCATGTAAGGAGCGTCTAGTTTAGATAAGGTAGTTGGCTGTGGGACCTAGCGCTCAGAGGAGTCTGGAGCCAGGGGCTGGAGAACAGCGAGTATGAGCTGCAGGATAAGATAAGTGAAACTTTTATTTTTTTTTTATTTTTTTTTTTTTTTTTTTTTTTTTTTTTAGTCCTCATCTCACCAATAAGCTTATACGGGTCTTATGAAGCCGATATTTCAATCTGTGGGCCCTCCGGCTTACCGCGCTAGCTTAGGTCGCCTGACCAGTCTTGCTCGTTTTGGGACTTGGTGTAATCATAGGACAAACTATATTAATCTCAAATTACGTCCCCATCTCGTAAGAGGTAGCCAGATGTTTATCGAGCTATCCCCTTCTCCTTCATGATCCAAGCGAGCCATAGCAAATGCGGCTTTAAGCCATTCTTCACTTTTTGGGGGAAGGGGGTCTTTCCACCTTTTACATATCTCTCGCCGTGCGAGTATAATCATATTTTTTCTTTCTTAAATGTTTATCTTAATGTATGTTCGTAGCCCCCCATTGTTTTTTTATGTCACCAAACCGTCACTGCATTCATTTGCCTCAAGTGACACAGAAAATTCAGGCTGAATTAGACACAAATGTCAAAATATATCTGATAGCACAGATCTCACAGTCCAAGATTTTAGACTGCACAGTCAGAACAGAGTATCTTTCTTAGTAGCTATGTTTACAGACTCGTGCCTTAAATAGTCAGTAAAACTCTGACAACGCAGAAAGTACAGCACTAGCTAAGGTCTCAGACTGCACAACTAGAGTACTCTACAGTATTGTAACTCAAAGAGCTACAGTTCACTGTACAATGTCTCTCAAGTTACAGAAATTACTTAAATCTCCGTCCCAGTGTTGATTTTATGCTTTCCTGTCCACATCAATAACATAGCAAGACAAAAAACAAAAAAATCCGAAAAGAATACACCAGCAGTACATTTTAAATACCGCACAATGCAATACTGCAATACAAAAATGCAACAGTTCAAAAAACAGCAAAACAAATCAAGACCAAAAATAACATAAAGCAACAACACATGACTACACCAACACTACACAACACAAAAGAACAGCAAAACAATGCAACACAAAAACAAAAAAACAAAGAAAGACACAAGACAAAATAGGCAGTAACAGTAACACAGCTGTCACAAATAACGTCATCAAAATAAATGTAAATACACCAACAGAATATATAACCAAACAATATCACAGTTTTACAAAAGCACAACTATTGCCTCAAAGTACAACACACCACAATGAAAAAGAACAGTAACACACCATGGCACAAGACTATAACACCACAGCTCCAGGTCACACAAACACAACACACCCTAGTATGATATAACTGCAATTTTTTTTATTTTTTGTGTTGACGTAATATTGTGTCTGTGTTAGTGTGTTGTTTTGTTGCATGTTGTTAATCTGTTGTATTGTGTGCTTGCGCTTTATTATTTCATTTGTGTTATTGTTGCACTGTTTTGTTGTGTCGTTTCATTGATTTTCTGCTTCTCTGGTTAATGTAATATGGTGTTCTTAATATTGTGGCCTAGTTGTGCCTCAACTGCACCCTGCCTTTTTTGAGATATTGTCCAGTATTTTTGCCAGCTTCCACTCTCTACTTTCTCCTATGACTCCAGCCTTGCTAACCATCAAACGTCTCTTCACTGCATTGCTAGCCCTCAGAGACCACTGAACCTGTCTGTTGCCCCTCGATGATCACAGATTCCCTACTATGGCTCTCACAGCTTCACGATTTGCTTGAGAGTATACTTTTTTCTTTCAAAAACTTATTATTTTCAACACAGAGCAGGCACACAATGGCACAAAAAACTTCACCATGAAATCTTTACACATGAATGATATAGGACAGAATGATGTCACAGTATGTAAAAAAATGGCTAAGATGAAGCTCCACTTCCCCCAGACTTTGCCGTATGTTTGTGGGCATTCCCTTGCTTCTTGAGAATACCTTGTTCTTCTTACTATTGTTTTCTATTAGCCCATTGAGCCCATGTGTCAGTTCCCGGACCACATCTGCATGATCGGTGCAGCCCTACAGCCCTTATTACCTGTTTTACCACCTTTTCAGCCTTAAAGCTCCACCATCCGTCTCCTCTGTTGACCAAGAGTTTTACAGACTACTTTACCAGCCTTGTTACTCTGAGCTTCTTTGCAGGTCTTCAAAACGCTTCTGCTGTATACTCACCTCAACCACCCTTCAGCTTGCCCTCACAGCTCTGCAGACTAGTTGTATGGTGCTGAAGCTACTACAGATGGCCTTGGTTCTCAGTGCTACCACACCTGCCAATCAGAGCCCTTTGCTACTCTAAGTCCTTCTGCAGGTCATCTGAGCCTATCTGTCTGCACCTTCTCTGACCCAATCCACTGCCAGCCTCAGGCAGCATCTACTGTCAATCACAACAAAAAATTGCATGCTATGATTTTTATTCCCATACTTACCATCAGAACTTCAGATGGACTGAAACGGTGGGGGTCTCTAGCAGTTGGCAGCATAGGAAGCATGACTTAGAGCCTTTTACCAGAGGGATATCTAGATACATGCGGTCTTGAATCACACAGGTCTCCTCCTTCTCCTGGCCCTTCTAGCTTTTCTGGTATTGATTCTCCCCCTGTTCCTCCAAGTCCTCCTTTTCTGGGTTGTTCCAGGCCTGCTCCTAACCCTGGTCCCTTTAGCTCTGGTCACCTTGTACTGGTTCCCTGAATTTGGTGCTACTGGTTCTAGTCCTTCCTGGAGCTGGCACTTCCTGATCCTGGCCATTCCTTCTATTGGTCCTTCCTGGTCCTGCTGGCTCTGGTCCCCTCTGTCCTGGTCCTACTAATCCTGCCTAGCCAGGCCCTGCTGGCTGTCTGGTTCCTTCTCCACCCTCTTCTGGCCCTGCTAGTCCCCTTGGCCCACCAGTCCTCTTCGGCATGGTCCTTTTAATATTTTCCCTCCTGGTTTGCAGTCTCAGGGTCCTCCTGGCCCTGTTCATTTTCATCATGGTCATTTTGGTACTGCAGCCACTGCTCCTTGTCTTCTTGGTCCTGGTTCTCTTTGTTTGGGGTCTTATAAGCCTGGTCATTGTTGTCCTGGTCCTCTGGGCCATCAAGGTCTAGTCCCCTTGGTCTTCCTGGCTCTGACTGTCCTGATCATCCTAATCGTCCTCACCCTAGTCCTGCTACCCCAGTGCCTTTTCTTATGCATCACCTGCTGCTCTGGTTTCTTGTCTTGAGGTCCTGCCCACCCTGTCATTTGTAGCCCTGATCATGGTTCTCTTGATTATGATCCTTCTAGTCTTTGTTGCTCTGGGGCTGGTCCTCCTTGTTTTGGTCCACCTAGTAGCCCTCGTCCTGGCCCTCCTACTCTTACATATTTATTATTTTCCTCTGGTTCTACTAGCCAGAGTCCCCATTCTGCAGATCATCCTATTGCTCCTTGGTCTGGTCCTGAGCCTCCTGGCCCAGGTCTTACTGCTTTATGTTTCTGTGACTCTGTACCAGTTGATCATGGGACTCCATGTTCTGGTCCTCTGGGCATGGCCATGCTGTTTCTCATCCTCCTTGTGAGAAGTTGGCCTGGTATATGCTGTCCACTAGTTATAGTGGGCACCTTGCACCAGTCCAAACAGCCCCTTAGAGGTGATAGGTTTAAAGACAACCTTTATTGAAAGCTATCCTAGTGGTAGCTATGGAGAGCAGCCTTCAGGCTAAGTCTTGAAGGAGTGTAAAGCTAATTGTTTTACCAGTCTATAATCCCTTGAATGGCTAAATGAAAGGAGACCACCCCAGGTATATATATAAAATATATGTATTTATTTCTAAACACACCCTACTAGTCTCTTTATGAGGCTAGAGGTCAAAGCACATATGTTACACTTCAAATATCACAGTAAATTAGCACAATATACGATAGGCCCTAGGGGCGAACCAAACCATATATTAAGAAAGTGGTATAAGAACCACGACTTGACTAGACACGAGGCCTAGAGCCTGGAGAATCGCTGGGACCCCAAGGAACCACCCAAGGTAGTGACACAGGGGACCCACGGGGGACGTGTGCAGTGTGTGAACACAGCCATGAGCTCCATTAGCGTCTATGGGGAAAGTCGCGGTTAGAGTTTTAAAGTTTAGGGACACTTCGGAGTGCACTAGGAACAAACCCTTTTGGACTTAGAGGGTTCTAGGGCCAACACCCACGGGAGCACCGGAGTACTCGTGTTACCTCACCCAGGGAAGCCGGGTGCATAGGTGTCAAATGGTGTCGGGCCGCGCCGTCGTTTTCAATGGCCGCTTGCTGGAAAGTGCTGCTGCCGGGAAGATGCGAAGTGTCCAAAGAGATCCAAACCTGGATCGAGGATGTGAAGAACCTGAAAGCAGAGGGGACAGAGTCTGGGTCACTAGCCAGTGACCAGGGGCACGATAGTCGAATGCCCACCGATGTCGGGTGCTTCAAGTTCGAAGAGGTGAATATTGTCTCTGCAGCCACGAGGACCAGGAGGCATCGAAGACAACTAGAAGCTGGATTCGAGTTGTCCCATAAATGAAGTTGCTTGCTGCGGTGTCGGTGCCCGGATTGGACCCAACAAGCCTTGGAAACAGCAACTCATGCAGGAAGAGAACAAAGGCTTCGGTGCGGACCAGCAAGGTCCGAGGGACTCCCCAAGCAAGGGAGAGTCAGGGCAGGCCTGGAGCAACCAGGGAGGCCCATTGATAGTAGAGTTGTCCTTCTGAGGGACCCACAAGTCAACGGACAAGGGATCGCAAAGGGACCTCAAGCGGAATCACAAAATGGTGGCCCACGGGTCACTGGGAGTGGCCAGGCCAGCAATCTTCAGTGGATTTACTGCTTGGGGTTGGGGCTACAAGTAACCCAAAGCACAGCCTCTAGGATTGACCAGAAGCTTATGCACTTGCAAATGTGCATGGTGTCCAGGGGTTCTGGTTCCACGGTACCCATGAGGGCTAAGGGTCTCAGCTTTGCTGGGGACTCGGGTCAGCCTCTGGGAAGTCTGGAAACCCACCTCCTGGGTTGCAAAGTTGTCGGCGTCCGGCGGGAGCTTCGGAGATGCAGACCGGACAGATGCGTCTTTGGTGCCTGCCAAGCAGGGGAGTAACTCCTTTACTCCAAGGGAGATTCTTCAGTCATCTGGCATTTAACAGATCGTCGAAGGTCCAGGATTCAGTTTCAGAGTTTCGTCCAGGGATATCTAAAGTCCTGTTGCCAGGGGTTCCTATCTTATACCCAAGGAAGGGGTTGGACATACTCTGGGGACCCACCTATGGGAAGGTTTGGAAAGAGGGGTGGCTACACCCATTTCCTTTGTCCAGTTTCCCGCCAGAGCAGGGGCTGGTAGCCCCTGCAACCGGTTTGAACTGGGCTATGCACAGGGACACCAAATGTGCCCCCAGTGCAGGATTTCAAAGCACTCTGAGAGTGCACCCACCCAACCCCAATACACTAAAGCCTGTCTGGGATGTGGTTACACCTCCCTGTGACAGGAAACCTTTTGTCCAGGCCTCCCCTGCCGGAGTTTCGGTCAGCAGCAGGAGGCCAGACTCGTGTCTGTGGCTGCAGCATCCCATTTGTAATGCCAGGCTCTGTTTAGTTGGTACCGGGTATACCGGTGCTGTCATGTCTCTCCCTCTAGAAGGGTGGGATCATACTCCCACACCAGTTACTGGTGTGGGGGTATGATTCCAAGGTGTTTGACACCAAACACAACATGTTTCTGTGCAGCCAGTCCAAAGTTAGCATTTACCGTTTAGTTATAATGCACTTAAGAGTATATGGTCAGGCTGCATCACAGACAACCCCGGAGAGGAGATTCCGAAGGCTGCAGAGGGGCTCTGCTCAGGCATGGGCACCCTCTCACATAAAACCAGGCACCCTGCCTTCAGGATTGATAAGGCCTGCCATAGGGGTGACTGATAGGTGTATATGTGCAGTGATAGGGTGAAATATAGTGAACCTATATCTCAGTAAGGGGTGCATGCACCACCTCACTCAGGCTGCTGTAGCAGTCCTGTGGTGTCATTTTGGAAGGCTTCCCAGGGGTGGCATAATACATGCTGCAGCCCCTGGTAGGCCTCTGGGGTACCTATGCTCTGGGTACATAGTATACCATATACTAGGGACTTATAAGGGCACCCCATAATACAATCTGTGGTGTACCTACGGTACTAGGAATCAATTTAGAGAGGAAGTAGCTAGGCTGGGGTCCTGGATAGCAGGGCCCCAGCCAGAGTAAAGTCGAAAAACAGTGAAACATCAGCAAAAAGTGGGGGTAACCATAAGAAGCAGATCCTTCTCTCCTACACTCCTTGCAATCCTGTTCCTAGCCTACCGACCTGGCCCTCCTTGCTGTGGTTATCCTGGTTCTGATCCTCCCTTTTCACCTTACTCTAGTCCTTCTGATCCTTGTACTCTAAGTGCTGGTCCTCTATGCCCTAATCTTCCTGGTTCCTTTGGTCTTGGAACCCTTAGTCCTCTGTGTGTTAGTCCCTAGAGCTTATCCTTCAAGTGCTGGTGCCTGGGATACTAATTTGATCCCCTTGGACCTCTGATTCCTGGTACTCCTGTTCCTCCTATTCTTGGTTGTCATGGTCCATGTCCTTCTCAAGCATAGCGTCCTGGCCCTTATATTTTGGGTTCCCCTGGGTCCAGTTATCCTGGACCCGGTCTTCCAAGCCAACCTGGCCCTGGACTCCTTGGTCTTCCTAGCACTTCTTGTTCTTGTCGTCTCCTTCTCTTGTTCCTTTCTATTCCTCTTGCACCTGGTGCTCTGGTCCTAGAAGATACAGGGTGACTTAACCTTCTGTTCCAGGTACTGCAGGTCTTTTTCCTTGTGACTGAGAGGGTCTTTTAGGTCCTGGTCTCCCTAGGCCTCTGTTCCTTGTCCTCCTTTATTTTGGTTAAATGGTGGTCCTTGTCCCACAATAACCACGCTAGGGTGGATCTGAACAAGGAGAAACAGGATCAAGAGGGCCAGGACAAGTAGGTGCAGTATCGGGTGGACCAAAAGGAAAAAGAACAAAGCCAGGAGGATCAGACAAGCCCAAACCAGAAGGACAATGACCAAGAGAGCCAGGCCTATGAAGACCAGGACCCAAAAGACCCTCTCAGCCAAGAGGAACAGGGCCTGCAGTACCTGGAGTAGAAGGTACAGTCAATCCCCTTGGTCTTCCTGAGTCTGGCTGGCCTTTATACGTCTGACCTCAGGTTCTGGCCGATCTGCTCTACTTGGTAATCTGGGCCCTGGTCCCCCTGGTCTCCTAGGTCCTAATCTTCATGGTCCTCCTAGACCTGTTTGCGGTCCCCCTGGTCCTGATCTTTTTAGTTTGCCTGATCCTCCCTGTTCTGTTCCTTCTGGTGTCTTTGGTCCTGGCCCAATGGGCGTCCCTATCTTTTTTCTGCTCATCTTGGTCTCCTGGCCCCACAGAACATTGTTCTCATAGTCTTGAACTCATAGTACTTCTCATTCTCCAGTCTTGATACTCCTTGTCCTAGTTTTCCTGGTCCTCTTGCGCCTTGTCTTCATGCTTATGCAATAAGTTGTCCTGACTCACCGCTGATCATCCTAGCCTTTCCTAGTTCTGATGGTCCAAGACCCTCCTATTCATGCCAGACTTAGTCGTCACCAGTCCTGGCATTCCCAGTCTGGGTCCTTATGGTAATCATTCCCAAGTAGATTATGCAGATATAAGAACGAAACATTAATTCATTTATTATGTGTCTGCCCTGTACCCTTGGCACAAAGGAAAATTCTTTTGAAATCATTATTTTGGAACATGGGAATATGTTCATGCCGGCAAGACATTATTATCTGGCTAAGGGGATGTTCAGCTGCCCTTGCTTGTGGGGGAGTAAAGTTCTTAACACCTCTATTTAAGCAAATTTCAAACATAGGGTTACAGGACTAAGAACTGCGGTGTAACATCGGGGTCGCACCTAATGAACAGTGATATTTTTAGTTGTAAATAATTATTTTTGTTTCAATGACATTCATTTGGTACTGTTGTAATGGTTTTAAATAACTAAATAGAATAAAGATTATTCTTATTCATTCCCAAGTACTCTGGCCCATGGTCCTCTTGATCCTGGTCCTCCGGTTTCACAGGCTCCAGTTACTGTCCCTTTTCATCCTCCTCATACTAACTTTGGTTGGTTGGTACTTCTGGTCTTGATCCTCATTTGCCTTCTAATCCAGATCCCACTGAGCCTGTACTTCTTCACCCTCCCTATTCTTTCTGGTCCTGCTCATCTTGGGCCTCTTGATCCTTTGATAATGTTCTATCCTGGCCATGGTAATCCTGGCCATGGTCCTGCTTTCCTATGTTCTCCTTGCAAAGTATGTCGACATGGGTCTCTTACTTCTGGCCTTGCTCCTTCTTGCTGCCCTGGCCCTGTTTGGTACTCTTGGACCCAGCAAGCTCTCATCCTCTTGCTGGTCCAGGCCTCCTGGTCCTCTTACCTCTGGTCCTTCCATTCCTGCTGGTCCTGTTCCTCCAGGTCCTGATCCTCCAAATTCACATTGTGTTGGTCCTCCTAATCCTTCCCACCCTGGTTTAGCTACCCCTATGCTGTTTCTCCTGATTGTGTTCCTCCTCTTCTGTTTGTTCTTTGTCGCCAATGACATTGGTCACTTTGGTACTAGTGGATTAGATCTCCCCCATCCTGGTCCTTCTTGTCCTGGTCTGCATGACTCAGGTCATCTTAGCCCTCCTGGTAGTCCAACTTCTGATTTTTATCCTCCTACAGGTCATCAAATCTTCTCCAACAGATCCTCCTTCTTCCTTCCCCAGGTCCCCTCCACAATGACGTTAGTTCGGTAGAGCTTCCAAGCCTGTCACTCGTATTTTATTTTGTTTGGGCTTCCAGATTTTTTTTTGCCGAACAAAAGCTGTCAAGGACGGAATAGGCCTTGGTGACCCAAAAACTCTGCCACGCTACTCACAGTTCCGCAAGAGGTGGAGTGCATTAGGTCACGTCGTTCGTGTTGATTTTTAGCCGTGGGTGTTTGTCCAGCATTGGAAAATCAGCACAAATGGCATCATGCGCAAGAGGACACTGCTTCTTTCTCCTGCTCAAGTAGATCTTCTACTCGTGTGGCAGCCTGTCTCAACGCGTACGGATGGTTTCTCATCACGAGCGGTCTCGACCATCCGCGACCACCTGCGTTGAGAAATCTCACTAGGAGATGGTCTAGTGTTGGATTTTCCTCACTCGCGCTCACCAACGTAACGCTGGTGAGAGCAAGTGAGGAAAAAACAAATTTTGGGGTACTCTGCATGCTTCGTGTAGTGCGGTAAAGTACACAAACTCCTCGAATGGAGCGGAGATCACCACACAAGCCTAGGACAGAAGAGGCAAGATTCAACTCACATAAAAGACTGCTTAGCATATTAAAAATGAAAATGCAATTCGCAAAATACACTGGGTAGGCGACTGAAGGGGCCACTCGTGACATGGGATCACTAAGCATCTATGCCTGAAACCCACAGTGATGTGTTAAAAGTGTGTTTATTCAGTAGCTATGGCAGTTGAATGAATAGCCACTTACCTCATTAATTATCCAGCACCTTTGTTTAACCTGTCCCCTGCTTTCACTTCCCTGTGCCATAAGAGCCCCATTATAGTGCCTCCACCAAATTTTCCTCCTGCAGGTGCCCATAAGTACTGGAACGCCTAGCACCAATTGCCTTAGGTGTGCGCCCCTGCATGTTTGGCGAAGATACTACTAGTCTTCTTACATTCCATGTTTGCTGCTGCTTGTCAGTTGCAGCATTTTTGCCAGGTTTGAAACACTAAAAAGAAGCCCAAAACAAGCACAGGACCTTTCCTAAGAAGCTCGGTAAAATAGTACATAATCTCCGCTAGCTAGCCTGCAGCTGAGTAAACAATGAAGTTTTAGTTATTTAATTGGTCTTCGCTAAATAGCAGAAACTGTATACCATTTTTCTGGTCACTTGGTAAATATCAGAGGATATGTACTATTTATCCAGTTGTCGGATAAATAAGCCACTTTTTTCATAGCATGGTGGTAAAACAAAGGTGTACCAAGTCTCACAGCCAAGGATTTGTAATAGTGTCAGCCAAGGAGGTTTCATAATCCAGCCATTGTTTGCTTAAACGACTACATGGGCCCACTTAATCCCAGCAGCAGCACAGTATTATTTGATTTAAGTTGAACAGAAAAATGAGGCACAAATATAATAATTTGTTGAGCCATATTCTTCACTACTCCCATCATATTCCCTGATGGATTCTATATTAGAGTATTGAGAGTTCATGTACGCTATTTTTGCACTAAAGTAGCTTTTTATAGCAATCAGCTGGTCTATTTTCTGCATGAGCCATTGATGCTAGGCCTTGTGTAGGGCCTATTTTTATTGGCAAAAACAGACAGGGACATAGACCTTAAGCATGTTTCCTGCAAATTGCATTGGCCACACGACCCTACCTCAGTTCTTCGGCTGCCTCCTGTGGCTACTCCCATACACATCTGCTACATCCGAACTCGAGCCTACGTTAAAAGCAAGTTAAAGCTCCGTATGTGATATTGGTGACATGCACAGTGCTTCCAAACTCTGAGGGCCTCATTTACTATATTTTGATGCATGCCAGCACAGCAAGCCTTACTGCTGCGCTGCCGTGCTCAAAATAAAAGGGCAGGAATGTGCCGTATCTACAAGATACGGCGCATTCCTGTCCTTCTCTCCTGTGCAGGTGCACAAACAGCAGCCACGCGCCGACGCAGACACCCTTGCACCACCGCAGACACCATTGCGCCATAGTGCAATGTTGCCTGAGTAGTAGGGATGATTGTTGTTCTTCAGGAAGGGACACCTTCCTGCACAAAAACAATTATTAATGTGTGAAAGGGGCCTATATTTACAAGGCCATTGAAAAATTCACGCATTGTGACTTTACTTGGCCTTGTAGATATGGTCAGGCACACTGCCCTGCTGGTGCATCAAAAAAAGTGATGCACCGGCGTCGCAATGGGCTTGTAAATGAGGGCCTTGGGTCGCAGTGGTAAATATGAATAGTAAAATAAGTTATCACAGACCAAGGATGTTGAAATAGGCTGTGTGCTTTTTGCTCCACCGTGATATCTTGCAGTTGACTTTCAAATTCTAGGGCAAGGAAGGCGCAGAATGGAGATCATATTTTAATGTGTGCAGAGTGCAGAGTGCTCCTGCTCTTCTTCGGCCATATTGCACTGGGCATTCTAATGCTAGTGTAGAAAGGACGGTTGCATATTGCAAGAGACGAAGGTGTTAACATGCAGTGTATTCTGATTTTGCTGCCACACAGCACCATACCGTATCGGAAGAGGTTTCATATTACCTGTCAGCAGGGATTTTTAAGTCCCATTTTAATTACTGTATTTACAACTGCAAATACTTCTTCATTCATATGAATGCATGCGACATATAATCGACTAACTTCGTCCTCTTTCTATCACTGACCTATATTGTTTTACTATTTTTGATTCAAATAAAATAAAATAACGGGCATCGGCTATATCAGCAATAAATGAGTTAATTAAAATCATCTGATATAACATGCAAAAGAACTGTGCACGCTGCGCTTTCACGTTTACTCTACTCTCTGAGAAGCATATGAATAATGCATTCTTCCTTGTCAACTCTGCTTACCCATTACACGTTTTTTTATTTACTTTTGTTGACTTTTAGGCCGTGTGCAGCACAGACCTACTCAACATTGTCTGTTTAAGAATATGTGGAGCTGGGCAAGTGTTTCTGCAGCATGCAAAGTTCGAAATAGTCTATAATGATTAACAGCAATACTTTGATCCACGTCTTTTAATGAAAACAATCAGAAAAGTTTAGCTTTTCCTTCAGTGAAAGGGCTTTGACACGTCGTTTGGAGAATTTAATAAAGATAATTTCATTGCTTGAATTTCATGAGAACGGGTTGACCCAAGCCATTAGAGTATTTCTGCTCCACCCCAAACCACGTGAGTGAGAACCTCCGTGCAGTGTACCTCAGGAGCATTATGACAAGCTGTCAGCTGTCAAGAGGGATGGGAATGTATCATAAATCAACAATAAATCTTATTAAACTTTTACAGTGCATATCATGCTGGCTGCCACTTGACTGCTGCGACAGGTGCATAATGTGTTGTGTTGCCATGGAAATCAACCACCGCTTAAGGTATGGGCATATACTCTATCTGAAAATGTGCATGTGAGCAACGGTGCCAGTGAAATACACTGCTTCTTGTATGAACAGAAACATATGGAAATGTAACTAATATTTATATGCAGCTCCGTTTAAGTTCTATTTTAATGTAGCTCACATTCTTAAGGGTTAAGAAAGCTTTGAAATGATAAAAGCTTGTTTCCCTTGTCAGCATGGTTCATCCTAAGCACTAACAGTGAGCTCAGCTTAGCTCTTCACACAGAAAAGCCTAGGCCTGCTTCGTTGCTAAAAAGTGCACATCCATCTAAATACAAGTGCACTTCAGTGTTGAGAGCCAATACTTTCCGTGGCCAGTGCATTTTTATTCCAGTTCTGTTTTTTTGGACATCTGTTTTTTTCTCCCCGTTCTTAATCATGTTTTTATTGTTTTTTTAGCCATTCCTGTGTGTTTACCCATGTCTTCATATTATAGTGTTTCAACGCCAATAGTGCATTTTCCTTGAATTAATACGAATCATATAGTGACTTTTCTTTGTACTAAGAAGAACCATTAATTGTGCATTGAATAAAAGGGCTTCCATACCTGTTCTAAGTACACCCGCCTTCTAGGAAGCACTCCTAATGTTCCAGTAAAATTGTATATTATGCTTAATTATTGTTCTATTATTTTTAATTTAACATTTTTCTTGCATTCATATATTCACCACACTTAGGCAGCAACGTGTTTTTTTTATTTCTTGTTTTTATTTTTGTGGAAAATACTGCAATACAAAAAAACGCACCATCTTGCCTAGGGCAGATCTCATGGCTTTGGCACTGCTTGATTGCTAATAAAAGGGAGCACAAATAAACTTGCTTCCGTGATGGAATATGTCGACATGCAAGTGATCATAAAAAAAACAAAGGGGCATACGTACAAGCCTCTATTGCCACAGGAACATCACTTTTACTGATGTTCCTTTGGCGATAGGGGCTTCGCCTTATTTACAAGGCGGCGTTAAGCCACTTAACGTGGCTTAACGCCGCCTTGTAAATAAGGCACCTGAAAGGGCCGGGCCCATAAGATCTAAACCTGCGCTAGAGTCACAATTTGAAGGTTCTTTTTTGCAACATGAAAGTGTGAAGGGAAGAAATGTCGTTAGGAGGTTAATCAATTAAACAATAATTCTCTTGGACACATAGTAACCACAGACAACTACATAAGGTTAGCTTGATTTACTACAACGCCAAAAATAACTGAACATAGAGAAACCTCAATACAACGGTGTAGAAATACATAGGAATTAGCATGAAGCCAAATCTGCGCATCCAGTTTAGAGGATGCAACTTAAACAATACAATTAGCTCAAGAAGTACAATACAAAAGTTCAGGAAGCATTATTCCAAGTTCCCCTGCATCAAGTGTTGGTGATTGAAAAGCATTAAGCATTACTCTAGCACTAAGATGACATCCCTATTTAAGCATTTTCAGAAGAAGGAATAAAAGGTGTCGGCACGTACAGTTTTTCTAAGAAGCCTCTCCACGATCAATGGGTCATGTAGCATTAAGCTACCAAGACAGAGCTTGTTCTAAGATGCTCGCTCTCTGTAGGCAAAGAAGAAGTGGGGTTCTATCCCTATTTCCAAAAACAAGTTATTCGTAGGTAACATTCCCAGGGTGCAGTGCGAGTCGTGCCATCTGCTCTGGGTACAGCCCTGAAGGTGATTTTCCACAATGACAACGGTGTACTTTCCTTTTTACAATTTGTCCTTTGTTCCCAGGTCTTCTCCTGTGTGAAGCACAACAACCTTCCTTTATTGACTCAAGCCACACAATTGTAACTTCTTCTCTCCTTGCCCGACTAGTAAAACAAAGACATTATTCTAGCTACACAGAGAGAGCTTCTTTTACCTGCAGCACAAAATGTGAGAAAGAACAAATTCCACAGCAGACATGAAATTCAACTGTTAATTCTAAAGCGAGAGTTTCCAGGGAACTGCATTTAAGGCCGATGAGATTCAACTAACATAAGAAAACATCATATCAGCTTCACAAATTCACACAGCATTAATGCAATTTCAACTACTACATTTACCTTCATATTAAATGACATGAATAATAAGCACATTTAATTCAGTTACACAACACAAATTCTTCACGTTAATTTTTTCTGCTAGTTACATTCACTTTCTTCGTTGATTTGCTATGCTACTTTTCAATGGCCTAAACTATGACACGTTTCCATGTTAATACATTTTACCAATTCGAACACTTTACAATAATACAACAAAGGATTATATGCAGGTGCCGTCTATATGTGATTATTATGCACCCCTACAAATAAAATGTGGTTTCCACTCTATCATATTCTTTCATGCTATACTTAGCGTGCAACGGGTGGGCAATGGGTGTTGCGGTGGACGTTCCATTGCAAGACCGATTGATTTTGATGCTGCCCCCTATTTACAAGGGTGTCATAAATAGGAGGCAGTGCCAAAATTAAAACCAGAGAAAACCTGGTCTTAACATGGTGAAATGAGAAGAAATGCTTTATTTCTCCTCGTTTTTGATGTTTCTATGTGTGTTGCATTGTGCAGCGCACATAGAAATATCACAACACCATGAATCATTGTTTATGTGCAGGAAGGTGTCCCTTCCTTCACATTAACAATAATTCTCTCAACGCAGGCACCCTTAAACTATGGTGCAAGGGTGCCTGCGTTGACGCTAGGCTCCTTAATTTAGCACCAGTGCAGGGAGAAATGCAGGGGTGCACTGTATTTTCGTAAATACGGCGCATCCCTGCGTTTCTAAAGTGACGGAGTTGGGAATTACACGAAGGGACACAAGAGCAGACAACCCAAGAAACCCATGGCCCCTATTGGATCACACAATAGCCTGCAAAACAACATAGCAAACTACTCACTCAACAAAAGAGAAACTACTTGCCTACTCACCTGATCTCCATGAAACAATAAGCAGTGCCCTGGGGATTAACTGACCCCCCTACAAACAGATATGTTGTCCAAAATGCCTGTCATCTCAAAGGACATGCAATGCATAGGGGAGCGTAAGGAAAGGTAATTTTCACGTTCCTGTTTTTGGACTGATGCTGCTGGTGTATGGATTTTTTTTAACACTGGCCCCTAAAAACCTGTGGAATTGGTTAATCTCTGATTGGCAAATTGAACTTACCTATAAGTCCCCAGTATATGGCTGTCTTTGTACCCAGAGTATGTAAGTTAAATGTCACTAGTGGACTACAGCACCTATTGTGTCATTACTAAAGTGACAAAACAAAGAATGTCTTCAGGCCTGCCCCTGCAGCCTGAGTGTACAGTTTTAAAACTGCAAATTTGACCAGTCAAAATAAACCATTCACCAGGCCTAAACCTTCCTTTTTAATACTTATACCTGGACCTGGACACCTAGTCTGCCACTTGCCTGTGGCCTCCAGTTCCTGTTTGTTCCAGACAGATCCAGTTACATCGCTGCTGCCTGGGATTTCCCACCAGGGTTTTCCCATCCGGTTTTTCCCACTCACCATTCTTCCCATCAACAGAAGCCCCACCGACCTCAGGATCTACTTAATGCAGGCTGCAGCGTGACCGCATCCATAGGCACAGTGCTTAATTTGTAAAATATTAAGTGCCAGGGCTCTGACCAGGAGGCCACTGCAGCTTGCACCACCCATCGCCTCTGTCATCGCTGACAAAACAACTACTAACCATCTCTCTCGCATGTAAATGCAACAGTTCAGATTATTTCAGGTCCCCAAAGCTAAAGGAATGGCTGGGGAGGCAGGTATTAGCAATTTTAATGCATATTGTCTTCCTAAACAACCATTATTCTGCTCATCACTAAATTAGATGAGCAGCGTCACCATGTGGTAGACTGTTCTATGTATGGTGTTGACAATTAGGTGCCGGTGCCGAGCTTATCACCGGAACGCACCGGCTCAAATTAAGCACTGCGTAGGCACATGGAAACCTAGCCTGCCACTTGCCTGTGGCATCCAGTTCCTGCTTGTTCCAGACTGATCCAGTTACACCGCTGCCATCTGGGTTTTCCCTTAATGGTTTTTCTGCCTGGGTTTTCCCACTCACCATTCTTCCCACAAACGGAATTCCCACTGTTGGAACTGGCACTTTCTGGTTGTTTGAGGCGATGTTCTAGCCAGGTATGACGTACCACTCCCATCAGCGGCGGGTGATTACACATACTGAATAACCTGTGCTTCGGTAGCTTGGTACTGAACAGTCAGGCTTATCATAGAAGCAATGTGTAAAGCAATGGCACAGCACTCACTCACGATAAATATCTTGAGTGTCACAAAAGAGACTTCACAGATGATGTATGTAAATAACGTTTGTCTTCAACACACATAATAATCAACAGCACATAAACATCATGCACTTCTGGGCATAAATCACATTTGGAATTATCACTAGCAGTATGAGGCCCAGCCGTGTTCTGATAACATCAGCAATATGCACACATGGGAAAGATCCTACTATACATCCCCCTCAGCACCCTTATGCAGTGCAACACGTTGTCCACCCCGGGCCCACCCTAACTATTCTTATAATTCAAGATAACACAATTAAAGGATGCACCTCGGGTCCCAACGATATCAGAAATATGTACATACACAAAATTATACCACTTTTTGCAGCACAACAGGCCAAAGCTGCATAGGGAAAACCAATTTCAAACGTAATACTTTTCTGGAAAGAAATCAACGTATTGGGCAAACCGCCATCCAGTGTTGTGTATCACGGGCAGTTCCCCACTCTCACTCCCACACACACACACGCGCGGATATCAGACGAGTCAATATGGAAGTACTCGCACACATACGCACTCAGTCTCCTAATGCGGTGCAACTGATACACAGCAGGTCAATTGGATGCACTCTGCAGATCCTGTTGCCCCAAGCCTCGCTCCGCCCTCCAACTCAACCCGACTATCCTACACACACAGATTGGTGACACATCACCCTCCCCGTCCCAGGCACTAGGCCGCACGCGGCTGAAGTCACTCTTAGTCAGGGTCCTAGGAAGCAGGTGGGTGTAGCTAGCAAGGTCAATTAGGAGGCAGATGGCAAAAGGGGTTTGGCAGCCATTCAGGAAGTTAACCCACAGGATGCTGAGCAGAAACAGGCCAAGGGCACCATGGGTTTGGCGGTCCATTGGACCGCTGAACACATAATAAGGGCTTAAGTCTGAACATAGAGGGATTCCACCCAGGCCGACGTTGAGGAGCAATCGACCACCAACATGACCTTCCTGGGCACTGATTTCACTCTCTCTGAGCTTTCCCGCCATCAGTGCCTATAGCCTTGAACAAAGCCAAGGCTCCCACCAAAGTCCTGCACTCTGGCCAGCTGGTGATCACAAGCCCTACATCGGATCCAGCCTGTATCTCGAGCAGTTGACGACCTCGTCAATGAGAATTTACAACTAAGTCAGAAGGTAAACTTTCCAGTGGGAGTAACCTAGTCCCTGAATCTGATGCACATTCAATCGCGATCAGCCTTAAGTTTTGACTTTGATCCAGTCTAGCACAACCAGATATCCCACTGTTTGGCACTAGAAATTTTTTAAACTTTGAAAAATCATATCTCTAGTTCCCTACATCCGATTTGTTTCATTTTGGTGTCTATTTGAAGATTTCGTTTTGAAAAATTGGAGTTTTGATTTTTGTTGAGTTGTGTTTTCTACTTAACTGTTTTGATACTGACAAATTATTTACACTTGTTTCTCCTAAGTTAAGTCAGCCTGCTTTGTGTTATAGTTACCAAGGTGTGAGCTCAGGTTTAAATTCTTGAGACCTAACTGGACCTGGTAAGGCATTGTGCCTTTATTACTTGAAGAGGACTACCATCCACTTCTACCAATAGTTCACTTTCTTACAGGGCGTATGTAAGCACAAATGTTAGGATCTCTAACCTAAGCACTAGTAGGGAAAGAATTGTACGTTGGAATAGTCTAATTTACTATTCATACTCCAACCTAAGCAACAGTAAAGAAAATGGTTGGAGGTTAGAGGGGGTAAAATTACTGTTATCACTCCAACCAGAGTACCAGTAGGGAAAGAGTTGGCCTTTGGAGGAGTCACATTTACTATTCCTACACCAACCTAACAAATAGTAGGGAAAGCGGTGAACTTTGGAGACTGAGGGGAACAAATATAATATTCCCATTACAACCAATCCGTGTGCTGACTAGTGCGTTTGTCAAATTGACCACACCTTGCAAATGACACTGTATCCATGCATTGAGGCCTACTAGGAATCCATATGTGTAACACCAATTACATTCTGTGCTCCAGATATACACATTCCACTGAGACATGAATCCTGACATCAAATTTACACTTGCAAAAACATGTGACCAGAACCATGCCATGTGGACATCTACATTGGGGTCATCAATCTCGAGTGAAGCAATGCATCATAAATCACTGCATTGGCTTTCTGTGCACCAGGGAGAAGTTCCATGTCCATTGCAAGGGTGTACCCATGCTACTCCCATGGTTTTAGATGCATTTCCAGACTGACCAGACCTGGGAATGCGCCAGAAAGATACACCTTCCCAGGAGAGACGAAACAAGGAGTAATAACTTTAATTATCCTTGTTACTTCCTCTTTCAATGTGTGCTGCATTCTGCAGCACACATAGATGGAGGAATATGCCTCTCAGGATTTGTTGTCTTGCAGGAGGTCACCCCTTCATGCACAAATACATTCATGCATGCGACACAAGCACCCTTGCACAATGGTGCAAAGGAGCCTGCGTTGGAGATAGACAGCCAAAATGACACTGGCCCAGAGAAAAAGGCAGGAATGTGTTTTATTCTGTTAGATACAGCACATTCCTGCCCGTTTGCTTTCATGCATAGTAGTGCAGTAAGGTGACTTGCTGCGCTGCACTTGTGACCATGCGCAAATTGTGTCCCTCAGTGTACAGTCACAGGATATTCAGTGACCAATACTGTGATCCACATGTAACAGGCTACCACCAGCATAATCACATGCAGCATGCACACTCAGTCACAACACACAGTTTGGTTCTACACTCCCTTTGAACTGTACTAAAGTGTGTCATGGTGAACACACAGAAACAGACCTGTTGAAGAGGTGAGTGAGCCAGTAGACCTCATTCCAGTGAACCAGAGTTTAATGGTAATTTACACTACTACTGTTTATTACACAACATGCTCCCATCCGCAAAGTGCGCTTAAGTGCGAGGACAGGGAGATAGAGGGAGCCTTCACAGAGTTTGTCCAAACACTATACACAGAAGAGGAAGGTGCGTCAAAGGAGCAAGTAGAGAAGTATTTTGAAGATTTGCAAATACCAACACTGTCAGAGGAGCAAAGGGAGTGGTTAAATGCAGAAATAACAACTGAAGAAGTAGTAGGGGCAATAGGGTAATAGAAAAGGGGCAAGGTGGCGGCCCAGATGCTCTCCCAAATGAGATTTATCTGTTCCTTAAAGAGGAGATCGTTCCCTTTTTGACAGGCCTGTTTAACTTGATTTTTCTTGGGGGCGCAAACATACCAACAACCTGGGAGGAAGCCACTATTTGTCTTTTACATAAGGCAGGGAAAGGCCCTGAACTTTGTGAGTCTTATAGACCTATCTCACTGCTGAACAGCGATTATAAGATCTTTACTCAGATTTTGGCAGTGAGATTAGGGGAAGTCGTAGGAGATCTAATACATCTGGATCAGAAGGGTTTTATCAAGGGCAGGCAGATCCATGAATTAACGCATGAGTTACTCAGGGCCATCGATATAGCAATTCAAAACAGGCTCCCCCTGGCAACTATAACCTTTGATGCGGCAAAGGCTTTTGACAGGATCAGCTGGTCTTTTCTGCATAAAATAACAGAGAGGTGCGGCCTGGGGACAGCCTTGTGCAGGGTTCTGAAACAATCTATAAGAACCCTTCCACTAGGATACTGGTGAACGGAAATCTTACCCAAAAGATAGTTATATCAAGAGGAACAAGACAGGGGTGTCCTCTCTCTCCCCTTCTTTTTGACATCTATATCAAGCCCCAAACAAACAAACTTAGAGTCAGTCAAAAAATTCTCCTGTTTGTATTTCAGGGATGGGAGAAGAGGGTGGCCCTATACGCCGATGACTTGATGGTGTTTACAACTAACTTGGCGCTCTCTTTACCAATAATATCAGAGGTTTTGGGCAAGTTTGGGGAGGTCTCGAGTTACCAGATAAACTGGCAGAAATCGGAGATGATGGAGTGGAACTCTCAGAGTAATAACCCTTTGGTAAGGGACTCAATGAAATACCTAGGAATCACGGTGTATAAAAATTTAGAAGATGTGGCACGCTTGAACTTTGAGAGGGTAGTAAGCGAGATTATGAGGTTACTAAGATCCTGGGCAGGGCTTCCACTCTCCTTTTTAGACAGGTCAAACATTCTGAAGATGACAATACTACCTAAGCTTACCTTTCTATTCGCATCAATACCCCTAGAATTCAAGAAGGCCTGGTTTGACAAATTACAGGGAGTCTTGACCAGCTTTATCTGGACCTCTAAGGCCCCCAGAATCGCGTGGAAGAAGCTTTGCAGGGGGAAACAACAGGGGGGAATTGCTATCCCTGATATGTTCCAGTACTGTAAGGCCTTTCAATTTAAGACAATGAGAATTTTATTACAGGATCATTGGAAGTATCCTACGTACCTACAAGCTATGACTGTGGGGCCGATTCCGATCTCGGCCGGTAGGGCTCCAAATCGGATTCGGCGCCCTGTTTCCCGACCGAACCGTACGCGGGTCCGGCCGAGCGAGTACGATGCGAAATCGCCGACCGACTCGTCCGGGCGTCCCGACCGCTCCGACCGACTCGCTCCCGGCTCGAACCGCTCCGACCGACTCGCTCGGACTCGACTCGCACCGCGCAATGGAGACGTTTCCCGGCCGGGTAAGTACGATGCGCGCCGCGAGCAGTCCGACCGAGCCGCGCCCGTCCGGCTCGTAAGAGCTGTCGGAGCCGTACTTTGGGGGTCCGTGTCGGACCCCCTGTACGCGTTGCCGCGCGAGTCGCACACAGGGGGACCCATGGGTCCCCCTACCTGTGCGTGTACGGCGCAAATCGCTTCGCCGCGTACCCGCTGTAGGGGGCGCCCTTGTCCGACTCGCACCCATTGAGTCAATGGGAGCCCGCGTACGCGTTGTACGACCGGCTCCCATTGACTTCAATGGGAGTCCGACCGACTCGAGTCCGATAACATACGGACGCATCGTACTCGTTCGGTCGGACTGCACGGGTCCGATTCGGTCGGAAATCTCTCCGGGTCCGGCTCGGTCGGAGAAATTTCCGGCCCGAATCGGAATCGACCCCTATGTCAGAGGGGGATGGGTTCCTGTTTAAATTCGGGCATCCGAAATATTTCAAGAAGGTGAAACTAAAGATTCTTCACGCAGCTTGGAAGTTATGGTTTCAAATCAGAAGGGCAGCGCAAATCCCGTACTATAGCAGATATGCCCCAATATGGGCCTCTCCAGGAACCCCTGACTGTCTAAAGGACAAACTTTCAGCCCCGTTAGCAGAAGCAGGGATAACAAGATGGAACCAGTTACTTAATGGGCAGACCTTAGAGGAATGGGAACAATTATCATCTTTGTCGAATGGGAACATCTCTAGATTTAAGTATTATCAGCTGGTTAGCTGGAAAATATCACTGCCAAAGGACGAGGCAGAAAATGGAGACGTAGAGAAAAATTCCTAAAGATTCCTGGACATAAGAAAGCGGTATCGGAGTGCTACTGGCTGTTTGTGCTTGCTGGAGAAGAGGAGTTTGTCCTTCCCACAGAAATCTGGAGGAAAGACCTATCGTTGGGAGACATACAGAATCTCTGGCAAGTATCGATGTCTATGTTATGGTATGTTGTTAGTGCTGCCTCTCTCAGAAAAAAACATCTGTTTACGACACGTAGGGCTTATTGGTCGCCGAGAAAGCTGACAAAGATGAGCAGGCAGGTGGTTAAGAGCTGCCCTAAGTGTGGGGAGGAAGAAGCAGATGATCTCCACATGTTTTTCCGCTGCCCCAGCCTCCAGGTGTTTTGGCGCGATGTAAGTCTGGTCCTCACAACAATATTGGTCGTAAACCTGGAGGTAAGCATGACCTTATGCATCTTTGGGGTTTTAAATGAGGAGAAGGAGTCAGGGGTCAGGTTGGATAGGAAGCAGAGAAACCTGTTGTTTATGTTGATACTACTAGCAAGGCCTGAGATCTGCATTAAGTGGATAACTCTGCATCCCCCTTCAAAGTGGGAATGGCTGGACTCGATACGAAGGGTGCAAATGTTGGATAAGAGCAGGGAGTGTATAAAGAAGCTTGATTTTTGGGATATTTGGGATCAGGATTTTTCAATTTAGTTTACTATCACAGGTATTAAGTTATTTAACTGTGTAAGGCCCGATCCAAAATGTCCAATGATTAAGCAATTTCTGAGATAACTCCCGGGTACATGGTTTAGGACTGGAGCCCCCAGGTCCTCCTCAGTCCTTTTCCGTCTGGACTCCAAGGGACAGGAAGTTTGGGGATTCGTGCTTCACCAAGTTATCGTTTAGAGGGAAGCGCAGAGCCCCTCTCATTTGCTTTCTGGTAGATTATTGCACAAATGGGGACAAAAGCTCTGGCTTAATCCTGGCAAAGGCAGTAGTGTAAATCTATTATGAGGGCAGGTATTTGTGTGGCCCTCCTGGTCCAAGGAGACTGCAATCCTTGACACAGGCCTATGTCATGGCACACATGCTTATTCCCTGTTTTGCTTTGGTATATATCAGAGTTGGTGAGCCACACAACTATGCAGCTATGCACTCTTAGAAGGGGTACACTACTCTTACCATGCAGGGATAATTTCATACCCAACATCTCTGTTGCACCATAGTCAATGAGATTGTGTATGTACACATACATTTGTGCTTGACCATTGACATGAATGCTTCGCACTTTTACCATCTCTGTATTCTTGAGGTGATTTGATGGTTGGAAAAAATCTCTCTTGTCTTACTTCTCTGATTATTGTCACACATTGCAACTTCATATGTTTAGAGTGTTCTGTTACAGGCCTTTGAGCCTCCTCGCATTGCTGTGCAAAGCATGGTAAATGTGTATTTTGTCAACTGCGGCCAGATGTGATAATCTGCCCAGGAAAGCTGTCACATGTGTAGTGTTTTGTGGATACCCACACATTGCATGTATGCCTTATTTACAAATGATATTTTAACATCTACACCTGAGACTAGGCTTTTGTCCATGACAACTGTCACTTATGATCTATGAGGGTATCTGTGACAACATTTGCTCCTGCAAAGTGCTGCCATTCAGCATGTTAGTCCATTTGTGAGACACACTACAATGAGGGGTTTGCCTCAAATACTGTCATTTTAGGAGATTTGTGTACCATCATTCACTGAGTATCATTTGTAACACACCTTGCTGCTGCAGAACACAACAAGACTTATAGCAGTGCTGCACTGCTTAAGTGTGTGAAGATAGGAACACACCATTACTATGTAGATATGTGTCAATCCTACCCTGTCCCTTTTCTTGCAGTACACTGCATCATAATGGGTTGCAACTTTAATTGTTTTATTTCTAGGTGTTATGGCCCCATGTTGATCAACAGCTCAGAAAACATAATTGTTACATGTTGAGGCTTACATCTAGTTGAGAAGATCAGAGTGAGTTGATGTTTACATTGATTTTCACAAATACACAACACATTGAATGAGTTCCAAAATGTATTTATCGGTTGATATGTTGACATATTTTCTGTCAGAATTACCAACAGGTGATATAGATTAAACAAAACAATTAGCCATAGTCAGGTCAAGTCTCCACCATCCTGCCATTGTGTGCTGGATCTCTCCTTCGTTGTCTTCATACTCATCACATTCCTCTGTATTTATTGACTTGTAGTCCCACAGGACATTTGTTTTTACACAGATGTTGTGCAATATAGCATGGACGATGATTATTTTACACACCATAGGGGGTGAGTACACCAGTCTTCCGCCTGATATATCCAGGCATCTGAACATGGACTTTGGGACTCCAAAAGTTCTTTTCACATCATTCCTCGTCTTTGTGTGTACGTGTTATGTTGTTTTTCACCCTTCATCTGCAACCCATATCCTTGGTCACCTGAAAGTACAACAATACAACAGTAAAGGATTTTCCATGAATAGGTTATTTGAGAGGTATGAGCTCAGGTGAAGTGCCAAAGGAAAAGAAATTATTTTTGGTTCAAGGGTTCCGACCATTCTCTTCTATGTTCCGGAGTGCGGGCCTCAGATAAATCAGTCAAACTGAGAATTGTTATCGACCTGGGTGTTTCTCCTCGACCATGCCTTGGTTTTCACCTGTTTCAGAATGATTGGACCTTATGTAGATGCTGTCTAAAAAGTGTTCTTAACCCATTCCTCCAATGCCTCCCAAATTCCGGCTTTCTTTTTAGATAGACAGCAAAGATCTAGGCTATTTACTCTATTAGCGGACCTAACCCAGTCCATATATTCTGGTGGTGTGGAGGATACCCATTTTAAACAAATTTCCCTTCATGCCCATATTATTAAAACAACAAGCAAATGTGTGTGACTTTTTTTGTATTATCTGTGACCCGTAACCTGATAGAACCCCAAAAATCACTAGAGCAAGGCTTACCTCAATATCTTTACCCAAGGATTCAGAGACAGTCTTACCGACTTCTTGCTAGAAGACTTAGATCAGAGGGCACTGCCGAAACATATGTACATCATCTGCTTTTTCCATGGAACACTTTAAGCAGGCTTTAATTTCTCCACCTCCCAGGTTTGATAGCCTTTTCGAGGTCCAATACGCCCTGTGAACTGTAAATAGATGGTTTCTTCTGAGAGGTGCAGCTTTTATTACTGACCATAAAGTGAGCATCAATACTTGCCATAAATGTGTTAAATCTGTCGCCGGCAGGTCCCTCCTCCAGATCTCCTCCGGCAGCATTAAAGTCACGTCCTCGCCCTTCATAACATCCAATACCCCTTGGAAACTTCTTTGGGTTGAAAGGGGAGCCCCTGCAGTTTATCTTCCCACTCTTTATTTCCTTTCCCATCTTTGCCTATGCCATGTGCCAAACTTGATAATTGATAACATTTAAATTTAGATCGTCTTTAATTCGTGGAAATAGTCAGGGACTCCCCGGAGACTATTTTGTTTTCCTGTATTAGTTGACCCCCTTTGTTTGTTCCTGCCTTCATTAGTGGGTGGCCAGTTTATCCTGTAGACAATTAGGGGTCCCTGGTGAATTCCATATAGGTGCAAAAGTGCTATAATAGGGTATCCTCAAAATTCATCTGGCCTGGTACCAAATCTCACATGCCGCTCTGAAGATCTTTAATTTGACTTTCTTGAAAAATTGTGGATGACCAAATTTAAAAAGAAAAAATCACCACCGAAGGGCAGATTTTTTGTCATTGCTTGGAGCCTGGGGGGAAAGCATCAAGATTGGACAAGATAGATCTTATATTTTTTAGCTGAAAGGCCCAGCAGTATAGACAGAGCTTGGGCCCTGCAATACCTCGCTCTGTTTTTGACCTTCAAAGCTTCTTCCAAGCGATCCTCACTCCCTTAATGTACCAAATAAAACTTGTAATTTCTCCTTGTAATTTTTTGATAGTTTTAGAATGAAAGAGGGATTTCATTAAAAATTAAAGTAAATTTTGGCAGAATTGACATTTTCACCAAATTAGATCTACCTATAATTGAAAGTGGAAGGCAGCCCCAAGATCTTAACAAAGCTCTAGACTCGTTCATTTTTTTATTCAGATTGACCTGGCCCATTTTAGAAAGAACATGTATCACCTGTATCCCAAGATATCCTATTTCTGTTTTATAAGGGGGTTATTCAGTTGTGTGTTCCATGACATGATCTCTGTCTTTTGTTGATTAATGTGATAGCCGGAAACTTCTCCAAAGTCACTTAAAATTTGCAATAGCGCTGGGAGAGAACCTTCATAATCCCTTGTAAAAACCATCAAGTCATCAGCATATAGTGCCATTTTTTTCACCCACCCATTACACTCAGATGGCAAGATTTCCAGATTTTACATTATTTTATTTGCTCGTGGCTCAATATATATATCAAATAGCAGGGGGGAAGGGGACACCCCTGTCATGTCCCTCTCTCTATCTTATTTTAGTCAGATTCCCATTCACTATTATCCTAGCTGTTGGCTTCCTATATATTGCACTAATTGCTTTGGCAAAAGTTTGCAGTAAAGAAGCCCAGCTTACTCTATCTAAGGCCTTTGCGGTGTCAAATGTGAGGACAGATAATGGTAATTTATTCACAGTAGCCAAGTCTATAGTGCCAATCAAGTCGTGTGTTAAGTCATTCAACTGTCGGCCTTTAATGAAACCCTTCTGCTCTTCCTGAACCAACTCTTATTACTCACACTGACCTCTTTGCCAAAACACGCGTATTTTTTTGATTTTAAAATTAAGGTAATAGCAGCCTCATCTCACGATTGCAGGATTAACTGGTCCTCAAAGAATATTCCACCTATCAGCGAGGCCAGGACAGGAGTTAGCTTATCGGATAGTTTTTTATAGAACTCATTAGGTATACCATCCAAGCCGGTGGCGCTGCCTCTCTTTAACTTGTTGATTACCGTCTTGACTTCCTCCACACTCATTTTCCGATTTAGAATCTGCATTAGGTCGTCTTTAAGCAAGGGTGGGACTATACCATTAAGATATTCCTTTAACTGTGTTTCAAAGACTAAAAGATGTTCTGTATATAACTCTTGGTAAAAGTCTGTAAATGCTAGTTCTATATCTGGATTCTCTGTACAACGCCTCCAAGTTTCTTCGGATACTATCTCTCTGATGGTGTTTTTCATATATTCAGTTCTAAACTTCCAGGCAAGGAGTTTCCTGCATCCTTCCCCATATTCATAATGAGCTAGTTTGCTGGCCTCCCAATTTTTTCCGTAGTATGCCATCTAGATAGTCTACTAATTCCTGTCTTGCACATTTAATTTCCCTATCTTTCGTGGCCTGATCTTGATCATCTTGTTGCAAGGCTCTCTCTCTCAGGGACCATAAGATATTATCTTCCAGATCTTTTATCTTATGTCTTTCCTCCTTATGTTTTTTTTGCTGCTAAGCTGATTACCCTACCCCTAATATAGGCCTTATATGCGTACCACATTATATGTTTTGAAGTTGAAAAGTGTCTTTTTTCAACTGAATTTTTACTGTTGAATCTAATAATAATGTTCTATCAAATGTCCACCTACTATGGGATGACACTTTTTCTAGTTATAACTCTAGATGGACCGCAAAGTGATCCAAGATGATTCCTAACTCTATTGGCCAGCCTAGTGTCGGCCAAAAAAAAAATCGATTCTAGAAGCATGCCCATGCTTTTTATTGTGAAAAGTAAGCTTTGATTTCCTCTAGCCCCTTTAAACTTTTATCTCCATATATCTATCAAACCTAAGTCTTCCATCATTGTCTTCATATAACTTCTCATTGTTGGTGTGTTTGTTAATTTCCCTTTGGAAGATTTATCTATACTTGAACTCAATAGCACATTAAAATCGCCTCCATGTATTATTGGCACTTTAACCTCCAAAAGCTGGCAAAATAGGACTTGAAGGGGCGTGGTGTTGTCAGTATTTTGCCCATAATACCCCACCAAGGTATACCAGGCACTCCATGTTTTTATATTAGCTATGACCAGCGTCCCCCAGCATCTACCTTACACTCCCCTATAGTGGCTTTATTAGATTTCTTAATCAACAAGGCCATTCCCTTTGTGCAACATGATTGATTAGTGTATATTGCCTTCTCAATCCACTTCTGTTTTAGCAAGATGACTTTTCACTCATCCTGCATTGAGTCTCTTGTAACATTGGTCTGTTTCAAGTATTCCAGAATTCTTGTCCTTCTACTGGCTACTCTGAGACCGTTTGCATTCCATGTTAGAATGTTGAGTGAGGTGTAATTCATTAGTTAAGACATTTTAGATATTTTATCTTAAAAAAAACTACCTTCGTACTTTTCTCATACATCCATCCCTTTGCTCTAGTTTTCTGTTATTGAGGACTTTTATCTTTTTTTCCCACCTGCTCCCCACCCAGTGAATTTCAAGCCAAACTACATCCATAAGTGAACCCAACCCTACCCTGGGTAACTCTTCCTAAACCAAAATCGGGTATGTTGTTTATGATACACATTGGAGCTCTCTACTTCCTCGGGCATTTATCATTTATATTTCTCCTGTACCTTTATCTGCTCGACAAAAAAACCTTCCTCTTCTGAATCCCTGATATTATGCATCTTTTTATTCCACATAATCCTCAGTGGAACTGGAAATCTCATTTGGGCAGTGTCACCTAATAATCTTAACTCTGGGATAAAATCCTGCAACTCCCACTGTCTATCTTGGGTAATCCTTGAAATATCAGATCTGACTCGAAACAACCAATCTCCTTTAGTGAAACCTCCTGCTTTTACGGACTCAGATAAGACTCGTACTTTCAAAATATAGGTTTTGAAGTTAATCAAAATTTTCCTAAGATTTTTCCTGTTAAAGTTCTTCAAAAAGGGGTCTCGAATAATTCTCTGTATATCTGCCTCGAGTTCTGCAGTGTCTATGGAAGGGATAAATTCCTTGAGTAAGCTTATGATGAAACCCCTTGATGTTCTCTCCTTCAAGGCACACAGGGATATTGAGTACTCTAACATTATTGCTCATTTGTGCGGTGGGTGCTGCCTTGGTTCGCGCACAATGGGACAGGACCCAATTCTTGGTGTAGCACATACCTATCAGGTTGTTTCACCCAGGGACCACCAATTGTAAAGCAACTACTTTGGAACTGTGATAGGTTTGTGCCAAAAGTAAATATGTCCTGGGCAAGGAAATCCCAAAATCCGATTTTGCATTTTAGTTATAGTAAATCCGATATTGCGTTTTAGATATAGTATTCAGTATTTTATTCATTATTATAAATGCAAGTGAGCACCCAAAGGGCCAGCCGGTCAAGGGCTTTTTCAAGGCTGATTGAAAAAATGTGAACTATGAAATTTTAAATAGAGTCATTGATGATCCAACGAAAGAATAGAAAATTTCAACAAGACAAACTAGACTATCAGCTAGGTAGAGTGTGCACCTTTGCCAAACGCTAAGATAACATCACAAGAGGGGCAGCTGCCTCACAAACGAGACAATTACCAGACTCAGTCACAAGCTCAGAAGCAGAATCTCCAGGCAACAAAATTACTGCCTCAACGACAAAAGTAGGTGTGGATTTTTAAGAAGAGGTTTTAAAACACCGTCTTGGATTTAGGAATCAAACCATTCAAGATACCAGAACCCGAGCAGAAAATACACCAAGTATCTCAACACCAAACCGCATTGTAGGAGTGACAACACGAGCCAGGAGGAAACAAGAAACCGACCCCAAAAATCAAACAACCTAATTATTAACTAATCTGGATTTGAGAATACATGACCACAAGAAATGATTATCAATAGGGGCTTATCCTTTTGTACAACATCCTTCTGGGACCTAACCAATACTATGATTGATCTCTTTAAGTTCACCCGTAAATTTAAACTTGCCTCGTTCTTCCACAATAAGCCACCAATGTTGAGAGAAGCAAGACCCACAATCACTACCTCATTATCAGTCCAAGATTTAGAAGATATACATCTAGTCACACCATTATCGGATGATTCAGACAATGAACATATAACACCACTTACGCTAGCCCAGGAACTAGGCATTGATACTAATTACACCACAGACACCAAGGCAAATTCCCAATCAATCTTTTGCCCCTAACTACCAACAGGCAATACCATTGACCTTTTCCACACAGCCGTCTCTAAAGACCTGACTGTGGAATATCAGAGATATCAAAAAAAGAAGTGATTTCTCCCTAGAAATCTTGAGAGCCATGAGATGTCTGCCCTCAAAGAACTTAAAGGTAATCCCGACATAGTTATAAAAGAGGCTGACAAAGGGGGCAATGTGGTTCTACTGCACCCTAATGACTACATTGCTGAAGCTAACAGACAACTTAATGATAAAGAATGCTACAAAAAACTGGAAACCAATCCCACCAAATGAATACTTTCGGACCTGAAATTGAAGCTCGACATGTGGTATAATAACAACCTTCTCACTTTGGAAGAACGTAATAACCTTTACATAGAACATCCCACAATGGCAACCCTATATCTTTTCCCCAAAATACATAAAAACAGCTTCCTACCACATGACAGATCAAACATTGCGGGTATAAATTCAATCTGCTCCAGGATAGGGGAATACATCGATTGCCAACTACAACCTTTCATGAAAGCTCTCCCCTCATATATACGTGACACCAAGGATATCTTACTTAAATTGGATAATATCCTGTGGGATTCAGATTGTGTACTCACAACCATCGATGTCATAAGCCTATACATGTCAATCCAACATGAAGATGGCATAGAAGCCATACGGAGGAGCTAGCAACAAAACCAGCACACTTCTTTGAATCAAACCAAATGATACTCGAGATGCTACTTTTCTGTCTCACTAACAACCTGTTTTCGTTCAACACAGAGGGGCAGATTTACAAGCCACTTGCGCCACCCATACGTCACTTTTCCCATGTTAAAAATGACGCAAAATTGGCGCAAGGGGCTTGTAAATAAGTCCCAGAATATTATCTGCAAATACAAGGAAGTGCGATGGGGGCAACATTTGCACCACCATATGCATGCACCTTCATGGGAGAAGTGGAGAAATACAGGCTGTGGGATGAAGCATTCTCAGAATATACCTCTCATGTACTTTACTGGGGATGGTATATTGATGATATCCTATGCATCTGGCAGGGTCCACAGGATACCTTACTGCACTTCTTGCAAAAAATCAATGATAAAAAATGGAACATTAATACAACATTATACTTCTTGACTTCAGAAATAGATTTCTTAGACATTACGATATATGCACAAGATGGCAAACTACATACAAAGACATTCCGCAAACCAACATCAGCCAACTCAATTCTAACAGCTGCCAACCACCTACAACAATACAAAATATCCCCAAGGGGAAATTTCAAAGACTGCAACGAAATTGCAGCAATACTGTAACCTATGGAGAAAACGCTAAAAAGTAGACTGGAACAACAAGGCTATACCACAAGTGGAAAAAACAGCTGCAGATTGTGAAGGATATAATGCACCGTCTTGCTACAACCCAATAACTCTGGCAATATGGCAAGAAATACATGCAAAATCAGATTTCTGACTGATTTCCACAATGGGCATTACCATATTCATAAAATTCCTAAACAACACTGGTACCTCTTGGTAAACAATGTAACAATAAATTATCATATTCAAACTTTTCCGCAAATGGGCTTCAGGAGAGCGAAGAGCCTCAGACAAGCCCTTTGTAGATCAGAATATATTGACAAAAGAAATAAACCTAAACCAAACTTTATGTCCAAACCCCATAGATTCTACACTTGCCATAATTGCAATGCCTGCAAGCTGGGCATCAATAAACAGATGGAATTCTCCCCATCAAGACAATACACAATCAAAATCAGAGACTGTATAAATTGCAACTTCAACTATGTGATTTACATCATTATCTGCCCATGCAATAAACTATATGTGGGAAGTACCATCAGACCTCTGAAAACTAGAATCTTGGAACACTACCGAAACATTAACAAACCAGAAATAGGACCCCCACTCACAGATCACTTTCAGGAATACCATTCTCACCACACAACTTTCAAATTCTTCAGGCTGTAAATCATTAAACCACAATCTAGAGGTGGAAAACAGGAACTGTGCATGAGACAAAAAGAGAGCGAACTTATCCTAGGTATGGATGGGACTTAATAAAGATGCAGAAATGCACTACTGGCTGTACAAATGACCAGTCATTCACTTAAACCTATCTCCAGCACATATGTGATGTATCTGTCTGTATTTCAGTATCTTTTCTTCAATTCACCCAGTCAGACCTCTTTTATTCCTCAATTTCTTCTCTTTCCCTTGGCCTTCCTTGCAGCCCCCCTTCCTCTTTTCATTTCTTTACAGAGTGTCTCCTGCCAACCATGTGAAAGCTTCATTATTTCGAACCTCTTCTTCCCACCGACCAGTATATGCACCCCACACTAGTGTTGCCTGATATTTGATATGCCAATTTGTTTTTATACGTTTGCTACACCGACCATAGATGCATCGGCCCTGATTTCACTGCTTCCCCCTCATCCTATAGCTCTGCAGATCCTTGACTGTACTCTATATTATCAATTAGGACTCTTCCTGTACTACCACCAGTATAGCATGGGCGCCTATACCTTTCTGCCTGTCTTCTCTTGCACCATCAGTTCTTCTCATGCTTTCGTGAGATGACCCCATTTTGCTTATATTTGTCGCTTTCCACCCAATCTGCTTCCATCACTCATTCCATTTATTCGAATTGAGCTTGTACAACCACTAGCTCCAGATGTTTTTTCCCTCTGCTATTCAAGCTTCCACCGCCGCTCCTGTTCTTTTCCTTTTAGCACACTGTCCATTTCAATCTTTTCATTCCTAGTTTGTCATAATTCCATATCCCGTTAGGGCCTTTAGACCTTGACATCACACTAAAGCAGACGATTCAATGTTGCTGGTTGATTACTGTGACTTCGCAATTTACGGCAACTTGCCGTCATTCTCTGTTTTGCCTTACAGCTCTGACAAAGAGAGTTCCCAAGAGTACTTATAGAGCAGATGAGCGAGCGCTCCTCACGCGACCGGACTGCAGAGACCGTACTCCTCATCCCGACGCAGGATGTTTTGCCTTCCTTACTATGTCTAATTGACAGTAAGTTCTCCTTTTGCTGGCCTTGTGTTAAGAAGATTCCATAGCCATTCTTAACTTGCAGTAAGTATTTATTAAGTAATTGGAACAACACACCATTCAGACAGGAGCGCGCTGTGCAAGTAGCTAGCCAGGACTCAATAACTGTCAACTCGGTCTAAACTGTCAGCTGGCATTCTAGAATGCCAGCTGATGACATCATAGGGCTAGCGCGAGGGCAGGGACGCGCGTGGTAGGGGACGAGACCTAAAGGGGATAATGGAGGGGGGGAAACGAAACAGTGCAACCCAACACATCTCCTTCCCGAAGGAAGTCAAGGAAAGGAAAAGTCTCGAACAGATGAAGAGGTGAATGCACGCTGGGCAAAGAAAGTTATTCACAAACAAAGTCTTTGTACTTGCTGGGTTTTACAACGCTGCGACCATATCTACTGGTACTGCCTGCTTCCATCGTTTTTTCTCCCTCATTCTCCATATCTTCCTCTGGATCCCGTTCTTCCTCCGAACGGCTGTCACTCTCCGCACCAGGACATTCTACCGAATTACTAGTGCTAATGTCTTTGTATTCTCCAATCGACTCAATGAATTCCTTGTCTGCTCCAACATTATTTTCCTTGGTTTGGGATTGCACCGTTGTGTCGTACTCTTCTTCATCCGAACCAGACCCATCATTAAGCAGCCAGTCTAAGTTGTCCTTCTTATTGCTGTTGTCAAGTGCACCATTGTTCGCTAGACTGACACTGCCCTGTTTCTTTGCACTTACACTTATGCCACCATCCGTTCTGGTACAAGTCGAGAGGGCGGAAGCATGCCAAACCCTACCATCACTGAGAAGGGCAGAGTTACAAAAAACTTTCTCCACAACCAATGGCATGGTAAATCTACTCTGTCCTTTTTCAATGAGTCCGCTTCTTTTCACCCTTACTCTGTCTCCTACTTGGATGTTGATTTCTTTACACCTGTGTTTGGCATTAAATCTCTCCTTGCATGCCTCTTGTACTTCTTGGATACTCTTTCTCACCATGTCCGCTGACCACTCCACTCTCCTAGATGTTTTGAGCCACCCCACATTATCTTTCGACAATGGTGTTCTTCCTCTCATAAGTTCGAAAGGGCTGAAGTGTGTACTCTCCCCTGGTGTTATTCTGTATGCCCAAATCATTCTGTTCACTTCTTTCTTCCAACATAGCCCATTGTTATTGGCTAGTTGTATGGTGCCTTTTATCACCCTGTTAAAACGTTCCTCAGCTCCGTTTCCTGCGGGATGATACACCGACGTGGTTTTGTGTTTTATACCATTCCTTTCCACAAACTTTTTGAAACTCATAGAGGTGAACTGGCTGCCGTTGTCGCTGACTATAGTTTTGGGTATGCCTTCCCTCGTGAAAACACTGTCAAGCCACGCGATTATGTCCTGTGCCTCAATCTTGCGGCTTACCTTGATCTCTGGCCACTTAGAAAAGTGGTCCACTGTGACCGTAATGTACACCTGTTCCTCCTGGTACCGTATGGGTCCCATAATGTCTATGCCCACTCTCTCCCAGGGCATGCCCGGACAGTCCAACGGTTGCAGAGTGGGTCTAAGTGTGACCTGACTTTTATCCGAGTTTTCACACTGCACACAGTTCCTTACTGTTCTTTCTATTTCTAAGTCACAGCCTGGCCACCAATACCAACATTTTATCCTGTGTTTAGTTTTGTTGATGCCCAGGTGTCCCTCATGGCAAATTTCCAGGAGTCTTTCCCTTAGCGTAACTGGAGGTATGACTTTCCCCTGTCTCAAAATGAGCTCACCTTCTGCTGACAATTCATTTCTGAGTTCCCAGTATGGTCTCAACTCTTTTTTATGAACTTCTTGCTAGGCCAACCATCTACAATAAGTTTGTGTACTTCCTTTAGGGTTTCATATTTTTGATATGCACTCATCCAAACCTCTCTGTGTATGCTGGGGAACTCCTCATTGATGCTTGCCACACAAAATTCATCCTCCTTTTCTTCTAAATCCCCATAGTTAGGTAGGGGTAATCTACTTAAGAAGTCTGCAACCACATTTTTAGCTCCTGGCAGGTACTGCACATCGTAATTGTAGTCTAATAGTCTTACTGACATTCGCGCCAGTCTAGGAGACGCATTATATAATCCTTTAACAGTGAGTACCTTTGTGAGTGGTTTGTGGTCGCTTCTTAACGTGACCCTTTTTCCCCAAATGTACTGCCGGAAGTATTCCATGCCCCACACACAAGCTAATGCTTCTCGCTCAATGACTGAGTATCTTTCCTCAGTGGGCGTGAGTGAGCGGGATGCAAATGCGATGGTAACCTCCTTTCCATTTCTTTCAGCTTGTGTAAGGACTGCTCCTATTCCTCTTCCGCTAGCATCCGTGGTGACAATGCTGTTGAGACTTGTGTCGTAGCCTTGCAGGGGAGGTGCCTCACAAATTTCTTTTTTTCGTGCATTAAAACTCTTGTTGCAACATTGTGACCACTCAAACTTGTTTCTTGATTTTAAAAGTTGTCTTATGTTATAAGTTTTTGTTGAAAAGTTTCTCACAAACTTTGAGTAGAACTCCACCAGACCCAAAAATGCTCTTAGTTCCTCTTTGTTCTGTGGTACCGGAGCACCCCAGATGGCTTTGAGTAATTCTTTCTTTGGCTTTATTCCTTCAGGTGTGATTTCATGTCCCAGGTATGTGACTGTTTTTTCTGCGAACCTGCATTTCCTGTACTCTGTAGTCATGCCACACCTTTCCAAGATATTGAGTACATTCAGCAACCTTTGGTCGTGGTCCGCCTGATCTTTACCCTTTACAAGATGTCGTCCTGAAAGATGAGCACCTTTTTGACCCCTTTAAAAAGTTCTTGCATGAGTCTCTGGAACAGTCCCGCTGCTGAAGCTAACCCAAAGGGTACCCTCTTGAACCTGTAACACCCAAATGGTGAAATGAAGGTGGTGAGGTGCCTGCTTTCAGGATGCAGAGGGACCTGATGGTACGCTGCAGCGAGGTCTATAGTAGAGAACATTTTCATGTCTTTTGTCAGGGAGAGCTTCTCATTTATTTTAGGGAGGGGGTACTGGTCTACAAGGATACTTTTGTTGAGGTCGCGTAAGTCTATGCATAACCTCAACTTGCCATTGGGCTTGCCTGCGACGACCAAGGGTGCAACTCACTCCGATGATTCCGTGGGTTCTATGATGCCCGCTCCTAGTAATTCATTAATTTCCATCTTGACCTCCTCCCTGATAGTTAACGGAATGTGTCTTACCTTGTGTATGCTCGGGACAGCATTATCTTTTAGTTTTATTTTATGTTGAAATCCTTTCAACTTCCCTATGGTGCCGTTAAACACTTTTTTGAACCTGTCCGGAATGTTGGACGCACAAACCTTGTCCTGTTGCATAACCAGAACGGGTTCTGAACTATTGGGATTAAGTGTGATCCCTAATTTTCCCTGGTCTTTCCATCCTAGTACAGAGGGACCCGTGACAGAGATGTATAATTTGCTGATAGTTGCTCTGTCCTTGAATGCAAACTTGAGTTCCCTACAACCTACCAGCTCAATGGGTTCCCCCGTGAATGTTCTGAGGGTTATATCAGGTGTTTCCATGACCTTACCTAGTGTTTCTTGGAATTTCTCCCTCTATACTTTTCTGTTGATGATTGTACAGGGTGATCCTGAATCAGCGACTATCTCAATGCTCACCCCCCCTATGGCCACCATGCACATAGGTTTCTTCTTGTTACCTCTCTCTTATTCCTCATGTTCACATTCTTCAGTTACATTAAGTACACACAAGTTGTACTCTAATTCATCAGATGAATCCTGCTCCTGTTCCTCATTTACTTCAACCAATTTTACTTTCGCTCTCACTTTCCTCTGACACGCTTTTTGAAAATGCCCCACAAGTCCGCATTGTGTACATTTACTATTGCGTGCAGGACATTTCCAGTCGTTAGCCAAATGTCTGTTGCTACCGCAACGGTAACATTTAAATTGCGCAAATGTTTTTACTCTCCCTTTATACCCAGTCTCATCTGTGACTCTGCTTTTGTTAACCATGTGCTTCTTTTTACTTCCACTTATTTTTGCTACCAAACTGGGTTCTTCTTGTTTGATTTTAGTCTCATTAAGTACAGCTTTTGCGCATCTTCCAGTCATTTCTGCCCTTTTTACTATCTCAATCACTTCCTGGAGTGGTTTCTCACCTTTAGCCCACAACGCATCCTGTATATTAGGATTCGCTGCACACATTACTATTTGATCTCTTATAAAATCATTGTGCATGTTCTCAAATTTGCATCTGAGTGCTAAGTTCTTAAGTGTAGAAACGTATTCCTCTATACTCTCCTCTTTCCCCTGTTTTCGTCGGTAAAATTTATATCGGTTAACAGCCACACAGACAGTTGGCTTATAATAACAATCCAGGTCATCCATGGCATTAGTAAAAACATTTAGTGTAAAAAACGGGGGATGAGATGCACTCCGGTGTACTCAATGTTAATCATTTAAAAGTGCATTAACATGCTGAATGCGTGCAAGTTTGCTTCGCGCTCTGCCGAAATGCGCTGCAATCAAACTGAACAACAAAGGGGACCTGAGTTCGGTCCCGAGCCAAACTGCACAGCCACGACCATTATAGAATGAATCCAATCAATCAAAGCTACATAATTCTTCATTGTTTTCCTCTGCGATTCTTCAAAAACTTCTTCTTAACTTGCTCAAAAATCTTTTCAATTCATTTTATTCATCCAACTGCCATAAACGGATGTAATCAAAACGCAGGAGACGTAAATTCAATCCACATGCCACGATTTTATTAAAATATGTCCCAATGCATTTCGGGAAACTTTCCCTTCGTCAGGGGACTCTAAGAAAACAGAAATAAACACCACCATCAGCAAAAATAACATGTATCTCACTATTGTATACAAATGATATTTGAACAATAATTATGTTGCTTGTTCGTGCCTGTAACCGGTACCCACCAACCCACAGTAGGTGTTACCCCACTATGCTTCTCTCGGTTTTGACACTGAAAAACTAACACATCTAAATCCCGCCTAAACCATACCGAATCAGCGTTTGTAAACTAGTAATAATCTCCCGTACCTCGATAACACCCACCTCCCGTGTATTCAAAGTACTGCCATTGCATCCCCATCAGCATATACATCAACCACCAACTCACCGTGACATATACTAAGTTGTTTCTATTCCAGAGGACCCGACTGAACACGGTGTCCCACTTGTGAACGAGGACCAAGTAACATTCATCACGGTAAAATTATGTGTTGTGCCTCGGCGCAACCTATTGGGCTTATAGCAAGCTGGCTCAATTTATAGATACTCCTCCTCCTTTCCCTCGGGTGCTCAAACGGCAACGTATCCTGCTGAGCAACTGCAACAGACAACGGACTGTTTTCGAAAAAATAACGCTAATCCCCATGTACGAGTAAGTTACTAAATTTAATAAAATCGTGGCATGTGGATTGAATTTACAACTCCTGCGTTTTGATTACATCCGTTTATGGCAGTTGGATGAATAAAATGAATTGAAAAGATTTTTGAGCAAGTTAAGAAGAAGTTTATGAAGAATCGCAGAGGAAAACAATGAAGAATTATGTATCTTTGATTGATTGGATTCATTCTATAATGGTCGTGGCTGTGCAGTTTGGCTCGGGACCGAACTCAGGTCCCCTTTGTTGTTCATTAGTAAAAACATTACCATCTTCACCCACTCGTACCTTCTTGTTAATGCTATTATACACCTTAAGTCCTCCCGCCCACAAGCAATGCAGTAGGATTTTTTTCTTTTCATCTGCTGCCAGTGGTTCTTCTGCATTATCAAAGGTGGATATATAGTTATTGAAGAACTCCCTCCATTCCTCCCATTTTATTTGCGGTTCACCAGATCCTGCTAAAAATGATTGCGGGGGCTGTAAATTGTACTTGTTTCCTGAAGCCAATATGAGGTGTGGAGTGAGCACCTCTAAACAAAGTCCCTTCTAATGTATTCCTCTCACCAACTGCAAAGCTTATTGTTTTTAATTTCACTTCTAAAAGAATCTCACTTGTTTAATTTTCTTCCGCTTTTGTATTCATCCTCCTCACCCTCACGTGCAGTTTCCTCTTCCATGCTGACACGAACGGATGTCCCGATGATATGCGCTACGAGGTAGCTGCCGGAAGAGTTTATATTTTAGATTATCTCACGCACGTTACTTGTGCGTCTTTTGAAAGACTAGACCGCTGACTCCTGCATTAAATATGGCGCCTACTACGTGCTACGTCATCACGTCGGCAGGCCGGTTGATGCGCCACACACTTGTGAGGAGAACTTCCCCAAATTCAATTCCGGCAAAACTGCTCCCCTCAGTAAGTTCAAGGTCTCTTTCTTATTTTAAATCAGCGCAACTCACTTTTCCAGCTGATGTCCTTGTGGCTTTTTTTTCCTTTCGCTGCCAACGCTCTTCCAATCTTTTTATTCCGTTGCTGACCTGCACGTTCATAGCCTTTTTTCAATAAAGCTTCATCTACCTGGCTTTCCTCCTTTGTTTCTGTGTCTGTAATCTTCTTTCAGGATTCCTTAGAAGGTTAACGCTTCCTTCTTTTCACGTGGGTTCCTTGGTGTGTTGTTCATCCCATCCTCGTCGCCATAAATGTTAAGAAGATTCCATAGCCATTCTTAACTTGCAGTAAGTATTTATTAAGTAATTGGAACAACACACCATTCAGACAGGAGCGCGCTGTGCAGGTAGCTAGCCAGGACTCAATAACTGTCAACTGTCAACTCGGTCTAAACTGTCAGCTGGCATTCTAGAATGCCAGCTGATGACATCATAGGGCTAGCGCGGGGGTAGGGACGCGCGTGGTAGGGGATGAGACCTAAAGGGGATAATGGAGGGGGGGAAACGAAACAGTGCAACCCAACACCTTGGTCTCCCCTAGGACACATGGGCTTGGTCTTTCTATCCCTCTCGGCATTGCAGTTTTACCCTGATGCGCATATATCACAGCCTCCCTGAGCAAGCAATTGTGTTTTTATCCATCTTTGCATTTTAGGTCATAATCCTGATGGGCACTGTCATATTTTCCTTGATGACACACGCATTTAATCCTTCAGCTTTCTATCACTCGCGGCATTTACGATCACGTCTAAGATGCGCACTTAAACAACCTTTCCTGCTATTTTGTGTCTCTTTTCCTCCTTATCCCTTTTTTCGTTTTCCTTTTTTCCTTTACAGATTTTACATTAAACAGATTTTTGACTCTTTCCTTAGAAGTTTTTCCATTTGGTAAGTATCGCTCTGGCACGTTTCTATCCTATATAAAAAAATGTTTACTGTTCGTCACAACCTAAGTTTATAATCACTTTAGACCATGATTTATCATTATTATGTTACCTCCACGGCCTCAATTCCGGTCCTCTTTTAACCACATTAGACATGCTTTCTTACCGGTGGTCTCTCTTATGTGCACATTTCTCTCCTGACCTTGTTGAGTGCACACTGTTATGATGGCATCGGTCTATTACAGTTCAATTATGTAGTGCAATATTATGTGTATCAGTTTCCAATATCACTATTGAATATTGTCATTTGTTGCAGTTGACTGTGCCTCTAATTATGTGTGTACTAAGTCAGTAACCTGTTTCTTTCCTCCCCCATACCTTCACTCCCTTTTACCCATCCATTAAATCTGTTATCTTTGACCCCCTTCACCCCACTATGGTATATAAAACTCAGCCTTTTCCTTTCTGTTCTCAACCCTTACCTCAATCGCACCTGACTTCCCGCTTTTCTACCAGGACCACCCCTCTTTTTTCTTTGCCTTCCTTCCGTCACAACGGGATATGTTTGCTTTTCTTCCCTCCCTATGTCATCCTTACCTTATCCCACATCCTATCCCACATTTTCTTCACCACACCTGCACGCTATTCTATTTGCTTTGGGCCTCCTGCTTATCTTGGAATACATGCAACCATATGTGTGTCACTTATGTACCGGTTTACTCTGAATTGCTATTGTTATTTTTATTTATGTTCACATTTTTTCAATCAGCCTTCAAAAAGCCCTTTGTGGCCCTTTGGGTGAAACACGTGTTGGCTGTTTTTGTGTTCACTTGCATTTATAATAATGAATAAAATACTGAATACTATATGCAATATGCAATATCGGATTTACTATATCAAAAACGCAATATCAGATTTTGGAATTTGCTTGGCCCAGGACTCTACATATTTACTTTTGGCACAAACCTATCACAGTTCCAAAGTATTTGCCTAACATTATTGCGTCTAGCATTGTTCTCCAATGACTCAATTTTGTCAAGCATACCCATCTCCCCATTTTTTGGAGCTCGGATTTCGTCCTGATTGGCCTCCACCTCCTTATTAAGAGCCTCTAATGAAGCTTCCATCGTACAAATTCTTTCAGTTATGGAGGACATTTTTGCTTCCAGAGTCTCAAAGGCCTCTTGAAATTTTGCTTGATTTCTCTCAGATATTGCAAACTTGCTTCCAATTTCTGCAGTTGAGGTATTCAGTATCTTTGCCAAACCTGGCTGCTTATCACTGCCCTTATTTATCCTGGGGTCATCCGTTGTAACCAAGGAATGTTTGTCCTGGGACTGCATTTGTGGAACATTTTCAGAACTGTCTCCCAGAACCTGATATCTGTTGTTAATCTTAATGTCTGCTAGAAGAGCCTCTGCTCCTTGTCTATCAGTCTCCAGTATAGTTATGTTTTTTTTCCTGGATAGGCTTATTTATCTCACCAGGTGCGGGGGAGGGAGGTTTTATTGAGTCGGACCCTTTGGCCTGCACCTTAAAAAATTCTTAATGAGGGTGTTATTTTAACTTTTTTATTTATCAAAGCTAAATGGTCCTTTGCTTTAAGCATAGTTGGGACTGATAAGGGTGTGGATTCAATATTTCTATTCAGTGTGCTCAAATCCCCTGTTTTTCTACTTCCCTGCCTACACTCTGTTTTCTCCCATGTACCTTGTGCAGGACCCTGGGTTTGCAAGCTACTTTCAAATAAGCCAATGTTTTTATTTCTTTTGGGGCACTTTCAGTATTCACCCTATGCAATCCCCCCTCCCCACCTTTTACTGACTTCTTTTTACTCTTTCAACTGGCCGCTGTGAGTTTAGGATATGTGGGGGATTCCTTACCTCCGGCCCGGTTGACGCGCTCTGGGCTCATGTGGTTTCCAAGAGCCTAATCATGATCAAACCCTCTGCACCATCCATTGGGAGCAGGGCTTAGAGGGTACTGCTTTACAGGCTGTTCTGTGGGCACCCAGCAGGAGAACTTAGATTGACGCAAAGGTATGGATATGTATGTCGTTTTTATTTCGGAGAGACTGGTCTAGATACAAGTAACTTTCTACTACAGACCTATACACAACACTTTAAGAATTCACATGTATGTATGTGATTTTGCATTGCAGGTGATTCAGCACTTATATGCCTCGATTATGACGTCATTGATGTGGCAAGAGAGTCTTGAGTTTGGGATCCAGAGAACACTATGATACCTTACTCTGGTTGCATTTTATTCTAGGTTATTTACTGGAATATGACATGTATGACAGCATATTGATTGACTGTGTCAGTTTAACATTGATGGACTGAGATGCAGGAAATGTAGGCAATTTGAGCCACCAAACTGGTCATCTCTCACATTGATGAAGTATGCCAATGTGAGTTGATAACTGGGTGTGTGTTTGGACCTTGACTTTAAGAATGGCTGAGACATATATGTACTGTGTGCTGTTGGTATCACATATGTACCTGAATGTGACATTTACAAATGAATTGAGGCTACACAAACAGTGCATGAAATAAATTGATTTTACAACTACTTCTTCCACGATTGCTCCAGATACTCAGGTCAACATATAGATTAACTGCCATGTGTGACATATTTACTTAGGAAAACATGATTTGTTCAACACCCATTATTTTAGTGTAACTTTCAGAAATTTCTAAGACTAGATTAAACACTGAACCTATACACATCCCACACTTACCTAATATGTACCCTTTCTACTCGTATTCACTTCGCTTGTGGACCGCATGATTGTGGTATTGATTTGTTAACCAGTGCAGAAAATTTGTTTTTGTCCACTCACACAGCTTGAGATGACACAATACTTCTCACAGGTGACTTTTACATTAATCCATTGAAGGATTAGTGAGGGTATGACACAATGGGACATCATTGTCTACATGTTAGAGACCATTATACTCAGTATCTGCATAAAATACGAGATCCATTCACAGTCACAGAAATGGCTATTATGTCATACATTCAACTTGTTAGCTAGTATTAAGTAATTTAGTGGTTTCCTTATCAATGAGTAGAGCATTCCCATATGTGCCATTCTGAAATCTCTCAATGATGATACTGCGGTGGAAGATGAAGGCATCATGTGCACTCCCCATGTATTTTGCCTGCACATTTATGAACATTCCCTAATGATGCACTATGGCCTGGACATTGATGGAATATGTGTGCTTGCCGTTTCTGTACAGGTGGGGTGTTGCAGCAGGGGGCACCAGTTGCACATGTGTGCAGTCAATTGCACCAAAGTCATGAGGAAATCCGGTGATGATGTAGAATCCTTGCTTGGTAGCCAGTTGTTCTTGTGGAGTTTTGGAGAAGGAAAGGTACTGGGGTGTGAGTCTAATTATGGCATCCAAAACAGATAATAGGAAGGCAGAAAATGCTCCCTGTGAGATTCCTGCCAATTTGGCTTTTGTGACTTTGAAGGAACCTGATGTCAGCATGTGGAGCACAGCTAAAAGTCTGAAATTTGGTGGGATTTTAGTGGGCGTTGCAGGCGGTGACAGTTGAATTGGCCCAATCTTAGCCAACAATTCCACAATGGACTCCCTCTTGAGTCTGTAGAACTTTATGATCTCATCCTACCTGAGGTAAATGATGGATTCGCGCTGCCGGTATACATGCTCCCGCCTCCTTCGCTGCCTATGTGGTGGTGGTAGTGGTCTCCTAGCTACTCCGAGTAGCAGTATGAAGACCTCCATGGCATAGTTGAGCTTGACAAGGTGTCTTGTGATGTGTATGTTTTTATACCACAGCGTCATTTCTTACGCCTGGTTTGCCGATGTTCAGTAGTTGTGGCGCTTTTCAGGCTTTGCGTCGCGCTTCCCAGAGAAGCAAGACACGTTGGGAAACCCAGAAATACCACTGTGTCACAGTTGCGTCGGAATTTGCGGGGGAACACCTACATTGCATAGATTAAAATGTGCTTGGTGCAGCTGCTTTCAGCACAGATTTTGCACCCCTCGAAAAACAAAAGTATTTTTGGAAACACGTAGTTTTAGAAATATGACTTAAGGCTTGTGCCACCATTACGTCACAATACATGGTGCAATGGCGGTGCAAGTCTCTCGTAAATATGCCCCTATGTTTCTTGGAGCCTTAAAATAATGACCTCAGAAGCGGTTTGCTTTTGATTCAAGTGCTTTAGGAGCCTTTATTTTTGTAGAGAGGCTCTGGAGTGCAGGGACCCTTGTGGTTGGTCTTATGGTTGCAGTAGCTGTCCAAAAATTCATGAAGTGTCCAGAAGAGTTCCAGGTGAGTCCCAGAGATTCAAGATGCTAAATAGGAAGAACAACAAGATTGGCACAACCAATAAATACCAACACACTCTGAATTATTCTTCAAGATTATGCCAAGTCTTCTACTCTTGTAACATTTGTGATCATTTTCCCATTTGTACATTTTCTTCTCTCACTCCCTAGGTCTTTAAACTACTCTAGTCACCCTCATAATATTCCAAACAACCCAATGGTCTGTTATGAAAACAAATACTATTCTCAGTAAGAAAGCAGCTGACTACCAGCCGTAAAACCATGTAGCAAAACATAAGGAGTGTTGTCACTGTCAACATAAAAGAGTTTGTTTTACTGAATAAATATGTACTGATGAAAAAGTCAAGCCACAAAGGGCCAGATGTACTAAACACTGGTTGTAAAATACTGGTCCCAATTTGCTGCCAATATTTTTGTGACTAGTGTGGAATTTTGCGAACCAACCTATATATTAATTGGTTAGTTCACAAAAAACTGCATCACAGTTGGGTCACATTTTGACAGAACTTGTGAATGTTGGTTGGGTACAGTTCAAATTACAAGCCACTACTATTCGCTGCCATCACCGATTCGCTGCCATCACAGGGATTGTGGTCTGCTGGGGACAAGCAAATGGGGTCTGTTGGACTTGGCCCTTTTTGCAGGGTCATCCGTGAACGTTTTCCCTTCCTCCTAGTTTTTTTTCTGACCTGGTGTTGGTGGTTTTAGGACTCTGGGCACTTTAGCACTGCTGTCCAGTGTAAAGTGTGTGTGCTCTCTTTGGTAAACATGGTAAGATTGGTCTACACCTGTTTGGCGTATTTAATTTACCTGTCAGTCCCCAGTAATGTGGTATCTCATATACCCGGGGCCAGTAAATTAAATGCTACTGGTGGGCTTGCAGCGCTGCTTGCGCCACCCACCAAAGTAGACTTTCAAACCTGTCTCAGGCCTCTGCCATTGCAGGGCCTGTGAGCGCAGTGTTACTGCTGCTGTGGTGTGGCACCTAAAGTGTCTGCCATGTCTGTGACCCCCCATTTACTGCATGTCAGTCACCCCTAAGGTAGGCCCTAGCTAGCCCTATGGGCAGGGTGTATTGTAGGTAAAAGGTAGCACATGTCCCTTAAGTGTGTGACATGTCCTGGTAGTGACAAACAGACATTTTGGTTTCTCACTGCTGTGAGGCTGCCCTCTCATAGGAATGCATTGGGGATTCCCTGATAAGTGTTTCAGTGGTAACTCCTGATATGAGAGGAGCAGTGTGGTCAAGTTTGGTATGTTTGGAATAGTAATAATAAATGCTGCGCAATGGTGTGCGCAGATTTATTATCACTATTTTAGAAATGCCACTTTTAGAAGTTGGTATTTCTGTGTGCTATGTGTCTCTGCCTGCCTGATGTGTATTGCATGTCTGGCTCTGGAGTGACAGGGGCTGTTGAGGTGTGTGGCTCCAGGGAGGGCAGGGTGAGTCAGCACTAGGCTGAATAGGAGATCTGCATTTGGAGTAGTGGGAGGAGTAGTCCCCTGACCCTGAATAGGTCTGTGCCTGCCTGGGTGAATGCTGGCTCCGCCCCCTGTGGTGTGTCTGATGACCGAGCCCCCACCTGACAAAGGGGAGTAGAAGCACTGTACACAAAGTGCCCCAGTACCCCCCAGAACCAGTGGAGTCTGGTTCCCCCAGCCCTGTGTCAGGGCAGAACAAAGACATCTCTAGTATAAATATTGGGGCTGTGACCCAATGTAAGTGTGCTGTTTTGGGTGCTTAAACTGCTGGGCCCCAGGAGGAACCGTCACGAGGGACTGCCCCTCTGCTGGAGGGCCCTGTGAGCTGGCCTGCCTGGGCCCAGCTCTGATTTCTGGACTCTAGCGCCTCGTGAGTGCTATACCTTTATAGCTGGAGCCCCAGAGAGGGGGACTCCAACCTTGCCAGGGCAGGAGGAGTGCTTGTGGCCTGCAGCGCTGGGCTGCGAAGTATCCTGAGGGGCATCCTGGCGTGGGGACTCCCCCGTGGTCCTTGGAAGCAGAGCGGGAGCCTTCCCCGCGTTTTTGGTGCCGGAGACTAGGCGGGAGCCCACCCCGCAGTCCTGTGCCCTTGAGCCCCTGGGGTGGGCTTGTGTCATTGCAGAGCGTGACGGGTGCTGTTTACAGTGCAGAAGTGAAGCAGGAGCCCACCCCGTACTTCTGGGTCACAGAGAGGAGCCGCTGAGCCGCAAAAACCGGAAGTCAGGCGGACCGCCTGACCGAGGGCGGGGCTTAGCCCCGAGGAAGCCTTGTGGTGGGTTGCCGAATGCTGTGGCGGAAGTCAGGCATTGTGGACGCCTGATCGTGGGAGGAGTCACGGAGTTGGAGCCTTGCGGGCTCCGGTGTCCGCAGGAGAGACCGGGGCAGAACTAGAGAGGTCCCGTGAGTGGGGCCTACCGAGGCACATTGTCGGTGCCTTCCCCCTGCCCAAACAGACCGGAGGAGTCAAGAAGAGTCCTGGTGAGTGGAGCTGGAATTGCACATTTTTGGTGCCAGTGCAGGCTTCGTTTTTACCGCATTTGGATGCCAAGAGCGGCACCGGAAGGGCCCCATTGAAAGGGGCTCCCTAGGCACTGTTAGTGCCAGTACGTGGTTGTCTTCACAGCTGCACCGCAAGAGCGCGGGCAGCTGCAACGACGGGGGCATGTTTATTTTGATAGCAAGGAAGGAGTGAGATACACTCCCCCACCCCCAGTGCATTGCGCACATTGGTTTCGCTGCCAAGGCAGCTGGAGGGCCAGTGGGAAGGCCCTATAATTTAGAGCCCTGACTTTTGGACAGAGGGCATTTGGGCCCCGAGGAAGGCCAGTTGGCCTGGGGTCATTTGGTGTCCTGGTGTGGCGTAAGGCACCCAGGACATGTTTGCACCTCCCTAGTGTTACTGGGGTGCACTGCTGGGTATTAGGATGTATGCCTAATACAAATGTCATGCTATGATGTTTATGCCTAATGAGATTTCATAATGTGTTTATGCCTAATGTGATAATGCTGAGTTCATTATTTTACCAGTAGTTACTGGTTGTGTCATTACTTGTGCTTTCTGATGGTTCTGACCGTGGCCCGATTGGCCCGGTCATGTATATAATCCCCTGTAAATTACTACCTGAGGCCAGTTGGCACAGTGTATATGTGTGGTTATGATCTAATGTGTTTATGATAATACAAAGGCTATTTTTTATGTAACCTTGTGTGGAGTTTCTTTTGTAGTGTGCCTAGTGTGTCGCTGCTGTGTGTGTGTGTTGCGCAAACGCTTTACACATTGCCTCTGGGATAAGCCTGACTGCTCGTGCCAAGCTACCAAGGGGGTGAGCAGGGGTTATCTTCAGCGTGTAACTCCCTTGCCCTGACTAGAGTGGTGGTTTCTGCCTGGCTTAGGCGCATGCCCTAGCCAACCAGAAATCCCATTTCTAACAGGGTCCATTACAAAAAAATCTGAAGTTTTACAGACTTCTTCATCCTGCTCTTGATAAAGTTTTTGTCAACATTCACAAAAGAAAAGGGGTCACTTGTGGACCACTTCCCGGTTGCAAATGTGTTACCGCTACCTTTCAGCAGTCAGTGAAATATTAATGTTTTGCGACTGGATTTCAGTCACAAAACATTAGCCACCCCTCTGCAAATCACTGTTTGGAAGGGAAGCCCCATTCCAAATAGTGATTCGGTATGTCGTCACAAACCCAAAATGCAATTCGGTAATGTGTTACAAAATTTCAATTTGGGTTTGGTACATACCAAAAGGTACATTTGCAGTTGCAAGGCTGTGATTTTGCGAATCAGGCCCTTTTCAACCTCAGAAATGTCTTAGTACATCTGGCCAAGAGTGCGTTATACAGTTGCATACTTACGGTTGAAAAGTCACTGCTTACTGACCAGTCGCTCTTAGAAAAATAAAAAAAAAGATTGAGGGCCAGATGTACGACGCGCAAAATAGCGCCTCGCAAATTTCGAATTTTTTGTGACTCACAATCTGCGAGGCGCTATTTTGGATGTACAACAGTGTATCACACTGTTTGCGATTCCCTATGGGGTCGCAAATTGAGAGGCTCATGAATATTAATGAGCCTCTCGCAATTAGCGACCCCATTGGGAGTGGCAGGCCCTCTCAGGTATGGTGGCCTGCTGGGCTCAGCAGACCACCATGTCTGGGACTGCTTTTAAATAAAGCAGTTTTTTTTTAATGCAGCCCATTTTCCTCAAAGGAAAACGGGATGCATTTAAAAAAGAAAAAAATGAAACGTTTTCGTAACATTTTTTAAGGGCAGGTAGTGGTCCCTGGGACCACTGTCTGCCCTTAAAAAATATTTTCCCCTGCATTTGCAAAGGGGAAGGGGTCCCTTGGGGACCCCTTCCCTTTTGCGACCCCATTACCACCCTCTTGAAGAGGGTGGTAATTTGCGAGTGTTTTGCGACCGCAATTGTGGTCGCAAAACATTTGACCATGGGGTTGCGCTCGCTATTAGGAAGGGAACACTCCTTCCTAATAGCGACTCGCAATCCCAAAATAGCGAGTCGCAAATAAATTGCGACTCGCTATTTTGGAATGGTACATACCCCTATTGGTTTTTGCATGCGCAAACGGGTTCGCAAACCCGTTTGCGCATGCAAAAACCGTCGTACATCTGGCCCTGAATGAAGGAATTTTATTGGCTTGATTTGTGTCACTTCTGATCTTAACCAAGTGGAGCTGCTTTCGTTTGATTTTTCATCAAGGCAGGCAAATGAAAATCGAATTTTGTGATTTTCAAAGTAAAAGGATTCTGAAGGCATTTGCTTCGGAGTGGTTGATTTGAAAGCAAAAAGGCTGACTTTGGTCTTCCAAGTGCCATCCAATCAGTACAGTCCTTACGAACACAGCGCCTGGCCATTATTTACAGCCTTATAGCTTTGAGAAACAAAGTGTGTCATCTCAGGTCTGATTTGCAAGTCTCTAAACATCCCTTTCTCAAAGCGTCCTTTGCTGTGAGGAAAAACAAACGCATTTGTTTCAAGTAATGTGTCATTTGCTTTCATATCTCTTCCAGAGAGCAAAGTGGATTTTGATGTATGCAAACTGCAAATGACTCCTGCTGGGGAAAATAAAAGTGCCTTGTTTCGTTCTCATTCTTGGCTGCTTTAAGAAGAGACAAAAAAATATGAACCCCCACAGTCACCATGGACACACACTTGTGGAAACATTGAAAAAACTGCATGTAGTAAGCACACAGGTAGACACAAAAACAGCAGAAATACTGCTAATAGATTTTGCTAGGAATAACAGAAACCTGAAAATCACTATGAAGTCTTTCATTTGCGGTCCATTTCCAAAGGTATTGCAATTAGGTAGGGTAAATTGGGCACTGACAGTACGAATGTGCAAGTAGAGACATTTATAAAGCAAAGCGTTGCTAGACTGAAATAATATTATTCCGTGTTATGCAGGCAGTTACTAGTAGAAGCACACACAGAAGGACCACACCAGGAGAATATTTTAACAGGATCTTAGCCCAGGTCTAACTGACTGGTGCGCCTCCATAGAACCTTCACATTGGAAAGCTGCATGGCAAGTCACCACAAATATCCCTCCCGTTCATAAAGGAACAAACAGCTAAACGGAATAAATGCGCACACTTGAGAAGACCTCAGGAAAAGATCCCAAAACCACCAGAAGAGAAACAACCAAACTAACAAAAAGAATACATATGAAAGTAAGGCTCTTATCAACACCAAAGACACACTAATACAATATAGACCCTAACAAATGTCACGTATAGCCACAAGACACTCAACCCCCAGTAACACTCATATATATTCAGCTACCACCGAGCCAATTAAACAGACTGATTTGATGAAGAATTAGGTAAGAGAATGGCCACAAAGTTAGGAAATGTACTAACTAAAAAAATACTTACAGAATATAGGTGAACAGTACACCTGAGAACCAAGTAGGTAAACACAAATAATTTATACTTATTCAAGGTCATACATACACACAAATTCCAGGCACCAATCTCACCTGACTCCACAGCAATAGTAATAAATTGAAAGCACAACACAAACCAATTTAGTAAGGTAGAGGAAATTTTAATAAATTATTTGACAACAAAACAACAAAAATCCAAACAGTAGAACCGGAGTTATGATTTTAAAACTTTTTTTATAAAAACTAGCGCCTAATTGATCAAAGCACCAACCGCAGATATCTAGTCGCACAAGACTGGGCCAAAATTCGAAAAATATGGCTGACCACGATAGAGCGCGATTCGGATACAAGAAGTGGATTGGGCCCAGTTAGCGTTTACCTTCAGACTTAAACAAATTTCTGAGAAAAATATTCTGAGAAGGTAAAGTTCAGTGGGGCAAGGTTGCAGGAGGTGTCTGTGGAGAGAGCGTCCTCATCGGATAGCCTTGGGTCGCAGGGAGGCAGAGAGCTGTAGCTGAAGACAGGTCCATGAGGCTGGATAACCCTTTGGCGAAGAAAAGCTTTGCTGCAGCGGAGAAGGATCAATCCGACCGGTGATGCACATCGGGCAGATAGGAGAGTATGTTGGTCCCAGTCTCCTCCTGGTTCTCAGAGCTGTTTTTGGCCACAAAGTTTCTAAGTTCTCAGTTTTGATATTTGGCCATCTGGGCACCTTTAGCACCACAACCAAGGGTACAGGTTTGGTGGGACACAACTTGGGGGCTCAGGACTCACTCAGACTAGTTCTAGGTGTTTATTGAAGATGGTGGGAGCCTATTGAGTCCTGTGGCTCTGAAGAAGAGGCCAGCACACTAGCCCTTCGAGTCACTCCTATAGTCCTGGGTTTCGGTGATGATGCAAGGCTAAACAACAGTGCTGGTCTCTGAGGGCTCAAGGCAGGCTCCAGACAGCAAAGCAGTCCTCCTGAGTACAGCAGCAGTCTTGCAGATTGCACAGCAGGTCATAGCAGACAGTCCTCTGAGAGTCCTTCCGCAGGTCCAGTAGTGAACTGAAGAATGAGTCTGAAGTTCCAATTTCTAAACCCTGGTTCCCTTCCTCTGGAAAGTGAGATAAGCTTTTAGAAAGGTTCTTTGAAGTGCATGTAATTTCCTGACTTCACTTCCAATGCTCCATGCTGGCTGCAGTGATAATGGACAGGTGTTAGACCATTTGTGTGAAGGCAGAGCACAGACTATTCATTTGTAAGTGGGGCTGTTCTCAGCTCTGCCTCCCCATCCGCCCAGCAGATGGCCCATTCAGGAACACCTAATCCCTCTATTGTGTGGCTGTCTGGGAGGAATTCACAAAGTCTGTTAGCTACACCCAGTCATGTGACCCAAAAGAGGCTGCTGGCACAAAGGGGTGAGGGCAGGAAAATGACAACTTTTAAAAAGTGTCATTTTCAACATTGTAATGATAAATCTGACTTTACCATTAAAGTGGATTTATCATTACAATTTCATAGATACCAAACCTGATACAGCTACCTGCTCTCAATTGGGAATTACAGCTTATTAAATGTAATAAGGAACCTTCAATGTTAATATATGGGAGGGGTAGCTCTCACAGTATTGACAACAAATTTAGGAGTTTTTCGCTACCAGGACATGTCAAACTTAAAAGTACATGTCGAACCTTTAAATTTCACAGCACCCTACCCAATGGACTACCTAGGGCCTACCTTAGGGGTGACATATATGCAATAAAAGGGGAGTTTAAGGCTTGGCAAGTGGATAATAATGCCAAGTCGACATGGCAGTGTAAAACTGCATTCAGGCTGCAGTGGCAGGCCTGGGACATGCTTTGTGGTGCTACTCAAGTGTATGGCAAAATAAGTACTGAGGGCCCCATTGGTAGCATTTAATTTACAGGCCGTCGGTACATGGTATACCACCCTACTAGGGACTTATAAGTAAATTTAATATGCCAAGTAGGTGTATGCCAATCAGACAAGGTTTAGGGAAGTAACACAAACACGTAAGCACTGGTTAGCAGTGGTAAAGTATACAGAGTCTGAAGGCCAACAAAAACGAACTTCAGAAGAAAATGGAGGTAAGTAGGCAAAACATTTGGTGGTGATCCTGCGGAGAGGGCCAGGTCCAACACCTGTTTAATGAGACATGAACATTTATTTGAATCTATATATCCAGCAGCACAAAAACACAGCCCATTTTGAATCTAATATTTTTAAAAATATGCCCTTCAAAACTAAGATTATTCTACTGACAAAGAATGGAACAAACACTTGTGAGGATGGAGATCCAACCACACAAACAAGAAGTTCAAAATGTGCCTCTTTATCAAATTTATAACAACAAATTAAATGTTTAGCAGTAGAATGATAAAGACCCAGAATGTGCCAAAAACATGACAGAAATAGTGGAAAGCACTTAACAAATGAATATAAAATGCAACTAAACACAAAGTAAAAATTTAACTGGACAAAGGGCTGATGAATAAAGACAAACTAAAATGTTCCAGCTATTGTCAGAGTTACTGGGATGCACATACAAAACAGTTACAAGTCATCACTCAAACATCACCAATAACACACTTCCGTAATGAGGTTCTTGAAACAAAATAGTAATTATACTTTCCTAAAGAGTTGTAATCTTTACCATGTACTGAGCATCCTTTTTCATCTATTCCTTCCATGAGAAAGCATAAGGCTCGAAAATTAGGTCATGCTCTGGCCAATAGCATGAACCAGCACAATTCTGGGCATTAAAACATCACAGTGCAGCCAAACACACTTCATGGGTGGCTCACTGACCAACACTTGAAATTACAGACAGTGCAACACTAAGAGAATCCATGAGCAAATGCTGGTATCAACATGTCCTTTGAGAGGTAGGTTTAGAATGTTCCATACAAGGAGTAAGTCACAGTCTTCACATACTAGAAAAGTTAACTGACACAGCACCCAAACTCCAATGTCGAAAGACACACAGCATAAAACAATTAAACACTGTCTGAAAGCTTGTGATCAAACTGTTAGTACAAAACAATGGAACCAGCAGAAAACAGTGAATGCCTTCTTGATTTTGGTCTGCTCCACACAGTTGGTGGTTTAAATCTTTTTTTTACTTCCTTGACATGCCACGCTGAAGAATAGAAATAACAAAACAGGTCCCTAACACGGCGCTGTTCCTGGACACAACTGTCAAATAGTTGAGGGTGTGAATAAACAAGAAATCAGTACATGAAGCCACAGAGCCAAGCAGAGAACAGTAATGTGAAACAACTTCCTCTTTGTAGTATGGTGCCTTCTTGACGCCTTCTTGACGCATACAGGCCCTGACCCCACGTGAGAGATCAGGAGCGGATAATAAAAGGGGGCAATCCTTGGCTGTGCGCACATGCATTGAGAGTCAAAAGCACTCCGTCTCCGCCTGCTTATTTCTGCAGCCGCACTTACTTCATTTGGATCTGTTGGCCCAACGCACTACAGTGGCAATGAAGAGGGGCCAGCCCCTCTGCACCCTGATAGCCCACTTCAGCATCCCTCATGCTAGAAGGTGGAGCAGGCATGCTGCACACTGTTAACCCATTCCAGCATCCATTGCGCTACATGTTCCCACCCAGCAGCGATCATCAGTCACTGGCCACATCGCAACCTGCTTCACGCGGCCTTGCAGGGGGCTGTTCCTGACTGCATACAGCCTCCCTGTGTCACAGCATTCCACGTGGTGCATGACTCATCCACATGTGCTTGTACTCTTGTGCCACCCCTGCTGTCTCCCTTACTGTGAGTACCTCCACATAACTCACTTTTATCAGTGCTACCATGTCCTCCAGCGCTGCACCTCTGTTGCCCCTCTGCAAGCACCCACTGCAGAAAGCAGCTAACCACTACAATGAGTACAGAGGAGCAGGAGAATGAACAAGCAGCACCTCTCCAACAGGATCCGCAACCTTCCCGTGCCACTGTGCCTCCTCCACAAAGACTTATGATGGTCCATGCCATTGGTGATGCATCCAATCCATTGTCTCCCTTGAGTGAGATAAGCAACCCTGCAATTGCTGCACCTTGCTCGCACACATGAGTCACACACCTGAACAACTATTTCAAGGTCACCTTAGAAGCAGATGGCAAAATGAGACACTCCCTATTACTCCACTATGAGGGGGGATCTTCAAACTTTTCTGCAATCTCCCCAGGACCGCCTCTAATGACCACTCAGATGGCATAATTGCAGCCCTCGATGCATACTTTGATCCTCAGATGAATCCAGACTTTGAAAGGTTCAAAATGTGACAAGCCCATCAGCTCGGGGGCAAATCCATCAACCTGTTCTATGCCTGCCTAAGGGAACTGGCTAGCACCTGCATGGACAATGATTTGCAGAAGGAGGTGTGTGCCCAGATAATCCAGGGCTTCTGGTCTGCCGCTCTCGAATGCCACATCCTCTGCCGCCCCAACATACTGGATGAAATTCTGATGCTTGCTTGCTCTCAGAAACTATTACCTGTTCAGTGTCCCATGGTACTCACTCCTTCCCAACAAAATTCTACACCTTCTCAATTTCCCATGCCTTTTTACCTGCCTGGGTCGCTTAAAGGGCCCCCAATCTCGCTCCATATCAAGCCCATTGTCCGCCTAGTTGCGTTCAGACACCTCAGGATTCCATTTCACCTCCGCCCATTGGTAGAAGCAGAGCTACAGAAACTCGAAGATGCTGGTGTCATTGAAAGAGTGTCTGGCCCCACTCCATGGGTATCTCCCATGGTAGTGGCGAACAAACCCAAACAACCAGGATGCAGCCGTATCTATGTTGAAATGCAGCTCCCCAATAAAGCCATAAAGAGGAAAAAACATGTCTCTCCCATAATTGATGACCTGGTTTATGACATCAATGGCTCAAAATGTTTCTCAAAGCTCAACCCGAAGTCCCATTACCAGCAACTCAAACTCCACAAGGACAGAAGGTACATCACAGTGTTTTCCACTCACAACAGCCTCCCTCACTACTGAAGATTCAACTTTGAAATTTGATCAGTGGTGTAAGTGTTCCAAAATGTGACCCGGGAAGTCCTTTTGGGACTTAAGTGAGTCATCAATGTCATCGATGACATCCTCATCCATGCACCTGCACTCGACAGCCATCGCCGCCGTCTACAAGCAGCTTTCAAGAGGATTGTCACAGGCTACCTCAACCTGAACCAAGCAAAGTGCCAGTTTTTCTACCAGGACATGGAGCTCTACGGATGCATCTCTTCCAATGAGGGCATTAAAGCTGATCCAGTCAACTGCATTGATATCAAGAAACCCCCCATGCCATCTTTGGCAGCTGAAGTAAGTCACTTCCTCGCCTTCACAAAATACTGTGGTAGGTTTATCCCCAACTTGGCGGCGTTTGCAGACCCTTTGGCACACCTCACCAATACATCCACTCGATGTGCATGGGGGAAAACTGAAGATAATGACTTCCTGGCCATTAAAAAGGCTATCCTCCAAGATAGGGTGATGTCCTACTTTGGTCGCTCAAAGGAGTCTGAGCTAGTGGTTAATGCTAGCCCAACTAGCCTCGGAGCCGTTCTAATGCAAGACGCGGGCGATGAACACTGGGCACCTGTATTGTTTCCCAGCAAAGCACTAATGGACATGGAAAAGTGTTATGCCCACACCAAGAAGGAAGTTCTTGCCATTAAGTGGGGTTACCAACATATTCACCTTTAGCTCTATGGTTGCCCCTTTAGTGTCCTAAAAGACCACAAACCTCTTATAGCTCTCTTTGCTGGCACCACGCCACATCCACCACCCCGAATTGAGAAGTGGGCCCTACAGGTCCAAAAATCCCAGTTGACTGTTGGCTACAAATCAGATGATGATACTGCTAATTATCTCTTGACGCACCCCCGCCAACTGGCTGATGACCCCTCAACTCCCTATTTGGCACAGATCCATATGCCCACTGGGTTGTGAAAGATGGCTGCCCTAAGACTATATTCTTCGAAGACATTGCTATCGCTACCACCTCAGACCTGTGCCTCCAGAAATTGTAGGAGGTGACTTAGTCAGGGAAATGGAAAACTTCCTTCAAGACAGTGGAAAATATGACAACATCGCACAACGGGCCTCTCTGACCTATGAAATGTCCACCATGAGCTCAGCACCCTGGAACCAGGCCTTCTCCTACATGACCATCGTATACTTGTCCCCTGCTCACTGCGGACAACCATGCTAACCCTCGCCGACACACACCAGAAAGGATCAACTAAGACCAAAGCCCATTTGAGGCATAAAGTCAATGACTTAGTCACCAGGTGCCACTGGTGTCAAGTAAGCAAGTAAGTAAGCAAGTCACTGGACAGGCCCTCTCTAGTAGTGACTAATAGCCTGAGCGACAGCCCCTGGTGCAACATTAGCATGGACTTTGGTGATCTACTAGACAAGTGCCACATGCTGGTCATCTCGGATGCTTTTTCTAAATTCCCCATCATTAAACTGATGCAAGCGACCATGTTCAAGCACACCAGGAGGTGTCTCAACAAGATCTGTGCGACATTTTGAGTTCTAAATACCCTCACGAGCGTCAATGGGCACCTGTTTCAAAGCCAAGACATCAAGGACTATCTGCATTCCCTTGCTATCACCCACAGGAAAATTATGTCATGCTGGCCCCAATCCAAGGATGAAGTTGAAAGGCTGATGCGCACGATCAACAAATCCATCCAAATCAGCTGTGAACAAGTGGATGTGGAGGATGCCAACATGGAAAATGCCACCCACAAGACCCTTGGGGCATACCGCGCACCTAACACAGCAACACCTAAAAAGCCCCTGAGGACATTTTGTTCAGAAGAGCTGTCCAAGACAACCTCCCTCAGGTAGTGACATGGACTCCATAGCCTTTGTACTAGGCAGCCACACAATGGGCGAAGAACATGAAACAATCTCAATTCCTGCCTAGCCCACGGAGATAGAGAGTCAGACATCCATTGTAGTGGACTGGGTTCTTATATGCGATCAATGCAGAGGTGGGAAGTTTTGGCTCCCTTTTGAAACACAACCCCTCCGAGTTATTGAACAGAAAGGCATGATGGTGACACCCATGAACAACTAGGACAGTGTCATAAGAAACATATCTGCATTTACCAAGTCGTGTCAGCAGAGTACCTATTAGTACAACACACAAAACCCATACTCACTCCCGCAGCATGTGGGAGAATAAGAGTCAGACATTGACCAAATAGAGGGCAGCTCACTGCCTTGTCCCCCATCACAAGCAGTGACCCTGCCATGTCCAAAAACAGTTCGACTAACACCAACACCGAAGCCTCCCACCATGGCCACAGCAACTCTAAGTCATGCATAGCAACTGCAACACACCATTGTGAGGCCCAATAGGCTCCAGGACCATGTTTGTCACTGTCGTCATGGTACCTCTAACATTTGTACTCTCCAGAACCCTGGCTATCAATGAACATTATGCCCAGTAGTTATGTGTGTTATTTTCAGCTGAACATTATGGAGGAATGTAGTATGGTGCAAGATCATGCATGGCATGAAATGCACACATCCACTAACGTCCTGAGTGGAAATCAAAGAGGACAAACCCCACCTGCACACATACTCACAGAGAGTCAGAAAGCACTCCCTGTCGCCACCTGTTTATTTCAGCGGCCACACTCACTTTGCTTAGGCCTCCTGGCCCACCACACTACACTCATATTCATGCACAATTTTATTGCAGGAATATGAGTATTTCATTCCTTAAAATACAGATCTGCTTGTAAGGCTAGTGACACTCTTCTAGATAGAAGACTGCAGTAGATACCGCAACAAGCTTTGTGATCCAGGGCATGTTTGACATATGTTGAATTTCTCACCTTTCAGTAGCTTCCAATATTATGATGAGATTGGGTCATAGTCCTACGTCTCTACAAGTCACCTCAACATTTCTTTTGATCCTGGTCACATTTGCTCCCATAGAAATCCTCTTTCTGAAACCCTTTCCTGGACCTCAAGAATAGAAGCACCCCATGGTTACTGAGATGTTTTTGGGATAACTTGATATTAAAATCCAAGGAGAAACTAGCATTCCTCAGAAATAACTAGTGCAACTTCATTTACAGAGGGTTTGTGGATAGAAATATATTGGTACGTCAGAGCCCTATGAAAGGGCACAATGCTACTGCTTTTTCCATGAAGGCAGTCCTAACATTTTGAAAGTAGATTTCTTCAGTTTTCTCACTGTATAATATCAAAAGAACATTCTTCACATCTGTAAATTATGGGTTATTTAGGCAACATGGTCTAGGCAGAGGGCGACACCCTCTGTAGTAAAATATTTGGCAAGAGGTGTGTAAAATATAATAACCTATAGGCCCTCCATCAGCCGTAATGGCTGCTTATGGTTTATCAGTACTTTTGTAGAGGTAGGAAATTCCTTTACCCACAAGTGAATGTTCTGGGTAGAGTCAGGAATATGGATGTATATCACCCTGAAGAAGGCCCATGAGCTATCATTGGCACACAGCAAGCAAAAACATGTTGGCACTACTAAGGGTGATTGGGCAATTACCCAGATTCATTCAACTTATCTTTTCTTTTTAATCATGCCCATGGTGCCCACTAATAAAGGAATTTATTTCCTTTTGGGTTTATCTTGTAGTATCTATATATCACAACCTTGAATCTGCTATAATCCAGTACTTCTTATCAAGAACTCCCTTGTTCTGAGGTCAAGTCCATTCTGGTAGTATCACGATGGGACGAGGTTCTCTATGATGAAGCATGCCACAAAAGTGTGGCTGAGGTGTCCTCATCCATTATATAATGCATTGTTCAGGTTGTTGCTTCATTGGTGAGTAACCCTATGCAACATTGCATCTTTGTGATTTAATTTTATGGTATTGGATGATGTTTAATGTGTTTGAACTCTAACTCTCCCATGGTGATTTAAGAATCAAGAAATGTGCAAAGAGGATGGAATGGAATAGAGAGGCAATATGGAGCAGATAGGAGGGTTGTGGGAGGGTAAAATAAGGGATAGAATGGAGAGAAGTATAAGGAGGACTGACTGGAGAGGCGATGCAGATGGGGGAAGAGAACCCAAAATGGTCAGAAAGTGGTAGGAGAGTGTCAATGAGCACGTGGAAGTGGCATGGAGCAGTGAGGCGGTTATTGAGAAACACCAAAAAAGGAAAGAATTGGCCAAAGAGCGGCAAATATAGACTACAGCATAGTGGCATGGAGTGGAGAACCAGGCAGGGAAGAGAAGGTACTGAAAAGCAATGGGGGAAAAAGAAAGGGGCAGAATTCCACAATGATGGTGAAGGTTGGCCAAGAGCAGATATATAGAGAAGGAGCAGAGGGAAACCGCAATGAGCACCAGCAGCAGCAAAGAGCAGATTTACTGAAATGTTTGGGGGGAAGCAAAATATGTGCTCACGTGCAAAAAGTAAAATACTAAAAAAACACACACACACACACAAGACAAATAGTTCTCTGGGGTCTGAAATTGAAGCATGTAACAAAAATAACAGAATGAAATCAAAATACTCCAAGGACCAGACGAAAACAACAATAGGGGGAGGCCGAAAATCATAAGTAAAGGGAGGAGCGCAATTGAATCAGGGCTAGGAAACTGAAATGAATAAGAAAGTAATCCAATATTGAGCAAGAGGCAGAGCCACGCCCATTTTAAGTGTATTTTAAATATTGGTTGGGTTGCAATGTTCTCTGTGACAGACAGCAAAAGTAACATAGGTTGGTGAGAACATGTTTCATGACAGGAGAGTGAAATTAGAAAGCATTTGCTTGTCCCACCAAAACTGAAGAGTTTGATTGTGTGAGGAAGTGTAAATGGCTGTTACATAATTTAAAGAAAATTGTAATGCTGCATTAAAATCATGGAAGACTAAGAATTTCAGCAATTGCGTGTCCAGCTTTGTTATACATAACTGTCTAATCTGGTGGATGTATTTCTAATCTGAAAGAACGAATTACAAAAGGAATGCAAAAAATAACAAAGATATACAAATCTAATTCATAATGGAACACTTTAGTCTCATACATAAGACTTACCATTAAGAGTTACCAAGATTTTCCAGGACAGTTTCGGTTTTTCACCAGATTTCATTAAATGTAACACATGACTTTACAGTGACTGTCTGCCAATCTCATTATTTATTTGTTAAATATTGGCATGCTTCAAACAGGTTTTACTGAGTGATCCCTCAGAGAAATAGTATTTAAAGTTGCACAGTACTTTAGCAAAATTTGTTTTAATAGGTATTTTGTGTTTATTACGTTTTGAATTCAAAGAGCCATTCTTGCTTTCATGCTTCTGCATATATTTGCATATAATATGGGATCATTTTGAGAGCATTCTAAGTAACACCAAACTGTTACATTTTGCAAACGTGTCTACGTGTATATATGTAGATATGGGGTGGGCTGAACTCATGGAATTTTACTCTGTGGAATTCCGCAGAGTTACATTGAAACTCCAGGAGATTCCACGGAGTTCCGCCAACGGGTAAATAGGCATGTTGAGTTACTTGCATTGGTATTTAACACTTGAAGCGTGTTCCATGCTGAAAAATCAGCGCATATAGTACCACACAGTGTGCCAGAGGGCACATCTACTCAAGTTGATTTTGCTGCCATTATAGTAGATTTTGTACTTGAGCGGCAGCCTTCTGACCGAATATGCTTGCAACCGCCCGCAAACGCCTGTGTTAGAAAAATCTCACCCGATGTCCTCCTATTGGCTGGAAATTGCGCTAGGGGATGCCAAATCTCTCTCACGCTCACCTACTTACTGTTCTGGAGCCTCACGTGAGAAAAAACTCTGCCACGGGCGATTGGCGATACAAGAGTAAAGCAGAGTTGACAAAGTCTGCCAATTTCGCAGGTGGAACAGATTAAGCTGCTCACCCCTAATGTAGATGACTTCCTGTCTATGGGATTGTGTTTTTCTATGATAATACATATATATCACAGTATGTAAATATGATTATAGGGAAGACACATATACATGTTTAATTTTTTTTAGATAAAATAATATATTTATAAACAACATATTTTGAAATGTCTGAGCATGTAAACATTACTACATGTATATACTTACGGGTGTTTACATAGTGGTATTTATGCCCCGCATATAGAATTGCATAATTATAATGTATTTAAGTGTATGGATGCATACATATTGCTATATATTTAGTTGTGTGGGTATGTCTATATATTTATACATTAATCTTTACTTAAAGGTAGGTGGTGGGAAATTGCCCTTCACCCTCTTCTGACTAATCTCAAACCTCTACTACTAGTATATACTCCTAAACACCCTTTCCAAACTCTTCTCTCCTTTATCCTATTCATCCAACTAACAGGCACACAAGTCCACCAATCCCAGTAACAACTCATATCTAACCTATACTAATCCACTACAATTACTCCGTTCCTTTCAAAACAATGCAGTAAATGCATTAGATCTGAATGAGCACTAACTTAACACATGATCCACAACTAATTCACAATAAAAGAAGAAACATTTATTTTTTAAAGTTTTTACTAATCTACTAACTCCTTATCTCTAGACTTGTGTTCTGGAGTAGAGTTCCTTGTCAGGGGTAGTAAGCATTATATAAATTACAATTTACAATGACAATTACATGTCCCGATTTTCAGGTTGGTTCGACTGAAAACAGAGGGAGGCATTTTTTTATGTTCCAAGGCAGGACTAGTTAGCCGCTTTTTTCAGGAAGCAAAGCAATTTAATTAACATGCATGCTTGTGGGGTCAAAAGGTGTATTTAATTTAGCCCCTTAGTACCTCCCTTACTGTAATTCGAGGTTGATACGAATGGTTGTTTAAGTAATTCTGTCCCCCTCAACTGGTGTAATATTGTAGTCTTTCTTCTATGTTTGTAAAATGTGCCATTTGTGGCAATAGTGTGGAATTACAGCACAGCTGTTGCGAGACAATAATGTAACTTTCCCCAGGAATGGGGCTTTGGCTCACCCACATGTTGGGAACTCGGAGTACAGCATTTGATTGGGCAGAAGTAGTGCTCTTCCACAGAAGGATTGCTTGTAGTTCAGTCCTATTGGATCATTGAGGGTTTCCCCTCACCTAACATGGCCACCACGTCAAAGGGTACTGACGTGGTGGCAAGCATTGAAGATCACGCATGCCAGAACGTACAGTTTATTTTGCCATTCACAGTCATTTCAGTGTGAGGTGAATCAGTACTGTATGCACTACAATCCCAATCATGCCCAGTACTGCTCCATTTCAGTTACTGAGCTGTGTGACAGCTTTTTTATTTATTTATTTTTCATACTTTTGCCCATAATTAGAGGATGTTCAGATGGTGATGCTCGAACCTGCTTTCCCAGTTCTAAAGTCAGCCTGTAGTGTCACATCCTCTCCCTGCCCTTATCACCGAGCAGAGGCACATTGTGGAGAGCATCAAGGTGGACTGTTACAGCCTGGCAGGTCAGCAACTCTTCCCTTATGCTTTTTATGTAAAATACCTCTGCTCAGACAACTACCGACATACTCACGCTCTCTTGCTGTGTTCTGTTTCACATGTTCTGTCTCCATGACTCTCTGTGATTCTACCTCTCTTTATCACTCGCAGCTTCTTTTATTATTAACTCTTTCTCTTTCTTAACTCTACTGTTTCTACAAATTTCCAGTTGTAACTCTAACTCTCTTATTTGCTCTTGAAATCTCCCTGTCTCTCACCCATCCTCTGAGTCTCAATATTCCGATCCCAATCTGTCGGTTTTCATGTCTCCATGATACTTTTTAGTTCATCTTGTCCCCTCTATCTGGGCCAGCTGAATGTGGAGGTGGCAAATGCAGGCTTGGCATCACTGAGAGTGAGGGAGTGGTGGCAGCTCAGCAGCTAGGGAGGGCTTGGTACTGCACTCCACACCGCATACACATTTCTAACCTTTTACCAGTTTGAAGGTGGATGATTTGGGGTGGGCACTGGGACTTGTGAAGCTGCAACATTCATAGTGAATGCCGCTCTAATGCCGAGTCTCAAACTCTCTTAACTGACCTAGCCCTCTTGGGCCTGCTTAAGCACAACGAAGGCCCTACGCACACAGCTGGCCACACACTAGATATCATCTTTTCAAACTCGCATAGAGTTCAATGCCAGCCCCCGCAACAACTTCCCTGGACCGACCATGCGATGATTGAATTCTCCATACAAAACACAAGAAAGGTGAGGGGATCTAACCCTATGACTTACTCCCCCCGCAGACAATGGCAGAAAATCACCCCGGAGAACTTCCAAGCCACCTTTGTAGCCCCTGAGAATTTAGCCTTGGATAACATAGAGGAAGCCTTGACCAAATTTAATTCAGCTGTTTCTACAGCCATTGACCATCTCGCCCCATTGAAATTATTACCAAGTCATCCTAAACGCCCCCAAGAAGTCTGGTTCACACCTACGTTGCGAGCACAGAAGCAACTCTGTAGGAAATACGAGAGGTATTGGCGTACCACTCACGAAGAAAGAGACAAAGAGATTTCTGACCGCCCTGTCCAGCTACCATAAAAATATAAAAATTGCACGTAAAACCCATATAGCATCACAGTTAGCCCTAGCTGACAATTCCTCCAAAACATTACACCGCATTTTGCAATCATTTACTAATCCTAAGGCCTGTGAGAACACCAAGGTACCTACTCAAATACTGTGTGACGATATTTCAAAATACTTCTCCAATAAAATAGAGCTTATCTAGGATAAAATTGTCTCATCAGGAAACCAGCCATTAGGTTTACAGATACCTGACCAACAAGAACAGACACCTTTACAACTACTGGAGTGTTTTCCGCCTTTAACTCTGGGAGAGGTAGAGTCTCTGATTCACAAAGTGAAGTCAGGGTCCCCTTCTGATTTTATTCCTGCCAAAGTGATCATCTCTCTGGCACACCAACTGTCTCCCTCAATTGAATCTCTCTTTAATCTCTCTCTGAGGGAGGGCCTTGTTCCATCAGAATGGAAAACAGCCCAAGTTAGGCCCATTCGTAAGAACACCAAGATCCCTCTAACTGATCTCTCGAATCTACGCCCCATCTCACTTCTTCCTTTCCTGAGCAAACTATTGGAGAAACATGTCAATAAACATCTCTCCAACCATGTCGAACTCTCTGGCTGTTTAGACCACTCCCAGTCAGGCTTTAGGCCCAAATACAGCACCGAATCGGCACTGCTAGAAGTCACAGATAACATCAGGATGACCCTTGATAAAGGCCATTCCACGATTCTGGTGCTGCTGGACTTATCTGTCGCGTTCGACACGGTTTCGCACCATATATTGCTCAGGAGATTGAAGGAGATTGGTCTAAGGAACACCGCCCTTCAATGGATGATGAGTTTCCTAACAGCGCGCTCTCAGACAGTCAACCTAGGTCCATATCGATCGGCTCCGATGGGATTGTCCAAGGGAGTACCCCAAGGCTCATGTTTGAGCCCCACATTGTTCAACATCTATGTTGCCCCCTTGGCCAATCTCCTGAGGACATACGGATTTACTCCGATATCGTATGCCGACGATACACAGCTGCTATTCCCATTCAAAGAACTAACACCCTCTGTACAGTCAACATTCGCCTCAGGTATGAGAGCCATCTCCCACTGGATGAAGAGTAACTTCCTCCAGTGCAATTTTGGGAAAACTGAGATCCTGCTTTTTGGTGAGGCTTCCCGGGCTTGGACACCGGAATGGTGGCCGTCTGACCTGGGTACCCCCCGTTCCCAAATCCACTGTAAAAAACCTAGGTGTTCGTTTGGATCAGTCATTAACCCTGAAGTAACATGCGACTCAGACTGCAGGCTCCTGCTTTCATACCTTAGGCCTGCTTCGCCGAGTCTTCCCTCTGCTTCCTGATTCTACACGGAAGACCCTGACTCAGGCACTTGTCTTAAGCCGTCTGGACTACTGTAATGGTCTGTTGATCTCTGCGAATGAGGTCTCGCTCAACAGATTGCAAGTAGTCCAGAACACTGCGGCACGACTGGTCCTTAATGCCCCCCCAAGAACCGCCTCACGACCCCTCTTGCAGCAGCTCCATTGGCTCCCAATACGGCAACGGGTAAGATTCAAAATCTGCTGTATCATTCATAAAGCGCTGTTCAACCTTGGCCCTGCCTACTTCATGAAGAAATTCACCCCTTACCTTCCCTTGAGATCTCTACGCTCAGAATCCAAACATCTCCTGATGGTGCCCCGAGTCATGAAGACCAGATCGGGGGGAAAAGCCCTCTCCTATCTAGGCCCTAAGTACTGGAATGAGCTCCCCCTTCCTCTAAGACAATGCCCCGACCATCTTCAGTTTAGGAAACTGCTAAAAACCACCCTTTTCCACTTCTGATTCAGGTATAGCTGTACCACTTCACGTTGCATGCCCGAAGCGCAGAGATACCCCTTCGGGGGTCGATTCAGGCGCTATATAAATAAATGAATAAAATATTTATTTTTTTTTAAACTTAATAACGCTTGAGCCACGCAGTGGTCATGTGCCCTACATACAGTCCCATGTGGGCATAGTGAGGCTATGTGTGCATGGTCCATTGTATGGAGCCAGCAAATGTGTTGCATGCTTCACCGTGAGTGCTTCTTGTGTACATCCAGAAAAGTGGTTAGTGATAATTGTGGTTAAAAATGTATATTCGCATTTTCCATGCACTTTCGTAGCTTTTTTGGGGGTCACTAATGATTCTGTACGTTAGCTTTGTTTCTAGTTTACTTTGACTTTTTTGTAGCTTGCATAGTAGACAGGACTGCCTCTTGCCATTTGATTAGTGGGTCCTGAGGAGATTGCACAGAGCCTGATAATTAAAAGTGTACCACTTTGTTCTTATGAGAGTCCAGGGACAAAAGGTTTGCTCTTTTTGTTTGCAACAAATGGTTGACTACAAGGCATGTTACACACATGTAATACATTATTTTATGAGGATGAGATATTGTGGGTCCCAATGTTGACCATCACTGCATCTAGTGATAAAACTGTACCTTTTATTCATAGTTTTTCTTCATAAGAACTTTGCTGAGTTAGACAGTGCCTACAAGTGTACCCTTTTTTGGATAGCAAGTTAAAATTCTGTGTCAGCGAGAAACTGAGGTGTGTGCAGCTATTATTTATTGCCCATGTTTCCATGTTGTCTGTAGATATTGGAGTTCATTTTTTGAACATTCTTTTTATTCTGATGCATGCACCAGTGAATTGTATTCATATATATGGGGATGGAGGAGAAGTGCTGATATATGTATATAATTTATATAAATTTGCTTTTAATATGAGCGACACCAAAACCCACTGGGGTAACACAAATGCAGCACTGCAAACACCAGAAGGCACTGCACTTCGCAGGGAGTGTAGGCAAGACATTCCCCTTTAAAAATGTAACAGGTGACTGCATCGTTTGGCTGTTGGACTCAAGCAAAGGCCTGTGAACAAGGGTGTGGCAGCCCGAAACGCGTAAGGCCACCAAGTATGGATCTCTTGCTCATGGTGTTTCCGCTGTAATCCTCATTAAAAGGCTGTAACCTACCTGGAAGTGCGATTCCATTTGAGGGCGATTTGTTTGATGGATATGTACGGCTAGTCCAGCCGGGAACTGCGCCGCCGCTAAAGACAGCAGGTCTGAGGTGACAACGAGTGACTGTCACATTCGGACTGGTGGGGCCACAATGAAGGATTTAGTACTGGCAGCGGATTCGCATGTGAGTTATGGAAGTCAACCCACTGGGGTAGAAATTTGCTTTTAATGTGAGCGACACCAAAATCCACTGGGGTAACACAAATGCAGCACTGCAAACACCAGAAGGCACTGCCCTTCGCGGGTAGTGTAGGCGGGACATTCCCCTTTAAAAATGTAACAGGTGACTGCATCGTTTGGCTGTTGGACTCAAGCAAAAGCCTGTGAACAAGGGTGTGGCAGCCCGAAACGCGTAAGGCCACCGAGTAGGGATCTCTTCCTCATGGTGTTTCCGCTGTAATCCTCATTAAAAGGCTGTAACCTACCTGGAAGTGCGATTCCATTTGAGGGCGATTTGTTTGATATATATATATATATATATATCAACACTCCAAGGTGCCCCACGGGCGAGGAGCACTCTGCATCAGCACGATTTCAGGTACGAGCGCCGCCCGGCTTGCCGATAACTTTAACAGCTGTCCCGTTGTGAATGCCGACGCGTTTCGAAGTGTGTCCTTCTTCTTCAAAGGCTTCAACGGTAAAGGTGCGTAATCCAGTCACCAATACGCCCTCATTTATGCTTGATTGCACGCCCGCAGATGGGCCGTCCTTAATGAATTCTATGCAATGCGTGATGGAGGTAGTAGTGCCGGAAAGTCTCTTCCCTCAAATGGTGCACTTATTTACTGTTGATAGTTAAAAGTTCTCAGATGAACCTCAGCAGGCCGCGCATACTCTCAATCCTAATGCTGGTGCCCCACATCACGGCTCTTTGTATAATGAACCGCATGGCCCCCAGAGTTTGCGGGGTGGTGCTCCTCAGCGGCTGGGACTGCCGCCTAACATCAACGCTCCAAGGTGCCCCACGGGCGAGGAGCACTCTGCATCAGCACGATTTCAGGTACGAGCACCGCCATGCGGTTCATTATACAAAGAGCTGTGATGTGGGGCACCAGCATTAGGATTGAGAGTATGCGCGGCCTGCTGAGGTTCATCTGAGAACTTTGAATTATCAACAGTAAATTAGTGCACCATTTGAGGGAAGAGACTTTCCGGCACTACTACCTCCATCATGCATTGCATAGAATTCATTAAGGACGGCCCATCTGCGGGCGGGCAATCAACCATAAATGAGGGCGTATTGGTGACTGGATTACGCACCTTTACCGTTGAAGCCTTTGAAGAAGAAGGGCACACTTCGAAACGCATCAGCATTCACAACGGGACAGCTGTTAAAGTTATTGGCAAGCCCTGCGGCGCTCGTACCTGAAATCGTGCTGATGCAGAGTGCTCCTCGCCCGTGGGGCACCTTGGAGCTTTGATATATATATATAGAGCAACTCCTCTCGTACTGCGGTTAAAACAGATGAAGAACAGGAGCCCGGACCACAGTTTTGTGCAAAGCAATGAGTTGTTTATTGCAGCTCAATCAAACCTCAGCCATGACGCGTTTCAGGTCCGTAGACCCTTGATCACATGACGCGTTACACACTTCTAGGTCTGCCTTAAAAGCCATTTTTTTACCATTTTCTTAAAGTGACAAGTGCAAGGTGAACGCCAGGAAAGTCGACATGGAAAAGTTACTAATGCACAGGTAATGTTTTTCACAGATAGATATATAAATATAAATATAAATATATAAATATATAAATAAATATGTAAAAACCTTACTTAAAAACATCATTTGTTCTAACCATCATTTGTCAGGAAATTACCTGTATTTTACATTGACCAAACTGGACAGCCCACGTTAAAGTCTGGCATTGATAGACATACATCACATAATAATGATGTTTTGCTATTTGCAAAGTAAACAAATTAAGAAGCAGGGCTGATTTAAAAACATCATGGTTTAAATACCTGGCATTGCTGCTATGAATCTATTGTGGAATGTCATACATCAGGGGAGACATCTTGGCATTAATGCTTGACTACAATTGACATTGTTCACTGTAGATGGCCTTCTAGGTGTCACTCATATTTTGCCCTTAATATTTGGACATGTAGCTATTCTAGTCTAGTAAAAAAAAACCTTTGCGTTGTTCAGTGAAAAGTGCAAGTGCAAATAGATAAATTGAAGAAAATTGTGTATGTAAGCCCTCTATGTGCAAAAAACTAAAACCTATTTAAAATGTGACTGCGATAGAGATATTGGTAGGCAGCATATTAATTCACCTATATATTTTTACCGACTCAGTTTTAATAGAAATTATCAGAGAGATTCTCCTCAGCTCAAGCTACTAGAAGCAGGTATAGAGATCCTCTGCCCCATTGAGGCCCCCTGGATGTTTACTGTCCAATTCCAAAATATATCTGGTTTCCAACTTTCTAAGGGCCTTTTCCCTGTTGCCTCCATGTTTGTTTGGAGGTATGGAGTCAATTAAAAAGTATGTCAGGTCTTTGGGGTCTCCCTTGTGTAGGTCCTCGAAATGACGTGCCACTGGATAGGCCTGGTCATTATTCTTGATGGCTCTAATGTGCTGGAGTATCCTCTTGTGGCCCTGTAGGATGGTACTTCCCACATATCTAAGGCCACACAGACACTCCAGCACATAGACCACGTATTCTGACTTACATGTCAGATTTTTGTGAATAGGTTTCTCCTGATCACTAAACGGCGTTCTGTAAGAGGATTTGTTGACCCCATGTTGGCATGCTTTACATACTCTGCATTTGAAAAAGCCCTTACCTTGGGATAACCATGTGGATTTGGTACAGTTTCCTGGATCATTGTGGACTAGCTCATCTCTCATTCAAGGCGCTTTGCTGTACGTGATTCCTGCCCTTTTGGGTAGCAGATGGCCTATCGTGGGGTCGCTTAGGATGATGGGTATATATATATTTTTTTTTTTTATCTACATATATATATACTGGGTAGATATAGTTAGGACCGTCTTTCAATAGGAAATGCATTTTGGGGTTCTCTAATAACTTTGGCGCCATTTGACAAATCGTCACAAAACTTTCCCAAGAAAGTATCATCCACCTCAGTTTCTTCCTGGAAAGTTTTGGGATGATCTGTCAAGTGGGGCTGAGAAAAAGGAGGGGTCCCAAAATGCATTTTCGTCATGCATTTCCCAAAGAAATATTGTGCAGCAGTCAGCAAAAATGGCTGAACAGACTTACACCAAATTTGACAAAAAGTAAGATCTTGGTCCAGAAAGTGTGGTTTATGTGATTTGGTGTGAATCCATTCAGCAGTTTTTGAGAAATTATGGTTCAAAATATATGTATATATGGCTCCCACTGCAGAGGATCGGCGGAGCTGACATATGTAAAGGTAATAGCAGGTTGGCTGCCACCACATCAACAACGATGTGTTGGCAGCCATTTTAGGATCCCGGTACTCTGTCCCTAGTCCTTTAAAAAGAGAAATAGAAACATATAGGGGACAGGGGTAAATATACCTGGCTTCCTTTGCCCAGTGGGGGTCCCTCTGGGCCCTTCCCTGGTGTCTAAAACATATTTTCTTTGCAGGACCGTGGATCTGCAGGCAATCCATTGTCCCATTAATAAAAAATGTGAACTCCTATCCTTTGACTATGTAAACCTCAGGTGGTGGGCCAGGGTCCAGGGTGTCAGGGTAATTTATTTTAGTGGGGGCCCATCCCTTAACCTTCTGAAGTCCTTGGGGACCCCATCTCATGGGGATGATATGTTAATTATTGGGGGGTTGGCATGTGGCCCCCTCCATGAGTCATTTTGAGGCCCTGGGGACCCCATCCTCCAGAGACGCTTTGTGTTTAATGGGGGGGGCATGTAGTCCATCTTCCCGAGCCAGTTTAAGGCACTGGAGATTCCATCCCCAGGTCTGATGCAATATAACTGGTGCTGTGGGTGCCTAGGTCACACCAGGGACAGCCAAATCAATGGCAGCCCATGGGACCATGGGGGAGGCCCAGAACCACTGTGGCACCTGCCAGATCCCCTGCCTGCACACATTATGGTGCAGTGCAGTGGGCTACATTTATTTACTCCCGCCTAGCAGGAGCAACATTTCCCTGCTCCTGCTGGGTTGGAGCAAACGTGTGTTTCCTGCCTGCAAGAACAAGGGCAAGGAGTTGATTTTCAACCTGCCTGTTCTCGGGCAGACAGGGAACTGCAGTGTCCAACGTGAGAGTGCCCCTGGATGACTCCTTGGTCCCCTGCCCCCTCCCCACAGAAACAAATTCAGTTCTGGGGATGGGGTTCCCGAGGGCCCTTTTAAGGCTCAGAGAGCCCCCTCTCCCCTAAAAAAGGCCCCAGGGTATGGGGTCCCTGGGGCTCTTCAGAGGCTGTGGAAGGGGCATGCTCCACCCCAAACTTCAAATGTCAGCCACAGTCAATGAGGGCCCTGTGGCTTTTAGAAGGCTCAGGGAAAGAGTCCACAAGTCTTAGTCACCCAAAAAAAAGGTTACTCTGGGGATGGGATCTTCAGAGCCCTGAAGTGTCTTGGGGGGTGGCACATGCTCCTCTCCCCATAAAATAAACATCAGCCCCATGGAATGGGGTCCCTTGAGCCCTTGTATGGCTCAGAGAGGAGGGCTGCACGTCCCCTCCCCAAATAAAAATAACAGGGAATGTGAAATGAGCAAAGTAGATACTAATTTCACACTCCTAATTTAACACTCACTGGGAGTACCTCATGATGTCCTGCAACGTTTTTTAAAAATATTTTTTCATGCTGGTGGTGCCCATAGAAAAGGCAGGAGAATCACTATACATTTTATAAAGGTTGTTGGGGGCTGCAGGGAGTGCAGCTGCCCCTCATTAACTTTAAAAAAAGACACACAGTAAGCCTCCTGGGTCATTGAATCCATGACCCCTGGAGAGGAAACCATATTTTTTTAAAGCACTCCAAGATGGAGTATTATGCTCTTCCACTGGAGTGCAGAAATCCCTTGTAATTGGTTCTAAGGCTGCATTTTGTAGCCTGACAAATGTTTAAAAAAAGACTCAAAGACAAGTTGATTTTTGTAAAGAATTCTTCATTAAACAACTTTATAACAATTGCTTTTATTAAGCATTTCAATCTGTAAATTTATACAATATACATTTGATTATAGTTATTGGTGCCTTTTTGACAAGGACAATAGGTCTGCTTTATATATGTTATGTGCTGACCCCTTGATAAAGTCAAATAATTATGTAGAATAATGAGGTAATTAACAGTGCAAGGTTATAATTCCCCTTTAACCTTTGGTTTTTTCAGCGAATTTCTAAGCGTTTTTCTAAGGCAAAGTAAGATATTATTTAAATTCCTAACCAAAACGACACTTTAACCTTTGTATTTTTCAGTGAATTTCTATGTTTTTTAAAAGTAAAGTAAGATGTCCATAGCCATGCATGGGTTGGGGTTGGGAGCAGGGCATGTGGCCAGGCATTGTGCCCAATCCCACGTAAGCACACATGGCTGAGTATGTGATGTAACAATATAAAGGGTGTCATTTCAAGTAAGGCAGACCTACTGACTTTGCCACAGGATCAGAACACCAATATATAAAAAGCGAGTCTAATGGCTTTCTCAAGGGTTTAAAGTCTCAACATATATAAAGCAGACCTACTGTTTTTGTTAAAACATCAGCAATAATTATAATCAAATGCATAATTATTCACACGTTGCAATGTTTAATAAAAGTGATTGTCATAAAAAATTAATAAAGTTACGTTTTTTTAAAATCAACATATCTTTCAGTCTTTCTCTTAACATGTTTCAGCCCACAAAAGTTAGTGAAAAAACAATCACAAGAGGAAGCATACAGCTCCAGCGAGGAGTGCTTTAAAAAATGTGGTAAGCACTCCTTGGTGTCATGGATTTAATGACCTTGGTGACTTTTTAATGTTGCTGGGGTCCCACTTCAGCCCCCCCACAACATTAATAAAATGTTTGGTGGTGGCTCTCTGTATTAGCCTGCCCCTCCATATCAGACTACCACTCTGTATAAGCCTGCTCCTCTATATCAGTCCATTACAATACCTGAACATTCAGCAGCTGTATCTTGACCTTTCTCAGTTAGCTTCTGTAGTCTAGTGAGCTGTCTGGTGCAGTTCTTTACTGAGTTCTGTCAATGGTGCTTATCACCAGATATGATTCTTGTGGGATGGATACCAATGTTCAAGTTTTTTAATGTAACATGACGCTGATTTCTATATTGTACAGAAAACACTAAATCATCTAATCACAAAATGGTGTTATCTGTGGATTTACATTTATCAACTTTGAATTGCTGAACGACAGGGCGAGCCCTGCAGGTAACACTTAAACACACACTTGTGTTCTACACACACATACCCAACACACACACTCAATCTCTCTCAAATAGGTGGTCAATGGATGCTTAACCACTGCTTAACCATTTTAGCACTGAGACTGCCCTATTGGGAGTAACTGAGTATATTAGAGGAATACTGGATCAGGGTGGAAGGACTGTCCTGATATTACTCGATCTGTCAGCAGCATTTGTGTCGGACCGTGAATCCTCAGGATCATATGTTGCTATATATGGTCCACCTCCTGATAGCCCCGAGGTCTGATTAAATATATACAGACTCGATGGAGTGATCAAGCGGGGGAAGGGAAGGATGGGAACAGCAGGGAAGGAGATCTGCAACAACAGGAATATCATTGAGAACACTAGTCATGTAAGCGTACCACAATACCACCCCTAAAGCGACATGAATCTTAGATTACCTATAAAGGAAAAGAAGCTGAGCTCTAGAACAGTGCTATATCATGAGGTGAGGATCCAATGCTAATCTAAGAATGGCAAACACAAGATCAATACATTGTCATAACTAATCACTGGTTATTCTGTGCATAATGTATTCGGAGGAAACACATACCAAAGCATTACTCAGGTAGAGCATAACAGGGGACGCGAGCTTGCTATCCAGGAATGCTCGTCCAACCCCTGTTGTAGAAAACATATAAACAAAGACAACCTCAGTCATAGCACCAATGGTATAGGTGAACAATTGTTTTCAGTACTCCAATTTATGTACGGTTGCCACTTAGAAAAGCAGTGGCATAAAAGATATAGTTCCCAAAGATTATGAAAAAAGAAAAGGAATTGTCAAGTTATTCCCAATAACTCCTTGGAAAATTGCAGTCAAAATAACCCCAATAACTCCTTGGGATTTGACACACCACCACACTTTTATATTCCATGAGGCAGGTGCTCAGCTGTTTACTCGTTCTACCCTGCATGAGTTAGAGATAACTCGCCAACAGTGGAGAACCGCTTCAACACAAGAGTTATTCCAAGAAGCAACCACAAAACAAACGTGGGTTGCAAGAAAGCGGGAACTCAACCACCACACAACCAGAGCGGCGAGGAAAGCGGATCCAGAAACGAGAAACACACAATAGTGTTTTCAGCTTGTTTTCTCCCCGCAAGAGCCGGAGCCCCGACTCATCCAACAGGGGGAAAACAGCATCAGGGAAAAGGAACACGCTGTGAACCGAAGCCACGGGGCAAGGCTCCAGCGTTCCAGGACATAAAAGAAAAAGGGAAAATACAGTGGTGCACGAAGCACCCTTACCAGACCTCCCTTCTATGCACCACAGCTCCGGGTTCAGAATAAACCGCCCGGACTATCATCACGGAAGCGTCTTTGTTCTCTCGCTACCTCAACGTAGCCACGTCAGAACGGCGATTTCCCATGGACTCATGGGAATCGTAGTTCTTTCAACATACGGGGATCCGAACACTTACTGGTTTTGGTCAGTGTTCTATACCAAAGCTGATCACCTCCAATGCGTTGCGACAATTTGATACTGTTCCGCACAAGAGACTCATTGACAGATTGAGGAATCTGGGAATCGGCGGGACAGCATTGGTCTGGTTGGACTCTTTCCTGCAGGACAGAGCCCAAGAGATATGGCTTCCCCCTTTTTCAGCCCCCATGCCGGCATGAGGGTTGGAGTTCCTCAGGGCTCCATTCTTAGCCCTACTCTTTTTAATCTGTACATGTCCCCCTGGCATCCATAGCAGAGGCAAATATTGCAAAGATCATATCCTACACTGATGACATGCAACTGATTTTCACCTGCGAAAAAGGAGCTGATTTCGATGGTGTTAATATCAGAGCATGTCTCTCTAAGGCGTTTCAGTGGGTCAAGGCGAATCAGCTCAAATGCAACTCGGATAAATCTGAGATTGTCTTCTTTGGCCAGCCCGCAGTCAGTAACTGGAACGCATGGTGGCCTGAAGAATATTCGCCACCGCACACCCAGCAGTCAGCTGTGAGAAACCTCAGAGTTTTTCTGGATAACGCCCTGTCCATGAGGTCTCAGGTCCAAACTTTGGTTGGCACTTGCTTCGGCATCTTGCGTATGTTGAAAAAATGTCTTCCACTCATGACAATAGAGTCTAGGAAAATAGTGGTGACCTTGGTGACATCAAGACTGGACTACGCAAATGTCTCTTATTTGGGCCTTCCCAGTTACCTTGTACAGCGCCTGCAAGAAGCAAAAAACACTGCTGCCAGGGCGATCCTCCAACCTAAACCAAGGTCTCATATGTCCCCCTTCTTAAATCCCTTCATTGGCTGAGACTGAAACAAAAAGGATCAAATTCAAAGTTCTTGTTGTCTTTTGTAAGGCCCTTCATGGGAAAGGAGATGGCTACCTTAGCAAACGAGTCAATCGCTACATCCCGACTCGATCTCTAAGATCCTCCTCCTCTGACCTTGCTCGTACTCCCAAAGTCCTTAGTGAGCACTGAACCTCCTCACCATTCCTCCATCATAAGTGAGCAAACACATTCACAACTCCCAAAGTACGCCTGGCCCAGATGGGTGGCAGATCATTTGGTTTCTTGGGGGCACAGGCTTGGAACAGGCTTCCGGCCACCCTGCGTTCCATTTCAGATATCTCAGTCTTCAAGAAACACCTGAAAACGTGGCTTTTTAAAACTTAGCAGTGTATCATAGCTCTCTCCTAACCGCCTCTGTCAGTGCCGGGACACTCTTCTGAGTAGCTGTTGGTGGTCATGAAACTCATAATATGCATGTCGGTGCGACAGCGGCACCGCCAGCATATTGTAAGCCCCTGACCGCCGCGCCACCAACAGGGAATGCGGTTCCCTGGTGGTTGCGGTGGTCAAATGGCAGTCCCAGTGACAACGTTTTAATAGGGCAGATGGAGCGCTGGTGCAGCAGTGGCCAGACCACCACTACCTCACCACTGTGAGTTTTGGGGTCCACTGACAGCCAAACTCATAATCAAGTCCTTAGTGAGCACTGGACCTCCTCACCATGTCCTCCATCATAAGTGAGCAAACACATTCACAACCCCATGAGCACACACTGTCAATAAGCACACATCACAAATGCACAAATGTTGCTCGCTGTGCGTCCCACCATAAGCATACAAATACCCTCATCAGGTGTGCTATAAGCACAGCATAAACTCACCACAAGCACACACCGAGCATTATCTACCATGAACACCATCAGGAGCACACTAGCCCCTCATCTTGACCACACACTTAGAATTCTTCACAATGAACCCACAAAATGCCCCCACCATAAGCACACAAAACTATACCATGAGCATACGTGGAAAAGCAAATAGAGCACACAGACTTTAATGCCTGTCCCTGGATCTTGCCAGGTTGTGTTGTTGGTCAGTTTTACATTCATTCTTCTGAAGGTGTTTCGGAAAACTGTTTACCAGTTGAGAATCGCTTACCTGGCACCTGCTTTGCACTAACTCTCTAGATCTTCATATCACTTTTTAGAAGATACCTTGTGCATACTCATTGTGCTTCATCAATAGAGAAAGAAGTATTGGCCCTGTTCATTGTATCCTTGCTCCGTGGGACACTTGAACTTCTGCGATGAATGATCACACCTTGATTCACAAAGTTTGCACTGACAGCAGGCTTGAGCCAACCATGTTATAGGTACCGCTTGGGGGGATGGATTCTAATATGATTTATTGGCAAGGTATGGACTCCTAGAGATGGAAAATATGTGCTATTTTTTGTGTTACTACACTCTCAAAATACCTTGATGCAAATGGAAATGTTTTCATAATTTTTATTATTGTGATTTTTATTATAAAAAAATACAATTACAGTAAATGTGATTATATAAATTGATAATAATTATAATAGTAATTATGATTATATTATGTACACCAAGTAAAATTTATAATGTTTTAATTAATTTATTTTTCTAGAGCTGGTGGTAAATGACCGTGCAGCATCATTAAGAAGGATAAAACAAGCGCATCCTGTCACTCTGATCCCCAGTGTAAAATTCATTTATGGTCAAATGTCCAACATGGAGATAAGCTGACAAGCCCGCAGGACTACTCATCATAGAAAACTTTGTTAGAGGCAGCTCAAGTAAGGAGTCACATTCCACTGTTAGACATTGCAAGAAATGTGGAAAGCGACACGGTTCCCCAAGTATTTTACCACAGATTTGCAGGAGACTGTTTACTTTGAAGAGAGATTTACAGACTATTTAGCGAAAAGCTGACGCAAGTGTCAGTGATGATGCTGGAATGAGTGAGTGCACGAGTAAACGTTTAAACAGAAGAGCATCATTAAAGTCAAACAAGTATGCTGAAGAATGCATATTTTGTGGAAAGATAAAATGCTACAAGGGAACATCAGTGTGTGAGAAATTAATCAGGGCCACTGAGCTTAGAGTTGACAAAGATCATGACAATCATCATGAAAGCAGACAAAGCACTAATTGATTGAATCATTGTGACAGCACAGAATCGAAAGCTTCAAATGGCTGATATACTCTCTTATCCCTTAGAACCTTTACCATGGGCTTTAGCAACTCTAGAAGGTCTGTTGTGAAAGACAAACAAAGCTATTTTAGCAACATACTTGCAGAAAAACATTACCCCTGCTGAGGAAATACCTGGAAATTCAGCCATACAGATTGATGGTATGGTTCGTGTTCAGAGAGTATAAGGAGAGTAATCAAACTTTGGTGGCTATGTCTGTCTTGTCCATGGCTTAGCGGGAAGGAAATAGGAGGCAAAGAATCGATGTTGTGTTTGATATGTACAATGAGACGTCTATTAAGAACAGTGAAAGGACAATCAGAAGGGAAGAACTGGGAACCAGTTACAGAGCATGTCACCTTCCCAGATTGTCAGACAGTGGAGGAAATTCCTAAGCCACGTATGGAATGAAACTGCTCTCATCACATTTCTTGTTAACAAATGGAGGAAACCAGTGTATTTTGTAAAACATGAGAATAAAACACTGTTTACAAACTGTGGAGATAAATGCTACAAAGTCACATCTGAAGGGAGCCATGAAGTGCCAGATTTCAACAGTACACATGAAGAAAAAGATGGTCATTTGATGCTGCATACTGCACACGTTGCTTATGAGGGTTATGAGGCATTAATGATAAGCGCAGATGACACCAATGTGTTTATTTTGTGTTTTGGATTCCATGACAGAATCATGGCTGAATTGTTTATGAAATGTGCTGCTAAAATATGCATGCATGTCTTTGAGATTGGGACAATAGCTTCAATTCTTGTTGAAAATGTTGGTTGAGCTGTGATAGGTCTCCATTCATTTACCAGCTGTGACACAGTAAGCGCGTTTGCGGGTAAAGGAAAAGTACGTGCATTCAAAATCTTGTTTGCCAATAGATTACACAGGAAACATTTTCACAGCCCGGAGATGAATGGGATCTCTCTGAAGAATTAATGTACAAATTGGAGCAATTCTCATGCTTGCTGTATGCACCAGATTCTTAAGTTCATCACATGAATGCCTTGAGATATCACCTATTCTGCACAAAGAAAAGTGAGATAGACAGTTATCAACTTCCACCATGCAGGGACTGTCTGAAGAAACCATGTTGAACATGTGAATTATCAAGCCGCTATAAGGAAGAGATGTCTTCTGAATGATCCACAGACACCTAGTTCAATTGGGAGAGGGTGGAAGTTGGAAAAACTCAAGGGAGCAGAGCAACCAGTAGTGGACTAGATGGAGGGACAGACAGGTGAGTGGTGTGTCTCTGTGGTAGAGTGGGAGTGGTTTTTCAGTGGGAGTGCAGAAGGAGAGCTGTGCCTTTGTGAGCGGTTTCTAACATGAGTGCAAAATGAACGGGGTCTCTTTGCGTGCAAGAGGAACTGTGTCTTTGTTAGTGCAGGGTGAGCAGGATCTCTGTGAGTGTAGAGTGAGCGGAGTCCCTGTGAATGCAGATTGAGAGGGCACTCTGTGTTATTACAAGGTAGGAGGAGTGCTCAGTGGTGTAACAGGGCCCCCCTAAGCACAGTACCCTGACCTGAGAGCTCATGATTGAGTCTGGAGGGGGGGCTCCTTGTACCTTGTAGGGGGGCCCACTCATGTTTCGTTATGCTACTGGGAATACCTGTGTGAGAGAATGGTGTGCAGTGAACCTGCACGCTGTCCGTATGTAAATGCTGCATGTGCAAAGTGCAGGGTGAGTGCCTTTCCTGAGTGAATACAAGATAAGTTACTGCAGGTGTTCCTGTATGGGTGCAGTGAGCTCTGTGCCTGTGAGTGTGCAGGGTGAGCAGTGGGCCTGTGTGAGTGCAGAGTGAGCAGTGTGACTGTGTGCATTCAGAGAGAGCTTTATGCCTGTGTGCGTGCAGGATGGGCACTATGCCTATGCTCATGCAGGGTGAGCAATGTGTTTGTGGGCGTGCAGTGTGAGCACTGTGCCTGTGTGCAAGAAAGGTGCAGCACATTAAAGCCAGACCAATTGGCATTGCCAACATTTGTTTTCAAAATCTGGTCCCCCTAAAATAAGTACAAAATGCATGTTTAAAGATATAGATTTTCTAGAGGATTAGGAATAAGTAAAGAATGGGAAAACATAATTGAGTGTGCACAGGAATGAAGCAACACAAATTTTGAAATTGGTTACATTTCTGTCATGGTGCAAAAAATTTGAAACTTTAAACACTTTTCTGGATATCTAGAAACATGACAGTGCATCAAATCGCATTATGATGTATAATGTATGAGATTGGGAGACTATGGCTTAGCTTAATGCTTTGATTTTTTAATATGGTAATACTGTTGGTTGTACTACAGGAGAGAAAAACATTAAAAGAACTGCACGATAATTGGCCTGGTGACTACATTATCCCTTAATTTTTGGATGGTTTGATGTCTCTGGATAAAGATGAAGAGCGTGACCATAGGTTGTGTTAAACAAGGGGCCACCAACCTTTTCTGTAATAAGGGCTACTTATGGTAAATGAAACGCCTGCTGTAGACCTTGTTGTCAAGCAATAATAAAAAAGTTAATAACACTGGTGATTAATATACTTAGCTGGAGAGTTCCGAGTTTTTGCTAGTCACAGTTATGACTCATCGTAAAGTAGCACAGTGTTAATGTCTCTGCTGCAAAGCACAACGTAATATGCAGACCTCAGATCTGGATTTTATGTAGATAGTGGAGTGGGCTACTTAGCGTTCCCACCCCTAGCCTGCTGTTATCTCACATATCGATATAAGCATCCTCTCTTGTGTCAAAATACAGTTGCATCATCAATAAAAAACAGACCAACACCTTTCCTTGTGGGAAAACTGTCGCAAGTTTATTTGCATTCTGTTATGTATATATACACAGGTAGGGTTAGCTTATGGGTGATCATCCGAATGCTGCACCGTTAAGGACTAACCGCTGACACCCCTCCTGAAACGATCTCCCGTCACCGGGCATTACGTTGCCATCTCATTATTTATCCGGTGCTGTATATTACGTATTGGGGCTGCGGCCCAATGCTTTTTATGTGTTTGCTGCACCTGTGCCTCCACGAAGCGAGGTAAGGCCAGCCCTCAGATGTCAGGATACCAACTGTCCCTTCTGGGATGAAGAGGTTGCTGCTGCCTTCTTCTCATGGCCCCCTATGGCCCGAGGAGCTCATTTTTTCTAGCGGCCCCATTGCCCTCTGATGGGGTATTAATCGCCTTTTTGCATAACGATCACCCTGTAACTCCGCTTTCTATGCTGTATAGCTGTTCTACTGTGCTGTTTAGCTCTCCTGCTGGGTGGGTGGGAGGTAAATTCCTCTGCTACTGGCCGGAAAAGAGGAATGCCTAGGTGAGATGTCCACCTAAATAGCCTGCTGCCTCCCGGAAGTGCGTCGTCCCTGGGGAGGCGAGATCTCGCCCATGCGGTGGCCCCTGTTTGGCTAGGTGGCCATGGAAAAAATACTAAACCCCTCCAGGGGCAGTGGGGAAACGCTAAGGGGCTGTCCCCTCAAGTGTCCCCCTGCGGGAGACGTGGCCATCCGCCTTTACCACATTGATCCTTTTGATATGTGCGCGTCTTTAATTACATTCCTTCCAATATATATATTTTTTGCAGATTCATATAGCGCGAACTCGACCCAAAGGTATTGTAGCGTATTACACAAGCACCAGTTACATTACATAAGGACACATTCATTAATTGGTTGGCATAGGGAGATTCAGTGATTTGCCCATAATCGCAGGATGTTGAGTCGACGCCGAGGCTCGAACCTGGTTCCCCAGCTCCAAAGTCGGCAGCTCTAGCCCTAAGGCTACATCCTCTATATCCAATATAGCACAGTGAGCTATGAACCAGCATCAAAGAGCTGCTTGCAAACTGCATGGTCTAGGTTTAGAACCCTATTGTTATTTTTCTCAAGTGTTTGTTAATCTAAAGTTGTTAAACATGGTTCTTTTGGGTAGTAAACTGGAGAGCTACCTATAGCTCATGAGCTGTCTGTGGAGAAGCCTTTGTTAAACATACAACTAATGCAATAGTAATAATGGCCACAAGAGAGCATGTCAGGCTCTCGGAATCGGTGCTACATACAGCATAGAGGTATGAATTCAAACTAATATGTAGGTAGAGGCTGATGGAAAGTTTGTTCAAGAAAGAAACACCTATTTGTATGTTTTCATATCGCTATTTAGTCTATTAGAAAGTTGCAGTGTAAGCCAAAAGAAATGTAAAAGTCTAATATATAGAAAGCGTATATGCTATGAAGGTACATACAGCGGTCTTCTTCCTATGAGGTTATGAGCGGAAGTGTTTTTTTTTTTTTTGAATAACCGTTGACAATTTGGGAGAGTGTCAAGTAGTGATTTAAAGACTTGGAGAAGCTCGTGTGCCACACATGGAAATTAGGAGACGTGGTCTTGTGGGTCGAAATGATTTTATTGGTGTGCTGTTGCTGATGCACTTTTAACTTCTGAATAGGTCTTGTATATAATGCGCGATAAATATATAACTTATTGAGTTAAGGAAGGCTGCGGAGACCAGTACGCCCTGCAACCATGATTTTTTTTTGTGTGTGTGTGACTTGTGGCAAGTTTATGTAGGTGTCCGTGCAGAGCCTAATCATTAAAATAACCACGAGTGTGAGCTGATCTCACCAATATAAATAAACATCTTTCCAGCCCTAAACAGCATAAAAGAATACACTTAGTATGGGGGAAAGTACCTGATTTTTCTTAACCAATGATACACCTGTGGTGCCATTGTAACAATGAAGTTCCAAGCGTAGAGGTGATGAAGTAGACATAGCCGAGTAGTGTCTTATTAAGTTATTTATTAAGTCTACAACATTAGTGGTAGCAGCCCCACCAGGAGCAGCCTCCCTGCTGCTCAGCCCATCTTCAACTGTCAACACTCACACCAGGCAACCAAGCATTCCACTCATGTCCATCACACCAACATTCCATACAGAACACTCACACTGGCTGAGCAGCTAGGAACCTGGTAACAGGAAACATTATAAACACAACAGGAAGATACTACATTATCTTCTCTCCTTAAAATTAAAAATTAATTAAACAATACTAAAATGAGAACAACTATACGCAACAATGTACAAGACAATAGTCCATAACCCAGGGATGAATGGTAAAAACCACATCATGACAGGTAACAAGGACTAAACAATAGAGGAAAGAAGAATGAAAAGATACAAACAAAATATCACACATCCTCCTCCTTTAATAATAAAACAAAAAGAAAGTATAGAGAACGTTAAGCTCACTGACACAAAGTGAGATAACACCACATGAAAAGACATGTGAAACAGTGTGAAAAGAAACACAGGAGAAACACACTCCGAGAACTCAAACACTGTGAAGAGAAACATGGGAGTAACACACCCCCAGAACTCTAACACTATGGGTGGACTGCACCCATGAATAGTTTCCTTATAAAAAGGAAAAAAAATACAAAGAAACTGTGAATAAGGGACTGCAACCAAACTCACCACCCCTCATGTAAGGGACAATACATGCGAAAATGGGAATGTGACCCATAACGCAAACTATATAGATGGGACTGACACCCATTAAGACAACAAACACTTGTGCAGCACAAGGTGACTTACACACATGACCAACATGCAGCTCAAGGTGACTTACACACACTATATGACCAACGTGACGCACAGGGTGACATATACACACTAAATGACCATTACACTACATGTCCAACGTGCAGCATAATGTGACTTATGCACTAAAACAACACAAACAATAGAAATGGGACTGACACCCACTCTAACATCCCAAAAGTAAGGCTTCATAATGTGAAACGTGGAAATGGGACTAACCCACACAAAGACAATGAACAAATGTGCAGCACAAGGTGACTTATACACTAAATAAACAACTAAGAGAAAACGGGCAGCACAGGGTGACAAACAGTGCTTAACTAATAAACGTATAGTGTAACGTGTAAAAATGGAACTGAAAGCTTGTTATGGGAGAAAACTACCAACACAGACACAAGAAGATACCTCATTAAGTAAAGGTTCCCCAGCATCATCGAAAATACACCAACACTCTACTTCAATGAATACACTTGGACCAGAAGAGATAACAGCACACATGCTTTGAGACATTAGGCAAATACCCATTTTTTGAAACTGCACTGTAACCACAGGCCAGTACCCATTAGGCTTAATAGCAAATAGAAAAAGCCTTTTTAAAAAAACAAAAAAAACAACAGGCAGTCAATGTCTATGGTGTGCCTGTCACCGCATTCCTGTGTCACAGGCCGAAGTTTAACAGCAGACAAACTTCTCTCTTACCAATGACAAAGTGTGCGTGTCACCAGAAACAAACAGACAACCAAAGTCAGTTCTTTGAATCCAGTGAGCACCTCATTGGAAAACGGCAGCTCCACCAATCTCGACACCGAGAAGTACAATGCTGCACTGAAGATGGCAAATGAAGAAAAATATATATATATCAACTGGGCTTTGAATGTGAACTTGAACCCCCAACACGAACTCTACAAAATCCACTGGCCTCCGTGTGCTTTATCACACCTCACCAAAAGCGTCACAGACGATACAAATTCTCCTCGACTATACTAATTGAAACTGGCCCGAAGCCTTTTCCGCCTGAGCGGTTTTTGAGCTTTCATGAAAAGCGTTTCCACAACCATCTTCAAGATGGCAGCACTTAGATGACGCTGTGCCGGATGGCTCCCAGCGCCGCTGCGCTGCAATACGTCCAACAGCAGCACGCAGAGCTACAGATATGTGCCTGAATAGTCTCCCCGCGACTCCGAGGTGAAGGTGAGTTTGCGCGTGCAAAGAAAGTCTCGTGCCTCCATTTTGAAATTGTGCTGATAGCCGTTTAACTGCCATCACTGCGAGGGGGGCCTCAAGTAAAAACAAATAAGATATGAAAATTATCTCACCATAAATGTTACGCTCCTGCCGCCGATACCAAGGTTGTTTTAACCAAAAGTCACACCATTCCACCTAGATGTAACTCACAAAGTGTAGAAAACACAATCCAATACCACGCAGCTCGTCACGCGTGATTAGAACAGACGTGACACAAAATTTTCTGAGAAGATCCCCAGTATGTTTTTGCGAGTTTACACCTGGCTGGTGTGGCTTGCCATCAAGATAAAAAGTCCATGAAGATGTCAAAGAGCGCAGCAGTAAAACAGGATACCCAACACGCTAATATTGAGGCAATCTGTATCTTGTGGAGCTTGATGTAGCACACAATACTTGTTTCTTTAAAGTCCAACAAAACTGATGTTTGTGAGCACAGTACGCCTGGGCTGCGGCTGTTCGGTGTGAGGGACACTGGTGGGGCTGCCACAGTTTCTTTTATTTCTTGTGAACCTCATATCACTCTTGTGGATCTTGTACCATTTGTGTCAAACCTTCGTCATGGAAATGTACTTGAGTTGTCTGTGGTAGGTTATTTCCGCATTGAACACAATTTTGACATGTCACCATTTTTCCAAAAACAAATTTGTGCTGTCTGTCTTGTCTCTTTTGGACCATTTCCTCCTGGAAATGTACTTGCGCAGACTGCTCTTTTATGAACATCTTCTTCTTGGATATATGCTTGTGCTGACAAGGCTTTTAAGACGTCTTTATCATGTCATCTTTTATCTTCATTAAGACCAGCTGTACAGCATGAGTTAATCTCCAGATCGTCGCCAAAATGTAACAATGAAGTTCCAAGCGTAGATGTGATGAAGTAGACGTAGCCGAGTAGTGTCTTTGTGAGTTATTTATTAACTCCACAACATCAGTGGTAGCAGCCCCACCAGGAGCAGCCTCCCTGCTGCTCAGCCCATCTTCAACTGTCAACACTCACACCAGGCACCCAAGCATTCCACTCATGTCCATCACACAAACATTCCATACAGAACACTCACACTGGCTGAGCAGCTAGGAACCAGCTAACAGGGAACATTATAAACACAATAGGCAGATACTACAGTCGTCCACTTCGCTCCATTACAAAACATGTTTTATTTAGCGGTTTATAGTAATGTTGCCTATAACTCCATGTTACCAAGGACTGTGTGCTCCAATCGTAGGTTTTTTGTTGCAAATCTTTTTAGGTGTTTTAGGGTATTACTTATTAGGATCGGCCAGTTAAACGGGACTTCAACTCCCCGAATGCATTACGTTGTTAAAATTAAAAGGGGTGAATCACTGCGTCTTTGATGACATGGCACCATTTCATTCTCTTAGCATACGGAATAATATTATTTAAAGTGGATAAACGCACTATGTACTGACCTTCTGAATCAATTAGGTAAATGCCACACTACCATGTCCCCTTGAATCTCCACTCTTCCTCAGCGTCACGTCCGCCTAAAATACATTTCTAGTCCTTGTACGTGCTCCTTACGAACAAAATAATGTTGGGGCACACCAATGGAATGACTTTCTACTCCAGCTATAGTTTACCTTAAATAATGTTTGCGTTGTAAATGTCTGAAAATGTGGTTAAGAGTCTGACAGCTTCTCAGAAGTTAGTAATGCAACACAATTTTGAGGTTAAAGAGTGTTCAACAGAAAGCGCCTCCTATAAAAAAAAACCTTTAGTTACACATAAGCACGTTGTGAAAACACTCATGTCCACACAGTGTGATTAAAAAAAAAAGCTCGTTCCCACCTACGCCATGTCAATTTGTGCTTTTATTTGTTAAGCACGCATTCAGAAACCCATCTCTGTTGATCTGACCAAACATTTAATTGAATGTTTTTTCTTGGGTTCTACTGCACTGTGAGCTGCCACTCTGTGTGATTTGCTGACTGAGCCGTGGATTATTCTGAACATGCTAAATTTGTTTGTACAAGCGATCGCCATTCACTGCATTGAAATAGTCCGAGGATCTATGTAATTGTATGGAAGTCCATTGTAGTGCATATTATCCTCACAAAGAAATAACCATAGACCCATTAAAATAACTTTTCTTAAAAATTCCATTAGTTGAAAGACACTAATCCTGAATCGGTCTGTATCACTCACTCTATACTGTACCTCCATTTTAAAATTCACCATAACCCTAATATTGTCTCATCATTAGCTGACACTAAACTAAAACTAAGTCCAATGCTTAGCCTAACACTAAGACTTTCCCTAAGTAAATCATACCCACTTTACCTTATCTACAACAAAATGTGGATGACCACATGCACTGGTACTTTCTGTACTGTTCACAAGAACAGTTCACAACTAACTGTGAAATGGGGGCAAAATAGAAGAATTCCAGGTTAAAATCCATTCTGTTTCTATTTTAAATTTATTTTATATATTTTACTATACATTTCTGGAATTCCTATGATAATGAATGAAGGAATATAGTGACTCAATGAAACATTAACCAGTAACAAAAAAAATAAGTATTGTCAAAAAGGGCAGCAGTTACTTCCCCTAAGATGGCAGCTGAAGTTCTGCGTTTATGACTAGTAGAAATCCTATGCAATATTTCATTTATGCTGGCACGATTTCTAGCATTTTATGTTATACTTGTTAAGTAAAATGCCTGGGACCATTCCTTAAACCCATGTTAAAATCCTATGGCAGTATGAACATGTTTTGAAATTATACATTAGGTATTCAAAGTCAAGTCAAGGTCATCTTTATTCGGCTATAAAATAGTCATAAAAGCACACAAATTTTACGTACAAACACTGTGCAAAGAGACAGAGACACCATAATACATAAACCGGCAATCCATATTAAAACACATAAAACCTGATCAAATTAGCAGCAAACAATATTGTAGTAGATCTGCATGCTCCAGAAAAAACTACTTTAAAACCTGAGCAAGCAATTATTAGTGAAATCAATCCTCCAACATTGTTTTCCTAGAGGATACAGCAGCTTGGAGAAACATAGCTACACAGCAACAAGATTCATGATCGGTCAAGGTGCGTAAAAAGCGATACGACTGCATACAGGACCGTATCTTTCTGAATCTCATAAAAGGCATAAAAAATATTTTTGCATATGTAACACATAAAATCTGCAAAAGAAGAGAAAGTGTATCATGGTTTGTTTAGACTGATTGTCCGGAAGGGAAGCATAAAATATATTTTATTGTGCCAGCACTAAAGCTGAACAGTAAGTAACATATCCAGCTCCTATTTGTGTTCCATAAATAGTCCAAGGGGGAATCCCCTAAACTAAAATACAAGTAATCTGTAACACTTATTTTCTTACTTTCTGCTTGCAATCTGTCTGTCACATCTTTCTCGAATAGTAAACGCCTCACTTGCTTCCTACAAGCAGCAGTCTGTGGCCCTCTTTCTAAAAACATATCAATTGGGCCAATTCCTTCCAAGGATTTTTTGACATAAGCCAACCAAGGGATGGAGAGACCCTTATTGCAAGCTAGACAGTCATTAATTACATTCTTTGTTAGTTTAGCATCTTCTGACCTCCAGGTGGATAACCACAAAATGACCGGTCGACTATGGATATAGTCGCTCAAATAATCTATGCCCAAATCACTGTGACAAATGAAGGGGGAGGTGGACACAGGGGCAAATAGTAACCGCCTAGAGAAACGATTCTCCTCTTTCTGGAGGTTAGTAGGATCGCCTGAGCCACAAACTCTCACGCCATAAGTCGCAATCGGGGCACATGGAGCAGAGTATATTTGCAATAGAGGTTTCAGGGGCCTCCCACCCTTTAGTGATGGCAAACTAAGTAGAGACCCAATTGCTCAGGAAAACTTTGCTCTACACTGTGCAATATGTGGGGACCATGAGCTTGAAGAACTAAAATTGATCCCTAAGTAAGAAAAACTGCTAATGTTAGTTAAAATGTTCATGCAAACACTAAAGGAGTGTAGTTTTGCGCGTTTTGGCCCACATGTCATTAAAAAAGGCTCAGTAAAATTAGTTGACATAAAATTAACAAAGGACTGTCTTAAAAGATGCAAGGCTTTGGGTGTACGAGCAATTGAAACTGCATCATCCGCATAGAGTAACGTAGGGAGGGGGGTACCGCACACCATAGGTACATCAGGGAGGCAATTGTAAGTGCTACACTGAGCTCATTTATATATAAAATAAAAAGTAATGGAGCTAGTACACACCCCTGGTGGACCCCCGCACTCAATACTAAACTCATCAGAAACTTCCCCTTGCTCCCAAACCTTACTCGAGCCTTGGTACCTGTATGAAGGGAAATAAGTAAATGTACCATAGATGGGTTCATTTTTAACTTAATAAGCAAATGCCACAGTTCTGCCCGGTTGACACAGTCAAATGCCATTGACAGGTCCATGATGGCAAAATACAATGATGACTGTTACGCAACGGTATACTTCCTGATGATCAGGCTTAAATTTAGGCATTACTCAACAGTCCCTATGCCACTTCTAAAACCATATTGACATTAGGTAGTCAACCTACTAGTCTCTCAATGTTTTATTACTTTTACCTCATGGTTCTACTTGAGTTCAAATGCAATGCCATGTTCCAATGTAGGAGTTTTATCTCTGTCAGTGGATTTCTCAATGACTGCTGTGAAAATCAAATGCCAAAGAAATATCAGAGTCTAACATAGATAAAGATGATCAAATTAATGACCACTAAAAATGTTCTTCTAAACAATGATCTTCTAAATATATTATAACTGATAGGACACAGGAGGTCATTTAGAGAGCTGTCAGAGTGGTAGGTACAAAATACACAGAGGGTACAATTACCACTATTAAGCGGTGACAGTTTTTGGCCCTGTTCTGCAAACGTGTGTTTTTCCAAAACAAACTGCTATAGGCCTTTTCCATCTATGCAACAAAGATTGCCAATAGCATCCCTGTATCGATCAGGACTGCCCCAATTCTGTTCCAAGTTAGGAAAGAGTTGAAATTGCACCTCATTAAAGAACGCAATGAATCACAGTGCATTGATCATCCACAAACTAGCTACCTCTCCTATCACTCGACAACTTTATGCTTGTCTTTAATCTATTACAGTGCTCTGCTACCTATTTATGTTCTTGCTATAGCAATACCACAAGTATACACAAATACATTTTATAGAAAAACTTAACAACAAAGGTCGGGACATGCAACTAGTTGTTTTTCCCTGTGTTTGACGGTCATTAATTGTTTTCCCTTTCTAGAACCACCATGTCTCCAAAGCATTCCCATACAGGGAAATCCAGTGACTTCTACCTAGCCCTAAAAACAGTGGCGTGACAATCACTAAGATATTGCAGCCACATAGAGTATGGGCTATCAGGTTAAGGATCTCCAACTGTGGAGTCTTTTAAGGCTCTACTGTAAGAAATCCTAAACTTTGCTAACCTTTAAACTGCATGTGGGAACTGCAGGCTTCATGGATGGGGCAACTGCCAAACTCAAAATCAACCTCAAAATTGTCACATTTAATGCGCTTATCTGAACACTAAAACATTTCTGACTTGAGCAATATTGGCTACTAATGACCATTATTGGAGATGGCCCTTTTTGCAGGGTTATCCCCAAACTTTTTGCTTCTTCCTCCTATTTTTTCCTGACTTGCTGTTGTTGGTTTTAGGACTCCGGGCACTTTACCACTGCTATTCAGTGCTAAAGTGCATATGCTCTCTGTGAAAATTGTTATTATAGATTGGTGTTTCCATGATTGGCATATTTGATTTACTAATCAGCCCCTAGTAAAGTGGACTGAGTGTGCCAGGGCCTGTAAATCAAATGCTACTAGTGGGCCTGCAAAAAGAACAATTGATGGACAGAATGCAGAACAATGTCATACATTCACCCCAGTAGAGAGATCTGGGCCTAAATCCCTAATTTTTTGGTCACCATGCCATTCCAGTTTGGACCCAGCCATATGCAAATCCGCCTTGTCCCTGCACCCAATGGGAACAGTCCAGCCCGAACTGTCAGGCCAGGTCCTCCCTGGATTGGAAACAAGCATCCTAGAACCGGTTTCAGGGTTTCACCCCTCATCAGCCAGGACAGCTAGCTTCCAGTTGCATGGAGAGCACAGGACCCATGTCTGGGCATACCCGTCCCACTCGGGGCGACAAATGCAAAAAGAACAGTTGATGGACAGAATGCAGAACAATGTCATACATTCACCCCAGTACAGAGATCTGGGCCTATATCCATCGTTTTTTTGCTCACCATGCCATTCCAGTTTGGACCCAGCCATATGCAAATCAGTCTTGACCCTGCGCCCAATAGGAACAGTCCAGCCTGAACTGCCAGGCCAGGTCCTCCCTGGACTGGAAACAAGCATCCTAGGACCGGTTTAGGGGTTTCACTCCTCATCAGCCAGGATAGCTTGAATCCAGTGGCATGGAGAGCACGGGACCCACGTCTGGGCATACCCATCCCACTCGGGGTGACAAATGCAAAAATAACAATTGATGGACAGAATGCAGAACAATGTCATACATTCGCCCCAGTACAGAGATCTGGGCCTAAATCCATCATTTTTTTGCTCACCATGCCATTCCAGGTTGGACCCAGCCATATGCAAATCAGTCTTGACCCTGCTCCCAATGGGAACAGTCCAGCCCTAACTGCCAGGCCAGGTCCTCCCTGGACTGGAAACAAGCATCCTATGACCGGTTTCAGGGTTTCACCCCCTCGCTCCCTTAGGAGCGAGATGGTGTCAGTACGCTGCTTGACTCGGCTTGGCTTGTGTGTGAGAGACCTTGGTTTCACTGTGCTGCTATTTGAATTTGGAATTCTAAACCTACTTTGCTGCTATAACTGCTTTTTAAAAAAAACGAAAACGAATGCTTATTTTAAACCTACTTTGCTGCCAATATTGATCTTTTAAAAATTGGAAAACAAATGCTCATTTTAAACCTATTTTGCTGCTAATATTGATTTTTTAAAATTTGAAAACGAATGCTCATTTTTTAATATACTTTGCTGCTATAACTGGCCTTTTTAAAAACGGAAAACGAATGCCCACTTTCCTCCACGCATCACGGGGAATCCCGGTGTGACAAACTAGGCCACCATCTTGCTGAGTGCGCGCTCTAGTTGTCGGGGGCATTCCTACATAAAGCATGCACGCTGCGCGGACGCGCGCAGCGGGTGCGTCGCTGGCGCGCGGATGGCGCACCTAAGGCAAGCCTGTCTGCGCCCGTCAGCGTCCCGGAAGCGACCGGCGCCGGTTATGCTGCCTGTTTTCCGCCAGAGCTGTTGAACGAACGCCTGACTTTTAGTCGTGCAGAAATCATGACTATTGGGTCTCACATGGGTAAGTGCAGGCATCAATGGATGGTTTTGGACAATATCCATAGCACATGCCAACAGTGCAATTTCCGCTTTAGGAAGGATTGCTGCTCTACCATTCTCACCAACAGCATCCTTTTGGCCTCACAGAACTCCCAGTGTATACGAGCTGCCCTTATCAATGCCCGGTCCCTGGTGAAACATGCCCTAGACATCTTCGAGCTTTTGTCTGACATTCAGTTAGATATATTATTTATATCAGAGACATGGTTTAATGAATCTTCGGCACCAGCCATTGCTCTGGCCATCCCTGTGGGGTATAAAATTGCAAGAGTAGACCGTAAAATAGGCAGAGGAGGTGGGGTTGTGGTAGTGTTCAGAGAAACCTGGGTGTTTACGCAGGTAGAGACCTATGACATTGGCGAGGGGGAAGCCCTTGACTTCTCCCTCACCATATCCCCTCATTGCACGCTGGGGGCCACTCTGATATATCATCCCCCTGGCCCCTCGGGTGCCTTTTTGAAGGCCCTAGATGAAGCCATCGTGCCTAGAGCTCTGCAATATACGAATTTCCTACTTTTAGGGGACTTCAATATTTACTTGGACTGTGCGGAGGCCACCGACACGAGGGAGTTCAGTGACTCCTTGAATTTGGCTCAGCTGACCCAATGGGTTAACTCCCCATCCCATAGGGGGGGGCACATTCTAGATACAGTATGCTCCAACTTCCCTTTAGTCGTCCAGGAGCCACTTCCTGTTTCCTGGTCCGACCACTTTTTAATTCAATTCTCTTGGACTATACGGACATCTTATCCGACCATGAGGTCACCTAAGGATAGCCATCCCCAACAAATTGAGCCGGCTGCCCTGGGCAGAGTCCTGTCAGACACCCGCCCATTCACTTCTAAAGACTTAGCTGATGCCATGGGGGGTTTTAACAACTGGATCTCACAGGCCGTGGAACATCTTTCCCCACCTCTGGTCAATAAAAGAGTAAGAAACACTCCGTCCAAACCATGGTTCCCTGATGAGCTCAAAAAGCTAAAACAATCATGTAAAAAGCTGGAGCGCAGTTGGAGACAAGTCTACTGCCCACTGGCAAAAACAGTACTTAGGAAATCCCAGAAAGATTACTATGCTGCCATCAAAATGGCCAAAGGCAATTTTTATGCGGAGCGCATCGCTCAGTCAAAAAACAACTCAAAATAAAAAATTTCCATCGTCCAGAGTTTCCTGAAGCCTTGCGCGGAACGTATTGCCATTCCTGCCTCTAACTCTTGGTGCGAGGAGCTGTCCGGAATCTTCATAGACAAGATCCAAACGATCCAGGACAGCTTTGGGCCTATTATCCAAGTGCAGGTGGATCACCCCCTACAGATTGCCCCGGACCTAGATCCAACCTGCACCTCTCTGACAGCCTTTACACCTATCTCTCTGTTGGATACATTGGCCATCCTCAAATCCCTTAAATCAGGTTCCCCAGCTGATCCTTGCTTAGCTAGGCAGTTAGCAGCAGTGGCGGAGGTGGTTAACCCTGAAGTGAACAATATCATCAATTTATCGCTTCAAACAGCCACGGTTCCACCTGAGTGGAAACAGGCTAAACTACTCCCCCTGCTAAAAAAGCCCTGCTTAAACCCTGCCTCACTAGCCAGTTACTGACCTATCTCACTACTCCCGGCTGTGGCGAAGGTGTGTGAGAAGGCAGTACACAAACAACTCTCCAAGTTTGTGGAGACTTCTGGTGCCCTCCACCCAGCCCAGTCGGGATTTAGGGCCACATACAGTACCGAGACTGCCCTGGTTGAGATGTCGGAGGCTATTAGGGAATGCCTAGATTCAGGCGGCAGAGCGGCCCTGATTTTATTAGACCTCTCTGCCGCCTTCGACATGGTGCCGCATCGTCAACGTTTGGCCCGTCTCTCCAATATTGGAATCTCTGGCGTGGTATGGGATTGGATCGAATCCTTTCTAGAGAACAGGACACAGCAGGTATGGCTGCCTCCGTTTTCTTCAGCATCAAGAAAGGTGACCACGGGAGTCCCCCAGGGCTCAACCTTGAGCCCCCTTCTCTTCAATGTATATGTCACGCCACTTATTCATCTGGCGGAGGAGCTGGGTGCAAAGATCATAGCCTATGCAGATGATACCCAGCTCCTCTTCACGTGGAAGGAAAATGACCTGTCCCCTGTTTTAGCCAAAAACTGTCTTGCAACCTTTTTTTAAATCGCTGGCGGGAGCTCAGCTAAAATGCAATGAGGACAAGTCTGAGGTCCTCCTCTATGGGTCTTCCCCTCCGCACTTCAGTGATGACCTCTGGCCTACGGGTTACCCCATGCCTAAGTCAATGGGGAGCCCAGTGAAGAATCTGGGGGTTTGGTTCAGTGAGGACCTCCGATTCTCACCGCAGATAAAAAAAATTGGCCGGTGTGTGCTTCGGCACACTGACATCACTTAGGAAATTCCTGCCATTGTTGCCCAGATTAGCAAAAGAAATGGTGATTCGCGCTCTCATCCTGTCGCGTATAGACTACGCCAATGCCTTATACATCGGCCTTCCTGGTTATCAGCTAAAAAAGTTACAGACCATCCAGAATGCAGCAGCAAGAGCGCTGTTGGGCATCCCGGGTAGGTCCAGCACAAAGCAACATCTCCGGGATCTGCATTGGCTCCCAGTGAGACAGCGTGTCCTGTTCAAGGTGCTCACTCTTGCCCATGGTGCCTTATATAAATCTGGGCCCCCCTGCCTCAGGAGACGATTTGATTTCTATGCGCCTCATAGACATCTACGCTCCACAGGGCAACGCCTTGCCGTTATACCACGCTTCCGCCTTGCTAGAACTGGGGGCAGCTCCCTCTCTTTCAAGGCAGCCAAAGCCTGGAATGCCCTTCCCTACGAACTGCGAAACACCCAAGACTTTAGGTTGTTTAAAAAGCAGTTAAAAACCTTGCTTTTTAACTAACACCCAGCCGCGTTCCACGCTCTTCTGTCTCCTTCATACTGGCTTCCGTGCCGGGACACTCCTGAGTATCTGTGCGCGTTATAAATACATAATAACATAACATCAGCCAGGGTAGCTTGACTCCAGTGGCATGGAGAGCACAGGACCCACGTCTGGGTATACCCGTCCCACTCGGGGTGACAAATGCAAAAAGAACAATTGATGGACAGAATGCAGAACAATGTCATACATTCACCCCAGTACAGAGATCTGGGCCTAAATCCATAGTTTTTTTAGGAAAGAGTTGAAGATGCACCTCATTAAAGAACACAATGAATCACAGTGCATTAATCATCCACAAACCAGCTACCTCTTCTATCACTCGTAACCTTATGCTTGTCTTTAATCTTTTACAGTGCTCTGCTACCTATTTATGTTCTTGCTATAGAAATGCCACAAGTATACACACATACATTTTTTAGAAAAAATTAACAACAAAGGTCCGGACATGCAACGAGTTGTTTTTCCCTGTGTTTGACGGTCATTAATTGATTTCCCTTCTAGAACCACCATGTCTCCAATGCATTCCCTGACAGGGAAATGCAGTGACTTCTACCTAGCCCTAAAAACAGTGGGGTGACAATCACTATGATATTGCAGCCACATAGAGTATGGGCTATCAGGTTAAGGATCTCCAACTGTGTAGTCTTCTAAGGCTCTACTGTAAGAAATCCTAAACTTTGCTAACCTTTAAACTGCATGTGGGAACTGCAGGCTTCATGGATGGGGCAACTGCCAATCTCAAAATCAACCTCAAAATTGTCACATTTAATGCGCTTATCTGAACACTAAAACATTTCTGACTTGAGCAATATTGGCTACTAATGACCATTGTTGGAGATGGCCCTTTTTGCAGGGTTATCCCCAAAATGTTTGCTTCCTCCTCCTATTTTTTCCTGAGCTGCTGTTGTTGGTTTTAGGACTCTGGGCACTTTACCACTGCTATTCAGTGCTAAAGTGCATATGCTCTCTGTGAAAATTGTTATTATAGATTGGTGTTTCCATGATTGGCATATTTGATTTACTAATCAGTTCCTAGTAAAGTGCACTGAGCGTACCAGGGCCTGTAAATCAAATGCACTGATTGTGCCACCCACATGAGTAGCCCTGAAAAGGTAACTTAGACCTGCCACTGCAGAGTCTGCGTGCAGTTTGTAACTGCCATGTCGACTTGGCAAGTGCACCCACTTGCCAGGCCCTAACCTTCCCTTTTCTTACGTTAGTCACCCCTAAGGTAGGCCCAAGGCACCCTTGTGGGCAGGGTGCAGTGTATGTGAAAGATATGACATGTCCTCGTGTGTGGGCATGTCCTGATAGTGAATTACTGCCAATTTTGTTTTTCACTATTGCAAGGCTACCTGTCCCCATAGGACAGAATGGGGAGTTTGTTTATAACATCTTATAAATATAACTACCCCTGGGAACAAGATAGAAAAATAAAGTTTAGTATGCATCTTTTAATAAAGGTGATTTTTACATTCTGTGTTTGAAAATACCACTTTCAGAAAGTATGTATTTTCTTGTCTAGCCAACCAGTGTGCCTCTGCTGGGTTTATGGATTGACTATCTGGCTTTGGAGTGACAGGGTTTGGGGACGTGCATTCTCTCAGATGGCTACCGGGGGGTTGATGTGTGTCCTGCCTTTCCTGAAGAGTCAGGGCTGAGCTGAATAGACCTGGGCTGCATTCAGAGTAGTGGGAGGAGTTTTCACTAGCACCTGAATAGGCCCGGTCTCCATTTAGAGTGGTGGGAGGAGATTTCCCTTGCACCTGAATAGGCCCTGTCTGCCTTGGACAATTCTGTCTCCACCCCCTGCCAGGAAGATGGGTCAGAGAGGACAGAACTGGTTTGGACTAGGCACAGAAACTCTCTGCCTGAGAGGACAAAGGATTTTGGGGTATACATTTTGGGGGCCAGACCCCAGAACTTTGGAACTCTTCTGGATCCAAGAAGACTGCCAAGAAGAAGAGCTGGAGAAGCTGTGAGGAGGGACTACCACTTTGCTGTGTGATTTGCTGTGGTGGCCTGCAGTGGCTGCTTCTGTCTTGGGCAATGAAAGGACTGGACTGAACTTTCTGCAACTTCTTTTTGTGAGTTTCTCCAAGGGCTTGAGGTAGTGCTTGCCCCATGTTCATGAAATCTCAGGAACAGCAAAGACTTCAATTTCTTCTGCAATCAGCACTGGGGAATGTGTGTTTTGTGCTGCAACAGAAGAAAAAGCAACCCGACGCCGTCTACGACGCCGCTGCAGATTCTGTGTCCTGAAGGCACCGCAGAGGGCACTGCTGCAACGTTGCACCGCAACCCTGGTCTCATCGACGACGCCACCTGATGCCGCCACTGAGCCGCTGCTTCCACCGTGACCTGTGGGCACCGCACTCCGCACCGCCTCACTTCACACCGTCGCCTTGGTATCCCCGACGACGCCTCACCACGCCGACATCGACGCAGCTGCTTGCACCATGGTTCGAGGGCACCTCTCGTAAGTTACACGACACACCGTCCTCATCCCGCACTGCAGCTTTGGCCTACCGATGGCATCGACTCCAGTTCGTCAGCCAACGACAGCGCTTCAGCAACGACAACGCCGCTGCTTGCACCGTGACCTGCCAGCCCTGGTCCTACCAATGCCACTGGATGACCATCACCGAGCCGCTGTCTGCACCGCGACCTGAGGGCACCACACACCACACCGCTACACTTCGCACTGCAGCCGGACGCCCGCCGACACAGGCTCGCCCGACTTCAACCGTGAGGAGTTCGATCTGCAACACATGTGACTTCAAGGGCCCGACGACTCCTGCATCAACCTCCGGAACTGACGCCTGTGGACGCCGGCCTTTCGGGGCTCATTGAGAGGTCGCCGACGCCGTGCATTTCTAAAGGTACTGTTTTGCGGGTCTTCCCGACACCATAGTGGCCCACGACGCCACGGTCAGCCACAACTGTTTTGATTTGTTGTTCATGACGCCGTGACATCCCCAGACAGAGCAATCGACTTCAAGGAACTATATTTCAAGTCTATTTTGATGACTGAAGATTTCTAAGTACTGTATTGTGGATTTTTATCGTTTTGGTCTTGTCTTAAGTATATAAAAATATTGGATATTTTTCTAAACTGGTGTGGTGTCCTTTTGTAGTGCTTTCACTGTGTTACTGTTGGTTATGTGCAAATGCTTTACACACTGCCTCTAAGATAAGCCTGACTGCTCGTGCCAAGCTACCAAGGGGGTGAGCAGGGGTTATTTTAGGAGCGTAACTCCCTTATCCTGACTAGAAGGAAGGGTCCCTACTTGGACAAAGGTGCAAACCCTTGCCAACTAGATACCCCCATTTCTAACAACCATGCTTTTACAACTGTAAAGGAATCTTTCATGCATGTAAGGAATGAATATATGGACTAGTTAGGTTAAACAATAAAGTAACGGGTCCTGCTTTGTACTTGCTACAGATCAAGATGACTAGACTTTCATACAGCTTCGCAGTACACATGTTTGACTGCAGAGCCGATCAAGGTTCCACTCCATATGTTTGCAAGCTTAGGATTTCAAACCTGCAATACCAATGATTTGTTTTGTACATTGCTTCAACCTTTACTTTTATTTCTAGTATTGTAAATAACACATGTTGAGCATTACCTAACGTAATGGCATTCATCGACCTCAGAAGAAATGAGGTATGAGTCAGCCTTAGTGAAATACAGATTTGTGACTTATCAATCACCTCATATTTTACCAGTGAGTGTTCTTCTCAATGAGCCACTGTTCTTCCAAGGCACGTTCTGAATAATGACAGGGGCAAGGTATACAAAAAAGAGTTGCATAAGGAAGAGATAGTTCATTGTGCTGATTACAAGAACCATTGCTCATGCTAGTTGTATTCTAATCTAATAAACATAATGGAATTTACTTACAGTGTCATACCGTCACATGTTCAAAGATTGCATTGCAAGATGCTTGCCACAAATATGCATGCACTCATCTAGAATCTCTTTAGGCTGTTATCCTTGCCATTGTGAGATGGTAAATGATGGGGCAGATGTTAGCTCTGTTAATTAAATAGAAATTAAACAATAAAAGGAATACAATTTAATTCAATTTCAATTTGACTTTATTATGTTACAGAACTCCTACGGCGGTCCACATAATCTATAACAGATAATAGAACAATAATACGTTATACATATTAGATCGCAATTAAAAGAATATGAAACCTGCAATTAGTTGCATCCATCGAACAAGATCAACGATAGCTATCCTTATTAAAGTGACAGCGTGCATAGCGCCATAGAATATCATATTTCAATTCACAACACAATAGAAGCACTTTAAGCTCACCTATTCCCAAACCCTGAAGAAGCAAATAAGAAATATAAAAGACTATTTAAGAACTGCAATTTTCAATCCTTTGTAAAGTGCAATGTGCATAGAGCAATGTGCAAAGTGGAAATAAAACATAGTACGATCATAAAAATACATCCTTAAACAACAGCAGACTATTGTTTATAAAATAACAATATGCACGGCACCATATAGCATCATTTTTTAATCACATCACATAAGAGGCTTTTTAATGCACAAATATTTGGAGAAACATAATACATATAAAGTGAGTATTCAATAACTACATATTCTTTGAACCTTTATAAAACGTGCAATAAACAGTATGTACAATAAACAGGTAACAAATAAAAGAATTGTTTATAAATACAACCTTAACAATATAACAACATACATACGCAAATTTGAAATAAAACAATGTCACAAATCATAGGATAGCCACGGAAACCCTAATAAATATTCAAGAAGGAATACAAAATTGAAAGATCTTATTACAAATCCTTCCATTTTGGGGGGGGAGGGGTTAGGTACATTTAAGGGCCTCCATGGCAGAATGGATGTTGAATTTAATAAACATAGGCCTTAGAAAATAATGTTGAGCATTCTGCAACACAAGGCACACGAATAATTTGTGGTTAAGTTCCTGGAAGTATTGCTGGCAAAACTTACAAATGCTGTCCTTTTTCAGGGTTTTATCCAAAATGTCTGTATTTACTTGAAGAGGGAGGTGATTCAATCTCAGTAATAGAATAACCTGTCTAATCCCATGGGGTAAATTCCATTCTAGATATGGCTGAGGTTTATTCCCCAGATTGCTCCCACACACCACCTGATTACGTGGATTTGACTGATTTAGGGCCATATCTCTAGCCAAATTCATTTTAAACACTGAGCCCTTAAAAGGGTCTTCAGAGTGGACCTCGGCATAAAATAATCTACAGTCAAATTAAGCCCAAACATTTCATTAGCCAGCGCAAAAGACCTAAAGAAAGTTGACTGTTCATTCAGCAGTGAACAAATGTCAATCCTCATGACTTCCCGTTAGTGTTCCCTTCTCCCCTCCAAGGAGAGAGCTTCCCCCCTCAAAGCAGCTGCTGAGGAAAAGGCAAATGAGGAGACTAGACCAAACACTAGGCTCAAGACTTAGCGCACAGCCAGGGTAATCAGATTACAATTTTGTTGAATTCGACCTTCAGTCCCTTCAAAAGAGTCCCAATAACTCATATTCAGCACCTCACAGAAATAGGACAAAGAGGGGGGATTTTAGCCCTGTAGGCAGACAAGATATGCCCAAAATGACATCTCCCACAGATTTGATAAAATCTATGCAGGGCATTAGCCTGAGAGGGCCCTGTTCACACAGAGCTTCAAGTGATCAACATCCCGCCATTCTTGGAAATAACATTTCCAAGATAAAAATTTGAATCCACTATTTCAAGTCTTTCAGTACCCCAAAACTAATGGAGATTCCTCTTTGATCTTAACCCATTTTTGTGGAAGATCAAAACCTTACTTTTAGAAATAATGATCTTCAGAAAATGGGCTTCAGCATGCTTGAAAAAAGCTTCTAAACGATGTTGCAGACCAAAAGATTTAAGTCCAGGATAGCTACATCATTGGCATATAGTAAAGCGCCACTGGACATCGTTCCAATTTGGTTTAAGGTACCTGGTAGGTCAAACAAATATAGTGAAAACAAAGGGGGGCCAATAGACAGCCTTGCCTGAGACCGTTACAAGCTTTGACCTTGCGTCCCTCCCATCTGAGTTTGGCACCAGGTGTCTGTATGTAACTCCATACTAAGACACAAAAGATGGTGTGGAACACCCGGCAAAAGATGCTTCATCCACAGCGTTTGGCGATCCACTCTATCAAACGCTGTGGAGAAGCCAATAAACGCCGTATATACCGACATATTTTGGGAGAATGCACATCTATTTTTCTACAACCATTTGGAGGACCGCAATACTACCCAGGGTGCTATGATTACTCCCGAAACCAGCTTGTTCCGAGGGAATGATGTTCTGATCTTGAGTCCACTGCTGTAGATGAAAAAATAGTTTCTTGGCAATTAGTTTGCCAGAAGCATCCAGCAAAGCTATCTGTCTAAAACTTGCCAGGGATGATTTAGGGCCCTTCTTATACACCAGGACAATGACACTCCCCTTCCAGGACTGGGGAATTTTGTCCTGATTGATATCAATTGTTAAAGGAATTCAAATTAGACTACTATTGAAATACACATGACAAGGAATATGTACCAAAGATTGAACCTTTGAAATAAGAACTAACAACCTGTAATGATAATTTGAAAAAAAATGATTGCTGAGGAGTCATTATTGAATTGTGGACTTCAATAGTAAACTTCAATAGTAAACTGACCCACAAGCATATATCAAGTTCATCATCATCATCATCATCAAACTTTATTCGGTCGTTAAGACCATCAAAGTGCATAGGCGTACAAAAATATGGTAGTTAGAACAAGATTTTCATAATAGAAATTGTAAGCCAAAATAGATGACATTATTTATACAGCGACAAAACATATTAAAACCCGAGTAATTAAAATCTAAAAGACAAGTTAAAAGAAACTGGCTTCCAAGATAATAAAACCATACAAGCTAAAAACACATAAAAGGTACATAAAGTGCTAGTGCATAATTAGCAGAAATACAGTATTGCACAGTTCTCTGTAATTTAAACATGAGTCATATAGTGACATGATCATAAGACATCGAGTGCGGACTGGATACTTTGTGAGGAGTGATACTTAATCTAATGGTATGTTCAGTTCATTTTAGCATCTGCCTCCTAATGAACCAGAACCTCCCCAGGAATTTGGCCATTGCACATACTATTTGTGGCCTTATATCTGTCCTGAGGATATGTAGTGCCTCTAAATGACTACGGGTTCCTAGTTGTCTACAAGCAGGGGCTAACCATTTAGATCTTGTGTTTTTATACAGAGGGCATGCAAAGAGAATGTGCCTAGTCGTCTCAAGTTATTTATTTTATTTTTTGGGCAAAGAGATATAATATATGCTGTCTTCGTGCACTATGATATGTTATAGGAAAATTAATATTGTTTATTTCTCAGTGGTTTTCCCTTATCAGTAAGAGTAAATGGCATACTTATCTTAAGTCACTTAAGGCAAGGTGTTGGAAACTGGTCTTCTTTGCTGGTGCCCCCCCCCCTTTTTACCCGATTTGAGACTGGTACATATTGGGTTTTGACTCTGATAGTGCACTGGGACCTGCTAACCAGGCCAGTGCTCTTCCCCTGAAAGTGATGTGAATTGGTACACCCTCTTCGCAAGATCCTTTGCCCCCCTATAAGTCCCTAGTATATGGTACCAGTGGCACCCAGGGCAAGGGTGGTAAAGGTGTCACCAGTGCTGCAGCACTGTATTGTGCCACCCTGTGTGACCCAAGTAAAACTATGTATGCAGGTCTGCCTCTGCAGCCCTGCACGAGCAGCCTGTCTGCTCTAGAGGGACTCTGCACACATCAGGTGCTGCAGAGTCACCCCGCTGCCTTAATATAAGAAAGTCAATCTTAAGGTTGTTTGCATAGGCCCAGGAGGTATAGTGCATTATTTTAAGGCTGTGGATATATATGTTTATACATATATATTTTTACAGTAACCCTATAAAGCAAGGTTTTACTGTAAGTGACCGGCGGTCCATAGAGTAATATGGACTGGCTACTGAAAATTCGAGATACCAGCTCCATTATGCAATGACTGAATTGCTCCATGTTTGGTGTCAAACACTGTGTTTTTTCATCCCCAAAACGATTCTCATGTTGAGGGTGAGCTAGCATGCACAGGGGTGCCACCCTGAGTGGGTGACCCTCTAGGATACAGTGATCCAGTGCCTTGGTGGGCTTCCTCAAGCCGTTTGCCACCAAGACAAGAGTCTACCCTACTGGTGGGATGTCCTAGCACTTCCCCAGGATGGAGACAAAGGCCTAGGCTGGAAGGAGGTCACACCTCCTCCCTCTCAGGATGGCTAGTGTTTACAGTCATCAAGACAGAGAGAGTCAAAGGCATTCACCGTCCTTGATGTGTAATTCTTTCTCCCCCAATTAAGGAAAAAGCCCTTCCCACTGTGTCCAGCCCAACACATGGGAAAATTAGTTATGCAGGAATCATACACCTCCAAAAGGCTAGCCACACCTTTATGGTGGGCTAGGAGGTCTGTACAGCCAAGGAAGGGTTCTGCCATGTTGATAGACACTGACATAGAGGACTCTGGGTAGAAAGGTGATGTACACCCACAGGATGTTGTCACCTCAGAGGCAGGTTAGCCACAGGGACCAGTAGCCCATTGCTCGCTGGCCCTCACACCCTTAATGCCCCCTAAACAAGGAATTAAGGGGCTCCCCTGGCACCAGAACCTCAGTTCTGACTTTGAATTCGAGAAGAGGCACAAAAAAGACACCGTCACCGACAACAGGACTATAGACTCTGCTGCCATGCGAAGATAGGACACTTAAGTGCCCTGAAGATGCCATATACTGGAACCGCGGGTTCGACGTGTGTCAGTGGCAAAAGCTCATTTCTCCCAGCAAGAGGGACTCCAGTGAACGCAAGAAACTAGTAGACTCCCTTCGATTGGTGGGAGGCAAATCGACGTGGTGCGTCACAAGAATTGCGACCCACTGGACCTGTCGAGAGTGAACCCGAAGAGAAGTGGTTTCCTGCAAGCCCGGAGAGGTAGCCAAGCTTTCACCATTTCCAAGCTGCTACTCCACTTCTGTTGACCTCCAGCCGCCGAAGTAACTGTGGACAACATTTGCAGCAGCCAATGCTTAGTGATCGCCAGATGGGTGATTGATCCCTTGAGTGACATCTCCAGCCTAAGAGCAGCTCGCAGCGATGCGAATGACCTCAGCAACTACGCCAGCTGCTGGGTTCCTGCATTCTGAATTTAAGTTGTTGTGTGTGTAGCAAAGCATCTTTGGCGCGACCTGCCCCAGTAATTGACAGCTGTCAGCTACCTCTGCAACTGGAGCCGCCGAGCAACGTAGAAGAAATCCAGCTGTTGAACTTGGGTCCTAGAACCCCAAAGGCCTCTACTTTCCGTGTGTATAGTGGAACTCCATCTCCAAGTGTGGTTTTGTCAAGTGCTGCAAGTTTTACAACTCCTGCAGATCCTGTCCAGTACCAAGGACAGCCAAGTCACCTCCGCACCCGGACTCTCTGGGCAAGGTAACAAAGTAAAGACTGTTGGAACTTGGTCTAGGGACCTACATGACCCTATCCATAAGATGTTTAATTTGAACTCACCCTGCAAGTGTCACCTGTGTTTTCCCCTATTGACTTCAATGGGACCAGTTTGACACATTCATTCATAGATAGACATTAGCCATGATACTGAAATAGATCAACAGCAGCTCCTCCGCTAAGGCGGAGGAGCATCACCCCACACGAAAAATAAAATAACAACATAACGTTCTTATCATTTTATTTTTACGTACTCGCCCAGTTTTGTTTAAGGGGCGGGGGCTCAGCTGTCAGCCAGCAGGGGGAGCAGTGGTATGTGCACTTAAGTTCACATGAATGTTTGGCTGGCTGTCTCAGGCCTGCCAAACCATTATGCGCACTTTGGATGTTCTCCACCAAGGTTGCATTACAGTCTGGGTGGAGAAAATGCTCAGGCTCCCACTCACTTTCTGAGCACTGAACCATGGCGCTCAGACTAATCACGACACTGCTATCAGATATGTCGCGATTGGCTGGGAGCCTAGGTGCTTCCTGTTTCCTGTTCCTGTTCCGACCGAAGACAAACAGAGGAGAGGCGGCAGGCTTATAAGTGCGATTTTCTTTAGTTTACAAATCACAATATTGCAGTGCCTAATAATAATATTAATAAATGTTGATGAAAAGCTTGCAACTCTTACCAACCCACGAAATAATTCATATGGTTCAAATGGAGGTTAATAATTCTGGCTAAATGTTCATTTTCCAATTCTGTTAGTACAATACACAACCAAATGTTGAAGAGTGGATTCAAGATAGGTGTATGCAAGCTACAAAGGAAAACAATCTTTATAAAAATTGGAACAAATTTTACATCTTCAAAGTTATCAATTGTGATGCTTTTTCTGGAGGTATTTATGAAGAGATATTTTACTGATTCTTGTCTGTACATTAGTTACACAAAGACCTTTGCCCAACATGCCCATCTTCTTGCTTTCTCCCACATTTTTCTAATGTCCCTGTTCCTTGTGTACATCATACATGTTTATTACCCTCTTAATAGAAATGTAATTTACATGTGCTTTCTTTTGAATTGCACGAGGGTCAATTTGTTTGTTCAGTTGTAATAAATGCATGTAGTTGTCAGTTTTTAATTCAATTTCACTGTGGGTGGTGCAGAATTTCTATTACAAATGAAATGTGTTTTCCAAGAGAGTGAGGTTCCTCACTTATGGAGGGGGTTTGGTTACTAATTAACTTTCATTCATTCTTTTTACTCTGGTGCAATCAGATGGTGTGCCTCCCATAATCAGTGGTAAGCTTAATTATTGCTTCAAGTGTATGGGAGATACTGCCCTCATACATACCTTTCTAATGACTTGGAAAGGCAATACTACGAAAGGGCAAACACTGATAAAAATAAACTCAATATTAACAACTCTATTGTGATAATATCAATTTTTCTGTGCCAAAGAGTAAAACGTGCATGGAGATCAATGACCAAAAGATAGACCTGGTTGAGTCTTAGTGCTACTTATGGATTATCATCATGAATTCAATGACCAGGTTAGAGCATCTCCACATTATTATTCATGAAAGAGGAGCCACTATCAAGCACTTTATATCCAAGAAACAAAGATATGAGAACATTCACGTACAAGAGAAATCCTGTATGTTTAAAATGTTATCTTAATGTCACCATATGGCATCAGAACAAATGCTGCGCTTAATGTAATTGAAAGACATATGTGGATTTAGGTAACATCTATGCCTATTCAGGGATTCTGTACAAGCTTAGTGCTGGTTGGGTTTGATTTAAATGCACCTTCTATTGAAAACAAATCTATGTTTAAATGGAAATGAATGACTGTCCACTCATGACAAGCCTCTGGTAAATGTAATGTTTTTGCTAAATGATTCATCCTTGACCTTTAAGGGGACAGAGCTCTCTCCAACACAGATTAACCAACTTTTAAAGGGCAGGTTTTAAGAAATACCATGAGAATTAGAATGAGCAAAAGTGGAAAAGAAGAAAGCAATTCATTTAATAATCTCCTGTTATGAAAATGAAGAGGGAACGGAATAATACCTATGAATTTGTCATTCTAATGCTCAGTGAATTTGTGAATTTTAGGAAAACTGTGTGCTAGAATCTGACTTCGAAGGGTACCAATTTTGTAATTCATCTGCCAATCGGAAATGTGGCAGTAATTCACGTCATCTGGATTGTGCACTGCATAAACGCCTATTGTTAGCATTAGTGATTTTAGTGCCTCTGTTGGTGTTCTAGGTGCTGGAACAATCCTTTAAACAATATGTGTAATGTTTACTATGAAAACGGCCCGGGTTCTAAAAGCATGTACACTTTGCCTTTGTTTTTATTTTTCGAAGCAGCACTTATATGATTATATAATATTGTTGTCAAACTCATTGTGTGGTCTTTTAAAAGCTTTTTTTCTTAATTATATATATGAGGGACAGTTGTAATGAATGACTTTGTAACCTATGAATCCTGTTTAATCACATGATTACTGGGTTATTTTCGTAATGCATGTTTTAAAATGACCAGTGTATTTAAATAGGCAATGGTATGTATTGAAATGGAAAGGGCATAAAGCGCAAAAGGCAAATATTTGCTCACAAGAACTGCGAGTGTGTGAGTGGTGCCAAAAAAGGGCACTGATGCAGATGTGCCCATAACGACTTGGTGTTCTATCACGCTACATAATAAGTATGATTTCAGCTTTTGTGACAAGTGCCCAACATCTGTGTCCTGTCTCTCAACAGCCATCTCCAATCCACTTAGGGGCATATTCACAAGGAGCTATCGCCGAATTAACGGAACTTTATCGCAGCCAAAGTCGTGATAAATTTACCTCCCCATTCACAAGCTGGTGTTAACAGCCCACAGCACCAGTTTACCCGCGATAGCAGCCGCAAAAAACATCGCCACATAGGACCCGCGCAACTATCGCTAATGAGATGCAGAGTGGGCGTTCCCGTGCCAAAAGGCGCGACAACATCACACCTCAACATTCACAACGACCAGCCACATCGGCGATAAAAACACAAAACAGATGATAAGCCGCGTTAGCACCAGGAAATCTACACCCTGCTCTGACCTGGTGTAAAGTCGGACGGCAGCCTGCAAACCAAAAGGGAGCACAGCCCAGGGCTACATCGGAAGGGCAACAGATGCCATGGAGCCACCCATCATGCGGCCCGGACACCCAAGAGGGCCACAACACCCACCGCCACCACCTCCAGGACCACCCCTCCCTGGCACCCCCCCGACCAAAGACATGCCACATCAGCCACACCTAACCATGTACAAAATATTCCGCTTGATGCCGCACAATCAGAACTGGTGACATGCATGTGTCGTCACAGAAATGAGCAGCACACATTCACTTTCGAAGCAACAAATGAAACTTTATTAAAATGAACAACGAAATGAAATGAAGACATATGGCCGCTCCCCTCGGGACAATACGTAGGTCACAGCCTGTAAGACAAAAAACATGATGAGAAGGTGTTTCCTGCACACATCAGAGGACAGAGAGAGAGCGAAGGAGAGAGAGAGGAAGAGAGAGAGGGAGAGAGAGAAAGAGAGAAGAGGAGAGAGAGAGGAAGAGAGGGAGAGAGAGAAGAGAGAGAGGAAGAGAGGGAGAGAGAGAGAGAACGTGCCGCCCCTGCGCACCCAGGCCACACTGCTCACCTGCTGCCACCGGTGTGTCTCCAACCACGTGCCGGTATGTATAGCAGGACACCAGGTCACACATCTGAGTCAGAGCCGTCAGCTGAAACAGAGCCCAGATACATGATTGGCACAGTACACACACTTGCACAAGACAACATCACCTGCCCACCCATGCACACCCAGGCAGAGGCACCCCAACCCCTCCCGCCGCCCATCGGAGCATGCCCGCCCATGCACACCCAGGCCTCAATGCTCACCTTCCGCCACCGGCGCGTAGACAGGAGGTCCCACCACGTGCCGCTGCAAGCTACAAACCCGGGGCCCGCGGACATGGCACCATCCATATCATGCAGCCCCGCTCCGCAGGCCACCAGGTGTCACATTTGGTGCTGGGTCTTGATTACTCCATGGCAGAGGACATACCAGTGCACCCAGCACCATCGCAGGCTGCACACCTGCTCAGCCCAATGGGTGCCACCAACTCTGGGATCCCGGAAGCGACGCCACATGGCGGTAGGCCCGCGCTGCCAGCTGGCTCTGGCCTACACTGCGGTCCAGCAGGGCACACAAAACCTGAGCTGTCCGGACCGCCGGGACGGGGCATCATCGCAGGCTGCACACCCGCTCAGCAGCTCAAGGTGCCACTGACTCAGTGCACCCAAAGTCACCGTCCCGTGGAGGGGTGCTTGTGCCGTCCGCAAGGCCCCGTGTGCCACTAACCCTGTGCAACCCCAGTCTGCGACACGTGGTGGTAGGCCCATGCCGTACTCAAGGCCTCGGATGCCACTAACCCTGTGCAACCCCAGTCTGCGCCAGATGGTGGTAGGCCTGTGCCGTACTCAAGGCCTCGGATGCCACTAACCCTGTGCGCAACAACTCATGGGCCCTATATGAGTGCAAACCGTGGAGCGTCCGCCATCCAGTCACCACCGGAAGAGGGGAATGTGATGTCGTCGACCCCTTATGTTGGCGGAGTCACATGGCCTGTGACGCCTGTGCAGTATGGGTGTGGTGTGCGTGAAAACCTGCCCTCAGGGAGTGGCTGTGACATGCTGACAACTAGACCAGTGACCTGCACACCACCAGCGAGTATGGCTGCAACGGGTAGCAATGAGGGCCCCCCCTTGGGGTGTAAGCGGAGTGGTCTGGCCTGCCGCACGCCGGACCAGCGCAGGGCTTGCAACAATGACTCGTGGGATCTGGGCGTGGTCCAGTCCATGTCCGGACAAGGAAGTGACTGATGCGTGTGTCCCTGTTGTAGTGTTCACGGGACCCGGTACACAAAATGCAATGTCACACCCTCTGACTGGCATCCCACAGGATGAACATCATTGATGCAAGGGAAGGCACTGTCCCCACATTCATCCACACATCCATACATGAATGACGTAAGACATTACACAGCAGTGCGTCACTGGATGTTTATTTGCACATCCAGTGCAGTCATGCAGCTGGAGCGGTACAAGGCAATGCAGAGCACACTACACAATATGGGCCCGTGGAGGGCCAGCCAGTGTACATCCGGGGATGACCTGTACTGCAGGAGGGGAAGGGTACAGTCCGCAGTCTGTCCGCCGTGTCGCTGTCCAAGGTGAGTGCATCGGAGTGTTAATAGGGGGTCAGTGGTAGGTCTTGAGGCCATGTGCGGCACCAAGCAGAAACAGGCAAGGTGGCGGAAAGGAATGCTAGTACCTCCTTCAGATCTCAATCCCATCCACGTCCTCGTCCCCGGATGTGTGCTCTGCCCCACCTGTGGGTGTTGCAGTACCGGCTGCGGCACTGTGTGCCACTGACACATCAGGAACCGGAGGAGGATTGTCGGTCACACTGTGTAGCGGTGACACATCAGGTGCCGGAGTGGATACGCCTGCCGCACTGGGAGGCACTGACACACCAGGGGGCGGAGATGTGGATGGTGTGGGGGCAGCAGCATTAATCATCGCCAGGCCTTGTGGCAGCAATGCCATGATGAAGACATGCAGGGCCTGGTAGATCCCACATACATTTCTCTGATGTGCAGCGGTGGCTACCAAACTTTCCGCCTCCATCCGCACCATGTCCTCAATGAGCCTCCGCATGTGTTCCAGCTCACGGCTGGCATCGCTGGGGCCATTCTGAGCGGACAGGTATTCCTCCCTCCGCGTCATGACTCCAGCGATGTCAGTCAGGGCTCGTTGGAGACCATGGGGCGGACATAGACACCCAAGGATGGCGTCCAGTTTGGTAGCCATGAGGTCGAACCCCACCCGCACCTGCTCGGCTGTCTCCCTCTGGCACTCCAGCACACAGCGTTGGAAGGCCATTTGTTGTTCCTGGGGGTCTTGGGAGAGTGCCGGGGCTGTGGGTGCCTCCTGCTGGGTGGTTTGGGTGGTGGGTGGGGTCTCATCGATGTAGCTGGGCTGCCCTGACCTGGAGGTGGCTGGCGGATGAGGTCAATGAAGTCGTGGATGGTGTCGATGCTGGTGTTGTCCTCCTCCTCGTCATCAGTGAAGAGTGGCTGTGACTGCTCTGCAGGAGGTGTTGATGATGCCCCTGCGATGTGAAGGGGAGATGGTGTATTACAATGTATCCACATGTATGTAGCCGCATGGTACAGGTTGACATTCAGACAGCATGGCATTGTACATTGTGACATTCTGTGGGTCTGGGCGAGGACCCAGGGTCATTGTGGGTGTGCACTGTGCCCTGCTTCCTTGTGCATGTGTGCCATTGTGGCCACCTCCCTCCGTCCCCCCAGTACCTGGTGGTCACTCACCCTGTTGCGGTTGTGTTGTGTCCTGTCGAGCAGTGTCCGGTCCCCCGACTCCGGCCACAGTATCCATACTGATGACTGTCGACACCAGCTCCTCCATGTCATCCAGCTCCAGCTGTGTCGCTGGGCCCCCACCTCCGGTCTGCGTTGCTGCCTTCTGGTTGGCGCTGAGTTTCTCCTTGGTCTTCCGCTTGATGTCATTTCATCGCCTCTTGACCTCGTCCATTGTCCGCTTGTGCTCTCCAACGGCATTCACCTTGTCGATGATGTCCCGCCATATTCCATTTTTGGTGCCCAATGACACGTTAGAGGTGACGAAGAGTTGTTGATGGTGTTCCATCACCTCCGTGACTATGATCCTGTTCGCCTGCGGACTGAACTTGGTCTTCCTGGTCTTCTTGTCCTTGACCTTCCCTGTCCCCGAGGTCCCAGGCTGGTCATCCGGGGTGCTTATGGGGTTGCGCTCGTCCTCTGCGCCTGCTCCGGCTGCCTCCATGGTGCTTGGGTGTTGGTCAGTTTGTGTGTGGGTGTTTTTTATACTTTTATGGTGATTTTTGACGCCTGCCAGGTGTGTGTTGCAGGCCTGGCGCTGCTTGTCGCTGATTTCCTCATCGCGCTTTGGCCCATTGCGTGTTTTTTGGTGTTGTGGTTTGTGTTTTTATCTCCATCGTGGTGGTTATATCTCAGACATTGTCCGCGGTTTCGGCAGACTATCGCATGCTACCTCCTTGTTGTGAATTCCACGTTGACACGGGGTTATTTTCCCGCGCTAGGCTGCGATATTGAAAGTTGCGTTACGCTACTCTTGCGGTAGTTATCACACGTTCTTGTGAATATACCCCTCAATGTACTATGTAGTGGTGCCCAATATCCTAATTCTTAATGAGCATTGCAAGAGCATGCATGCATTCTTCATTTTCATATATGAAATATATTTCTAACAAATTACTTGTCATTGTCTGACTGTGTCTTTATGAAATGCACCACCATACTCGCCACTCGCTGAAAGGAATTAGACTTTCTCAGAAGCTTCATACCTGATTCAAGTGTACACACTATATGATAAAGCAATATTAATGAATTCCACAGTTCCATCATGCTCTAATTCAGCGCTCTATCCTCACTTAATAAAACACTCAGCAGGCAAGAGATCCGCACAGGCTCCAACAATAAGCAAGCATTTGCAATGCAATAGGTCTCACATTTACGCGAGTTTAAGCTATTGGCATTGTCATTTACAATGCCAATAGCTTAAACTTGCGTAAATGCGAGACCTCTTGCATTGCAAAAGCTTGTGCTTCCAGTGTTGTCGGGTAGTGCAAACTCGTGTTCTCACTGTAAGAGTGAAAGTGGCCTTTGGTTGTTGAGATTTGTATGTTAAAAAAAAAACCTCAAATCTGGTGAAGACGAACACATTGAAGTATTTCAAGACAGATTAACACGTAAGGGCATGTCGAAAAGCTGTTTATTTTACAGCAGACACATGCATCTGTTAACAACTTCCAGATGCAATGAATTGCTCAGAACAAGCAACAAGGGCGGGGTATTAGCGGAGGGGGGCGTTAATGAGCAGCAACACAAAGGAGACAGGGCGGGAGTTAAAAGCAGTGACGTGAGAGGAGGAAGGGAGGGACTGGTGGTGACTCAAGTAAACAACCAGTGGAGTGCGAGAGGTGGTGCTAGATCGGACGGCCTGGGGAAAATGCGATAGTGTATATATAGTACATTGCCTATACCACCGCGAACCTCTAGCAGACGTGTGCGCGCGCACACAACCAAAGCTTTCAGCCAGGATTTAACAGCGCAGGCACTTCTGTGAAGTGCTCGTGTAAATAATAAGTGAGCATTTACTGCAGCAAGCTGTTTAAAGGGGCTCGGTTTCACAAAAAGCACAGATTTTAAAGTTTGGTGGCTCTAGTTCTGGCACCAGCAAAATTAAGCCAAAGCTCTGTTGCAAGATGTTTATTAATAGCAGGGTATGTTGTTTTACTGGGTTTGAAATCAACGGTATTTCTGTGAGAGAAACGCAACGTGCCGCGCCACCCATACACGAAAACAAGAGGTTGTTGTGCAGTCTTGTGGTTAGAACATAAAACGCCATGACAGACGACCTCTGTAGGGACAACCCATTGTGCAGCGTTAAAGGCTCTCCACAGTTTCCCCCACCTCCACCTTCCACATGGGTGTCGGATTACGCACACTAAGAAGGCAGGCAGCAGTGCTGAAAAAAAACCCAGAGAAAAGAACCCAGAGCCAGCATGGGCTTGGAGCACGCCACGTGCAAAGAAATACCGAGTGGGGAGGAGGGCTTTTAATGCGAAGCGGGAGGGGGAGAAAAGAGCTTGAAAGTGCATGCTGCGGCGAAGTGCAAAACAAAAGACTTAAAGAAATACCGAGTCTGGGGGGAGGGCTCTTAATGCAAAGCAGGAGGGGGGAAGAAAAAGGGCTTGAAGGAGCACACCAAGACGTGCAAATCAAACAAAACAAGGAGCTCTTTCAGCCCGGCGTAGGGGTGGAGAAAACAAACAAACAATTAACAGCGCGGCGCTCATGACGAGCTCCGTGCTCATTATGTATGGAAGTAAGCATGTAAACGAAAGAAAGTTCCCCTCAAACACACATAAAACAGAAAAGCGGACGAAAACAGTAGTTAGGCGTTGCTGCTTCCGGACTAAACGGAAGTCAGTATCGGATCAACAGCCAGTAAAAAGCCAGCTAACAGGAGCTATGCCAACATTAAACAAATGGCAAGCGGCAGGAGAAATTACCTGGCAATAGGCGGAGTTTCACCTAACATACAGATTACTTGATGTCTCGGAGAGACAGCGCATGCGCTGCCTAGGCGAGACCTAAAAACTATTTGCATTAAAGATTTCAATGGCATGTGAGACGATGTATGTCACTGGTGCATGAAAGGTAGTTTATGAGAATATATTGTTTTTCCACCAACCACCTCACTGATAAAATACACAATGTGGTTAGCAAACCTGTGAATTGATAATACCATTGCTTAAATGCCCATTTCCGTTTTCAATGATTCAAAATACCAACACAGATTTAATGCAAAACATATACTTTTTCCAGGGCTGTTGGCCAATGACAGCTTCAAACCTAGGAGCAGTTTCCAATCTCCAGTCACACATAAAATGTTGGATACATTTGAAAACATTGTGATGCAGGATTTATCTATATTGACTTACAAAAGATGAAAACCAACAACATGACTGAACATGACAGGAGACTCATTCGATCTATAGCAAACAACACTTCTTTAACGTTGAAACCTGCTGACAAAGGCGGAGCACTTGTTGTTATGGACACTACATATTATGTTGGCAAGGTTAATGAGCACGTGTCTGATAACACCACATATCTGTTACTTGACAGTGATCCTACAGTCGAGCTACAAGGTATACTTCAAGGCATACTCAACGAAGCCGAAGAAATGGGTCTAATAGCCACACAGCTAAAACTTTTTGGACTACCACTAATCCACGTAGACCCAAGATATATATGATTCCCAAAATTCACAAGAATCAAAATGATCCTCCATTTCGACCAATTGTCTCAGGTTGTGGGTCTCTTTTTGACCCACTAGGGATATTTTTGGACTATTACCTTCAGATATTTGTTCAAAATTGGTGTACGTACACTAAAGACACCACTGATTTTTTACTTAAACTACAGAAGATTCAACCTTACATTCAAGAACACTGGATTCTATGTACAATAGACGTTACAGCTTTATATACGTCGATTCCACATGAGGCAGGTCTCGAAGCTGTTGAATGGGCATTATTGAAAATGGAGGACATTGAGATTGACAAAGTATTCTTGTTGAAGCTCCTACACTTTTGTTTGCATCACTGCTATTTTTCATGGCAAACATCCTTTTACGCCCAATTGACTGGAACTTCTATGGGTTTTTCTGGTGCACCAGCATACGCCAATATTTTTATGGCGAAATTTGAAGAGGAGTACATTTTAAACGAGACAGATTGGACAACGGGTATCGCACAATATTGCAGATATATTGATGACATATTTTTAATCTGGACAAAATCACATGAGAGTTTGAAGCTCCTGATAAGCCAGTTGAACACTAAGAATCCAAGAATACAATTCACTTATATCATCAATGAAAAACAGATTAATTATCTGGATGTTTTAGTGACCAAAGACACAACAGCAGGAGGCCTTCAAACACAAGTGTATACGAAACCTACTGATAGAAACAGCACGTTACATTTTACCAGTTTTCATCCTAAAAGTCTTATCAACAATTTACCATTTTCTCAGTTTACCAGAATCAAAAGAATATACTCAAATCCTGACACGGCACAATCCAAATTGCTTGAATTCAAACAAAGATTCATTAATAGAGGTTACCCTGAAGATACCCTACAGGCAAGTATCATCAGACTTGAAGGTAAAGACCGAATCTCACTGTTTTCTAAGTCAATAGTCACTAAGTCCACAACACCTACTTTTGTATCAAAGTATTCGACATGTTCAAATCAAATAAAACGGATCATCAATAATAGATGGGAATTACTTCACAATGAATCAGATTTTAACAGACTTTTCAATGATAAACCAACATTTGCTTATACCAGAGGCAAGAATCTTCAAGAATTGGTTTCCAGTCCACCAACTAAAACAGATTATATCCAGTATAAGGGTACGTTGAAATGCTTCAATTGTATTCATTGCAACAATATCATAGTAGGGGACAGTTTAACTCATCCCAGCTCTGGTAAAAATATAAAGTTAAAACATTCTTCTGATTGTAATGCCACAAATGTCATTTACTGTTTAAAATGCCCATGTGGCAAAGCATATGTTGGTAAAACTCAACGTAAACTTAAAGTAAGACTTACTGAACACAAAAGCACAATACGCACACAAAGCAAAACATCTAGTGTAGCTGTACATTGGCATGAGGCCAAACATACCATTTCTCAACTACGATGTCAAATTATTGAACTTGTTCAGTTATTGGAAGGACTTGATAATCGGAAAAGACTCCTGCAACGTGAAGTTTTTTGGATACATTTTCTAGACACTCAAGCTCCGAAAGGACTCAATGACAGGGTGGATATGAGTTGTTTTCTATAAAGTTTTTGTTCATTAGCATTGTTTCAAGCATTCCTGAATCACATGTTATACTGTAAAGAGTGTGCTTTTGGGTTTATTTCATTATAGGAATCACTCATGGGTTATTTTAATTTCTACTATTAATCATTTTTATTTATTTTCATAATATATTATTTTCTCGGTTTCCACTTTATATCTTTATATGCCATCTTGTGACACAATTTAATATAATATCCACTTTGGATGTTCTTCTGTCTTTCTTTCACTTATCGGGATCATGTTCTTTTAGCACCAGTTAAGTGGTCCGTTTTTTAGTTTCAGTTTTTTCGAACATCACTTTTACGTTCCGTCATGTTGTCGTCACGAAGTTTGTGTTTCAATAAATATTCCGTTTGTGTTGGTTTCTTTATGTATTTTCGTTATATTTATTATTATTTTTTGATAATAAGATTGGCGTTTCCTTTACTTTCGATGTTCTTCTGTCTTTCTTCCACTTATCGGGATTATGTTCTTTTAGCACCAGTCCAGTGGTCCGTTTTTTAGTTTCAGTTTTTTTTCGAACATCACTTTTACGTTCCGTCATGTTGTCGTCACGAAGTTTGTGTTTCAGTAAATATTTCGTTCATGTTGGTTTCCTTATGGATTTTCGCTATATTCATTATTCTTTGACACTTAGATTGGCGTTTCTTTTGTTTTTTTGACGTGTATTATATATTTTGCTTTCACGTTATCTCTCACTCAGTTTCACCGATTTTTCTAGTCCGCTTTCTATGCACTCTGTTAATTTAAGTCATGTGTCTACCTCGCGCCTCATTCAGAGCTTGCGCACTCGTTTGGAGGACACCATGTTCGCTGTTTACCGGTAAGAGTAGGGCTAGTTTGATTCTAACCGTGGTTCTTTCGCGTTAGGTCAGTTTGTAGTAATCGGTATCTCATTTAATTTCACAGCGTACATTTGTGGTGTTTTTGACAATCGTATTTCGATCCCGTCTTAGAAATCCCGATCCTACATGTCCCAAAGATTCTTTGGGGCACATCATTAAGAATATAGGTGAGCGCCTATCACCTTTTCACTTGCACTTTTTTTTATTGAACGTTACGGCATTAGATCTCTCACTTTGTTTCTTTTATGTTCCCCTTTTGACAGAATATTATTTACGTAACCTACAGGGTTTCTGAGAAACATTTCAAGGTGAGCCACGTGTTCTTGTGGTTTCACGACTTCAGATTCTCGGCGTTCCTCACTTCCTTCTCACCGATATTCACTTTCAATAATTATCATTCATTAATAGATATCACAGGCATTTCTTCTAATTTCATGGTGCTGGGTTCTTCTTCTTTTTCTTTTTCCTTTCCTTTGTTTAGAATATCTTATCACCATTGGTTTCAAATTCTTTGCTATACTATTCATCGTCACTTCGCACAATGAATTTTTTCAACATCATTTTTATAACCACATTCTAAGCGTTAATAGCACACTATCTTCATTGTCACCAGGTATATGTTGTGGACTGCATCTCTCCATGTATCGATAATTACAGTTTACAGTGTACACATTTTACTTGATTACAGACCCGCCCCTGTGGAAGGGAACACCAAGTCCCGAAATGCATTGGGCTTGCCATCTGGTCTTGTCATCAATGGGAAATTAACAGCAATTCTCATATGTTTTTGGATCTCGAAATTACGTATTGTGGACATTTTTTTGAAATGACATTTTTGTTTGATGTATAACATGTACTGTCATTGTCATTAAGCTGGCACTAAATGCAAATCTGTCTATTGAAGTTTATTAATCAATGTTGTGATTAATACAGCAAATGTAATGCATATCATGATTTTTGAGTTCATTGGCTTTTTGTTAACATAAATCATTTGGTATAAATTGAAAATTTTGTTTAGAACCATTGGTTCATAGTGAAGTGTGCTCACCACAATCAGGACGTGTTTCCTGTTAGTTTTTTCTTCCCGTGGAGGGCCAGCCAGTGTACATCCGGGGATGACCTGTACTGCAGGAGGGGAAGGGTACAGTCCGCAGTCTGTCCGCCGTGTCAATGGTCGTCAAACAGGATGTGGCAGTCCATGTCGCTGCCAAAGGTGAGTGCATCGGAGTGTATCGGGGGTCAGTGGTAGGTCTTGAGGCCATGTGCGGCACCAAGCAGAAACAGGCAAGGTGGTGGAAATGAATGCTAGTACCTCCTTCAGATCTCAATCCCATCCACGTCCTCGTCCCCGGATGTGTGCTCTGCCCCACCTGTGGGTGTTGCAGTACCGGCTGCGGCACTGTGTGCCACTGACACATCAGGAACCGGAGGAGGATTGTCGGCCACACTGTGTAGCGGTGACACATCAGGTGCCGGAGTGGATACGCCTGCCACACTGGGAGGCACTGGCACACCAGGGGGCGGAGATGTGGATGGTGTGGGGGCAGCAGCATTAATAATCGCCAGGCCTTGTGGCAGCAATGCCATGATGAAGACATGCAGGGCTTGGTAGATCCCACATACATTTCTCTGATGTGTAGGGTGGCTACCATCCTTTCCGCCTCCATCCGCACCATGTCCTCAATGAGCCTCCGCATGTGTTCCAGCTCACGGCTGGCATCGCTGGGGCCACTCTGAGCAGACAGGTATTCCTCCCTCCGCGTCATGACTCCAGCGATGTCAGTCAGGGCTCGTTGGAGACCATGGGGCGGACATAGACACCCAAGGATGGCGTCCAGTTTGGTAGCCATGAGGTCGAACCCCACCCGCACCTGCTCGGCTGTCTCCCTCGGGCACTCTAGCACACAGCGTTGGAAGGCCATTTGTTGTTCCTGGGGGTCTTGGGAGAGTGCCAGGCCTGTGGGTGCCTCCTGCTGGGTGGTTTGGGTGGTGGGTGGGGTCTCATCGATGTAGCTGGGCTGCCCTGACCTGGAGGTGGCTGGCGGATGAGGTCAATGAAGTCGTGGATGGTGTCGATGCTGGTGTTGTCCTCCTCCTCATCATCAGTGAAGAGTGGCTGTGACTGCTCTTCAGGAGGTGTTGACGATGCCCCTGCGATGTGAAGGGGAGATGGTGTATTACAATGTATCCACATGTATGTAGCCGCATGGTACAGGTTGACATTCAGACAGCATGGCATTGTACATTGTGACATTCTGTGGGTCTGGGCGAGGACCCAGGGTCATTGTGGGTGTGCACTGTGCCCTGCTTCCTTGTGCATGTGTGCCATTGTGGCCATCTCCCCCCGTCCCCCCAGTACCTGGTGGTCACTCACCCTGTTGCGGTTGTGTTGTGTCCTGTCGAGCAGTGTCCGGTCCCCCGACTCCGGCCACAGTATCCATACTGATGACTGTCGACACCAGCTCCTCCATGTCATCCAGCTCCAGCTGTGTCGCTGGGCCCCCACCTCCGGTCTGCGTTGCTGCCTTCTGGTTGGCGCTGAGTTTCTCCTTGGTCTTCCGCTTGATGTCATTTCATCGCCTCTTGACCTCGTCCATTGTCCGCTTGTGCTCTCCAACGGCATTCACCTTGTCGACGATGTCCCGCCATATTCCATTTTTGGTGCCCAATGACACGTTAGAGGTGACGAAGAGTTGTTGATGGTGTTCCATCACCTCCGTGACTATGATCCTGTTCGCCTGCGGACTGAACTTGGTCTTCCTGGTCTTCTTGTCCTTGACCTTCCCTGTCCCCGATGTCCCAGGCTGGTGGTCCGGGGTGCTTATGGGGTTGCGCTCGTCCTCTGCGCCTGCTCCGGCTGCCTCCATGGTGCTTGGGTGTTGGTCAGTTTGTGTGTGGGTGTTTTTTATACTTTTATGGTGATTTTTGACGCCTGCCAGGTGTGTGTTGCAGGCCTGGCGCTGCTTGTCGCTGATTTCCTCATCGCGCTTTGGCCCATTGCGTGTTTTTTGGTGTTGTGGTTTGTGTTTTTATCTCCATCATGGTGGTTATATCGCAGACATTGTCCGCGGTTTCGGCAGACTATCGCATGCTACCGCCTTGTTGTGAATTCCACGTTGACACGGGGTTATTTTCCCGCGCTAGGCTGCGATATTGAAAGTTGTGTTACGCTACTCTTGCGGTAGTTATCACACGTTCTTGTGAATATACCCCTCAATGTACTATGTAGTGGTGCCCAATATCCTAATTCTTAATGAGCATTGCAAGAGCATGCATGCATTCTTCATTTTCATATATGAAATATATTTCTAACAAATTACTTGTCATTGTCTGACTGTGTCTTTATGAAATGCACCACCATACTCGCCACTCGCTGAAAGGAATTAGACTTTCTCAGAAGCTTCATACCTGATTCAAGTGTACACACTATATGATAAAGCAATATTAATGAATTCCACAGTTCCATCATGCTCTAATTCAGCGCTCTATCCTCACTTAATAAAACACTCAGCAGGCAAGAGATCCGCACAGGCTCCAACAATAAGCAAGCATTTGCAATGCAATAGGTCTCACATTTACGCGAGTTTAAGCTATTGGCATTGTCATTTACAATGCCAATAGCTTAAACTTGCGTAAATGCGAGACCTCTTGCATTGCAAAAGCTTGTGCTTCCAGTGTTGTCGGGTAGTGCAAACTCGTGTTCTCACTGTAAGAGTGAAAGTGGCCTTTGGTTGTTGAGATTTGTATGTTAAAAAAAAAAACTCAAATCTGGTGAAGACGAACACATTGAAGTATTTCAAGACAGATTAACACGTAAGGGCATGTCGAAAAGCTGTTTATTTTACAGCAGACACATGCATCTGTTAACAACTTCCAGATGCAATGACATGCTCAGAACAAGCAACAAGGGCGGGGTATTAGCGGAGGGGGGCGTTAATGAGCAGCAACACAAAGGAGACAGGGCAGTAGTTAAAAGCAGTGATGTGAGAGGAGGAAGGGAGGGACTGGTGGTGACTCAAGTAAACAACCAGTGGAGTGCGAGAGGTGGTGCTAGATCGGACGGCCTGGGGAAAATGCGATAGTGTATATATAGTACATTGCCTATACCACCGCGAACCTCTAGCAGACGTGTGCGCGCGCACACAACCAAAACTTTCAGCCAGGATTTAACAGCGCAGGCACTTCTGTGAAGTGCTCGTGTAAATAATAAGTGAGCATTTACTGCAGCAAGCTGTTTAAAGGGGCTCGGTTTCACAAAAAGCACAGATTTTAAAGTTTGGTGGCTCTAGTTCTGGCACCAGCAAAATTAAGCCAAAGCTCTGTTGCAAGATGTTTATTAATAGCAGGGTATGTTGTTTTACTGGGTTTGAAATCAACGGTATTTCTGTGAGAGAAACGCAACGTGCCGCGCCACCCATACACGAAAACAAGAGGTTGTTGTGCAGTCTTGTGGTTAGAACATAAAACGCCATGACAGACGACCTCTGTAGGGACAACCCATTGTGCAGCGTTAAAGGCTCTCCACAGTTTCCCCCACCTCCACCTTCCACATGGGTGTCGGATTACGCACACTAAGAAGGCAGGCAGCAGTGCTGAAAAAAAAAACAGAGAAAAGAACCCAGAGCCAGCATGGGCTTGGAGCACGCCACGTGTAAAAGAAATACCGAGTGGGGAGGAGGGCTTTTAATGCGAAGCGGGAGGGGGGGGGGAGAAAAAGAGCTTGAAAGTGCATGCTGCGGCGAAGTGCAAAACAAAAGACTGAAAGAAATACAGAGTCTGGGGGAGGGCTCTTAATGCAAAGCAGGAGGGGGGAAGAAAAAGGGCTTGAAGGAGCACACCAAGACGTGCAAATCAAACAAAACAAGGAGCTCTTTCAGCCCGGCGTAGGGGTGGAGAAAACAAACAAACAATTAACAGTGCGGCGCTCATGACGAGCTCCGTGCTCGTTATGTATGGAAGTAAGCATGTAAACGAAAGAAAGTTCCCCTCAAACACACATAAAACAGAAAAGCGGACGAAAACAGTAGTTAGGCGCTGCTGCTTCCAGACTAAACGGAAGTCAGTATCGGATCAACAGCCAGTAAAAAGCCAGCTAACAGGAGCTATGCCAACATTAAACAAATGGCAAGCGGCAGGAGAAATTACCCGGCAATAGGCGGAGTTTCACCTAACATACAGATTACTTGATGTCTCGGAGAGACAGCGCATGCGCTGCCTAGGCGAGACCTAAAAACTATTTGCATTAAAGATTTCAATGGCATGTGAGACGATGTATGTCACTGGTGCATGAAAGGTAGTTTATGAGAATATATTGTTTTTCCATAACCACCTCACTGATAAAATACACAATGTGGTTAGCAAACCTGTGAATTGATAATACCATTGCTTAAATGCCCATTTCCGTTTTCAATGATTCAAAATACCAACACAGATTTAATGCAAAACATATACTTTTCCCAGGCTGTTGGCCAATGACAGTATCCACAGCTGCATACACAAACAGGCAGGATTTGTGCATATTTGACTGAATGCTGTGACCTACAACTTAATTTCTCTGTGACCAAATATTTGATGACAAAATAAAGTTTTACCATATGCTGTTCCTCTCGGCCAGCTATTTTCCACTCACAATTTATTCATAGTGTGGCTACTAATTCCAATCACACATCTCTTTAATTAGTCCTTACATATGATGCATGTTTATTGTAGTACATGTTAACTTTTTCCATCTATCAGACAGTACAATATATGTCAAAGCAATGCTATAAAGTGTACTGTAGCAAGTACATTTGAACTCATTCCCAAATAAAAGGTACAATCTTATTCAACTGCTGCAGCAGATAAATTGCTCTTTCAGCATAATCTTTTTTTTTGGGGCAACAGATGCACTATTACCAGTCCACTTTAAGTAATTTCAACAATGCAAAGCTTATATTTCTTTAACCAGGCTTTCATGGACGTCCAGTTATCAAAAACTGCCTTCATTAAATGCAGACTCAAGTGTGCTTATGTCATTCAGTCTTTGATGTCTTCAACACTCATCATCCGGCGTCTGTTCATATCCACTCTTGACACACTCACATCTAGTTAAGCATATAATGAGGCTGGCAAGGCCATTTGCCTTCACTAGATTTCGCACAGGTCCCATATATAAATTACGTTGCATCTGGGAAGCAGTCATAGGATTTTAACTAAGTCCGACTTGGCACTGCCCATCTTTACTGCACTTCTCTATTTGTCTGGAAGAAGCTGAGCCAAACTAAGTCCCGTCCTAATAGCCGGTCCATCATCCCAAACACCTTTAGCAATCTCATGGGACCAAGAAACTAGAACCAACATCATTCACTGCTCAGCACTGCACAGCAAGTGGTGCGAAAGACATGCTGGTTGACCATCTCTCTGCTGTATGAAGCTCTAAATCTAGGTTGATATGGTCCCAGAAAGCACATTCTTCCCACACACGTGGCTATCTGGACTAGCACAGCAGGTTTGCTCTAAAAGTATAACACTACTGGTTTGCCTGCTATATAGATTTCCTACCCACCCTTTAGTTGGTCTGTAACCTCCAGAATTGTCATGCCGGTTCATAAATCTCTCAGCATTCACAGCTCACAAAGTAAACAGTGGTTGAATCAGGTACATGCATATCATTTTTGATTCGTTTGTATCTTCTTTAATTATCACCACACAAATTCAATATTTAAACCTACGAGCAAGAGGCCTGTTCCCTAAAGCTCATTTTAAGCTGATCAAAGTGTTCAGCGGGATATCGTTCGCTTAAGATCTGTTCTCAAGAAAAGAAATGAGTGAGATCTTGTATTTCTGTATGAAGGAAATGCATAATGTAGTCATTACCAAGCACTTTATTTCACTCAATAATTAATTGCAGTCACTGATCAGAATGATAAATATGTTGAAGGCAGTAACATTGTTTGGGTAATTCCATGCTAATGGGGAGTGTGTGCTACAAGGAAGATGTCTGATTTAGGGGCATATTACTAGTTTGGATTGGTTTCCTACCATTGTCTCTCTACGCACAGCAAATGTTAATCTAGTTGCAGGGGAGAACACATCTATAAACTGGCAGTGGCAATGCTAATAGGATCTAGATGCAAGCATTGGCAATGCCAATAAGTCTAGAATATGAATGCACTGTCAAGCCAGACCTAAAAATCCACGAATGATAATGACTGCCCTGGTCCATTCTCTGCTGCTGCCAGAGAAAAACACCATAAATGTTTATGTTATCGAAGCCAGTTTAATAGCATTACAATGATGCGTGCCCCTGAAAGTTCAACCTCAGGCAGCTGGATAAATAAACAAAATGATCACAGCTGTGTGGAGGACAAGCACCTTTTTGTTTGTGAAAGTATACAACTTCTGCCCAATGGAAACATGTACTCCTTGCTCCCAAGATGTGGGCTGAGGCAAAGCCCCTCTCTAGTGATGCTCACACAATTATCTGGAGACAGCTGTGCTGTCAAGCAATATCATAAATACTACTTTCTTTGTACAAATTTGTACTATTGGATGTCTTTTTTCAATGCTAAGAACGCTGATAGCAGTGGTGTTTGTTAAGGAACGTTTAGTTGGTGTATATAAAGGTTAGGTATTCATGCTTTACAGCATAAAGGTGGCAACTATATAATGCAAACAGCATACAAATATGTGCATTTAATTTTATTTTAGTGAGCAGGACTCCACTGGACTGACTATATGTAAAGGCATTCGTGAGTGCAACAATGAATATATTCACTCCAGGTTCAAGTAATTGTTTACATTGAGCTGCGAAACCTGAATGCGGTCTCTGAGGTAGTTAGAGACCTTGAACCCAAGCCTTCCTGACAGGCAATGAAGTGCAGCAACAATCAGCCACCCCATTGTATAATCAAGGACTTCACTGTATAAAATGTAAAAAAAAAAAGATATACATTTCCATGACCTGTGAGACCTGTCTATTAAAAAAAAAACTATATACTGCAAAGGATTATTCGAAGTGCTATTGAGCTAGTGAGTGTTTATTTTAAGATAGCATCAAAGGGTGGTTGGGGACTACACTGTTTTCATCCTAGTCAAAAGAACTTTCCAAGTATTTGTTTGTTCTCACCTCTTCACACTGCAGAAAAATGTAATTATCTCTAAGAAATGATCGAATTCCATCAACTTGTAACCACCGGCATCTGCCATCTCTTCAGAAACTGCTAGCAACATGTACTAAGTGAAATAGAAGTTGAGCAATACCTGAAAAATACGCCGAACATCGACATTTCTCTAATGCCGGTTTGATTGCCATTCATGGAATTAAAGGAGTATGTCGTGAGATTTCAGACGCAGAGACATACAGTCGGAAAGGAAGTATAAAGTCTCCGTGGCTTAGATTAATAATTCCTTTCATGTGTGTGAGTAGTTTATGCCTGACTCACAAAGTATGAAATTCACAGTAATGCGAAATCTAACTTTGCGTTTTTGAGTTCCTTTTAATTTGTTTGGAACCGTTTTTGATTTTGTATAAACTTTGAGCCCCTAAAGGTTTTTCTTTATTTCAGTGCCATTACACTAATTATTTTTTCTCTTTTTTTAAGAAACAAGGCGTGTTCCTTTAATATATCATTTTCTAAAAACTTGCACAAATACTACATTCATTTTCTCTGAGCCAGACCCTGCTGCTTGTGCTATACTGCTAACGGTGAGATGGACATACCTCACAAAAAACAATTGAGCTTTGCTAGGGGACAACTAGTTTGGGCCCTATGGGAGCCCAGCAAGAGCTCACATCAAAACTGCGGCCTCTCGTCTCTATAAAGTTTCGAAGCTTGACAAGCGAATTTGAAGACCGAATCAGCAACAGGATATTTTTCTAGAGTCACATTCCCGCATAGCCCACATTTTGAGAATCAAACACTGGCAGCCTCACAATAGCACTGCTTTCTAAAGGATACTTTACGCTAGTTGCTGATCTAAGTTGGGGTACATGTACTTTTAATATCAAACTCTACATTGTAGTCAGCAGTGGTGGCCGGCACGGATCGGGGGCTGCGGGTCGGAGGGCAGGGAAAGGCTGTCAAGGAATTTTTTTTATAAAACTTACCTTCTCACTGCGTCTCTCCTTGTCGTCCGTCCGCTCCAGAACAGGGAGCTTCCAGGCTTCCCTAAGCCAGTCACAACGCAGCGTTGTGATTGGTTTGAGCACCGTGGTTCGGCACTCAGAGTGGGAATTGGAGCCTAGGTATGTTCTCCACCCAGGCTGTAATACAGCCTAGGTGGAGAACATGCAAAGTACACACAACTGTTTGGTCAGCCAGAGACACCGGCCAATCAGTCATTACGCACTTACAGAGTGTCCACCTCTCCTCCGCTGCTCTGAGAGCAGAGCAAACCCGTCCAGCAAAGACGCAGCAGCAGGAACAAATAAAATGATAATAACAATGAGTTATCATTTTATTTTTCCTTTATTTCCACTGCTGAAAGCAGTGGGGTAACGCTCCACCGCCTTAGAGGAGGAGCCGCCACTGGTAGTCAGTCTCCAACTTGTGAGGCAGTCGGATTTCAGAGGTCCTCCAGTGATCATCTCCTCTGCTATTTACTCTGACCACTTTTTAGGTCAACTCAACTTTTTCTTTACCCGATAGGGCATGGGGCCTCCTGTGTTGACTTCTGGCACACTCGCAGTCCTGCCATGATGCCCTAATTGGTCTGCAGTGTTTGAGAACAGATGATCATAATTGTCTCGGGTCCCACAACGCCTACTTAGGGTTCCGAGACTACTTAGAAAAATGTAATAATGTTAACAAATTAATCTGTTTATATAAATATAGAAGCAACATTTATAACTGAAAAATTTGAAACGTTCCATAAATGTTAAGTGTTAGACCTGACAGCCTTAGGGTGGTCTTCCCCTAACTTGTTGCCTGCCTCCCTCCCTCCGTTTCTCTGACCTTGTTTGGCTGGCTTTAGGACTCTACATACTATTACCACTGCTAAACAGTGCTCCAGTCCTTGTGCTCTCTCCCTTAAACATGTTAAAATTGTTTCATTCCTTAATTGGCATGTTTAATTTACTTATAAGTCCCCAGTAATGTGTACTACATGTTCCCTGGTCCTGTAAGTAAGTAAGTAGCCTCTTAACCATGTCTCAGGCCTGCCATTGCAGGGCTTGCGTGTGCAGTTTACTGCCACCTCGACTTGGCATTTAAAGCTATTTGTCAAACCTTGAACTCCCCTTTTATTACACCTAAATCATCTCTAAGGTAGGCCTCGGTAGCCCTACAGACAGGGTGCTATGTAAGTAAAAAGTAAGACATGTACTCTTAAGTTTTACATGTCCTGGTAGTGACAAACAGCTCAATTCTTTTTCACTACTGTGAGACCTACTTCTCTCATAGGGTAACATTTGAATACCTTAACACAATTTCGAGCTGTAATTCCTGATCAGAAAGGAGTAGCTGCATTATGATTTATATCTTTGGAATGGTAATCATAAATCCTCTTTACTGGTAAAGTTGGATTTAACATGACTATTTTAGAAATGCCACTTTTAGAGAGTGGCCATTTCTCTGCTCTTAGCTCTGTGTGCCTTGCAGCCTGCCTCCAATACACATCTGGGGTGGGTGGCAGCTACCCTCTGTGCATTCCCTCTAGACAGCCACAAACACAGGAAGTCTAGACGAGTCTGAGTACCCATCTGCATACATCTGCATTCTGATGGCTCTTCATGGGCAGGAAGGGAGGGAAGGGCTGCAACTTAAACTTTAATTGGTAGTGGCCTGATCCCACACAAAGGACTGATTACCCCCTACTGATAGTCTGGATCCAGGGCTGAGAAGAAAGGACCTTGTGCACTTCAAATACTCTTCTTTGAAGTAACCCCCACTTCAAAGGCACATTTGGGTATCAATACTGACCCTGCCAAAGTAGTACACTTCGGGATCTGTGACCACTCTGCCAGGTAGAAAATAAACCACTGTGCTGCTAAAGGACTGCCACTCTGCTGGATCTACTGTTTGCTGTACTCTTGCCTTGTTGTGTTTCCCTACTGCTCTCACTCTCTCTCTGCCTGAGTGAGAAGGACTGGACCTGCATCACTTGAACCCAGAGGGACTGCAAGGCCTTGATGGCTTGCCTCCTGTTGCCTAAGTCTCAGGGACACAAAAGACTTAGAACGTTCCTTTTCCAACCCATGGGCTCATCTGCTAGTGAGTCAGTCCTGCCAAGAGGTGCCAACACAGTCCTGGGCCCTGGGACTTGGACGCAGGGGTCTGCTGCAGTGTTATCTACGTACCTTCTGCTGCCTCTGGAATTGGATCGGCGCATCGCAACCAGAGCCGCTCTAAACTGCTGGACCCCGGGAACTGACGCTACGCAAATGGTCCACGTCGCATTGCTGCTTCTGCATTGGGGATCATCGAAGCATCACTTAGCTGCACCCCACCTCTGTCAATGCGAACCTAGGATCAAGGTACTTTTGTTCAGTGGGCCTAAGTGGGTCCCTGCATGCGGGCCACACTCCCTTGCGGTCAGCCTGGACTCTTGACTTTGTCCTGGTCTGGTGCGACTAGTTAACCCTTTAAGCACTATTTGTTTCTGAGAGCTACTTTGACATTTATTACTTCAAAATTCATATCTCCACTCATACGTATTGGATTTTTGTCATTTTTTATTTATAAAGTCATCATTTATTTGTCTAAACTGTTGTGAAGTCTTTATGTGTTGTTGTCACTGTTTTACTGTATGTGTTGCACAAATACTTTACACATTGCCTCTTAAGTTCAGCCTGACTGCTCTGTGCCAAGCTCCTCGAGGGTGAGCACGGGATAATTTAGGTTGTGTAGTTACTTACCCTGACTAGGATTGTTGCTCCTGCTCGCAAGGGGTGCATACTCTGACAACCCGAAACTCCATTTCTAACATTATAGAATTTGAAACTGGAGTCTAAAAAAATTCAGGCCCTAATTTTGATCTTAGGTGGACTGCCACCGACAGGCCGTTGGTGGCGGTCTGCCCGACATCCAGGCCAACGGTCTGACCGCCGGATTACAATACCGGTGGTCAGAGTGATTATGTTGGGGGAAGACCGCCACCTCCGACAGGCGCAAGGAATTCGTTGGGGCGGCGGTCGGACTCTAATCCCTACAATTGAGGCACCACTGTAAGGATTAGGATATCCCTATCTCACTGTCTTTTTATGGGTGTCCCATCGCCATAAGAAGGCAGATGGAAATGGACTTTGGGGTCCCCAAGCAGGGCCCCCATCCCCCGTGGGCCACTGCTAAGTGGCCCCCACACATCCATGCACTGTGTGCCAGGCACCATATGGTGCATGGATGTTTGAAAAGTGCCTTTTTCTACTGTAGCCCTTTTCTGGGCCGCAGCAGAAGCTGCAGAAGAAGAAGGCATTTTACGACCGCCTGCACATAATATATGTAAATGTATAAATATATATATAAAAATGTAATAGGGCAGGCGGGACCGCCATCTCATTGTCGGACGGTCACCTGCCTGCGGAGATGGCGTTCGGATGCTCGTCCAACCGCCATTGTAATGAACCCCTGAGTGTGTCCTAAGACTGATTCATGAGAGCAGAGCAACTCATCAAACAGAATATAGTATGAACAATGGGTGGCCTGGGTAAATTTAAAAAAGCTTCACACATTCCATTAAAATGAAAATTTTGATTTTTTAAATATATTTGTTTATTAACCCCTTCGCTGCTAGGGTTTTTCCCCCCCTGTGCTAAGCCTTTTTTTGGCTATTTGGGGTAGTTCGCGCTTAGGCCTCGGTAACTTTTTGACCACATAAGGTATCCACGCCAAATTTGCGTCCTTTTCTTCCAACATCATGGGGATTCTAAAAGTACCCAGGGTTTGTGGATTCCCCTTCGGGGGACCCAGAAATTAGCCAAAATACAGCTAAATTTTGGTTTTTTGGGGAAAAATGGGAAAAAAGTGCTGCAAATGAAAGCGTCTGGGTTTTTCCTTGCAAATGGTATCAAAAAAGGGTTTGTGGGGCTGAAATCACCATTTTCCCAGATTTTAGGGAATGACAGACTTTTGTCAGAAAACCAAATTGTTTTACACAGTTTTGGCATTTTTCTAGGACATAGCCTATTTTTGCTATTTTTTGTGCTTTCAACCTCCTTCCAGTTAATCGTAGAAATGGGTATGAAAGCAATAATGGATCCTGGAAAGCTATACATTGTAGTAAAGTAGACACAATTCTGAATACAGCAAGGGGTCATGTGTGTAGATCCTTCAAGGTTTCTTTATAGAAACTAACAGTTAAATATAGGAAAAATTGAAAATTAGTTGAAAAAAACAGCCTTTCGTGTTAACGTTTTCACCTGTAACTTCTTCTAATTATGACAGCTCTTTGAGAGCAATACACCGTTACATCTGCGGGACCTTACTGGTTGTGGGGATATATATGACTTGTAGGTTCACCAAGAAACCGACGAACCCAGAGCCAAAAACTGAGCAGCGACTTGCAATGGTTTTTTATTATGTACCGGGTATATAGCAATTATTCTGGGAAAATGTATACATGGAAAAATCGGTATGAAAGACACCTATGGATTTCTGAAATGGGAACAAAATATAGAGTTTAGAAACAGTAGATATTTGCACATTTCCAAAATTGGGAATACTCATACTAGCATGAGAATTATCGGTCATTTTTCAAAATGACTTCTTTTTTACATATTGTCTTTCATTTGGAAGGCAGAAATGCATTGAAAGTCAATAGGTAATAACAGTTGCTTTACACATTTGAATTACCCTAAGTCTCCCGATAAAAATGGTACCTCAATTGTGTGGGTAGGCATAGTGCCCACGACACGAAACGGCTAAAAACGCAACGTGAACACACCACATTTTCACAATGAAAAATTACCCTTTTTTTTGCAAAGTGCCTAGCTGTAGTTTTTGTACCCTAGCTCTGTCGGCACCTAGGGAAACCTAGCAAACCTATACATTTTTGAAAACTAGACACCCAGGGGAATCCAGGATGGGGTGACTTGACTGGCTCACACCAGGTTCTGTTACCCAGAATCCCTTGCAAACCTAAAACAATGTTAAAAAAACACATTTTCCTCACATTCCTGAGGTGGAAAGTTCTGGAATCTGCGTGGATCCATACATTTCTACACACCCCGCGTTTCCCAAAGTCTTCCGAGAAAAATGGTACCTCACTTGCATAGGTAGGCCTAGTGCCCGCGACTGGAAGCGGTGCAAAATGCAACATGGACACACCACAATTTCACAGTGAAAAATTACCCTTTTTTGGCAAAATGCCTAGCTGTAGTTTTTGAACCCTAGCTCTGCCGGCACCTAGGGAAACCTAGCAAACCTATACATTTTTGAAAACTAGACACCCAGGGGAATCCAGGATGGGTCGACGTGACTGGCTCACACCAGGTTCTGTTACCCAGAATCCCTTGCAAACCTAAAAAATTGTCAAAAACCCACATTTTCCTCACATTTCTGTGGTGGAAAGTTCTGGAATCTGCGTGGATCCACAAATTTCCACCCACCCTGCGTTTCCAAAAGTCTTCCAAGAAAAATGGTACCTCACTTGTGTGGTTAGGCATAATGGCCGCGACAGGAAACGGTGCAGAACGCAACGTGGACAAACCACAATTTCACAGTGAAAAATGACCCTTTTTTGGCAAAGTACCTAGCTGTAGTTTTTGAACCCTAGCTCTGCCGGCACCCAGGGAAACCTAGCAAACCTATACATTTTTGAAAACTAGACACCAATGGGAATCCAGGATGGGGTGACTTGACTGCCTCTCACTAGGTTCTATTACCCAGAATCCCTTGCAAACCTAATAAATTGTCAAAAAACCCACATTTTCCTCACATTTCTGTGTTGGAAAGTTCTGGAATCTACGTGGATCCACAAATTTCCACCCACCCCGCGTTCCCCAAAGTCTTCCATGAAAAACGGTACCTCACTTGTGTGGGTAGGCCTAGTGCCCATGACAGGAAACGGCAAAAAACGCAACGTGGACACACCACAATTTCACAGTGAAAAATGACCCTTTTTTGGCAAAGTGCCTAGCTGTAGTTTTTGAACCCTAGCTCTGCCAGCACTTAGGGAAACCTAGCAAACCTATATGTTTTTGAAAACTAGACACCCAGGAGAATCCAGGATGGGGTGACTTGTCTGCCTCTCACCAGGTTATGTTACCCAGAATCCCTTGCAAACCTAAACAATTGTCAAAAAACCCACATTTTCCTCACATTTCTGTGGTGGAAAGTTCTGGAATCTGCGTGGATCCACAAATTTCCACCCACCCCACGTTCCCCAAAGTCTTACGAGAAAAACGGTACCTCACTTGTGTGGGTAGGCCTAGTGCCATGCAACAGGAAACGGTGCAAAATGCAACGTGGACACACCACAATTTCACAGTGAAAAATGAACCTTTTTTGGCAAAGTGCCTAGCAGTAGTTTTTGAACCCTAGCTCTGCCGGCACCTAGGGAAACATTGAAAACCTATACATTTTTGAAAACTAGACACCCAGGGGAATCCAGGATGGGGTGACTTGACTGGCTCACACCAGGTTCTGTTACCCAGAATCCCTTGCAAACCTAAAACAATGTTAAAAAAAACACATTTTCCTCACATTTCTGAGGTGGAAAGTTCTGGAATCTGCGTGGATCCATACATTTCTACACACCCCGCGTTTCCCAAAGTCTTCCGAGAAAAATGGTACCTCACTTGCATAGGTAGGCCTAGTGCCCGCGACTGGAAACGGCTAAAAACGCAACGTGAACACACCACATTTTCACAATGAAAAATTACCCTTTTTTTTGCAAAGTGCCTAGCTGTAGTTTTTGTACCCTAGCTCTGTCGGCACCTAGGGAAACCTAGCAAACCTATACATTTTTGAAAACTAGACACCCAGGGGAATCCAGGATGGGGTGACTTGACTGGCTCACACCAGGTTCTGTTACCCAGAATCCCTTGCAAACCTAAAACAATGTTAAAAAAAACACATTTTCCTCACATTCCTGAGGTGGAAAGTTCTGGAATCTGCGTGGATCCATACATTTCTACACACCCCGCGTTTCCCAAAGTCTTCCGAGAAAAATGGTACCTCACTTGCATAGGTAGGCCTAGTGCCCGCGACTGGAAGCGGTGCAAAATGCAACATGGACACACCACAATTTCACAGTGAAAAATTACCCTTTTTTGGCAAAATGCCTAGCTGTAGTTTTTGAACCCTAGCTCTGCCGGCACCTAGGGAAACCTAGCAAACCTATACATTTTTGAAAACTAGACACCCAGGGGAATCCAGGATGGGTCGACGTGACTGGCTCACACCAGGTTCTGTTACCCAGAATCCCTTGCAAACCTAAAAAATTGTCAAAAAACCCACATTTTCCTCACATTTCTGTGGTGGAAAGTTCTGGAATCTGCGTGGATCCACAAATTTCCACCCACCCTGCGTTTCCAAAAGTCTTCCAAGAAAAATGGTACCTCACTTGTGTGGTTAGGCATAATGGCCGCGACAGGAAACGGTGCAGAACGCAACGTGGACAAACCACAATTTCACAGTGAAAAATGACCCTTTTTTGGCAAAGTACCTAGCTGTAGTTTTTGAACCCTAGCTCTGCCGGCACCCAGGGAAACCTAGCAAACCTATACATTTTTGAAAACTAGACACCAATGGGAATCCAGGATGGGGTGACTTGACTGCCTCTCACTAGGTTCTATTACCCAGAATCCCTTGCAAACCTAATAAATTGTCAAAAAACCCACATTTTCCTCACATTTCTGTGTTGGAAAGTTCTGGAATCTACGTGGATCCACAAATTTCCACCCACCCCGCGTTCCCCAAAGTCTTCCATGAAAAACGGTACCTCACTTGTGTGGGTAGGCCTAGTGCCCATGACAGGAAACGGCAAAAACGCAACGTGGACACACCACAATTTCACAGTGAAAAATGACCCTTTTTTGGCAAAGTGCCTAGCTGTAGTTTTTGAACCCTAGCTCTGCCAGCACTTAGGGAAACCTAGCAAACCTATATGTTGTTGAAAACTAGACACCCAGGAGAATCCAGGATGGGGTGACTTGTCTGCCTCTCACCAGGTTATGTTACCCAGAATCCCTTGCAAACCTAAACAATTGTCAAAAAAACCCACATTTTCCTCACATTTCTGTGGTGGAAAGTTCTGGAATCTGCGTGGATCCACAAATTTCCACCCACCCCACGTTCCCCAAAGTCTTACGAGAAAAACGGTACCTCACTTGTGTGGGTAGGCCTAGTGCCCGCAACAGGAAACGGTGCAAAATGCAACGTGGACACACCACAATTTCACAGTGAAAAATGAACCTTTTTTGGCAAAGTGCCTAGCAGTAGTTTTTGAACCCTAGCTCTGCCGGCACCTAGGGAAACATTGAAAACCTATACATTTTTGAAAACTAGACACCCAGGGGAATCCAGGATGGGGTGACTTGACTGGCTCACACCAGGTTCTGTTACCCAGAATCCCTTGCAAACCTAAAACAATGTTAAAAAAAACACATTTTCCTCACATTTCTGAGGTGGAAAGTTCTGGAATCTGCGTGGATCCATACATTTCTACACACCCCGCGTTTCCCAAAGTCTTCCGAGAAAAATGGTACCTCACTTGCATAGGTAGGCCTAGTGCCCGCGACTGGAAGCGGCGCAAAATGCAACGTGGACACACCACAATTTCACAGTGAAAAATTACCCTTTTTTGGCAAAGTGCCTAGCTGTAGTTTTTGAACCCTAGCTCTGCCGGCACCTAGGGAAACCTAGCAAACCTATACATTTTTGAAAACTAGACACCCAGGGGAATCCAGGATGGGTCGACGTGACTGGCTCACACCAGGTTCTGTTACCCAGAATCTCTTGCAAACCTAAAAAATTGTCAAAAAACCCACATTTTCCTCACATTTCTGTGGTGGAAAGTTCTGGAATCTGCGTGGATCCACAAATTTCCACCCACCCCGCGTTTCCAAAAGTCTTCCAAGAAAAATGGTACCTCACTTGTGTGGTTAGGCATAATGGCCGCGACAGGAAACGGTGCAGAACGCAACGTGGACACACCACAATTTCACAGTGAAAAATGACCCTTTTTTGGCAAAGTACCTAGCTGTAGTTTTTGAACCCTAGCTCTGCCGGCACCCAGGGAAACCTAGCAAACCTATACATTTTTGAAAACTAGACACCAATGGGAATGCAGGATGGGGTGACTTGACTGCCTCTCACCAGGTTCTATTACCCAGAATCCCTTGCAAACCTAAAAAATTGTCAAAAAACCCACATTTTCCTCGCATTTCTGTGTTGGAAAGTTCTGGAATCTACGTGGATCCACAAATTTCCACCCACCCGCGTTCCCCAAAGTCTTCCATGAAAACGGTACCTCACTTGTGTGGGTAGGCCTAGTGCCCATGACAGGAAACGGCAAAAACGCAACGTGGACACACCACAATTTCACAGTGAAAAATGACCCTTTTTTGGCAAAGTGCCTAGCTGTAGTTTTTTAACCCTAGCTCTGCCAGCACTTAGGGAAACCTAGCAAACCTATATGTTTTTGAAAACTAGACACCCAGGAGAATCCAGGATGGGGTGACTTGTCTGCCTCTCACCAGGTTATGTTACCCAGAATCCCTTGCAAACCTAAACAATTGTCAAAAAAACCCACATTTTCCTCACATTTCTGTGGTGGAAAGTTCTGGAATCTGCGTGGATCCACAAATTTCCACCCACCCCACGTTCCCCAAAGTCTTCCGAGAAAAACGGTACCTCACTTGTGTGGGTAGGCCTAGTGCCCGCAACAGGAAACGGCGCAAAATGCAACGTGGACACACCACAATTTCACAGTGAAAAATGAACCTTTTTTGGCAAAGTGCCTAGCAGTAGTTTTTGAACCCTAGCTCTGCCGGCACCTAGGGAAACATAGAAAACCTATACATTTTTGAAAACTAGACACCCAGGGGAATCCAGGATGGGGTGAATTGACTGCCTCTCACCAGGTTCTGTTACCCAGAATCCCTTGCAAACATAAAACATTGTAAAAAAAAACACATTTTCCTCACATTTCTGTGGTGGAAAGTTCTGGAATCTGCGTGGATCCACAAATTTCCACCCACCCCGTGTTCCCCAAAGTCTTCCGAGAAAAACAGTACCTCACTTGTGTGGGTAGGCCTAGTGCCCGCGACAGGAACCGGCGCAAAACGCAACGTGGACACTCCACAATTTCACAGTGAAAAATGACCCTTTTTTGGCAATAGCCTAGCTGTAGTTTTTGAACTCTAGCTCTGCCGGCACTTAGGGAAACCTAGCAAACCTATACATTTTTGAAAACTAGACACCCAGGGAAATACAGGATGGGGTGACTTGACTGCCTCTCACCAGGTTCTGTTACCCAGAATCCCTTGCAAACCTACAAATTGTCAAAAAAAACACATTTTCCTCACATTTCTGTGTTGGAAAGTTCTGGAATCTGCGTGGATCCACAATTTTCCACCCACCCCGCGATCCCCATAGTCTTCTGAGAAAAATGGTACCTCACTTGTGTGGGTAGGCCTAGTGCCCGAGACAGGAAATGGCGCAAAATGCAACGTGGACACACCACAATTTCACAGTGCAAAATGACCCTTTTTTGGCAAAGTGCCTAGCTGTAGTTTTTGAACCCTAGCTCTGCCGGCACCAAGGGAAACCTTGCAAATCTATACATTTTTGAAAACTAGACACCCAGGGAAATACAGGATGGGGTGACTTGACTGCCTCTCACCAGGTTCTGTTACCCAGAATCCCTTGCAAACCTAAAAAGTGTAAAAAAAAACACATTTTCTCACATTGCTGTGGTGGAAAGTTCTGGAATCTGCGTGGGTCCACAAAATTCCACCCACTCCGCGTTCCCCAAAGTCTTCCGAGAAAAATGGTACCTCACTTGCGTGGGTAGGCCTAGTGCCCGCGACAGGCAAGGGCCCAAAACCTATTGAGGCGACATCAAAATTACCTATCACAAAACAACCTGGTTTTGGAAGGGGGGTCCCATGAGTTTTTGGCCCCGGGCTCGGCGGCCATCTAGGGAAACCTACCAAACCCACACATTTCTGAAAACTAGACACCCGTGGGAGTCCAGCGAGGTATGGCTTGCGTGGGTCCCCCAACGTTTTCCTACCCGGAATCCCCTGCAAACCTCAAATTTAGCTGAAAAAATCACTTTCTTCTCAAATTTTTTAGTGGGAAAGTTCTGGAATCTACGTGGATCCACAAATATCCTCTCACCCAGCGTTCCCCCAGGTCTCCCGATAAAAATGATACCTCACTCACGTGGGTGGGTCAAGTACCCGCGACAGGCAAGGGCCCAAAACCTATTGAGGCGACATCAAAATTACCTATCACAAACCAACCTGGTTTTGCAAGGGGGGTCCCATGGGTTTTTGGCCCTGGGCTCGGCGACCATCTAGGGAAACCTACCAAACCCACATATTTCTGGAAACTAGACACCCAGGGGAGTCCAGTGAGGTATGGCTTGCGTGGGTCCCCAAACGTTTTCCTACCCACAATCCCCTGCAAACCTCAAATTTAGCTGAAAAAATTACTTTTTTCGTGAAATTTCTGTGTGGGAAAGTTCTGGAATCTACGTGGATCCACAAATTTCCTCCCACCCAGCGTTCCCCAAGGTCTCCCGATAAAAATGATACCTCACTCGCGTGGGTGGGTCAAGTACCCACGACAGGCAAGGGCCCAAAACCTATTGAGGCGACATCAAAATTACCTATCACAAAACAACCTGGTTTTGCAAGGGGGGTCCCATGACTTTTTGGCCCCAGGCTCGGCGGCCATCTAGGGAAACCTACCAAACCCACACATTTCTGAAAACTAGACACCGGGGGAGTCCAGCGATGTATGGTTTGCGTGGGTCCCCTAACCTTTTTTCTACCCAGAATCCCCTGCAAACCTCAAATTTAGCTGCAAAAGTCACTTTTTTCTCAAATTTCTGTGTGGGAAAGTTCTGGAATCTACGTGGTCCATAAATTTCCTCCCACCCAGCGTTCCCCACGTCTCCCGATAAAAATGATACCTCACTCACGTGGGTGGGTCAAGTACCCGCGACAGGCAAGGGCCCAAAACCTATTGAGGCGACATCAAAATTGCCTATCACAAAACAACCTGGTTTTGCAAGGGGGTCCCATGAGTTTTGGCCCCGGGCTTGGCGGCCATCTAGGGAAACCTACCAAACCCACACATTTCTGAAAACTAGACACCCGGGGGAATCCAGCGAGGTATGGCTTTCTGCCGCCCTGGTGGGGATATCGGGGGTGGGGTTGCCCCGATATGCCCCCAAGAGGGGCAGAAACACTGTGGCTATTTTTTTGGGGGGGTGGGGGCATTGGTATGCCCATTCTGGGCAGCCCCCACCCCCATGCATAAAAAAAGCCAGCGTAATCGTTGGTGTCTAGTGGGCTAGGGGGCTAGGGGGGGCAGAAAAGCTGTAAATTTTGCGGGTGGGGGGTGGGGGCATTGGCATGCCTGTTTTGGACAGCCCCACCCTAATTAGAATTTGCCCACAAAAATCCCTGGCGTCTAGTGGGCTTTTTGCCCCCCTGGGGGGGGCAGATTGGGGGCTACTGCCCCATCTGCCCCCCAGGGGGGGCAGGAAGGCTGTAATTTTTGCGGGGGAGGGGGTGGGGGCAAGGGCATGCCCGTTTTGGGCAGCCCCCATCCTAATTCAAATTTGCCAAAAAAAAATCCCTGGCGTCTAGTGGGCTTTTTGCCCCCCCCCCGGCGGCGCAGATTGGGGACTGGGATTTTTTGGGGCAAATTTTAATTAGGGTGGGGGCTGCCCAAAACGGGCATGCCAATGCCACCACCCTAATTAAAATGTGCCCAAAAAAATCCCTGGCGTCTACTGGGCTTTTTGCTCCCCCCCCGGGGGGCAGAAAGACTGTCATTTTTGTGGGGGAGGGGTGGGGGCATTGGCATGCCCATTTTGGGCAGCCCCCACCACTAATTATAATTTTTTTTTAAATCCCTGGCATCTAGTGGGCTTTTTGCCCCCCCGGGGGGGCAAAAAGACTAAATTATGCCAAATATATTTGGGGGAAGCAAAGGCCCTTGCCCAAGGGGCCGCTTCCCCCTCCCTGGTGTCTAGTGGGTGGATCCCTGCTTGGGGATCGCCCTCCTGGGGCGATACCCAAGCAGGGATCCACTGGGAGGGTACCATTGGAAAGGGAGATTCTCCCCTTTCCAATGATACCTCTCCCGTCTTTCTACGTGCCCAGGGGCTGAGATAGCCCCCTGAGCACGTAGAAAGTGAAACTGAAATGAGCCTAAAGGCTCATTTTAGTTTCGGTTTCAGTGAAATGAAGTCAGCGCGACGTGCGCGCTGATCTTTGTTTCACTGAAACAGGGGGGGACCTCGGGAGCTGGGGAAGCTCTTCCACAGCTCCTGAGGCTTTGGGGGAAATAAAGAAATCCCTCTGCTGTCTGCAGCAGAGGGATTTCGTGCCCCTGTCCTCATGACGGAATGGTTCCGTCATGAGCACAGGAGCTCCGATGCTCATTACGGAACCATTCCGTCATGAGCACCGAAGGGGTTAAATATTTTTTTTGTTTTTGTTTTTTTGATGAATGCTTGTTTCTGTACTGAAATTTCTGAAACCGGGGTCTCCTGCTTCCAGTAACGAGTCAATGGGTGATTCTGGGATTCCAATAATGATTTAGTGGGGGTCTCCGGATTTCAGAAATGGATAAGTAGGGGTCCACAGAAGTCAAGAGGTTAAAAAGCACAGGTCTAGGGTGTTGTATTAGATAATCACTGCTTCTTGGGTAGTAAAATTATATATTTACTTACCTTGGCATTTAACTGCGTCTGACTTGACTTGCATGCTTTAGGTAGTACAATTGTTCTCCTTTGTGTTTTTAATGGAGGTAGTAGCCACACATTTGGGCACCATTGCTTCTGCAATTCATAGACACCTTGCATTGGCTATATACAACTTAATATCAAATATCATATACATGTATTTCATCAAGCATAAATAACTTACGCATTCTGCTGTTTTATTAATAGCAGTGTATCCTTACTTGTAATACCCCACTGGTCCTTTTTAAAACCTCCTGGATTTTCAGCTAAAAGTAAATTCCATACCAAGAACATTCAAGCTTGTCAATAAGCCACTAAACCATCATATCACCCCATTACCAAATGATTCACCCTTGCTACCATGATTACACCACAACGTAATTAGTGGTAAAATATCAGGTAGCGAGCACGCCCGACAGCAGACTATATCAACAATATTTCTTAATATGAGATAACTTATGTTGCCATATCCATGTTCATATCCGTGTTCTGGCTAATACAATCAAAATATCAAGGTTGCTAAGCTTGCTGGGATGCAGCAAGCCGCTTGAGCTCTGTTAACACCAAAAGATGAGCTATTGATGTTGAACAATAGAGTAAGACTCTGGAGAATTGAATGAGGTTCTATTTCTCTTTTGACTTCAGTTAGTCTTTTTTTAGACATTTTAGTGAAATATAACAACTATGAGCTAAAATGGGAAAAGGACTAGGGTAGACTGATTCCACAGGAGACATTGGCACAGATTTAAACACTGGCAGTTAAGTCCTCGCTATGTATACAACACACGCCTAATGCATATAAAAACCTCACCAGGTGGTATTTTTCTCTGGTGTGACTTCATGTAATGCATGCAGTGCCTGAATTGGGCTGAAGGGGTTACTTGATGAGAGCCTACTGGGTGAGGGGCAAGTATATCCACCTGTGATGGAACTGTACACCAGTGAAATGGTTCTGGGTGGAGGTATTCTGGCAGACCCGAGTGATCTGTATGGTGGAGATTCTGCTTGACCTGTTAGTGTTGCTCCTAGGGTAATATGGTGAGGACTCAGTGTACCTCTGCACCACCCCTGGAGGCAAACTCTTGACTCCCCTGCCGTTGGCAGCCATGCTCTTAGTTGCCCATAATTGGACGAATCCACTTCCCCAAGTCTTAAAGTGTGGTGGACCAAGATCTGCCATATTTATGGAATGGAGCATTTTACTGCAATTATGGTGGATAAACTCTACAAATTTCAGAGAGTCTAGCTGCCATTTAAAACAAATGCTGAAAGGGAGAGGGAACAGCTTAACCCGGTCACTGTTATGCCAAGTACTTTTGCTAAGATCTCGCCTGGGGTGGGGCTGTCCTCCTCTGATAATTCTGATTGCTGATAGTGGTGTCCCATTGTGACTTGCCTCCACCCCTGGGTTGTAGTAGGCTTTGTCTATTTCTCTCACCAAGGTGTCACTTGTTATATGAAACTTTGTTAGCTCTAGTGACATCTTCATATGCTGTCCACTAATTATAGTGGGCACCTTGCACCAGTCCAAACAACCCCTTATTGGAGATAGGTTAAAGACAACCTTTATTGAAAGCTATCCTAGTGGTAGCTATGGAGAGCAGCCTTCAGGCTAAGTCTTGAAGGAATGTAAAGCAGCTTGTTTTACCAGTCTATAATCTCTTGAGTGACCAAATGAAAGAGGACCACACCAGGTATATATTCAAAATATATGTATTTATTACTAAACACACCCCTCTAGTCTCTTTATGAGGCTAGAGTTCGAAATACATAAATTATAAGTTAGTTATCTACAGTAATAGCACAAATACACGTTTGAGCCCCAGGGGCGTACCAAACCATATACCAATAAAGTGGTATAAGAACCACGACTGAGCTAGACACAAGGCCTAGAGCCTGTAGAAGTGCTTGGACCACAAGGAACCACCCAAGGTAGTGACACAGGGGACCCACGGGGGACGCGTGCAGTGTATGAACACAGCCGCGAATCGCCGTTAACTTCTATGGGGAAAGTCGCGATTAGAATTTAAAAGAAAAGGGACACTTAGAGGAGGACTTGGAGCAAACCCTTTGAGAACTAGGCTGTTCTAGTGTCAATACCCATGGGAGCACCGGAGTACTCGAGTTACCTCACCCAGGGGAGCCGGGTGCATAGGTGTCTTTCGGGGTCGGGTTTCGTCGTCGCTTTCAATGGCGATCTGCTGTAAAGTGCTGCTGGCGGCCAAGTCGAAAGTGTTCGGGTGGATCCAAAGGTGGATCGAAGATCTGGAGAACCTGAAAGCAGAGGGGACAGAGTCTGGGTCACTAGCCAGTGACCAGGATGGCGATGAGCAGATGCCCACCGATGTCGAGTGCTTCAGGTAGGTTGACGGTTGTCTTGACTCTTCAGCCACGAGGTCCAGGAGGCATCGACGACAACCAGGAGCTGGATTCGAGCTTTCCCACGACGTCGGTCGATTGCAGGGGTATCAGCGACCGGATTTGACCCAACAAGCCTTGGCAATGGCAAGTCTTGTAGAAATGGAAGAAGGACGATGTTGCAGACCAGCAAGGTCTGGGGGACTCACCCAGCAAGGATAAGTCAGGGCACACCTGGAGAAACCAGGGAGCCCAAGCAGAAAAAGATTGGCCTTCGGGAGGGTCTACTAGCCAACGGACTAGCGACCGTGAAGGAGCCTCAAGTCGATGCACGTGGAGCTGGCTCACAGGACACTCGTGGAGTGGAGGCCAGTGATCTTCGGTGCAGTTGGTGCTGGAGGCTGGGGCTACTCGGAGCCCAAAGCACGACTTTGTGGAAGACCCAGAAGAGGATGCACTTGCAAATGCGATCGGTGTCCAGGGGTCACGGTTCCACATTACCCATGACAGCTATGGGCCTCAGCTTTGCTGGGGACTCAGGGCAGCCACGGGGAAGTCTGGAAATCCACCTCTGGTGATGCAAAGACTTCGGCGTCCGACGGGAGCTTCAGCGATGCAGACCGGACAATTGATTCTTTGGTGCCTGCCAAGCAGGGGAGTCACTCCTTGACCCCAAGGGAGATTCTTCAGCCCTCTAATCTTGAAGTAGAGCGTCGAAGGTCCAGGATTCTGTGTCAGAGTTTCGTCCAGGCTAATCTAAAGTCCTAAGGACTGGGGTCCCATACTTATACTAAGGTAGGGGTTGGACATACTCTGTGGCCCCACCTATGGGAGGGTCAGGGCAGAGGGGTGGTTACACCCTTTCCCTTTGTCCAGTTTTGCGCCAGAGCAGGGGCTGGAAGCCCCTGAGCCGGTTTCAACTGGGGTATGCACAGGGACACCAAATGTGCCCCCAGTGCAGGACTTCAAAGCACCAGAGAGTGCTCCCGCCCAGCCCCAATACACACTATCCTGTCTGGGGAGGTGGTTACACCTCCCTGGGACAGGAAACCTATTGTCCAGGCCTCCCCTGCCGGAGTTTCGGTCAGCAGCAGGAGGCCAGACTCGTGTCTGTGGCAGCGGCATCCATTTTGTGATGCCAGGGCTCTGGAAAGTCAGTACCGGGTATACCGGTGTGTACATGTCTCTCCCTCTAGAAGGGTGGAATGCTACCCCCGCCGCCAGAACTGGCGGTGGGGGTAGTATTCCAAGATGTTTGACACCAAACACGACATGTTTCCGTGCAGCCATCCCAAAGTTAGCATTTAACGCGAGGTTATAATGCGCTTAAGCGTATATGGTCGGGCTGCACTACAAACAGCATCAGAGAAGGGTCTCCGAACGCTGCAGAGGGGCCCAGCTCATGCAGGGGCACCCTCTCACATAGGAACCACGCACTCTGCCTTCAGGATTGATAAGGCCTGTCATAGGAGTGACTTATAGGTTTATATGTGTGTATGTATGTAGTGATATAGGTAGCCTATATCACAGTAAGGGGTGCATGCACCACCTTACCCAGGCTGCAGTAGCAGACCTGTAGTGTCATTTTGGATGGCCTTCCAGGGGTGGCACAATACATGCTGCAGCCCCTGGTAGGCCTCTGAGGTACCTATGCCCTGGGTACATAGTATACCATATACTAGGGACTTATAAGGGCACGCCAGATTCCAATCAGATATGTGCCTAAGGCACATGGAAACCATTTTAAAGAGGAAGCAGCTAGGCTGGGGTTCTGATTAGCAGGGCCCCAGCCAGACTAAGGTCGAAAAACAGTGAAGCATCAGCAAAAAGTGGGGGTACCCATGTGAAGCAGATCCTACTCTCCTACAACTTATGTTGCCATATCCATGTTCATATCCGTGTTCTGGCTAATACAATCAAAATATCAAGGTTGCTAAGCTTGCTGGGATGCAGCAAGCCGCTTGAGCTCTGTTAACACCAAAAGATGAGCTATTGATGTTGAACAATAGAGTAAGACTCTGGAGAATTGAATGAGGTTCTATTTCTCTTTTGACTTCAGTTAGTCTTTTTTTAGACATTTTAGTGAAATATAACAACTATGAGCTAAAATGGGAAAAGGACTAGGGTAGACTGATTCCACAGGAGACATTGGCACAGATTTAAACACTGGCAGTTAAGTCCTCGCTATGTATACAACACACGCCTAATGCATATAAAAACCTCACCAGGTGGTATTTTTCTCCGGTGTGACTTCATGTAATGCATGCAGTGCCTGAATTGGGCTGAAGGGGTTACTTGATGAGAGCCTACTGGGTGAGGGGCAAGTATATCCACCTGTGATGGAACTGTACACCAGTGAAATGGTTCTGGGTGGAGGTATTCTGGCAGACCCGAGTGATCTGTATGGTGGAGATTCTGCTTGACCTGTTAGTGTTGCTCCTATGGTAATATGGTGAGGACTCAGTGTACCTCTGCACCACCCCTGGAGGCAAACTCTTGACTCCCCTGCCGTTGGCAGCCATGCTCTTAGTTGCCCATAATTGGACGAAACCACTTCCCCAAGTCTTAAAGTGTGGTGGACCAAGATCTGCCATATTTATGGAATGGAGCATTTTACTGAAATTATGGTGGATAAACTCTACAAATTTCAGAGAGTCTAGCTGCCATTTAAAACAAATGCTGAAAGGGAGAGGGAACAGCTTAACCCGGTCACTGTTATGCCAAGTACTTTTGCTAAGATCTCGCCTGGGGTGGGGCTGTCCTCCTCTGATAATTCTGATTGCTGATAGTGGTGTCCCATTGTGACTTGCCTCCACCCCTGGGTTGTAGTAGGCTTTGTCTATTTCTCTCACCAAGGTGTCACTTGTTATATGAAACTTTGTTAGCTCTAGTGATATCTTCATGAATCTATTATACGATCCTGTCCTGATATGTAAAATCAAACAATAAAGGGGCATATTATCAAGGGCTGGCGATATAATTATCGCCGCTTTAGCGTCCGTTTTTGGGCGAAAAGCGGCGATAATTATATCGCAATATCATCAAGGACACGCTAGCGCGTGTTTCCTTGATGTAGAGCCCGTTTTTTCACAGCCTCGCCTTGCATCGCTAATGAGATGCAAAGAAGGCGTGGCTGTGAAAACAACACAAGTTAATATCGCGAAGGCAGCTTCGCGATATTAACAAGGAGATGCAGCGATAAAAGAAATCGCGCTACCTCAGCTTTAACTCAGGAATTTAACGTCTGTTAAATTCCTGACTTAAGCATACTTTTCATGGGAGATGGATTCTGCTGATACGACCACAGGGTCGTATCAGCAAGGTTATCGCCGTTTTCCATGGAACATCGCTGGAAAACCAGCGATGTTCCATGGAAAACAAGCTATCGCAGGAATAATTATCGCCATTGCGCTATGCGTTGTTAATACAGCGCTAGCATGGCGATAATTATCTGCGGTAGCCGGCGATAACTATTCTCACGCTGTGAACGGCCAGCGATAATTATCGCTGGCCGTTGATAATATGCCCCAAAGTGTTTAAAAAATAATCTCATTTGCTATTTAATTTTCCAAACACTCATGGACCCCCTGAGTAGGCAGACATCAGGTTAAGAGCTGGTGTCCTAGAACTATAACAGGCAGCGGTATAGGCTGGCAGCACAATGTGGGTACAGAGGCAGGTCATCCAGATTTGCTTCTTCACACTAAAATATTGATGGAAATTGGTGAACTAAGGCAGTACTGGAACTGAGTAGGAAAATTGAAGATGGTTCTAAATCATACTATGCATTCTGCTCAAACACCTTTTGCCTCTTGAGTAATGGATTTTCTGCTAAAAGATTAATACAATTCTTTAACATATATGGCTACATCAAGACACCATTAAATGCATCAGAGGTTAGACAGAAGAGTACTTTAAACAGTCATGGTAGCATTTTTCTTCCTCTCACCCAGATAGGCTACAAAATCAAACAACATACAATTAGAAACAGGGGAAGATGTTATGACCTGTTTACCAGACTACATCAGCGGTTCTTAACCTTTTGACTTCTGTGGACTCCCATTGAAGCATTACTGAAATCTGAGGACCCAGCATTAAGTCATCATTAGAAGCCGGGGACCCCTTGCTTAAGCAATTTCTATGATTTGAACCTCAAAACAAGTCACACAAATCTGAAAAACAAGTATAGGCCAAACAAATGCTCAAATATTAAAATATTGTGTTTTAATTTACAATCACCAGTTTTAAAATTTTCAATTTTGCTTCTTTATTTGTATATACTCTAAGAATTGTAGTATTATATAATTTTGTAAAATAGTTACTGTCACCGTGAGTAGGCTTCGCAGACCCCAGGGGTCCTTAGAACCCAGGTACAGAACCACTGAACTATACAATTAGAGAAGAAATACTTGGATGGACAAATTATTCAAGTAAGCATGAGGCTTCATGTTTCATGGATATGGCATAACTGCATAGAAAAGCAGGATAATGAGACACAAACTCTGCTTTCAAGTACTAGGAGAACAAGCTCAGATTGTAGAACAGTCTAAGCTTATAGTGCTTTGGCGAGAAGAGTTCAAAGTACTTGATGAGGTGGAGGTGAATGAGTTCTGCCGCAAAAACTGACAAGGAAATGGGAGCATGTCTGAAAAGTTAAGAAAGATGCATGTGAAATGAGCAAGTAAAAGACACAGTGGATAAGCTATACAAGAAGGCCAAGTGGGCTTACATGGTGATTCAATTTATGGTGATACACGACATTTATAAATTATTGTATACTGGGGTCAAAAATGTGTTTTCATAGTTGACCTAATTATGCAGTTTTGCAGAGACAAAATGTAATTATCTGAGAAGATACAATATATTAGATAGTCATGTAGTCATGCGTCCCTACGGTGGAATGCAAAATAGCATATCGTTTAATTGAATGAACACTTCCCTGCCTGCAAGGAGACATGTACACGGGGAATTAGTATGAGGGTTGTGGGAAGGTGGTGTACAAACAGGGAAGGGGTTGTATGGGGCTTGTGGGGACAGTTCACAAAAAATATAAACATTATGAAAATAATGAAGATCTACATGGATCACCCAAAAATAAATCAGCAATACAAAATATTGCATTTGAATATCTATTTAGATCATAATTTTTGGAGTTATTAAAAATCTTAAGTTGGAATGTTAAGGGACAAAATTGTTGCAGTAAATAAATGTAGGAAGATGTTAGGGCAATTAATACATTGGAAACCTCTAGGTGTATGTCTATAGGAGGCTCATGTTGCTTATAATGACCATTCCATGGATCAACTTAAAACAGTTGGGGGGTACACTGTGGTATGTGAATCTTAATATTGCACTGTCATACATTTTCCATTGGACACACTAAAGCTCTGCTGGGACACATATGAGCACCCCAATTTGAGCAGCAATTTGTGGATATATTGGTTTGGTGCAACTCGTTTTTGTTGTCTAGGGAATGTTTTATTATGCACAGCCTGGACATTGTAGCGCCTGCACACTTCTCGGTTATTCTGTTTCCTTCCCCCATCTCTTTTCTTTTTAGGTATATATTCTCTCTCTTTTCCTTTTTTTATTATTAGTATAACATTTTTGCTTAGTCATTTTACATAGGGATTATGTTATTTTGTCAGGTGTTAACTACGGGGACAGACTGGCCTGATTCATAAAGGACATAGGGTTTGGAAAAAAACGGGTACCCCACACACATATTGAAATCTTTTCAAGTTGGAACATGGAGTCAAGAAAGGAACCTATGACATGCTGGTTATGTCTAATATTAATAGTATGCATTTGTGTATTTTTATATTAATAACATGAATCTTTAGGATGGTCATTTGGACCATCATGTAAATTGTATGATGTTTTGGGACATTGACTCAACCCCTTTGGATCTTTCCATTACATTCGACTCTGTGTTACTAAGAACGCTGAAACATGCTTCAAATGGTTGCATATTATTGATGTTTATTCCCTGACCTGGAAATGTTTGTATCTCTCTTCTGCAGATATGCGTTATACATTTTTTATGATTCACTAATTAACGCATTGAACTACGTCTGAAAACATATTTGATACATCTGCATTCTATGCCTTACCATGCATCATGTGGGTTCCTCTTTGTAGGTGGGTAGTGGTTTTAATGTGATTTTAATCTAGTTTTTTTGTATTAATGTAGGTGAGATCTCCTGTCTCTGAGGGTTATGTACTGTTTGGTCTTATTTTATGTATTTTTCACTCTGTATGATACATAGCCTATTATTATTTATGTACACTTTGCTTTTGTTATATTACAGCCATGACGAAGTTTAAGGTGATGGATGAAATGGTCTGGTTTTGTTGTTGGCTGTAAATGTTGAATTTGTATGATTATCAAACAAGCAAAATGAAGAATGTATGGAACCTTCTACATTTTGATTTGGACTAATTTGCATGGTTATTTGCTGGTAGTGCACCACAACTTATGTTTCTCTAGACCGGGTTTCCCAATTCAGAAAAACACTAGCCTCCCTAGCACCACAAACCACAAATCTCTGGACTCAGATGGGGGACCTAGAGGAGAAGGTACGTTTCCTGAAAGAATATGCGGAGGACACAGAAGGCTGCTCCTGTTGCAGCAATATCAGAGTAAGGGGCCTCCCAGAGAGCGAAGAGGGTCACAACAAGGGTGATTTCCTGGTGGCCTTGCTCCGTGAGCTTGTACCCCCCCCCAGGAACTTACCCTATAGTTCTCTGTAGAAGAGCACACAGGCCATCCATTAGTTGACTCCCACCTGAGGCATTGCACACCCAGTGCAATGCCTCAATGATCTCCTTATTTTGGACCATCGCCTAGCTGACGGGTTGCCCGGCCCCTTGGTTGCCCCCTGCCTCCATGCCTGTCCTGGTGGCGTTCCTACTGTTGCCAGGAGCAGCAGGCACTGTGCCTTGGCCCCCCAGAGACTGTCTTTGTGTCCACTCTGAGGGGCCAAATCAGGTCTTTATAGGTGCCCTTCAGGAACTCACTGATCCTTGCTGATGGGTGCCCAACCCACCTCACAGCTGCATGATACCACACAGCCCACCCTGTTCCCCAATCGGGGATGTTTAATTAAGGTTTGGATGACAGTTGTCAAACTTGTTGCCCATTGTATTTAACTTGAATGTTACCTGTTTAGTGGTTACTATGTTACAATATGCCTACCCCGCTTCACCCCTCTCCTCGGGCCTACATGTCCTGGCAGGGGGTAAACCCACACTCCCGGGTGGAAATGTATGGGTACTTTAATGATCCAATGGCCCCTGCGCAAATCTTGCATTTAATCTCATGGAATGTTAGGGGGATGCAGACTCCGGCCTTGCGCTACAAAATTAACTCATTACTAAAACATAGAATCTTTCATATAGCACTGTTGCAGGAATCACACATAGTCCACTCAGAAACTGGACGCTTCCAGAAAAGATGAAAGGGGGAAAGTATATTCCACTAAATAATCTGCACACACCAGGGAAACAATCATTTGGGTGTGGCTGGTACCCCCTTCTAGGCTCTGACACTGAAAATTTACCCTCAGGGCTTTTCATTCTTTTAGAGTTTAAGTTAAACAGCAAACCTCTCTCAATAGGGAGTATATATGTCCCAAACTTCAATCAGCCCAGATTTTTTCACCATCATTCCTCCTACCTGTCGAAGTGGACACATTTTCCATTGATCCTTGTGGGGGACTTTAACTGCATTTTGAACCACTTCCATCCATCAGTTCCCATATTCCCTATAACACACACTGCATGCATCCTGACCTGGCTTCGACAACGGGCCCTCTGAGATGCCTGAAGGCATCTACACCCTATACTCAAACTTTATTCTCATTACTCCCCAGTACATGACTTGTACGTTCATTTAGAGAGAAGAATATGTTCTGAGGAGCCTTGCTCCGAAATTTTCTCCCCTGACGATATAGGTAAAGACTTATAAGACCACAAACCCTTGCTGTTAGGACTTTGATGGGGACGGTCCCTTCACCAATCCCGATGTGGAGTTTCAGCCCTTGACTCTTAAAGATATGATTTTCAGGGATACCGTGTCTACCTAGATAGTAAAATATTTTTAGCATAACAAGGGCTTGATTGACTCATCTGCAAAATGGGAGGTTTTAAGGTGGTTATTAGAGGCTGTTGTATCTGCTCTGTCCTAGGCAAATGCAGAGGACTCCTTGGGAGGCTTACATAGGTAGAGAGGGACTATTTTGCAGAGGAACATCTGGTGGTAGAGTAACCAGTATGGCAGCCTCACCTAGCCCAGATACAAGAAGACATAGCCAAACTACAGAAAAGATTGTACTGTTTGAACTTTGTCCTATGTTGCCTGATCCCGCTTTGATGGTGACCGGTCAGGCCATCTACTTGCCTGACTGATTAGAAATGATTCCACTAAGCCACACTTGACATGTATCCAAAAGCCACATGACACCCTCCTAAACTCACTGATCGGATTATATGAGACCCTTGTGACCTTCCACTCATTGTTAAACTGACCCCCCCCACTGAGGGTCTCAGAGACGGGGTTCCAGACAATCTAGAGCAGAACCCTCTGCCTATTTTAATGGCATTGGAGAGGGCAGAGATCGACACCACTCTCTTGATCAAGGACGTTCATTCAGACATCACTGCCCTGTCCACTGGGAAAACACCAGTAACCAATGAACTCCCTGCAGAATTTTATTAAACTTTGAGACTTCCCTGGCACCGCAATTAGTAAACCTTTTGAGACTGTTTTGGAATCAGATTGACTCCCAGATGCTCTTGGGGAAGCATTATTGGTCTCCCTGTTGAAGCCTGGTAAGGACCTCATCAATCCAGCATCGTATCACCCAATTCCCATCCTAAATATGGATTATAAAATCCTGGGCAAAATGTTGGCTACCAGGATTCAACAGGTCCTTCCCCACTTGACCCACATGGACCAAAGTAGCTCTGTCCCTGGAAGAAGCACATCACTGAATATTAAACCATTATACCGAGTAATGGAAGCAGCGCAGGCGCACAGGTCAGCTGGGTCAAGTCTTGCTTGTTCCCACTCCTCTTTTCCATGCCACCGATCCAACAAGATATGGGGGAGGGCCCACTACGCTGGGAGGAACGGTCCTTCTGATACATTGGCATCAAAATACTCCACACCAAACCGCAGTTATTGGATGGGAACCTTACTGCAGCAGCATCCTTCCTAAGGGCCCAAGTCTCCTACTGGAAATCTTTACTGCTATTTGTCAAAAGTTGCATAGCTGTGACGAAGATAGTAATGCTCCCCTGCCTTTCATACCACTTTGCCAACATCCCAGTGATACCCTACTGAATGATGCTGCGAGACCTGGACAAACTGATAGGGGTCTCATATGGCTCAACTTCAGGCAGAGGATGGCCCTATCAAACCTAGAGGTCCCGCCAGACTCGGGAGGACTGGGAGCCCCAACATAGCTGGCCAGATTCAGTGGTTTACCCACTGGCTGGCAACACTGGAGACAGGGACAAATGTACCGAATTGAGCCAAGTGACAATCTTGTCGCTGACTGCAGGGCAACATAAACAGTCCCATTGACTGTCCATTCCCATTACCCCGGCACAGGCACTCTCCACACTCTGAGAGATTGTGCCTTTTCCCCTCCCATATTTCCTTAGGAACACTAGCCCTATTATTGAATTTTGTTTCCTCTTTAACTGGGTCAACCATACCCTCTATCCCCTTTCCAGATCCTCCCCCTACTAAGATTTCCACAGTTTTACCTTCACTCTCTTCAAGGGACAATGCTCTCCTACACCTGCTACACAAGCTAACCCAATAGCTACTACCCTCCCACCGTTATTTGTTCACCCTATTTCCCTTATGGGGAGGACAACCTGAGACTAACTTGCAGTCAGGAATTATATGGTAATGATCCTGGCAATTGAGTGATAAGATATGTTTCTTTATATGTGCACAATTGAATACTAATCAGAAAAAAGAGACACAATTTTTCTGCCTTCCACTTAGAAGGTGAAGTAGCAAAAACATGACAAAAGTTTTGTTTAATACTGTCTAAGTGGGTTTTCAATTATGCAAATTAGGTGGTCAGCCCTTTAGTTATCTCTGAAGGCTGGGGATGCTGCTCCCCCTTGCGCAGCTCAGTCGTTGCGCCTTTGACCCCAGCACCTCTCTGCTTGCAGATAGGTGTTCAAGGCCCTCCTCCACCTGCAGGCTCCTGCCTGCGCCTCATCCCTGGTGGTCCAGTGAGAGAGCCTTGCTCTTCTGTTGGTCCGCTCAGCCAGCCTTGGTAAGTTTTCTGCCTATTGTCTTGTCTGTCTGCCTCGTTGTGCAGTTTTGTGCCTTTTTGTGCCCGGTTGTCTCCTTGTGTCTTTTTTGTGCCCGTTTGTCTCCTTGTGTCTTTTTGTGCCCTGTTGTCTCATCGTGCCTTTCCTGTGCCCAATTGTCTGTTTTTTCCTGTTTGCCACTCTTGCGGCCTTTCTCGCCGCTGCTGCCCTCGCGGTCCCTCTCCCCTGCTGGTTACCGCTCCCGCCTCCCAGCTGCGCCCCAACCCGACCCCTATTTATTAGCGGCTGCTGCGCAGCCATGCCGCTGGCATGCCAAAGGCGCACAAAAGGCATGCCAGTCTGTGCCCGACCATGACCAGCGCCAGGAACCCTGGTCCTCCGACTTCCCACCGCTACGACCCAGCTGCCCTCCACACACTCAACCCCGGAAGAAACAACAACTGCCAGCTGTCAACGCTGAACACCACCCATGGCCAGTTCTCCTGCCGACACTGCCACCACACCTTCACCCACCTCCAGACTCCCACGGCTACCGCCCACCCCAACCATCGCACACAAACCCCTGAGTTGTATCCTCCTCAACGTACGCTCCCTGCACAGACACATAGTAGAAATCTGGTACCTCCTTAACACCCTGTCGCCAGACGTCGCCTTCCTCACAGAAACCTGGACCTCTGCCACCTCCGCCCGACATCGCAATCGCCATCCCCGACGGATACAAGATCCAAGGGAAGGACCGCCTCAACCACCCGGGAGGAGGACTCGCCAACATGCACAATAGCTCCCTCTGACTCACTACTGCCAGCACGAATGACTCCTCGTTCCCCATGGAACACCTTCACTTCCAGATCCACAGCAACTCCAGAATGACCCTTCGCGGCACTCTAACCTACAGACATCCCGGACCACGCACCACGTTTGCCGCAACCATCACAGACCTCATCGCGCCCCACACCATCGCCTCTATGGACTACGTACTGCTCGGAGACCTGAATTTCCACCTCAACAACCTCAGTGACCCCACTTCAACCACCCTCCTGGACAACCTCACCAACATCGGACTGAAACAGCTCATCACCACCCCCACCCACAAGGCTGGACACACCCTCGACCCCATCTTCGCAGGAGGAAACAGCTTCCGCTTCAGCCACACCACGCAACCCCTCTGAACGGCCCACCACTGCATACATTTCTCTTTCTCAAAACCCACCGCACACAAACCCACACCACCCCGTGCAGAAATTGGAGCAAGGGCCCTAAACCATGCTCCCCCAACCGCCATGACCGATGCCAACTCTGCAGCCAGCAAACTCCACAAATGGATCACTGACTGCGCACACAAGCTCGCCCCCCTCCGGAACTCCGACAGACAACGCCCCACGAAAGCCACCTGGTTCACCACCGACCTCCGAGAATCCAGACGCACTTGCAGACGTCTCGAAAAAGTATGGAGAAACAGCAAAACCCCGGAAGCACGCACCAGCTACAAAACTGCCATGACAGAATACCACCAACTCATCAGATCCACTAAAAGAAGCTTCATACAGGACAGAATTCTCGCCAACTCCCGCAACTCGAAGGAACTCTTCAGCATCTTTCAAGAATTCACTTTGGTTTGTCTTATGCAGTCTTCAGAATCCCCAAAAATGTAATAAGTACTTAAAACTTTTCTTTTCAATTAGCCTTCTCTTCTTTCTTGCTGGTTCCTTTTCTCCTTTGCTTTTTTCCACTTTTGGGATCGCGCCGGGACACTCTTTTGAGTTGCTGCGCGCCTTATAAACGTCTATAACATAACATAACAATTCACCAAACCTCCCAGCGAAGCCTCAGATGCCCCCACCTCCCATGACCTCTGCAATAAACTCAGCTCCATCTTCCATATTAAGATCAAGTCCCTCTACAACAACTTCAATGAACAGAAACAAGGCACCAACACCACATCTATCTCCAGCAACGCCAGCCAGCCTACAATCTCCGCCTGGACCCCTGTCACTACAGAAGACACCGCCACGACCATGAAGAGCATACACTCAGGAGCCCCTACGTACCCCTGCACACCCCACATCTTCCACAGAGCCGCCGCCATAGCACCAGAACTACGACGCATCATCAACCCCACCTTCTAAACCGGCATGTTCCCAGATGACTGGAAACGCGCAGAAGTCAAGCCCCTCCTCAAGAAGCCCGCCGCAGACCCGACAGACCTCAAAAACGACAGATCCATCTCTCTCCTCCCCTTCGCAGCCAAAGTCACTTAGACGATCGTCCATACCCAGCTCATGAACTTCATAGAAGCTAACTCAATCCTCGACTCCTCCCAATCCGGATTCCGCAGCAACCACAGCACCGAGACCGCCCTCCTAGCCACCACAGATGACATCCACACTCTCCTCGACCAGGGCCACACAGCAGCCCTCATCCTACTAGACCTCTCGGCAGCCTTCAACACCGTCTCCCACCGCACACTCACCACCAGACTCCACTATGCCGGCATACTGAAAACTGCCCTAGGCTGGATCCACTCATTCCTCATCTGCTGAACCCAAAGAATCAGACTCCCTCCCTTCCTCTCCGAACCCACAGAGATCAGCTGCGGAGTACCCCAAGGATCATCACTCAGCCCCACACTCTTCAACATCTACATGGCCCCCCTTGCCCCCATCATCAGAAAGCATGGACTCAGCATAGTATCCTACGCCGACGACACCCATCTCATCCCCTCCTTCACCAAGGAACCCAACGCCACCAGACTCAGCTTCCAGAAAGGAATGAAAGACGTTGCATCCTGGATGAGCAGCAGCTGCCTGAAGCTCAACTCGGAGAAAACAGAAGTCCTCGTCCTCAGATCTACCCCCTCCGCATGGGACAACACCTGGTGGCCCACTGCCCTCGGCAATCCCCCACTCCCACAGACCACGCCCACTACCTCGGCATCATACTCGACTCCTCCCTTACCATGACCCGACAGATCAACGCTGTCTCCTCCACATGCTTGAAACACCCTCCTCAAGACCTAAAAATGGATTCCCCCCGATTCAAGAAAGGTTGTCACTAGGGGTGGGCAATGAACTCCACTCTGCTAACGGAGTTTGCAGAGAATTGTTAACTACGCATTCCATTAAAAATACGGAATTCAAGCAAAAACTCCCTCCGCGTAGTGGGATCAGCTACTAAACTGCACCCACAAATGCTTTGCTAAAGCAACTTTACATGCTAAAAAAGCATATAACCAATTCACAATATCAGCCAATGAGAGAGGTGATGATTTTGGGATCCCCCCTAACCTAGGGGGAGGACCAAGCAGATGCCTTGAACACAAAGAGTACATCATGCTGAACGATTCAGAGGTGCTCCCATCCTGTTATGACCACCCCAAGCACAGTTATGGGCAAAAATACAATCCCAACCAAAGGCCCTGCAAAGCATTATGGGAGGAGATTAGCAGATGGCAGTGAATATTATAGTATCCAGTATCAAAATAATTCTACAAAGAGCTGCAGTTCAACTCGTCGTTACTAGGTGTCCCTCACGAGTCAAATGCAAAAGCATTGAAATTATTACATCAAGCTGCAGTTCCACTAGTTGTTACTAGATGTCCCTCACGAGTCAAATGCAAAAGCATTGAAACCCTTTCATGAAGCTGCAGTTCCACTAGTCGTTACTAGGTGTCCTCACGAGTCAAATGCAAAAGCATTGAAACCCTGAGCTGAGAGCTAATACTATAAATTCTACAAAGAGCTGAACTGCATAGAAAAGCAGGATAATGAGACACAAACTCTGCTTTCAAGTACTAGGAGAACAAGCTCTGATTGTAGAACAGTCTAAGCTTATAGTGCTTTGGCGAGAAGAGTTCAAAGTACTTGATGAGGTGGAGGTGAATGAGTTCTGCCGCAAAAACTGACAAGAAGGAAATGGGAGCATGTCTGAAAAGTTAAGAAAGATGCATGTGAAATGAGCAAGTACAAGACACAGTGGATAAGCTATACAAGAAGGCCAAGTGGGCTTACATGGTGATTCAATTTATGGTGATACACGACATTTATAAATTATTGTATACTGGGGTCAAAAATGTGTTTTCATAGTTGACCTAATTATGCAGTTTTGCAGAGACAAAATGTAATTATCTGAGAAGATACAATATATTAGATAGTCATGTAGTCATGCGTCCCTACGGTGGAATGCAAAATAGCATATTGTTTAATTGAATGAACACTTCACTGCCTGCAAGGAGACATGTACACGGGGAATTAGTATGAGGGTTGTGGGAAGGTGGTGTACAAACAGGGAAGGGGTTGTATGGGGCTTGTGGGGACAGTTCACAAAAAATATAAACATTATGAAAATAATGAAGATCTACATGGATCACCCAAAAATAAATCAGCAATACAAAATATTGCATTTGAATATCTATTTAGATCATAATTTTTGGAGTTATTAAAAATCTTAAGTTGGAATGTTAAGGGACAAAATTGTTGCAGTAAATAAATGTAGGAAGATGTTAGGGCAATTAATACATTGGAAACCTCTAGGTGTATGTCTATTGGAGGCTCATGTTGCTTATAATGACCATTCCATGGATCAACTTAAAACAGTTGGGGGTACACTGTGGTATGTGAATCTTAATATTGCACTGTCATACATTTTCCATCAGGCCATCTACTTGCCTGACTGATTAGAAATGATTCCACTAAGCCACACTTGACATGTATCCGAAAGCCACATGACACCCTCCTAAACTCACTGATCGGATTATATGAGACCCTTGTGACCTTCCACTCATTGTTAAACTGACCCCCCCCACTGAGGGTCTCAGAGACGGGGTTCCAGACAATCTAGAGCAGAACCCTCTGCCTATTTTAATGGCATTGGAGAGGGCAGAGATGGACACCACTCTCTTGATCAAGGACGTTCATTCAGACATCACTGCCCTGTCCACTGGGAAAACACCAGTAACCAATTAACTCCCTGCAGAATTTTATTAAACTTTGAGACTTCCCTGGCACCGCAATTAGTAAACCTTTTGAGACTGCTTTGGAATCAGATTGACTCCCAGATGCTCTTGGGGAAGCATTATTGGTCTCCCTGTTGAAGCCTGGTAAGGACCTCATCAATTCAGCATCGTATCACCCAATTCCCATCCTAAATATGGATTATAAAATCCTGGGCAAAATGTTGGCTACCAGGATTCAACAGGTCCTTCCCCACTTGACCCACATGGACCAAAGTAGCTCTGTCCCTGGAAGAAGCACATCACTGAATATTAAACCATTATACCGAGTAATGGAAGCAGCGCAGGCGCACAGGTCAGCTGGGTCAAGTCTTGCTTGTTCCCACTCCTCTTTTCCATGCCACCGATCCAACAAGATATGGGGGAGGGCCCACTACGCTGGGAGGAACGGTCCTTCTGATACATTGGCATCAAAATACTCCACATCAAACCGCAGTTATTGGATGGGAACCTTACTGCAGCAGCATCCTTCCTAAGGGCCCAAGTCTCCTACTGGAAATCTTTACTGCTATTTGTCAAAAGTTGCATAGCTGTGACGAAGATAGTAATGCTCCCCTGCCTTTCATACCACTTTGCCAACATCCCAGTGATACCCTACTGAATGATGCTGCGAGACCTGGACAAACTGATAGGGGGTCTCATATGGCTCAACTTCAGGCAGAGGATGGCCCTATCAAACCTAGAGGTCCCGCCAGACTCGGGAGGACTGGGAGCCCCAACATAGCTGGCCAGATTCAGTGGTTTACCCACTGGCTGGCAACACTGGAGACAGGGACAAATGTACCAAATTGAGCCAAGTGACAATCTTGTCGCTGACTGCAGGGCAACATAAACAGTCCCATTGACTGTCCATTCCCATTACCCCGGCACAGGCACTCTCCACACTCTGAGAGATTGTGCCTTTTCCCCCTCCCATATTTCCTTAGGAACACTAGCCCTATTATTGAATTTTGATTCCTCTTTAACTGGGTCAACCATACCCTCTATCCCCTTTCCAGATCCTCCCCTACTAAGATTTCCACAGTTTTACCTTCACTCTCTTCAAGGGACAATGCTCTCCTACACCTGCTACACAAGCTAACCCAATAGCTACTACCCTCCCACCGTTATTTGTTCACCCTATTTCCCTTATGGGGAGGACAACCTGAGACTAACTTGCAGTCAGGAATTATATGGTAATGATCCTGGCAATTGAGTGATAAGATATGTTTCTTTATATGTGCACAATTGAATACTAATCAGAAAAAAGAGACACAATTTTTCTGCCTTCCACTTAGAAGGTGAAGTAGCAAAAACATGACAAAAGTTTTGTTTAATACTGTCTAAGTGGGTTTTCAATTATGCAAATTAGGTGGTTAGCCCTTTAGTTATCTCTGAAGGCTGGGGATGCTGCTCCCCCCTTGCGCAGCTCAGTCGTTGCGCCTTTGACCCCAGCACCTCTCTGCTTGCAGATAGGTGTTCAAGGCCCTCCTCCACCTGCAGGCTCCTGCCTGCGCCTCATCCCTGGTGGTCCAGTGAGAGAGCCTTGCTCTTCTGTTGGTCCGCTCAGCCAGCCTTGGTAAGTTTTCTGCCTATTGTCTTGTCTGTCTGCCTCGTTGTGCAGTTTTGTGCCTTTTTGTGCCCGGTTGTCTCCTTGTGTCTTTTTTGTGCCCGTTTGTCTCCTTGTGTCTTTTTGTGCCCTGTTGTCTCATCGTGCCTTTCCTGTGCCCAATTGTCTGTTTTTTCCTGTTTGCCACTCTTGCGGCCTTTCTCGCCGCTGCTGCCCTCGCGGTCCCTCTCCCCTGCTGGTTACCGCTCCCGCCTCCCAGCTGCGCCCCAACCCGACCCCTATTTATTAGCGGCTGCTGCGCAGCCATGCCGCTGGCATGCCAAAGGTGCACAAAAGGCATGCCAGTCTGTGCCCGACCATGACCAGCGCCAGGAACCCTGGTCCTCCGACTTCCCACCGCTACGACCCAGCTGCCCTCCACACACTCAACCCCGGAAGAAACAACAACTGCCAGCTGTCAACGCTGAACACCACCCATGGCCAGTTCTCCTGCCGACACTGCCACCACACCTTCACCCACCTCCGGACTCCCACGGCTACCGCCCACCCCAACCATCGCACACAAACCCCTGAGTTGTATCCTCCTCAACGTACGCTCCTGCACAGACACATAGTAGAAATCTGGTACCTCCTTAACACCCTGTCGCCAGACGTCGCCTTCCTCACAGAAACCTGGACCTCTGCCACCTCCGCCCGACATCGCAATCGCCATCCCCGACGGATACAAGATCCAAGGGAAGGACCGCCTCAACCACCCGGGAGGAGGACTCGCCAACATGCACAATAGCTCCCTCTGACTCACTACTGCCAGCACGAATGACTCCTCGTTCCCCATGGAACACCTTCACTTCCAGATCCACAGCAACTCCAGAATGACCCTTCGCGGCACTCTAACCTACAGACATCCCGGACCACGCACCACGTTTGCCGCAACCATCACAGACCTCATCGCGCCCCACACCATCGCCTCTATGGACTACGTACTGCTCGGAGACCTGAATTTCCACCTCAACAACCTCAGTGACCCCACTTCAACCACCCTCCTGGACAACCTCACCAACATCGGACTGAAACAGCTCATCACCACCCCCACCCACAAGGCTGGACACACCTCGACCCCATCTTCGCAGGAGGAAACAGCTTCCGCTTCAGCCACACCACGCAACCCCTCTGAACGGCCCACCACTGCATACATTTCTCTTTCTCAAAACCCACCGCACACAAACCCACACCACCCCGTGCAGAAATTGGAGCAAGGGCCCTAAACCATGCTCCCCAACCGCCACGACCGATGCCAACTCTGCAGCCAGCAAACTCCACAAATGGATCACTGACTGCGCACACAAGCTCGCCCCCCTCCGGAACTCCGACAGACAACGCCCCACGAAAGCCACCTGGTTCACCACCGACCTCCGAGAATCCAGACGCACTTGCAGACGTCTCGAAAAAGTATGGAGAAACAGCAAAACCCCGGAAGCACGCACCAGCTACAAAACTGCCATGACAGAATACCACCAACTCATCAGATCCACTAAAAGAAGCTTCATACAGGACAGAATTCTCGCCAACTCCCGCAACTCGAAGGAACTCTTCAGCATCATTCAAGAATTCACTTTGGTTTGTCTTATGCAGTCTTCAGGATCCCCAAAAATGTAATAAGTACTTAAAACTTTTCTTTTCAATTAGCCTTCTCTTCTTTCTTGCTGGTTCCTTTTCTCCTTTGCTTTTTTCCACTTTTGGGATCGCGCCGGGACACTCTTTTGAGTTGCTGCGCGCCTTATAAACGTCTATAACATAACATAACATAACAATTCACCAAACCTCCCAGCGAAGCCTCAGATGCCCCCACCTCCCATGACCTCTGCAATAAACTCAGCTCCATCTTCCATATTAAGATCAAGTCCCTCTACGACAACTTCAATGAACAGAAACAAGGCACCAACACCACATCTATCTCCAGCAACGCCAGCCAGCCTACCATCTCCGCCTGGACCCCTGTCACTACAGAAGACACCGCCACGACCATGAAGAGCATACACTCAGGAGCCCCTACGTACCCCTGCACACCCCACATCTTCCACAGAGCCGCCGCCATAGCACCAGAACTACGACGCATCATCAACTCCACCTTCTAAACCGGCATGTTCCCAGATGACTGGAAACGCGCAGAAGTCAAGCCCCTCCTCAAGAAGCCCGCCGCAGACCCGACAGACCTCAAAAACTACAGATCCATCTCTCTCCTCCCCTTCGCAGCCAAAGTCACTTAGACGATCGTCCATACCCAGCTCATGAACTTCATAGAAGCTAACTCAATCCTCGACTCCTCCCAATCCGGATTCCGCAGCAACCACAGCACCGAGACCGCCCTCCTAGCCACCACAGATGACATCCACACTCTCCTCGACCAGGGCCACACAGCAGCCCTCATCCTACTAGACCTCTCGGCAGCCTTCAACACCGTCTCCCACCGCACACTCACCATCAGACTCCACTATGCCGGCATACTGAAAACTGCCCTAGGCTGGATCCACTCATTCCTCATCTGCTGAACCCAAAGAATCAGACTCCCTCCCTTCCTCTCCGAACCCACAGAGATCAGCTGCGGAGTACCCCAAGGATCATCACTCAGCCCCACGCTCTTCAACATCTACATGGCCCCCTTGCCCCCATCATCAGAAAGCATGGACTCAGCATAGTATCCTACGCCGACGACACCCATCTCATCCCCTCCTTCACCAAGGAACCCAACGCCACCAGACTCAGCTTCCAGAAAGGAATGAAAGACGTTGCATCCTGGATGAGCAGCAGCTGCCTGAAGCTCAACTCGGAGAAAACAGAAGTCCTCGTCCTCAGATCTACCCCCTCCGCATGGGACAACACCTGGTGGCCCACTGCCCTCGGCAATCCCCCCACTCCCACAGACCACGCCCACTACCTCGGCATCATACTCGACTCCTCCCTTACCATGACCCGACAGATCAACGCTGTCTCCTCCACGTGCTTGAAACACCCTCCGCAAGACCTAAAAATGGATTCCCCCCGATTCAAGAAAGGTTGTCACTAGGGGTGGGCAATAAACTCCACTCCGCTAACGGAGTTTGCAGAGAATTGTTAACTACGCATTCCATTAAAAATACGGAATTCAAGCAAAAACTCCCTCCGCGTAGTGGGATCAGCTACTAAACTGCACCCACAAATGCTTTGCTAAAGCAACTTTACATGCTAAAAAAGCATATAACCAATTCACAATATCAGCCAATGAGAGAGGTGATGATTTTGGGATCCCCCTAACCTAGGGGAGGACCAAGCAGATGCCTTGAACACAAAGAGTACATCATGCTGAACGATTCAGAGGTGCTCCCATCCTGTTAGGACCACCCCAAGCACAGTTATGGGCAAAAATACAATCCCAACCAAAGGCCCTGCAAAGCATTATGGGAGGAGATTAGCAGATGGCAGTGAATATTATAGTATCCAGTATCAAAATAATTCTACAAAGAGCTGCAGTTCAACTCGTCGTTACTAGGTGTCCTCACGAGTCAAATGCAAAAGCATTGAAATTATTACATCAAGCTGCAGTTCCACTAGTTGTTACTAGATGTCCCTCACGAGTCAAATGCAAAAGCATTGAAACCCTTTCATGAAGCTGCAGTTCCACTAGTCGTTACTAGGTGTCCTCACGAGTCAAATGCAAAAGCATTGAAACCCTGAGCTGAGAGCTAATACTATAAATTCTACAAAGAGCTGAACTGCATAGAAAAGCAGGATAATGAGACACAAACTCTGCTTTCAAGTACTAGGAGAACAAGCTCTGATTGTAGAACAGTCTAAGCTTATAGTGCTTTGGCGAGAAGAGTTCAAAGTACTTGATGAGGTGGAGGTGAATGAGTTCTGCCGCAAAAACTGACAAGAAGGAAATGGGAGCATGTCTGAAAAGTTAAGAAAGATGCATGTGAAATGAGCAAGTACAAGACACAGTGGATAAGCTATACAAGAAGGCCAAGTGGGCTTACATGGTGATTCAATTTATGGTGATACACGACATTTATAAATTATTGTATACTGGGGTCAAAAATGTGTTTTCATAGTTGACCTAATTATGCAGTTTTGCAGAGACAAAATGTAATTATCTGAGAAGATACAATATATTAGATAGTCATGTAGTCATGCGTCCCTACGGTGGAATGCAAAATAGCATATTGTTTAATTGAATGAACACTTCACTGCCTGCAAGGAGACATGTACACGGGGAATTAGTATGAGGGTTGTGGGAAGGTGGTGTACAAACAGGGAAGGGGTTGTATGGGGCTTGTGGGGACAGTTCACAAAAATATAAACATTATGAAAATAATGAAGATCTACATGGATCACCCAAAAATAAATCAGCAATACAAAATATTGCATTTGAATATCTATTTAGATCATAATTTTTGGAGTTATTAAAAATCTTAAGTTGGAATGTTAAGGGACAAAATTGTTGCAGTAAATAAATGTAGGAAGATGTTAGGGCAATTAATACATTGGAAACCTCTAGGTGTATGTCTATTGGAGGCTCATGTTGCTTATAATGACCATTCCATGGATCAACTTAAAACAGTTGGGGGTACACTGTGGTATGTGAATCTTAATATTGCACTGTCATACATTTTCCATCAGGCCATCTACTTGCCTGACTGATTAGAAATGATTCCACTAAGCCACACTTGACATGTATCCGAAAGCCACATGACACCCTCCTAAACTCACTGATCGGATTATATGAGACCCTTGTGACCTTCCACTCATTGTTAAACTGACCCCCCCCCCCACTGAGGGTCTCAGAGACGGGGTTCCAGACAATCTAGAGCAGAACCCTCTGCCTATTTTAATGGCATTGGAGAGGGCAGAGATGGACACCACTCTCTTGATCAAGGACGTTCATTCAGACATCACTGCCCTGTCCACTGGGAAAACACCAGTAACCAATGAACTCCCTGCAGAATTTTATTAAACTTTGAGACTTCCCTGGCACCGCAATTAGTAAACCTTTTGAGACTGCTTTGGAATCAGATTGACTCCCAGATGCTCTTGGGGAAGCATTATTGGTCTCCCTGTTGAAGCCTGGTAAGGACCTCATCAATCCAGCATCGTATCACCCAATTCCCATCCTAAATATGGATTATAAAATCCTGGGCAAAATGTTGGCTACCAGGATTCAACAGGTCCTTCCCCACTTGACCCACATGGACCAAAGTAGCTCTGTCCCTGGAAGAAGCACATCACTGAATATTAAACCATTATACCGAGTAATGGAAGCAGCGCAGGCGCACAGGTCAGCTGGGTCAAGTCTTGCTTGTTCCCACTCCTCTTTTCCATGCCACCGATCCAACAAGATATGGGGGAGGGCCCACTACGCTGGGAGGAACGGTCCTTCTGATACATTGGCATCAAAATACTCCACATCAAACCGCAGTTATTGGATGGGAACCTTACTGCAGCAGCATCCTTCCTAAGGGCCCAAGTCTCCTACTGGAAATCTTTACTGCTATTTGTCAAAAGTTGCATAGCTGTGACGAAGATAGTAATGCTCCCCTGCCTTTCATACCACTTTGCCAACATCCCAGTGATACCCTACTGAATGATGCTGCGAGACCTGGACAAACTGATAGGGGGTCTCATATGGCTCAACTTCAGGCAGAGGATGGCCCTATCAAACCTAGAGGTCCCGCCAGACTCGGGAGGACTGGGAGCCCCAACATAGCTGGCCAGATTCAGTGGTTTACCCACTGGCTGGCAACACTGGAGACAGGGACAAATGTACCAAATTGAGCCAAGTGACAATCTTGTCGCTGACTGCAGGGCAACATAAACAGTCCCATTGACTGTCCATTCCCATTACCCCGGCACAGGCACTCTGCACACTCTGAGAGATTGTGCCTTTTCCCCCCTCCCATATTTCCTTAGGAACACTAGCCCTATTATTGAATTTTGATTCCTCTTTAACTGGGTCAACCATACCCTCTATCCCCTTTCCAGATCCTCCCCTACTAAGATTTCCACAGTTTTACCTTCACTCTCTTCAAGGGACAATGCTCTCCTACACCTGCTACACAAGCTAACCCAATAGCTACTACCCTCCCACCGTTATTTGTTCACCCTATTTCCTTATGGGGAGGACAACCTGAGACTAACTTGCAGTCAGGAATTATATGGTAATGATCCTGGCAATTGAGTGATAAGATATGTTTCTTTATATGTGCACAATTGAATACTAATCAGAAAAAAGAGACACAATTTTTCTGCCTTCCACTTAGAAGGTGAAGTAGCAAAAACATGACAAAAGTTTTGTTTAATACTGTCTAAGTGGGTTTTCAATTATGCAAATTAGGTGGTTAGCCCTTTAGTTATTTCTGAAGGCCTGGGGATGCTGCTCCCCCCTTGCGCAGCTCAGTCGTTGCGCCTTTGACCCCAGCACCTCTCTGCTTGCAGATAGGTGTTCAAGGCCCTCCTCCACCTGCAGGCTCCTGCCTGCGCCTCATCCCTGGTGGTCCAGTGAGAGAGCCTTGCTCTTCTGTTGGTCCGCTCAGCCAGCCTTGGTAAGTTTTCTGCCTATTGTCTTGTCTGTCTGCCTCGTTGTGCAGTTTTGTGCCTTTTTGTGCCCGGTTGTCTCCTTGTGTCTTTTTTGTGCCCGTTTGTCTCCTTGTGTCTTTTTTGTGCCCTGTTGTCTCATCGTGCCTTTCCTGTGCCCAATTGTCTGTTTTTTCCTGTTTGCCACTCTTGCGGCCTTTCTCGCCGCTGCTGCCCTCGCGGTCCCTCTCCCCTGCTGGTTACCGCTCCCGCCTCCCAGCTGCGCCCCCAACCCGACCCCTATTTATTAGCGGCTGCTGCGCAGCCATGCCGCTGGCATGCCAAAGGCGCACAAAAGGCATGCCAGTCTGTGCCCGACCATGACCAGCGCCAGGAACCCTGGTCCTCCGACTTCCCACCGCTACGACCCAGCTGCCCTCCACACACTCAACCCCGGAAGAAACAACAACTGCCAGCTGTCAACGCTGAACACCACCCATGGCCAGTTCTCCTGCCGACACTGCCACCACACCTTCACCCACCTCCGGACTCCCACGGCTACCGCCCACCCCAACCATCGCACACAAACCCCTGAGTTGTATCCTCCTCAACGTACGCTCCCTGCACAGACACATAGTAGAAATCTGGTACCTCCTTAACACCCTGTCGCCAGACGTCGCCTTCCTCACAGAAACCTGGACCTCTGCCACCTCCGCCCGACTTCGCAATCGCCATCCCCGACGGATACAAGATCCAAGGGAAGGACCGCCTCAACCACCCGGGAGGAGGACTCGCCAACATGCACAATAGCTCCCTCTGACTCACTACTGCCAGCACGAATGACTCCTCGTTCCCCATGGAACACCTTCACTTCCAGATCCACAGCAACTCCAGAATGACCCTTCGCGGCACTCTAACCTACAGACATCCCGGACCACGCACCACGTTTGCCGCAACCATCACAGACCTCATCGCGCCCCACACCATCGCCTCTATGGACTACGTACTGCTCGGAGACCTGAATTTCCACCTCAACAACCTCAGTGACCCCACTTCAACCACCCTCCTGGACAACCTCACCAACATCGGACTGAAACAGCTCATCACCACCCCCACCCACAAGGCTGGACACACCCTCGACCCCATCTTCGCAGGAGGAAACAGCTTCCGCTTCAGCCACACCACGCAACCCCTCTGAACTGCCCACCACTGCATACATTTCTCTTTCTCAAAACCCACCGCACACAAACCCACACCACCCCGTGCAGAAATTGGAGCAAGGGCCCTAAACCATGCTCCCCAACCGCCACGACCGATGCCAACTCTGCAGCCAGCAAACTCCACAAATGGATCACTGACTGCGCACACAAGCTCGCCCCCTCCGGAACTCCGACAGACAACGCCCCACGAAAGCCACCTGGTTCACCACCGACCTCCGAGAATCCAGACGCACTTGCAGACGTCTCGAAAAGTATGGAGAAACAGCAAAACCCCGGAAGCACGCACCAGCTACAAAACTGCCATGACAGAATACCACCAACTCATCAGATCCACTAAAAGAAGCTTCATACAGGACAGAATTCTCGCCAACTCCCGCAACTCGAAGGAACTCTTCAGCATCATTCAAGAATTCACTTTGGTTTGTCTTATGCAGTCTTCAGGATCCCCAAAAATGTAATAAGTACTTAAAACTTTTCTTTTCAATTAGCCTTCTCTTCTTTCTTGCTGGTTCCTTTTCTCCTTTGCTTTTTTCCACTTTTGGGATCGCGCCGGGACACTCTTTTGAGTTGCTGCGCGCCTTATAAACGTCTATAACATAACATAACATAACAATTCACCAAACCTCCCAGCGAAGCCTCAGATGCCCCCACCTCCCATGACCTCTGCAATAAACTCAGCTCCATCTTCCATATTAAGATCAAGTCCCTCTACGACAACTTCAATGAACAGAAACAAGGCACCAACACCACATCTATCTCCAGCAACGCCAGCCAGCCTACCATCTCCGCCTGGACCCCTGTCACTACAGAAGACACCGCCACGACCATGAAGAGCATACACTCAGGAGCCCCTACGTACCCCTGCACACCCCACATCTTCCACAGAGCCGCCGCCATAGCACCAGAACTACGACGCATCATCAACTCCACCTTCTAAACCGGCATGTTCCCAGATGACTGGAAACGCGCAGAAGTCAAGCCCCTCCTCAAGAAGCCCGCCGCAGACCCGACAGACCTCAAAAACTACAGATCCATCTCTCTCCTCCCCTTCGCAGCCAAAGTCACTTAGACGATCGTCCATACCCAGCTCATGAACTTCATAGAAGCTAACTCAATCCTCGACTCCTCCCAATCCGGATTCCGCAGCAACCACAGCACCGAGACCGCCCTCCTAGCCACCACAGATGACATCCACACTCTCCTCGACCAGGGCCACACAGCAGCCCTCATCCTACTAGACCTCTCGGCAGCCTTCAACACCGTCTCCCACCGCACACTCACCACCAGACTCCACTATGCCGGCATACTGAAAACTGCCCTAGGCTGGATCCACTCATTCCTCATCTGCTGAACCCAAAGAATCAGACTCCCTCCCTTCCTCTCCGAACCCACAGAGATCAGCTGCGGAGTACCCCAAGGATCATCACTCAGCCCCACGCTCTTCAACATCTACATGGCCCCCCTTGCCCCCATCATCAGAAAGCATGGACTCAGCATAGTATCCTACGCCGACGACACCCATCTCATCCCCTCCTTCACCAAGGAACCCAACGCCACCAGACTCAGCTTCCAGAAAGGAATGAAAGACGTTGCATCCTGGATGAGCAGCAGCTGCCTGAAGCTCAACTCGGAGAAAACAGAAGTCCTCGTCCTCAGATCTACCCCCTCCGCCTGGGACAACACCTGGTGGCCCACTGCCCTCGGCAATCCCCCCACTCTCACAGACCACGCCCACTACCTCGGCATCATACTCGACTCCTCCCTTACCATGACCCGACAGATCAACGCTGTCTCCTCCACGTGCTTGAAACACCCTCCGCAAGACCTAAAAATGGATTCCCCCCGAATCAAGAAAGGTTGTCACTAGGGGCAGGCAATGAACTCCACTCCGCTAACGGAGTTTGCAGAGAATTGTTAACTACGCATTCCATTAAAAATACGGAATTCAAGCAAAAACTCCCTCCGCGTAGTGGGATCAGCTACTAAACTGCACCCACAAATGCTTTGCTAAAGCAACTTTACATGCTAAAAAAGCATATAACCAATTCACAATATCAGCCAATGAGAGAGGTGATGATTTTGGGATCCCCCCTAACCTAGGGGGAGGACCAAGCAGATGCCTTGAACACAAAGAGTACATCATGCTGAACGATTCAGAGGTGCTCCCATCCTGTTAGGACCACCCCAAGCACAGTTATGGGCAAAAATACAATCCCAACCAAAGGCCCTGCAAAGCATTATGGGAGGAGATTAGCAGATGGCAGTGAATATTATAGTATCCAGTATCAAAATAATTCTACAAAGAGCTGCAGTTCAACTCGTCGTTACTAGGTGTCCCTCACGAGTCAAATGCAAAAGCATTGAAATTATTACATCAAGCTGCAGTTCCACTAGTTGTTACTAGATGTCCCTCACGAGTCAAATGCAAAAGCATTGAAACCCTTTCATGAAGCTGCAGTTCCACTAGTCGTTACTAGGTGTCCTCACGAGTCAAATGCAAAAGCATTGAAACCCTGAGCTGAGAGCTAATACTATAAATTCTACAAAGAGCTGAACTGCATAGAAAAGCAGGATAATGAGACACAAACTCTGCTTTCAAGTACTAGGAGAACAAGCTCTGATTGTAGAACAGTCTAAGCTTATAGTGCTTTGGCGAGAAGAGTTCAAAGTACTTGATGAGGTGGAGGTGAATGAGTTCTGCCGCAAAAACTGACAAGAAGGAAATGGGAGCATGTCTGAAAAGTTAAGAAAGATGCATGTGAAATGAGAAAGTACAAGACACAGTGGATAAGCTATACAAGAAGGCCAAGTGGGCTTACATGGTGATTCAATTTATGGTGATACACGACATTTATAAATTATTGTATACTGGGGTCAAAAATGTGTTTTCATAGTTGACCTAATTATGCAGTTTTGCAGAGACAAAATGTAATTATCTGAGAAGATACAATATATTAGATAGTCATGTAGTCATGCGTCCCTACGGTGGAATGCAAAATAGCATATTGTTTAATTGAATGAACACTTCACTGCCTGCAAGGAGACATGTACACGGGGAATTAGTATGAGGGTTGTGGGAAGGTGGTGTACAAACAGGGAAGGGGTTGTATGGGGCTTGTGGGGACAGTTCACAATAAATATAAACATTATGAAAATAATGAAGATCTACATGGATCACCCAAAAATAAATCAGCAATACAAAATATTGCATTTGAATATCTATTTAGATCATAATTTTTGGAGTTATTAAAAATCTTAAGTTGGAATGTTAAGGGACAAAATTGTTGCAGTAAATAAATGTAGGAAGATGTTAGGGCAATTAATACATTGGAAACCTCTAGGTGTATGTCTATTGGAGGCTCATGTTGCTTATAATGACCATTCCATGGATCAACTTAAAACAGTTGGGGGTACACTGTGGTATGTGAATCTTAATATTGCACTGTCATACATTTTCCATCAGGCCATCTACTTGCCTGACTGATTAGAAATGATTCCACTAAGCCACACTTGACATGTATCCGAAAGCCACATGACACCCTCCTAAACTCACTGATCGGATTATATGAGACCCTTGTGACCTTCCACTCATTGTTAAACTGACCCCCCCCACTGAGGGTCTCAGAGACGGGGTTCCAGACAATCTAGAGCAGAACCCTCTGCCTATTTTAATGGCATTGGAGAGGGCAGAGATGGACACCACTCTCTTGATCAAGGACGTTCATTCAGACATCACTGCCCTGTCCACTGGGAAAACACCAGTAACCAATGAACTCCCTGCAGAATTTTATTAAACTTTGAGACTTCCCTGGCACCGCAATTAGTAAACCTTTTGAGACTGCTTTGGAATCAGATTGACTCCCAGATGCTCTTGGGGAAGCATTATTGGTCTCCCTGTTGAAGCCTGGTAAGGACCTCATCAATCCAGCATCGTATCACCCAATTCCCATCCTAAATATGGATTATAAAATCCTGGGCAAAATGTTGGCTACCAGGATTCAACAGGTCCTTCCCCACTTGACCCACATGGACCAAAGTAGCTCTGTCCCTGGAAGAAGCACATCACTGAATATTAAACCATTATACCGAGTAATGGAAGCAGCGCAGGCGCACAGGTCAGCTGGGTCAAGTCTTGCTTGTTCCCACTCCTCTTTTCCATGCCACCGATCCAACAAGATATGGGGGAGGGCCCACTACGCTGGGAGGAACGGTCCTTCTGATACATTGGCATCAAAATACTCCACATCAAACCGCAGTTATTGGATGGGAACCTTACTGCGGCAGCATCCTTCCTAAGGGCCCAAGTCTCCTACTGGAAATCTTTACTGCTATTTGTCAAAAGTTGCATAGCTGTGACGAAGATAGTAATGCTCCCCTGCCTTTCATACCACTTTGCCAACATCCCAGTGATACCCTACTGAATGATGCTGCGAGACCTGGACAAACTGATAGGGGGTCTCATATGGCTCAACTTCAGGCAGAGGATGGCCCTATCAAACCTAGAGGTCCCGCCAGACTCGGGAGGACTGGGAGCCCCAACATAGCTGGCCAGATTCAGTGGTTTACCCACTGGCTGGCAACACTGGAGACAGGGACAAATGTACCAAATTGAGCCAAGTGACAATCTTGTCGCTGACTGCAGGGCAACATAAACAGTCCCATTGACTGTCCATTCCCATTACCCCGGCACAGGCACTCTCCACACTCTGAGAGATTGTGCCTTTTCCCCCTCCCATATTTCCTTAGGAACACTAGCCCTATTATTGAATTTTGATTCCTCTTTAACTGGGTCAACCATACCCTCTATCCCCTTTCCAGATCCTCCCCTACTAAGATTTCCACAGTTTTACCTTCACTCTCTTCAAGGGACAATGCTCTCCTACACCTGCTACACAAGCTAACCCAATAGCTACTACCCTCCCACCGTTATTTGTTCACCCTATTTCCCTTATGGGGAGGACAACCTGAGACTAACTTGCAGTCAGGAATTATATGGTAATGATCCTGGCAATTGAGTGATAAGATATGTTTCTTTATATGTGCACAATTGAATACTAATCAGAAAAAAGAGACACCATTTTTCTGCCTTCCACTTAGAAGGTGAAGTAGCAAAAACATGACAAAAGTTTTGTTTAATACTGTCTAAGTGGGTTTTCAATTATGCAAATTAGGTGGTTAGCCCTTTAGTTATCTCTGAAGGCTGGGGATGCTGCTCCCCCCTTGCGCAGCTCAGTCGTTGCGCCTTTGACCCCAGCACCTCTCTGCTTGCAGATAGGTGTTCAAGGCCCTCCTCCACCTGCAGGCTCCTGCCTGCGCCTCATCCCTGGTGGTCCAGTGAGAGAGCCTTGCTATTCTGTTGGTCCGCTCAGCCAGCCTTGGTAAGTTTTCTGCCTATTGTCTTGTCTGTCTGCCTCGTTGTGCAGTTTTGTGCCTTTTTGTGCCCGGTTGTCTCCTTGTGTCTTTTTTGTGCCCGTTTGTCTCCTTGTGTCTTTTTTGTGCCCTGTTGTCTCATCGTGCCTTTCCTGTACCCAATTGTCTGTTTTTTCCTGTTTGCCACTCTTGCGGCCTTTCTCGCCGCTGCTGCCCTCGCGGTCCCTCTCCCCTGCTGGTTACCGCTCCCGCCTCCCAGCTGCTCCCCCAACCCGACCCCTATTTATTAGCGGCTGCTGCGCAGCCATGCCGCTGGCATGCCAAAGGTGCACAAAAGGCATGCCAGTCTGTGCCCGACCATGACCAGCGCCAGGAACCCTGGTCCTCCGACTTCCCACCGCTACGACCCAGCTGCCCTCCATGCACTCAACCCCGGAAGAAACAACAACTGCCAGCTGTCAACGCCGAACACCACCCATGGCCAGTTCTCCTGCCGACACTGCCACCACACCTTCACCCACCTCCGGACTCCCACGGCTACCGCCCACCCCAACCATTGCACACAAACCCCTGAGTTGTATCCTCCTCAACGTACACTCCCTGCACAGACACATAGTAGAAATCTGGTACCTCCTTAACACCATGTCGCCAGACGTCGCCTTCCTCACAGAAACCTGGACCTCTGCCACCTCCGCCCGACATCGCAACCGCCATCCCCGACGGATACAAGATCCAAGGGAAGGACCGCCTCAACCACCCGGGAGGAGGACTCGCCAACATGCACAATAGCTCCCTCTGACTCACTACTGCCAGCACGAATGACTCCTCGTTCCCCATGGAACACCTTCACTTCCAGATCCACAGCAACTCCAGAATGACCCTTCGCGGCACTCTAACCTACAGACATCCCGGACCACGCACCACGTTTGCCGCAACCATCACAGACCTCATCGCGCCCCACACCATCGCCTCTATGGACTACGTACTGCTCGGAGACCTGAATTTCCACCTCAACAACCTCAGTGACCCCACTTCAACCACCCTCCTGGACAACCTCACCAACATCGGACTGAAACAGCTCATCACCACCCCCACCCACAAGGCTGGACACACCTCGACCCCATCTTCGCAGGAGGAAACAGCTTCCGCTTTAGCCACACCACGCAACCCCTCTGAACGGCCCACCACTGCATACATTTCTCTTTCTCAAAACCCACCGCACACAAACCCACACCACCCCCGTGCAGAAATTAGAGCAAGGGCCCTAAACCATGCTCCCCCAACCGCCACGACCGATGCCAACTCTGCAGCCAGCAAACTCCACAAATGGATCACTGACTGCGCACACAAGCTCGCCCCCCTCCGGAACTCCGACAGACAACGCCCCACGAAAGCCACCTGGTTCACCACCGACCTCCGAGAATCTCGACGCACTTGCAGACGTCTCGAAAAAGTATGGAGAAACAGCAAAACCCCGGAAGCACGCACCAGCTACAAAACTGCCATGACAGAATACCACCAACTCATCAGATCCACTAAAAGAAGCTTCATACAGGACAGAATTCTCGCCAACTCCCGCAACTCGAAGGAACTCTTCAGCATCATTCAAGAATTCACTTTGGTTTGTCTTATGCAGTCTTCAGGATCCCCAAAAATGTAATAAGTACTTAAAACTTTTCTTTTCAATTAGCCTTCTCTTCTTTCTTGCTGGTTCCTTTTCTCCTTTGCTTTTTTCCACTTTTGGGATCGCGCCGGGACACTCTTTTGAGTTGCTGCGCGCCTTATAAACGTCTATAACATAACATAACATAACAATTCACCAAACCTCCCAGCGAAGCCTCAGATGCCCCAACCTCCCATGACCTCTGCAATAAACTCAGCTCCATCTTCCATATTAAGATCAAGTCCCTCTACGACAACTTCAATGAACAGAAACAAGGCACCAACACCACATCTATCTCCAGCAACGCCAGCCAGCCTACCATCTCCGCCTGGACCCCTGTCACTACAGAAGACACCGCCACGACCATGAGGAGCATACACTCAGGAGCCCCTACGTACCCCTGCACACCCCACATCTTCCACAGAGCCGCCGCCATAGCACCAGAACTACGACGCATCATCAACTCCACCTTCTAAACCGGCATGTTCCCAGATGACTGGAAACGCGCAGAAGTCAAGCCCCTCCTCAAGAAGCCCACCGCAGACCCGACAGACCTCAAAAACTACAGATCCATCTCTCTCCTCCCCTTCGCAGCCAAAGTCACTTAGACGATCGTCCATACCCAGCTCATGAACTTCATAGAAGCTAACTCAATCCTCGACTCCTCCCAATCCGGATTCCGCAGCAACCACAGCACCGAGACCGCCCTCCTAGCCACCACAGATGACATCCACACTCTCCTCGACCAGGGCCACACGGCAGCCCTCATCCTACTAGACCTCTCGGCAGCCTTCAATACCGTCTCCCACCGCACACTCACCACCAGACTCCACTATGCCGGCATACTGAAAACTGCCCTAGGCTGGATCCACTCATTCCTCACCTGCTGAACTCAAAGAATCAGACTCCCTCCCTTCCTCTCCGAACCCACAGAGATCAGCTGCGGAGTACCCCAAGGATCATCACTCAGCCCCACGCTCTTCAACATCTACATGGCCCCCCTTGCCCCCATCATCAGAAAGCATGGACTCAGCATAGTATCCTACGCCGACGACACCCATCTCATCCCCTCCTTCACCAAGGAACCCAACGCCACCAGACTCAGCTTCCAGAAAGGAATGAAAGACGTTGCATCCTGGATGATAAGCAGCTGCCTGAAGCTCAACTCAGAGAAAACAGAAGTCCTCGTCCTCAGATCTACCCCCTCCGCATGGGACAACACCTGGTGGCCCACTGCCCTCGGCAATCCCCCCACTCCCACAGACCACGCCCACTACCTCGGCATCATACTCGACTCCTCCCTCACCATGACCCGACAGATCAACGCTGTCTCCTCCACGTGCTTGAAACACCCTCCGCAAGACCTAAAAATGGATTCCCCCCGATTCAAGAAAGGTTGTCACTAGGGGTGGGCAATGAACTCCACTCTGCTAACGGAGTTTGCAGAGAATTGTTAACTCCGCATTCCATTAAAAATACGGAATTCAAGCAAAATCTCCCTCCGTGTAGTGGGATCAGCTACTAAACTGCACCCACAAATGCTTTGCTAAAGCAACTTTACATGCTAAAAAAAAAAGCATATAACCAATTCACAATATCAGCCAATGAGAGAGGTGATGATTTTGGGATCCCCCCTAACCTAGGGGGAGGACCAAGCAGATGCCTTGAACACAAAGAGTACATCATGCTGAACGATTCAGAGGTGCTCCCATCCTGTTTGGACCACCCCAAGCACAGTTATGGGCAAAAATACAATCCCAACCAAAGGCCCTGCAAAGCATTATGGGAGGAGATTAGCAGATGGCAGTGAATATTATAGTATCCAGTATCAAAATAATTCTACAAAGAGCTGCAGTTCAACTCGTCATTACTAGGTGTCCCTCACGAGTCAAATGCAAAAGCATTGAAATTATTACATCAAGCTGCAGTTCCACTAGTTGTTACTAGATGTCCCTCACGAGTCAAATGCAAAAGCATTGAAACCCTGAGCTGAGAGCTAATACTATAAATTCTACAAAGAGCTGAACTGCAGCTTTATGAAAGGGTTTCAATGCTTTTGCATTTGACTCGTGAGGGACATCTAGTAATGACTAGTGGAACTGCAGCTTGATGTAATAATTTCAATGCTTTTGCATTTGACTCGTGAGGGACACCTAGTAACGACGAGTTGAACTGCAGCTCTTTGTAGAATTATTTTGATATTGGATACTATAATATTCACTGCCCACTGCTAATCTCGTCCCATAATGCTTTGCAGGGCCTTTGGTTGGGATTGTATTTTTGCCCATAACTGTGCTTGGGGTGGTCCTAAGAGGATGGGACCACCACCAAATCGTTCAGCAAGATGTGCTCTTTGTTTTCAAGGCATCTGCTTGGTTTTCTCCCTAGGTTAGGGAGGATCTGAAAATCATCACCTCTCTCACTGCTTGCTAAGTTTTCATTTTCACTTTTGTGAAATAACTATATGCATTTTAGCATGTAAAGACAGAGATACTTGTTATTTTACTTAAAGTATATGAGGTCTCTGTTAATTAAGTGGGAAGTGGAGCGTAGTTGCGCAATTCACGGAGATTGTGTTCAACTTTATGGAATTCCGCGTAGTAGTACTCCGCCAACTATACCCACCCTTGGTCGTCACCCAAGCACTCATAACCAGCATATTGGACTACAGAAATGCCCTCTACGCTTGAATCAACAAATCCTTGCTTCGCAAACTCCAGACCATCCAGAACACCTTTGCCAGACTCGTCCTCTACATCCCACGACAAGACCACATGACCCAGCACCTACGAGACCTTCATTGGCTCCCTGTTGAGAAGAGAGTGACCTTCAAGCTACTCACTCACACCTACAAATCACTCCACAACACCGGACCCCAATAGCTCAACAATAGAGTCAACTTCTATGCACTCAAGAGAAACCTCCGCTCAGCCGACCTCGCCCTGACCAAAATCCCTCGCATCCACAGAGCCAGAACGGGAGGAAGAGCCTACTCCTACATCGCGGCAAAGACCTGGAACGAACTCCTGCTCAGCATCGAATGAGCTCCCACTCTGCAAGCATTCAGAAAGAGCCTCAAGACCTGGCTCTTTTGATGTGAAGGAGCTGCACGATACCCCCCCACCCCCCCAGCGCCTTGAGACCCTCACGGGTGAGTAGCGCTGCACAAATCACTGATTGATTGATTGATCTGAAAGCTTAAAGTCATGTGTACCTGCTTATTAGTAATGAGATTTCACATTGTGTCATTGTTTTGGCTAACTGCTAAAACCCCCGTTCTTCCTTGAAAAGACCTTCAGAACAATGGGTGCAACATGGGAAACCCACATATCAGTGTTTACTGATATATCTTCTATTAGATAGGACGTTTTCTTATTGTCACTCGCAACAAGCAAAACATTACCTGCTGTCATTACTGTTTGTTGCTTCCATTAAAAGCCTCACGGTCTAAGCTCATTTTCCTGCTTTTTATTGTTAGATTTCTTTAAAACATCTGTTTTCTGCCACTTACATGCAAATGTTGCGAGGTTCAGTACCATCAAAATAATTTTTTGCGTCACATGAAGTTTCTTTATGCAACCAGTTGTTACATTAGAAAACATCAAAATCTTTTCTTTGATCATATTCAACTAGTTACTAAAAAATCTAATAGGCTTCAAGTTCTTCATTCACTAGCACTTCAATATTTAGTAAAGTGGGGCCAGATGAGTACAGCATTTTTGTGGCCACAAAAGTGCTTTTTGCAATGTACTAAACCCATTTCAGGAGTCTGTAACCTTTTTCGCTCTCCTAAAATGGGTTTGGAAATGCTCTTTGGAAGGGGTGTGTTGGAGATATTTCTTCTAAATAGCAATTCACATCCACATGTACCAATAGTTTACAGTGGTGGTTGGTGAAGTCTGAGAGTGGTGAGTCTGAGAGGGTGCACAACATTTTTATGGAAGTTCATGGTGATTTACTTTTAAATTAGTTCTCAGGCTGATTGACAGAACGAAGTTCACATGTGGGGGGCCAGACAAAGTTCTTTTCATTTTAACAGCAGAGTGCACTGTTTACAATATATATTTTGTGAAGGGTGGGAGATCAATGCTGGCTCCTTCATAGGCCTGGCAAAAAAGCGCCACATGCAGGCAAGTCTGCTTCTGCAGCGTTTAAAGAGCAGACTCCTGTTGTATTCTTACATGAATATATATTACAGTATCTTGTTCTTTAAATGTAATATTCCACTGTTAGTTCTGGTGTTGCTATGCCCCATGACATAGCTGTGTTCCTTGCCTGTCAGTTGTCTGCTGGCTGGAGAGGGACCACCAACGTTATCTCTAGCGCTCCCAATAAAGTACCTATTTTGTATTCATCAACTTGTGGAAGCATCCTTGATTACAACAACTCCCTTGGGCTTTCCATAAATAAAGTCAAAATCCGTGGGAGTCTGAGACTTTTGACACATCAGCACGCTCCCATCTCTCTCAAGATAAGGCCCTGCACTTACCCCAATTATAGATCATATGTAAAGGGACAATAAAGACAAAATAGAGTAGACCAGGCTCCATAACCACAGAGGCTTGAAAGCACTGGGGTTTATGCTACCCTTTGATTTACGGCAAGGCAAGATTCGCTGCTCTTCACAAGGGCAAACAAAGCACACTTTTTTACTGTTCGCTCTGCTGAAAAAATGTAAATACCTTCAGTTACACTTCATCCCAGGTAAAGGCCAGACATTCATTGTAATTTAAATAGTTTCTGCAGTGTGTCCAAGTCACGGCCAGCAATGCGTGCCCTACTGCCTTGTAACAAGAAAAACAAAAAACACTTTTCATACCAGGGTGTAAGATGGTATTAGAATGCATTACATGAGCACCAGTTATGTTACACAAAGACATTCATTTACTTTTTAGGCACGGGGAGATTTAGATTAAGTGATTTGCCCAGATCACAGGAGGTTGAGCGGACGCCGAGACTCGAGCCTGGTTCCCCACTTGTAATTTATATTTAAACACACACACAGGGGGATATTCACAAGGAAGTGGCGGAGAGAGGCGTTAGCTTTCTTGGCTTAACGCCTCTCTCCACCACTTCGGAAAAGCAAGGCTGCACCATATTCACAAGGACATGGTGCAGCCGTGCTTCCCCCCTGCGATGGTGCTAAGTTTCACAACTTAGCGCCAACGCAGACACCCTTGCACTAGAGTGCAAGGGTGTCTGCAAGCAGGGAGGTTTGTTTATGTACAGGAAGGTGTCCCTTCCTGCACATAAACAAACCTAAAATGCCAGTTTGTAACTTACATGTGTGCTGCTTCACGCAGCACACATGCAAGTTACAAAACGGAATTAAAAAAAAAAGGTTTGTTCATGTCCAGGAAGGGACACCTTCCTGTACATAAAAAAACCATGGCATTTTGCATTTTCCATGTTGCTGCACAAGGCAGCACACATGGAAAATGCAAAAACGAGGAGAAATAAAGCATTTCTCCTCCTATCGCCAACTTAAGACCAGGGTTTTCCTGGTCTTAAGTTTGGCGTTAGCTCCTATTTACGCTGCCCTTGTGAATAGGGGGCAGCGTAAATATCAATGGGTGTTGCGGTGGAACACCCATCACAACACCCACTGCACGCCCCTTTCATGCTAAACATAGCGTGAAAGGGGGCCTATTCACAAGGCAGAGTTAAGCAACGTTAAGTGGCTTAACGCTGCCTTGTGAATAAGGTGAGGCCCCTATCGCCACCACAACGCCACTGAAAGTGACGTTGTGGTGGCGATAGGGGCTTGTGAATATGCCCCACAGTTTATTTTTAGCACCCTTAAAAATAAAGTGCACTAGCCTACAGCCAGATATTCGAACACTGGCGACGGCGGCATTGGCATACCATAGAAACACTTAAACATAGAAAATAAACAAAACTTAGTTTACCTTTTGTTTTACTCTGTGATCCGCCGCTTCTGTGACTTGGAGCTGCTTGTAATTTCGGCCGCCCGGGACATTTCCAGTTGGGGAGGGGGCTCACGAGGTGATGGGAGGAGGGGTCTTGCCTGCAACACTCCCTCATGTGCAAAGCCGTTAATAGTGGCAATGTGCACTAAGACGGAAGAGAGGCAAGAGCAGAAATGGCCAATCACCCCATGGCTTCATGATAAAGCCATACGGTGATTGGCCATGTCCCTGCTCATGCTACCTAGTGCACCAGATCCAATCTAGACGCTGCTCCATGAGAGCAGCACTTGGATTGGCTTGGGCAGGTGCACTCAGCGCTCATAAGGAGGCCGGGGGGCTACGGCTGTGATTCCCCTCAGCTCCAAAACTGTGCTGGTGGGGAGAGTGCTCTAGGGCGCATGTGAGGTTGGTCACAGAAAAGCAGCCGGGCAACCTGACATGTGCAGAGTGTGGACTCGAGTAGGGACCCAGGTAAGCCCGATGGGGCTTGTCTAGTTTCGACTTCTATTATTTTGAAGCTCCACCCCCGTAGGCCTGCATTCACTGCCCTGCCCACTGAAGATCCAGGACCTGTAAGTGCTTGATGCCCACAGCCATTTTTTATTTATATTTAGTAAGCATATACTTATATTTAATACAGGTGTCTGGGGGTGGATACATATGGCGGGGCAATGTCCTAATAAAGGAACCGCCCCTGATAGTCTATGACTGAAATAGCAGTTATAAAACATTGAAAAGTTTCAGGCCAAGTTGTGGTGGTAACCCATTTGCGAATGTCAAGGGGACCCCTACTCTCAAGCAACCATTTAAAAAGTTTAAGACTTTTTTTTTTATAGTCATTCTTATATCAGTTTAGAAAAGGAGGGTCAATAAAAAAAAAAGAAATAATTAAAAAGCAATCACCGACACAGTGGTCTGCTAACATCATTAAGGTACCATCTCTGTGAAGGCCACCAATTGTTGTGAGGAGCAATTTGCAACCTACCTCATGAATATTGATTAGGTAGGTCGAATCGTGACCCACTACAATTCAGAATTTTGTGAACTGACCTATTACCATAAAGGTTGGTATACAAAATTCTACAAGATCAAAAAATTACTGGTTTCAGTTTGTGACCAGTAGTTTGCAACCAGTGTGTCATACATCTGGCCCCATCTGTTTACTTTTGAGAAAAGGTGAAGTATTAAAAAAGAAATTCTTGTTTATTATGCCTAAAAATCTCTCTAAGACAGGAAAGTTACAACCAATGTGGTATTTGTTTTTAAAGGAGGCATTTGCGGAAAAGGAATGCCACTTAAACTGGTGATAGCAAGTGGGTAAATAAACATCAGAGGAGATGAGAACATTGTTAAAGAACATGGGGCCACACATATCAAGCAATTTTGCGTTCGCAAACAGGCCGGTTCACAGAATCTACCCATTTGCGAATGCAAAAAATGCTATTCCCATGTATCAAACCCTATTTTGCTATTTGGTAACCTGTTACAAAATTGCAAAATGGGTTTGCGGGTGGTATTTGGAAGGGGCGTGTTTAGGGCGTTCCTTCCAAATACTGAATCTTAATGGTATGTATAAATATTTTGTGACCGTGAATACGATCGCAAAACATTCACATTTTACCACCAACTTCAAGTTGGTGGTAACCCATTCGTAAACGGGAAGGGGACCCCCAAGGGACCCTTTCCCATTTGTGAATGTATCCAAAAGCTTTTTTTAAGAGCAGGCTGTGGTCCCACGGACCACTGCCTGCTCTTTAAAAAATGAAAGGAAAATGTCTCCTTTTTCTTTTTGTGAAGCATCCCGTTTTCCTTTAAGGAAAACGGGCTGCTTTACAAAATAAATGTCCTTTATGTAAAAGCAGTCACAGACATGGTGGTCTGCTGACCTCAGCAGGCCACCATCCCTGTGATTTTTGTGATTCCTAATGGGTTGTAAATTGCAACCTACCCCATTAATGTTCATGAGGTATGTCATTTGCTACACAATGGGAATAGCAGAACGTGTTCAATAGACTTTCATACATGCCGTTTTGTGATTTCTTAGTTGCGACGTGCAAGAATTCGCAATTAGGGAATCGCAAAACAGTTTGTTCACACTTCTGACACATAGAGTTTGATCATTTGCATAAAGCTTTATATATAGTACACAACCAAATGGGCTTATGGTTAAAGCTATCCAAATGGAATGTTTGAAGGGGGACCTGGTGGGAACACTTTTGGCATACAACTTGCACAAGACGACTTGGGATAACATCTCTACCCAAAAGCATTTTACATACCCTGTTTTTTGTATTTCGTTTTAGATTTGAGAAAACACTACATTTTACCAATTTTACGTAACTTGAATTAAAACAATGCCGCCCTGGGTTTTGTACCCGAAAATGTAACCTTCCCAGCCAATGTGTCAAAGCACTTGTGTAGAGTTTTACAATGCTGGAAAAAAATGATTTTATAATGTTTTTATGAAGTTGAGAAATGTTTACTGCTGTCTTTTTAAAATGTACGCTTTTATGATTTCTTATGAAATCGAATAAAGTTGACTTTGACTTGACTTGGGTTTACAGCACCACTCCACGCAATGCAAAGGGGCTGTTAATTTTCATCTAACTGAATCCTTGGATTTGAAAAAGAGAAATGGATAAAGAATTGGTTCTTAAATTCTCCAGCTGGGTGTGGTATAAAGGGTCGACACATTGATATTCAAAACCCTTCTTAGAGAAGATGTGTTTGCAGAGAAAGAAGAGGAGAATCAAACTAAGATGAATAGTGCTCTAGATGAGAACACGATCTAGTGGCTTCTATTTAATATTTAACCCTGGTGTGGCTGTAATTTTATGAACATCCTCTCTGAGACACTACAATGCTCCTTCGTTAAGGGTGTAGATCTTAAAGGCACATATTTGCCTAATTTAGGAAAAAAGTGACACTGACCCTTTAGTAATTTACTTTATAGGTCCAAATGTATCCCAAACTTGGCAAGGTTCTTAAATATTGGAACATGTACCAATATAATTCATCTTCTAGTGAAGTTCAAGGGCTTATTACCTCAAATATAAAGATGTTGCACACACTTATAATCTCTAATAAAATTCCTTTATCCACATTCAGTCAGTAATGTATTTGTTTCATTTACGTTTGCAAAGAGGGTATTGCAGGAGGGAGTGCTAAATGATTGGATGCCACAGAACAAGCATGCATTGATTTATCTTCATATTTGTACCTGCTATTCATGCTAGAAGCACACATTTTTTACATATGTTGTGAGAAAAATATTTACACCACTGAAATTCATTCCTGCCAGCTGCCAAAGCTTGCTTCAGCCACTGATGCATGCTTTAGACACGTGCACCAATCAATCTTGCTATCAGTCAGATGTTTTAGCTGTTTCAACATGCAGTCTTTGCTATGGTCTTCAGTTAATGGGAACAGTCAATGTATGAACCAAACACCTCTACAAACGGAGACAGAATTTACACGAGAAACTATTTTTTGTTAGCCTTGGCTGAGCGGCTCATGGTGCAATCTGGCTCTGTAATGTTCACTAATATGAGCTCCACGAGCTTTTAACATGCACTGCTGCCAGATATGACAGATTATACTAGCGATTCCTGTCTTTCTTTAGCCTGTAGCCATCAATTCTTCTAAAACTCATTTGCAGCAGGAAATTCTCCCACAGCCCTTCACAGCCACCTCTAACCATTCTATTATCCTTGCTGTCTATTGGGTGCAGGCACCCGCATTATAAGAGATATATAATGTGTGTGTGTGTTTGTGTCTGCACCAAAAGGACAGCAAGGACAGAAGAATGGTTAGAGGTGGTTATGAAGTGGTGAAACTGAATTTCCTGCTGCAAATGTGTGTGTATATATATATATATATATATATATTCACTGAAAAAACCATAGGTTTCAGGGACGCTATAGTTAGAAATTCGCATTTAAAAAACCTTTGAAATTCACTGAAAAAACCACGGGTTTCAGGGATGTTATAGTTAGTTGGACATTTCAGTCGTACAAAACCTGTGAAATTCGGCCGTTATAGTTAGTTCAGCTAACTATAACTCGCACCCCCGCAATGCACTGCTGATGACGTCACATATTACATCATTCATGACATGGTCAGTGACATCACTGATGACATCACTGATGACATCTCAAATGACATCACTGATGACATCATCCAGTGAATGTGTGTTTCTGTAAAGTTTAAATATGTTTTATATATATATATATACCAAGGTGTATTGAAGAATGTGTGGGTGTATAAGTGCCTGAATAGATGATTTAGTAGGTGCGTGGCTGACTGTATAAGTGAGTGATTAAACGTGTCTTACTGAATGCATGGGTTAGTGACTAAACTGTGTGAATGTCTGTAATAGTCTGTCAGTTGGTGTGTAAGCGGCTGCATGGGTTGGTGAGTAGCTACATGAGTGTCTATATGGGTTATTAACTGGTTGTCTGACTATCTGTATGGGTGCTTGAGTGTCTGTGTGGGTGGGTGGGGGTGTATGACTCCCTGCATGGATGTGTGAGTGGGTGATTCACTGGGTGTATGGGTTCAAGAGTGTGTCTGTGAGGGGCTGTATGAGTGGGTGAGTGTGTGTATGGCTGTGTTGGTGAGTGAATGGATGTCTCAGTGGTACATGTGTGAGTATCTACATATGTGAAAGGCAGTATATGTGAGTGTTGGAGTATATAAATGACTATATGTGAGAGTGAGTGATTGGGAGAGTGGCTGTATGGATGAGTGTGTGCTTGTATCAGTGATTGTATAAGAGAGTAAGTATGTGTTAGTATCTGTATGAATAAGTGAGGTGGTGTGTGTATAACTGTATAGCTGAGTAAATGAGAGTGTGATTGATCTTTTGCATGACTGACTAGGTGTGTGAGTAACTCTATAGGTGAGTGGCAGTGTGTGAGTGTCTCTATAGGTGTATAAGTGCATATGATAGTGCTGTATTGATGAGTGACTGAATGTATGAGTGACTGTATAGGTGAATAAGTGGATGTGTGTGTAGACCTAGGAATCAGTGGGTGGTTATGTAGTAACTGGTATTGGTGGGTCTATGGTTTCGAAAATGGTAGTATGTATATTAGAGTGGGTGTATCAAAGGTTATACTAGGGTATGAGGAGGGGCATCAGATTATCATGTGGATGATGTCATCAGTGATGTCATTTGAGATGTCATCAGTGATGTCACTGACCATGTCATCAATGATGTAATATGTGACGTCATCAGCAGTGCATTGCGGGGGCGCAAGTTATAGTTAGCTGAACTAACTATAACGGCCGAATTTCACAGGTTTTGTACGACTGAAATGTCCAACTAACTATAACGTCCCTGAAACCTGTGGTTTTTTCAGTGAATTTCAAAGATTTTTTAAATGCAAATTTTTAACTATAACGTCCCTGAAACCTGTGGTTTTTTCAGTGAATTTCAAAGGTTTTTTTAAATTTAAATGCGAATTTCTAACTATAACGTCCCTAAAACCTATGGTTTTTTCAGTGAATTTGAAAGGTTTTTTAAAGTCTAATTTCGAACCATAACGTCCCTGAAACCTATGGTTTTTTCAGTGAATTTGAAAGGTTTTTTAAATGCGAATTTCTAACTATAACGTCCCTGAAACCTATTTTTTTTTAGTGAATATTTATATATATATAAAACAAAGGTTAAGAATAATTTATACTTAGGAAAACTACATTCATTCTTTCTTTTTGATTATTACAAAGGGGTCGTGCACCGTAAGCGACTTCCTACTCGATGGCTGCGCGCACCTCGCTACCGCACATTTCAGATTTGAAAAGTATGAAATATCATTATAGAAATTATCAATAACATTTTTGGCTATAGTGTTTGACTAATTTAATTTAGAAAACTATTTATAAACTATTTTTTTCAGTATACTATTAACAATATGAAATTTCACGACTGCGCGACGTATGCGCATACGCTAAGCGACCCCTCCCCGCACGTATTTCCGGGGTCGTGCCGGGATCGCGCTGGGGTCACGACTTCGGCGTATTTCCAAAGTGTGAAATATCACTATATAAAGTTCAAATATCAGATTTGTATAAACACTTTCACTAATATCCTTTTTAAAATATTGTATAAACATTTATTTATAGTTTATAATTATGTTATCAATATTTTACGGGTGTGCGATGGGTGCGTACACCCTAAGCGACTTCGTGTCAGCAGGAAAAGAAAGAATTTGATTGGTTTAAATCATTTTCATTCTGTAAGAGGGAGGTTCCTTCCTTGTGATATTCCTCTTATTATTTGGCTACCTTGGAGAGAAGACCTGCTTGTTGTTTCTCTCTTCTTTTTTTCAACTTTTGTGTGTTTATTGACTTTTTTTTGCAAGACTATGGCTTCCAATGAACCAACAATTGATCACTTGGATATGGAAGAGGAGGAAGAAATTATAGAACCAATAAAAAAGAGAAAGGAGAGCATTATGTGGGCCTTTTTTTCAGTTCCGGAGGGCGAGAAAAAAGTGAACGCCCGTAAAGTCACGTGTACCATATGCAAACGAATATTATCCAGAGGATCTGAGAAGAAATATTCATGTGGAACCAGCAGCATGAAAAAACATCTGGAGGCTCTGCACCCGGTTCACCTGGCGAGAGCAATGTCTCGATGTTATAACAGCTGCCATAAAAGCACATAAATGTTATTTTTTTTTTATAATGTGCGCTTCTTTTTGTTAAACAGCTCGTTTGTTGTTTTTCATTTTTCTCTAATCTAAAAAAAAATCAAAAACATAAAAAAAAAGGTTTAAAAAATACAAAAACAAATAAAATTGTTTAAAAAAAAAAGGTTCTTACGGAACCACATCTATTGGTTAAAAAAAGAAAAATTACCTGAGTGATTGCATGAGAGCAAGGACATTGTGTGGGTGATTGGAAAAGTGCAAGGGTAGTGCGTGTTTTTTTTAATGAATGTTTGGGTAGTGGCAGAGTGATTGATTGAATGAGTGTATGGATACTGGCTGGGTGATTGCAGTAGTGCAAGAGTAGTGTCTGGGTTATTGCATGAATGCATGAGTTGTGCATGGCTGATTGAAAAAGTACATTCATAATGCATAGGTGATTTTGTAAGTGCATGGGTACTGCTTGGATAATTCTATAAGTGTATGGGTAATGACTGGGAGATTGCATCACTGCAGAGGTAATGTATGGGTGATTGCAAGAGTGTATCATAGTACCTGTGTAATTGGAGGACTGCAAGAGTAGTGCATGGTGATTTTATAAGTGCTTGGGTAGTGGCAGAGGGATTGGATGAGTGCATGGGTACTGGCTCTGTCATTAGGGGAGTGCATGGGTAGTGCATGGGTGATTGGAGCAGTCCATGGTTAGTGCCTGGATTATTGCATGAGTAGATGAGTTGTGCCTGGGTGGTTGAAGGAGTACATTAGTAATGGCTGGGTGATTTTGTAAGTGGATAGGTACTGCTTGGTTAATTTTTTAAGGGCATGAGTAATGGCTGTGAGATTCCATGAGTGCAGAGGTAATGTATGGCTGATTAGAAGAGTGCATAGGTAATGCTTGAGTGTTTACATAAGTTTATGGGTCCTGCCTGAATCAATACATGAGTGCATAGGTATTACGTGTATGATTGCAGGATTGCAAGAGTAGTGCATGTTTATTTTATAAGTGATTGGGTAGTGACAGAGAGATTGGATAAGTGCATGGGTACTGGCTGAGTGATTCGAGGACTGCATGAGTACTGCTTGGGTGAATGGAGCAGTGCATGAGTAGTGTCTGAGTTATTCCATGGGTGCATGGATACTCCCTGGGTCATTGCATGCGTATATTGGGTACTGACTGGATGATTAGAGTACTGCAAGGATAGTGCATGGTGAATTTATAAGTGCCTGGATATTGGCGGAGTGATTGGATAAGTACATGGTACTGGCTGGGTGACTGGAGGAGTGCATGGGTAGTGACAGGGTGATTGCTGGAGTGCATGGGAACTACCTGGGTAATTGAAGGTGTGAATGAGTAGTGTCTAGGTGATTAGAGGATTGTATGGGTAGTGCACAGGGGATTGTAGCACTGCATGGTTAGTGCCTGGGTCATTGCATGAGTACATGGGTACTGACTGGATGATTAGAGTACTGCAAGGATAGTGCATGGTGAATTTATAAGTGCTTGGGTATTGGCGGAGTGATTGGATAAGTACATTGTACTGGCTGGGTGATTGGAGGAGTGCATGGGCAGTGACAGGGTGATTGCTGGAGTGCATGGGTACTACCTGGGTAATTGAAGGAGTGAATGAGTAGTGTCTAGGTGATTAGAGGACTGCATGGGTGGTGCACAGGTGATTGTAGCACTGCATGGTTAGTGCCTGGGTCATTGCATGAGTACATGGGTACTGACTGGATGATTAGACAACTGCAAGGATAGTGCATGGTGAATTTATAAGTGCTTAGGTATTGGCGGAGTGATTGGATTAGTACATGGTCCTGGCTGGGTGATTGTAGGAGTGCATGGGTAGTGACAGGGTGATTGCTGGAGTGCATGGGTACTACCTGGGTAATTGAAGTAGTGAATGAGTAGTGTCTAGGGGATTAGAGGACTGCATAGGTAGTGCACAGGTGAATGTAGCACTGCCTGGTTAGTGCCTGGGTGATTGCATGAGTACATGGGTACTGACTAAATGATTAGAGTACTGCAAGGAGAGTGCATAGTGAATTTATAAGTGCTTGGGTATTGGCGGAGTGATTGGATTAGTACATGGTACTGGCTGGGTGATTGGAGGAGTGCATGGGCAGTGACAGTGTGATTGCTGGAGTGCATGGGTACTACCTGGGTAATTGAAGGAGTTAATGAGTAGTGTCTAGGTGATTAGAGGACTGCATAGATAGTGCACAGGTGATTGTAGCACTGCATGGTTAGTGCCTGGGTCATTGCATGAGTATATGGGTACTGACTAAATGATTAGAAAAATGCAAGGAGAGTGCATAGTGAATTTATAAGTGCTTGGGTATTGGCGGAGTGATTGGATAAGTACATGGTACTGGCTGGGTGATTGGAAGAGTGCATGGGTAGTGACAGGGTGATTGCTGGAGTGCATGGGTACTACCTGGGTAATTGAAGGAGTGAATGAGTAGTGTCTAGGTGATTAGAGGACTGCATGGGTAGTGCACAAGTGATTGTAGCAGTGCATGGTTAGTGCCTGGGTCATTGCATGAGTACATGGGTACTGACTGGATGATTAGAGTACTGCAAGGATAGTGCATGGTGAATTTATAAGTGCTTGGGTATTGGTGGAGTGATTGGATAAGTACATGGTACTGGCTGGGTGATTGGAGGAGTGCATGGGTAGTGACAGGGTGATTGTTGGAGTGCATGGGTACTACCTTGGTAATTGAAGGAGTGAATGAGTAGTGTCTAAGTGATTACAGGACTGCATGGGTAGTGCACAGGGGATTTTAGCAGTGCATGGTTAGTGCCTCGGTCATTGCATGAGTACATGGGTACTGACTGGATGATTAGATTACTGCAAGGATAGTGCATGGTGAATTTATAAATGCTTGGGTATTGGCGGAGTGATTGGAAAAGTACATGGTACTGGCTGAGTGATTGGAGGAGTGCATGGGTAGTGACAGGGAGATTGCTTGAGTGCATGGGTACTACCTGGATAATTGAAGGAGTGAATGAGTAGTGTCTAGGTGATTAGAGGACTGCATGGGTAGTGCACAAGTGATTGTATCAGTGCATGGTTAGTGCTTGGGTCATTGCATGAGTACATGGGTACTGACTGGATGATTAGAGTACTGCAAGGATAGTGCATGGTGAATTTATAAGTGCTTGGGTATTGGCGGAGTGATTGGATTAGTACATGGTACTGGCTGGGTGATTGGAGGAGTGCATTGGTAGTGACAGGGTGATTGCTGGAGTGCATGGGTACTACCTGGGTAATTGAAGGAGTGAATGAGTAGTGTCTAGGTGATTTGAGTTTTGCATGGGTAGTGCTTGGGTTACTTAATCTTACCTTTTTTGAAGTAGATATGAAACTCATTGAAACAATTTTTTCAGTTGTTTTATTATAATCTAAATTTAAAATATTTTCAAACTTTAGAATTAGTGTCTGTAAAAGAGAAGAAAAAATACTGTTATTACATATAATATTATAGTTTTAAGAACACAACATAATTTTACAATTACATAACATATTCAGTTTGCCTTTTTTGCTGTTTTCAGATTCTATTGAATTTCACCATACACAGTGATTTCAATGTTGATCATCATGTAACAGCGGGCAAAAAAATACAATCAATAAGATTGTTAAAAAAAAACAAATCTGTGTTCAAAATATTTACAACAAACTCAACTATCTGTTTACATTTTCAAAAATAAACACCCTCAATAACATTGCATATAATACAATGATCAAATATATGAACTGCTTCTTTCAAAAACAATCTTCTAAATACAATATCAAAGAACAGAAACGATAATTGAAACAGTAATTGTTGACATCTTCTCTATAGGCCGAATGATGTTTCCGAAATTATTTGCATAGAAAATATCCAAAATAAACTTCTTAATTCATATTGACATCTTCCCAATAGGCCGAATGATGTTTCTGAAATCGTTTGTATTGAAAATATCCAAAATAAACTCATTAATTCATGTTGACATCTTCCCAATAGGCCGAATGATGTTTTCAGAACTTTGGCATCAAAAATATTAGATATGAATTTGGTAATTCATAAGGCAACCGACATTTGAATTCCAAATGGGCATCATTACAATGTGTCCATCCTTTATTGCACTTTAAATACACAGTATAGTGTCCAGATGTTGTAGAAGGTCCATCGTGGAAAATAATTGCCACTGCTTTGAAAGTTCTTCCTGAAATTGACAGTTGACTTGCCACAAAAATGTTATTTTAGTTTCCAATTTTCTTCCTTCTGCTCTACAATGTTGTAGCATTAAAATGACATATTGTCCAAATCTTTCTATAAATAATGTTGATAACATTTCAGACTTGCAGTGAGTACATTCCATATTTTGATTAGCTGATTTTACTAATTTGTTAAAAGACATTGTTTTGCAATCTGGTATTGTCAAATATATGAATCGTTCAGTGTCTATTTCAGTGGAAGAAGAAAATGAACAATCTTCACATTTATGATCCCATCTGTAACGAAGTCCAAACAGATTTTCAATTTGTATTCCTTCATCTTCCAATACTGCAAGCATAAACATAAGAAATTTTTTAGCATATTGCTGTATATTAAGTGTAAATTGTGAAGAACCAGAACATATATCCAGAAGATGCCGAATGCCAGAAGCACTTTGAATTTTAGTTTTATCGGTTGTCAATTTTTCAAAAATATAATGCAACAAAGAACAAAACCTTTTTTCTCGATTCTCCATAATTTGTTGTTGAAGATTTTCTAAAAACAATATGACGTTCACAACTACATTAGCATAGCAGTTGATACCTGAACTATTTTCTAACTGATATCCTACAATATCATCAACAGTGTCCATTTTCTTTTTGTTTGGAGCCTCAACATTCTCTTGATTTTTTTTCTTATTTCCAACCTCACTACAGAGTTTCTCATATGTTTGTTTTTGACATACTACACGCTTTTCATATACAGGATATTCACCTAAGTTGGGAGCATACAGTCTTCTTAACCGATTATACTCTCTTACACAATTTGCATCTGCACTAATCTTTCTCTCATCAAAATCAATCAAGTACAATCCAGATAAAGTTCTGACTCGGGACAATGCAACATATGCCATGCCCTCTTTAAACACAGTACTTCCAATGTTTACCAAAGCACTGTCTACACTTAAACCTTGAGATTTATGCATGGTCACCGCATATGCTAAAGAAAGAGAAAACTGTTTTCTATGAACATACAAGTCTTTAACAAGCAAAAACGAACAGCACAACGTCCAATCTGTTTTACCTCTTCAATCTGATCAAATTTAATCTTCAAATATTTAATTCCATCTCTATTTGGATAATTAACAAAATCAACAACTTTTCCCATTGCTCCATTTACTAAACCTTTTTCCACATCCAAATTACGCCGTAAAATTACCCGACAGTTTTCACATACATATAAATTCTTTTCTAAACCAGCAGTCTTAAATATAGATTTTTCCAAAGAATCCAATTTTGATTTTAATTTTTCTGACAAAATAATAGTAATTCCTTCGTGTTCTATTTTATCAATGGCTTCCATTTTAATTATTTGTTGTTTTTCCAACTTCAAAAGTTCTTGATTGAATGTAGAACACTCTTGCAGTGTTGGCATTAGGCAAATTATAGATTTCTTTTCTCCAGTTTTTTTGTATATTATTTCCGAAGCAACATTTTCATTTGGAAACAAGTTTGTAAGTAGCCGACTTTGCAAAGCTTCTTTACCATGTTCTATCAATACACCAATTCTTATATCTTGAAGAATGCTTCCATAATCTTCATCACTTGCCTGTCGCATATTCTTAATAAGTTCTTTATATTAAAAATATGAAAAAATTTTGACATTTCCAATACCTCCCAAAGATTTCCTGGTGTCTTCATGCACAAGTGTTTTAAAAACTGGTTGCCCTTTTACAGGAGTAAGTTGCAGTAGGTCGCCGAATACAATCACATGTTTTCCTCCAAATAAGACATCATAATCTGTTTTTAAAATTTGCTGCATTCTTAAATGTACAAAGGCAAGCATTAAGTTTGAGACCATGCTCACCTCATCAATTATCAGAAGTTTCATTTTCTTTAGTACTCTTGAAACTTCATAACAAGCTTCTCCAGATAGCTTGTGATATTCCAACTTGTTTTCATGTTCAACAGGTAGCATCAGTAAACGATGTAATGTAATCCCTTTAATGTTGTGTGCTGCTAACCCAGTTGGAGCGGTTACAACACAAGATAAATGTGATTCAGTGGTTTTCTGTAGATAACTGGTCAAAACTTTAATTAAGAAACTTTTTCCTGTACCAGCTTGACCACTGATATACATTCGAATAGGTTTAAATGATGTGCAGTTGCATTCTTTATTTTCATGAAGTAAACCATGGTCTATCTGTTGTGTAACTTGCTGATATATTTCTTTCTGTTCAATATTTAGTTGTTCCTCCAAGTTTCCCAATTCCATAATATCCTGTTGAGCTTGATGCATTGCTGTTTCTACTTCACTCATGGCTATTGCTGCTTCATTTTCAAGAATTGGTTCTCCTAGTGGATCTTGACTCAGTGGAGCAGAACTTTGACTATCTTGAGAACTGTCTCTAGCAATCTCAGCTGCAATAGTAGCTTCTTGTTCAATGTCTTCATTCAACATTTGTAGATAATTTGGAAAAACTGTGCATTGAATGCTATCTGTACATGCATTAAAAGAATCTTCATAGCACTGAAAATCTCCAAGTAATTCCATTTCAGTACGCCAAGGCTTGAAGAGTTGCAGAAGTGCTAAATAGAAAAATTCCCATTTATCTGGAGTATCGCAACTCAGTTTCCTGTGATTAATGAGATTTTCTTTAGTATGTTTCACCAAACATCCATCAGAACCAATCACTGCATATTTCTCTTCATTTATATTTTCTATAATATTTCTCTTAAAGCTGTAATATTGCAGTACTTCATAGAGACATATGTTTTCAAGATAGGGACTTCTTTTAGGATAGTACGTATCCAACATGTTTGTTTTAACAATATCTGTGCTTTCCGGTTCATTTAATGCTAAATATTCAATTTCTTGTACAGATTTCAATACTCAATTTCGTGTTGCAGCAAGACCTAGACTAACCCAAATGATTCCTCTTGACTTTGAATATAAACTTGCAGAGGTCAACTGATCCGAACATTCGTAGGATCCAATCTCTCAATGGGACAGCATCTTCAAACTAAAGCTGTACAATTTGTTACTAAGACTCTTCTCTTGTGAAATTTCTTCCCACATTTCTTTCAACTCCGTCTTTTCAGATTTTGTTATGTATGACCTAACATAGCGAGCAACAGCAATGGAATTATCTGCAACATACTGGATATCCATATTTGCATTCCACATTGACAAAATCACTGGATTGTAATCATTAATATACTTTGAATGTTCACTTCTTTTTAAACTGTAAGTATTTTTGGGAGATTTTCGAGTTATAGTATGCCTCACTGCTGACATGAAACTGTTGACTCTTCCTTTGGAAATTACTGGACGTGGAAATCCAAAACGACATTTTGTATAAAACGTTTCCTTTGACTTGTATTTCCGTCGACAGTATTTGCCACATCGATGAGTTTGAAACCGTAAAACTTGTTGTCTTAAGGTATTTTCTTCTCCTGTTTTTGGAATACCACATGTAACATAGTCTTCAATGAAAGATAAACAGTCTCATCAGAATCAGTTCCAGATTTAGGTGCATCCTTGATCCATAAAAGCATATGTATATGAGGAGCACCTCTAGCTTGGTACTCCTTTCTCCAAAAGAAATCAATAACTTCTCCAAAAGGTGGGTTGTTTTTATTGCAGATAAAAGACATCATAGCTTGAAACCTATGATTAAAATATCTGCACACATTTACAGGATGCAAGGAACACAGTTCTCCAGCTATCTTGAATTGAATGTTTTTAATATTTGAATTTGCTTCTCGAAGAAATTCAAGTAAATCGTCCCATGCGTATTCAGCACAGCTTAGCGTAACAAACCATGTAGGGGTTCCTAAGTTTCTTAACATACATTTAAGTTCTCCATGATTACGATACCAATACTCATTAGTACCACGTTGACACGCCATCAAATTAATCAATTGAGATTCTAAATGATCGTCTCTCTGTTGTACTTTGTCCATGAATTCCTTTGCAGAAACATGTTGAAGATGAACTCCTATATTTAATATATGGTTCACTGCATATGAAAGTCCAGACAAGTCACTTTCAAACAAAAGATGAACTATATATGGAATACATTGTCAAAATCTTGGATCTTCTGAGTACAATCTTGTTGTACGATATTCTGACGCTGGAATCTGTACTGGTTGTTCGTCATATCGTCCACCTTTTCCAGTGGGGAAGAGCTGTGGAAAACAACGAGTTTCCAAACTTCTTTCCCAAACACTCATGGGAGTTCCCTTCGCTTTCTTCATTTGGAATAATTCAGTAGTATTTCCAATCACTTCCTTTGAATGTAAAGGATGTAACTATAATGTTTATAAATGTCTTCACTTTTGGAGATGTCCACTTTTTCAATTTGGCCACTTGAAATTTCACTATCATCTCCTAAAACTATTTCTTCTTCTTCCACATACATATTTTTGTAATAAAGATTGTTTTTTATAAGATATAACATAGCCTTTTGCACTTTGGTGAAATCTACTAATTCTTGCCATATTTTCCGACTCTTCGTAGGAACACCATTAACTAGAAAAACTACAGGTTCAGTTTCCTCTTTCTCTACACCAATAATTTCAATATTTTTCTTTAAATCTAAAGGTAAATACACAACTCTTCCTTTTAATCCTCTTTGTAAATCTGTGGGAGGCAACTTACCTGTTTTAGTCTCCATACGAACAATAGCCTGAAACGGTTGCACAGATTGAATCAGAATGGACTCATACGTATTTAAATCTACCAGTTCTGGAGGAATAGCTACCAACTCTAGGTTATTATGTACAGCTCTAGCTGGCATTTTGTTCTCCTCTAATTTGCTATAACAATATTTACAAATACTTTGATCACTACCCAACTCAAAGCAATCTTCCACAAACAAATACGCTTCAAATTCCTTCCACTTATCATTGTTTTCTTTTTCACTTTTTAAATACAGATCAAAATTCCTAGTTTGATTTCTATAGTGAGTACGTCGACAACAAATACAAACATAGGGGCCTATTAGGATGGGGCGGAGACACGACCGCGGTGCCGGCGGTGGCGGTAACACCCATTTACCGCATGCCGCCAGCGGTCTCCATGCCCGCCATATTAGGATGGCCACACATTGCACATTTCCCGCCCGCTGCGGTGCGACGCCGACCGCCATCAAAGTGCGCCCGCCACCGCGGCGGAGTGAGCCAATCACCACACACCGCCGTGCGGAATGATGTCCCGTACGCCGAAGATATCACGATGCCGGAAATAGGGCAGCGCACCTTGATGGAGAAACCGCACAGCGAAAGACGGCGGAGACATCACAGTGGAGACAGAAAAGAAACACCCGGGACACACCTTGATGGATCCTGCCCTACACGCCTTCCCGGTGCTGTACATGATACACCACCTGCAAGTTATCCACCGCCGCGGACGCCTCCGCAGGTACGCACAGACACAACAGTGCAAGTAACACAATACACAGCTCCAGGGTGGAAAAACATTGCATGGGAACACCACACACCCCTGTGGGGACAGGCACACAGCCATCACTGCACACACACATGTCCCACCTGTGACAAAAACATCTCGCCACATACTGCCCACCCATGTACCGCATTCATGAACAAATGTCCCGGTTACGTCACCGCCGCGGTCAGTGTGCATGAAACCATGCACACAACGCAGAGCACAGGGCCAGCGCATGCCAAGGGCACCGTACAAATCACACAGAGCCACAACTCCATCCACAACACACCAGCTACCTCCCTGAAGGGACACAACATGTGCCTCCCAAGTGCCACTCCTGCACAACAACAACACAACTACAGCCACACCATGCCCCACGTCCCAACAACTGCATATACAGCCACAGCAGGACCCTTTGCAAAGGAACACATAGCACAGAAGCCCAGGCCCCAGCCAACACACACACCACAACAACATCACACACAAGCCAAGAACACTGAGACCAGGCACAAAATGTACACACACACAGATGAGGGCCAAACACTTCACTGCACACACTACCTGACAAGTCACACACACACACACCACCCTGACTCACAGCTACATACACACACCACATGCCAGCAGTAATGGAGGACAACAGATCAGAAAGCCAAAGTGAGGTGCCCACAAATGGAAGGGCAGTGACACAACCATCAAGCATGTGTGATGCTCATGCAAGACAAGACACATGTGAGAACACACACAGCCCATCACAGCACACATGGCTGACACAGTCAGTCAACACAAACCACGGTCACCCCAATGCAACAACTCCTGGAGACAGCAAGGACACCCATGTATAGGCACAGGGATGTAAGGAAGGCCCTGAACTCAAACACTGACCAGCCACACATAGGCATCCAAATACTGGACAAGACAATGTCTGCTGCACAACACACAGTGACACACTACATGACAGCCAAGTACAAGTAGGATATGTCACACATACCTCCTCCCACAACAGCAACACACAATACTGCCATGTGCACAAAACACAACCACAGGGCTAAACAAGTACACCTACAGGCACACCACTCCAGGGTCACACAAGGCAGTAGTTGACAATGCAGGTGCACACACATCCACAGTCACAACCAAGTCACCCCTTCACACCATACACTTATCCACCACCCAAGTGCACACATTGGAAGTAAGCCATGGGACCTGGATAACTCATCACCACAAGATGTCCATACACCGACACTGATTGGCACACAGAAAGGAAGCTCACACAGACCACATGACCCTGGCCTGCCTGCCTGTAAGCCTGTGCCCAAACTCCCACCCTGTGCTGCCATTGCCCACAAACCTGACATATGTCCACCATAGATAACATGAGCCAAGAAGGAAGATGACAACAAGATTTCATTGCCAACCACCTGCACTGCACCCATAAGTATCACAGTCATGTAGAAATGAAGTGCCTCCCACCCCTGCAAAAAAAATGAAATGTGAGACAACCCATTGGCAATGTTGAAGTGGCATACTGAGCCTGTGACACAGTAAACCATGCACACACAGAAACAACTTTATTCAGGAAGGACACTGACACAACTCACTGCAGGACCAACTGTGTTTATTCATAATTTGCATATAGAGACAACAAATTTGGGCAACAGCAAAGCCAGTGGGCATTTCAATATGCACAGTATTTACATGAAAAGCTGCACAGGCAGGGGGCAAACAGCAGTGAAACACAAGGCAAGTACAATGTGCAGAGTAGTAACATCAGAAGCTGCACAGGCAAGGGGCAACCAGCAGTGAACAATAAGGCCAGTGGCCATTCCAAAGTGCAGGTAAGGTACATGAGATGCTGCACAGGCAAGGGGCAAACAGCAGTGAACAGCAAGGCCAGTGGCCAGTCCAATGTGCAGGTGAGGTACATGAGATGCTGCACAGGCAAGGGGCAAACAGCAGTGAAACACAAGGCAAGTACAATGTGCAGAGTAGTTCCATCAGAAGCTGCACAGGCACGGGGCAAACAGCAGTGAACAGCAAGGCCAGTGGCCAGTCCAATGTGCAGGTGAGGTACATGAGATGCTGCACAGGCAAGGGGCAAACAGCAGTGAACAAAAAGGCAAAGACATTGTGCAGAGTAGTGACATAAGAAGCTACACAGGGAATGTATGCAACTCTACCATGCCATGCCCAGCAACAGAGTAATGGGCATGACAATGGGCATCACACGCACCCCTGTGGACAGACAGGTGTGTGAGGGTGACCACCACTCAGATGGGGCTCTCTGTTGGACTTGGAGCTGACTGTGTGTTGGGGTCAGTTGGAGGACTGCCCTGGGCAGTGGGAGTAACAACTGTGGAAGAGCCAACTGTGCATGTGGTAGCTGGGGGGCTGCTTGGACCAGGTGGGGTGGTGGCCCGGGGAGGTGGACTCATGCCCTGGTGAGACACAGTGTGTGCCAGAGATTGTGGAGGGGTGCCTCTCCACTTCTTGTGGATCCTGAAAGGCTTCCCTGTCTGGGGATTGAGGGGAACTGGGGCAGACACAACAGGTGACCCCAACACCAAAGCTGATTCTGGTGTGGATGGTGACCCTCACTCTAGGGACATGATGGATCCCGCTGTGCGCTTGCCTGGTGTTTGCCGCCGCTCTGCCTCCCTCTGTCCACCAGCTTTGCCCCCTACAGTGTCCTCCCGTGCTGGCTTCACGGGGCTTGGGATGGGAGTGGAGGTCAAGGATGGATTATCCATGGGGCCCTCATCCTGTGTAATGTTTGCAGGCAACACCTTCTCAGTGGGTGTGGAAACTGTCATTTTGCCTCTGCGAGACGTCTTTGGGACAGGGGAGTCTTTGGCAGGGGAGGAAGGTGAGGCCTGTGACCCTGATGCTTTTTTCTTTGCTTTGTGGCCCTTGCTGTCGCCTGATGGGCTTTTCTCTCTGCGCTCTGGGGTGGCCTTACTCTTATGTGGGGATGGTGTCTGAGCCCTAGTACGCTTGGGCTGCTGCTGCTCCTGTGTGCTGCGGGTTCTGTATCAGGACTTTGGGGTCCGTTGAGCACTGTCACTGTCGTCAGAGGTGCACAGTGACACGGGCCAGACCGAGTGCTGGGAACCGCTCCCTGACTAGGTGCCTGTTGCAGGGCTGCTGTCACTGTGGATGACAAGGACTGCACAGTCCAGTGTAGCCCACCTACGTCGGAATGTAAGCCCTCCATGAAAGCTATAACCTGCCCCAACTTTTTGTCGGAAGGCATTGAAAAGTGCTGTCTGCCCCACACACAGCTGGCGCAATAGCTCGACTGCTTCTGCACTGAGGGCAGCAGGGCTGACATGGGCTGGGGCAGCTGTGCCTGGGGTGAAGGTGACTCTTCCCTTCCTACTCATGCGGACACGGGCAGCACCAGTGGAGGTTGAAGGGAGGCTGGGCACTGGACGCTGTGTGGCGGAAGAGGAGGCCGAGTCCCCGTTCCCTGTACCCCCCAACATGGATGTGTCACCGCTGGCGTAAGATGAGGTAGAGCTTTGTATCTCCGGCTGTGAATTCTCTAGCAGACTCCTGACCCCCTCCTCGGCGCTGGTCACATCTGTGTCAATCTGCTCCGGTGCGGCTGTTGCACTGGAAGCCTCACCACTGGTGTCCGTCCCCTCTCCCGCTGCACATACGGGAGCTGCTGCATAGGAGAGAGAAGTACTGTGAGATGAGTGGCAACAACAGAACTAACACGTGCCAATACATCTGCATCCTAGAAAGAGGTGTGCAGCACATTGCATGCCACCCTGTGCACACATATATCTTGCCACCCAAAATCTCAACACAACGGTGCATGTCCGCCACACATCCTGCCATAAGTGCCCCAGGTGACTCACACAGCACACCATCCTGCAATTGGCTCACATCAGACACAGCCCCAAAATGGCACACACACTGTCCCGATGTTGGCAAGGATGAACACCACGACATGGTGCACATCACCTACATGTGTGGAGCAGTAGGGGACCACACAGACTACAACATACCAGCCCACAATGACCCTGCACACATGCCATCCACCATATCGAGTCCATGGGCACATCTACTGTTGCACATTGGCCTCAGATGTCTGACTGGCAGACATCTGAGGTCTGGAATTGCACGCATTCATTGAAACGCATTCACAGTTGGCACACTGGCATTCCCATCCATCTGAATTCACACACTACCCCACAGCAGAAGGTACCTGAAGGCCACAACTCCAAATGTAAGAGAGATGCACAGTGCTAAAACTCACTTCATGAAGCACCGTTTGGGTAAAAGCATGGCACATACACCCAGCACAGAGGCCACTCCCAAAACTTTGCACCACACAACCAACGTCACACAGCTGACAATTTGCACACTCTGTAGACACATGCACCCACTCCCAGCCAAAGGCAGCCTGCAACACATACTCACCCCTGGCTCACTGCTGATGCTCCTTCAGTTGTCTGTCCAGCTCAGGTTGTGTGACAGCCAGGATGCGGGCCATTAGTGGTGTCATGCTGCGCCTAGCCAACCTGCCAGTCCGATGGAGCAGCCCCAGCGTCATCTCGGCCACGTTCTTGCTCAGCCGGCAGATGTCGACCCACCTTTTATGACAGTGAGTGCGCCTTCGGTTTGACACACCCAGATCCCGGACTCTGGAGGCAATGGCCCTCCACACGGCTTTACGCTGGTGGACCTTCAGCTGCAGGCATGGGAGACAAGAGGGGTGAGGTTCCAGTGACACAGTGCACAATGACAACACAACGAAAATGCAGTAGAACGACAGTGACTCATCCAAAACTCCAGCTACAACTGTCACATAGCCAACAATTGCTGTGAACATGGTGCAATGTCATTGGTCAATCAGACGTACAGGCATGCATGTTCGATGGTGGACACAATACCTCCACATCCCCTTCACATGCAGGATGCCAACACAGAAAGCAACGTGTAGTCTGGCTGCAGCTACTGTCTGCAGTTACCTACAACTACACATAGAGAAGATAGCAAAACATGTGTCTTGTTGTTGGACTCACTGTGTCCAACACTGCGCATTCCTAAGTGTCCTAGCCCTGTGAAAGCCTCACTGTGTCCTGGAAATCACATAGAGTGACAACAACTGTCATACACACACCCTTCTCCCACGCCTGCTCCTGTGCAATCTACATGGCAGAGATGGGACTTAGATGAAGAGGCGTGACCCAAACACACATGGAACACACTGTACATGCATTGATGTGGACATGTGGCATTCGGAGGGGACTGTGCAGGGCAGGTGGACTGACACTGAGTGGGTTAATTTGGAGCAACACAGCCATTCACACAAACGATAACTGGCCAGACTCCTGCATCACCAAAATGCAGCTGCACTGTATGGCTGACACTACAGGACATGTCCCTCTACTCAGGATAGGCATGCAGGGTAACGTGTGAAAGAGCCCACCAAGCCCTTCCCACTGTAGTAAACATGATAGGCAGTGCATGTCAGAGCCCCACAACCACTGACACATACCGAAGCACCTCCACCCCACGTGTGCACACCCTGCACTCTCACTCACAGTCTGGGAGACTTACCACAACATTAGGGCCGCCATAAAGCCTTGGGTACTGTGCAAGCACCCCGTCTACCAGGACCCCAAGCTCCTCACTGGTGAAGGGACTGGCACGGATCTTCTGAGTCCTCGACATCACAATGGACATGTGGCAGCAGCAGCACGTTGAGGGTGGCAGCTAGCAGTCCCTTGAGGCAGCAGGTGGAGGGTGGCAGCCAGCAGTCCCTTGAGGCAGCAGCAGCAGGTGGAGGGTGGCAGCCAGCAGTCCCTTGAGGCAGCAGCAGCAGGTGGAGGGTTGTCAGTCAGCAGTCCCTGGTAGCTGTGGGAATGTGGTGCACCCTCCCACACATATATAGGCCCCTGGGGCTGTGTCAGTGGTCCCAGGGTGCTGCAATTGGTGTACCGGGTCTGCCTCATTCAAATACATCCAATGTCCGCCTCCGGGGTGGCGGTGCACGCCTACCGCAATTTTCAAACTCGCATCAGGCTACCGCGAGGCTGCTTCCCATTGGCTGCAAGGGCATGGTCTATGCCGGTGACACACCGTTGGGTCCATGTGCACGCTACCGCGGTGGTGCATCTTTTGAATGCCTACAGTGACCGCCTCCGCGGGGTGGTGCACGCCTACCGCGATTTTCAAACTCGCATCAGGCTACCGCGAGGCTGCTTCCCATTGGCGGCAAGGGCATGGTCCATGCCGGTGACACACCTCAGGGGCCAGGCGGTAGGCACCGCCATATGTCTGCCAGACAGTGCCTGGAGTGACCGTGATTTGGGTAGCGGTGCATGGTGACCACCATTGTCACATACATATCTGGTGGTGTCACCCGCGATCGTCCCTGGGTTATGGGTGGTGCCACACCTCAGTCGTCAAGTGGTAGGCACCGCCATATGTCTGCCAGACAGTGCCTGGAGTGACCGTGATTTGGGTAGCGGTGCATGGTGACTGCCATTGTCACATACATATCTGGCGGTGTCCCCCGCGATCGTGCCTGGGTTATGGGCGGTGCCACACCTCAGTCGTCAAGTGGTAGGCACCGCCATATGTCTGCCAGACAGTGCCTGGAGTGACCGTGATTTGGGTAGCGGTGAATGGTGACCGCCATTGTCACATACATATCTGGCGGTGTCACCCGCGATCGTGCCTGGGTTATGGGCGGTGCCACACCACAGGGGCCAGGCAGTAGGCACCGCCATATGTCTGCCAGACAGTGCCTGGAGTGAGCGTTAATGGAGTTGTGGAGTAGCTGTGCTGCACCTAACGTGTCCTCCAGCTCTCTGCATAGGCCAACATGTACAGTGCCCAGTGTCTCAACAATTGAAGGGTCCTCATGAGGGCAAATGCACAGAAGGGACATGTCACTCCACGTCACCAACACATACCATATATGGGTCGCCAGTACATTGCATGGGCACATACACTCGCACATGTCACATGTGCTGTGTAATGAAATGTAGACTGTCCAGTTAATGTGTTGCATAGCATATGTAGATAATGGTCAATGTCTGTGTGTGCAATGTAACGCACACTGTCGTCTCATTTTCTGAACTAGGGGCATCAGCAACTGGCACATTGTCCAATGCACATGCACACACGTGTCCCCCACGCTCAGCCGGTGGTCAGTGTGTAGTTGAAGTGTGCCATGTGCAACCTGTTTTGGTAGGTGTATCAGGGCCAGCAACATGGTGTGTTCGGGTAGTATTGCAATTAGTAACATATGCTGGGGTCATACTCACAGGTATGCACACATATCTGTTAGTATATCACACTGTGCATGCGAATGAGCCGGAGGGGTGCACAGATAATTGCTGCTGGTAAGAGGACTGGTGTACGAGTAGTGTGCCTGATGTGTACCTACTTGTGAAGTGCCCTGTCGGTTAATGGTGCATGTTGTAAGACTTGGGAATGTGTCTGTTGAAAAAATTGATGTGATGCACATTTCATGGTCTTCTGCATTGACATCTGTGCATTGTGATCTGTCCTAGGAGGAGGGGGCCCAATATCCATTGTCCGTTCATAGTCCTGGCAGACATGGAGAATGAGGATATAATCCGCAAATTCAGGCTGGACCGACAAACCCTGCAGAACCTATGTGCCATGTTGGAGCCCCACCTGCAGCCACGTCGGACATATCCAACAGCTTTCACCGCAACATCTAAGGTGATGGCATGCCTGTATTTCTTTGCAACAGGCTCATTCCAGCACACGGTCGCAAGTGCAGGCGGGATGTCACAGCTGATGTTCAGCATGGTGCTGAGGGATGTCCTGTCGGCCATGATGCTGTACAAAGACAGATATATCCATTTTCCCAGGGGGCCTGAGTTGGTGGCTGTGAAGGGCGATTTCTATGCCCTTGGACATATCCCCCATGTCATTGGTGCAATTGATTGCACACATGTTGGGCTTGTGCCACCACAGGCACGTGAACAGGTTTACCGCAATAGGAAGCATTCACACTCGGTAAATGTTCAAGTGGTGTGCCTGGCGGACATGATCATCTCACACGTGTGTGCCAAGTTTCCCAGCTCAGCCCATGATGCCCACATCTTGCGCAGCAGCATCGTTCCTCAGCTGATGGCCAATCTGCTTCCTAAGCGTGCATGGCTTGTGGGTGAGTATGCATAGTGGATTAGAGTGGTGTGTGTGTGACATGCTGTTGTGTTGCATTTTGGGACTGCAAGGTTAATCTGTGTCTCTCACACCCAGGTGACTCGGCATATCCGAACCGCCCGTGGTTGCTGAGCCCATTGCGGAATCCCGTCACGCCAGCTGATATGCGATACAATGATGCCCATGAGAGGACACGGCGTGTGATAGAACGGACATTTGGTCTCCTAAAATCAAGATTTCGGTACCTGGACCGTACTGGAGGTGCCCTTATGTACTCGCCAGGGAAGGTGTGTCAGATAGTGGTGGCATGCTGCATGCTCCACAACCTGGCCATTCGCAAGGCAATACCCCTGATCCTGGATGATGATGATGAGCAGCCAAGGCCGCCGCCTGCAAATCAACCCGGATCCAGTGACGAGGGCAGTGGAGAGGAGGAAGGGGTTGACATGCGTCGACAGCTCATCACCCGCTACTTCACTTGAAGGTGAGTGACAATGTAGAAGGGACAAAATGGTCTGATGGTGTTGCTGTTGCTGTGTGGGTGTATGTGACCTTGCTTACTGCAGCTTGGTGTTGACTCATTGCTGCCTGCCAATGTATGTGTGATTGGTTAGTGTGATACAGAATGTCTCTATGGTGACTGTTGCTCTGTGTAAAGTTTGTAGATCTGAGTACCTTGTTGACAAGTGTTGTGTGATGTGTGCAATGCCACACCCATACAAGTGACTCTTGTTCTGCGGTTTTCCATAGGTCCCTTCAGCATCTCACTTGTTACCTACATTCCATTCCCCTGGACCATGTCCTACACGGTGAAGGTTGCACATCCTGTATTAAAGACAGAGCAGTCACAACAACATGTGTGTAAGGTGTATTTATTTACAACTGTGACATACGAGGGTGGAGAAGATGTGAAGGGGGGAATTGAAGAAGTGAGTTGACAGTCATGGTAGATGAGATACTTGAGTAGTCCCCACAATGATGTGGAGACCCAGTCCAACAGATAGATGCCATTCACATGGCAGTGTGATGAAGGATAGTCCAAAAGGTCAATGCAGTGGTGCAGTGGTCTGCCATCATGGCTGGCTCGGGGACTAGCGTTTGGCAGGTGCTTTGGCACGTGAGTCCCCCTGGCCTTTCCTTGGACGGCCCCTCTTGCGCTTGACTGGAGGGGCCACTGCTGCAGAGGCAGTGGTGTCTGAGGACTCACCCCCCTCTGTGGACGCAGGGGAGGATGATGAAGTGTCATCCTGCTGCCCAACAGGGGAGGCGGAGGGGTAGAATGTTGCGCTTGCCTGTCCCTCAGAACCGCCACTAGCTGCCCCAAAGGGTCCACAATCTGTCCCATGCGTGTGTCCATGGACCTCAGCAGCAGGAGGTGCTCCCGAGATTCTTTCTCTAACCGGCCCATTCATCCCTGGGCCTGTTGGTAGGCCCCAAGGACTCTGTCGAAGTGGCCCAGGGCTTCCGTCCCAGGATCAGTCCCCCTCTGCATAACCCTGTCCCGACCAGCTGCACTGCTGCCACGGTCCTGTCCGGTCCTCACATTGGCCCGCTGCATCCTCTCCCTGGCCTCCGCAGTCGATGTGGTGGGCTGCTCAACCCCTGGGGCAGGGAGGGTGTTGCGGACAGCTGTGGTGGTGGTGGTGGTGGTGGGGGTAGTGGTTGACACACAGGCCGTGACAGCAGCTGTCAGAGGATGGTCAGGGGCTGCAGCTGATGTGGTTGGGGGACAATGGGTGCCTGGGACTGGTTGCGGCCTGCCACACCAGATGGGCCAGCGTGGAGCTCCTCATCCAAGGAATCCAGGGAGTCCTCATCCAGTTGTCTCTGTTCCGGGGGGGACTGGCTCTGCAGGGTGGTGTCATCCTCTGCAGTGAGTTCTTGGTCACCTGTGGGTCAGATGAGAAATGGTCATTGTGTTGCACCCATCAAAGTTTGTGTTAGCAGTGTTACATCAACTGTTTGTACATCCAGCAGTTGTTCACTGTACAAATTTGCATTGACCGACATCCAGTGATGCATTACAAGCTGTTGTGGTACATGCATTACTTGTCCATATTGGGAGTTGTCAAGACATGACATGCACAATATAATTTTTTGACATTGACAGTCTCATGTTGGCATCCTGTTATTGATCAATCATATGTCATCCATTTATGCATATGTGTCACTTGTAGAGCCCTTGCAGCGGTTTACTCTGCACAGTAAGTGACCATTGTAGTTTCATGCATACCTTTTCAATGTGGTGTAGATATCTGTATTTGCAATTCCAGACATGCTTAAGTTTGCTTTAATTAGATACTAGGTGGTCTGGACCACTGCTACTGTCAGATGGCATGTAGTGGTGTGCATGGTTGTGCTCGGAGTTCCACCTACATGTGTTTCAGTCATTCACACTTTGGTTGCTGTCACAGTTTCATTTTCTTAGGTGTGTGCACACTATAGTTGCCAATACTATCTGGGTGTGCAGTTGTGCATTGAGAGGCCTGGTGTCCTATGCCAACATGTTTTTTTAAATGCATATCTGGCTGCATGTTGTGGCTTTTGATATGTTGTGTTTGCTGTGTTTTCCTTGTATTTGAGAGACCTCTCTGTGTGTGTATGATGAGGGCTTCCATCTTGGTCCAGTGTGGGACAAGTCAGCATGATATGTCCACATGCCAGTTCTTTTGAAGTGTACATTGCAATGACTGACACATGCATGTTGGTGCCAGGAAGTAATGGGTCTTGTGTGCTGGCGGTCAGGTGGGCCCGTGTGAGTTGTTGTGCAAGCTTCCCAGCCCCACACACCCCGACCTGTGAGATGCGGTTATCTACCTGTGAGTTGGGTGGGTAGCATACATTGCCTGCCTCATGCTTCTTATTGGGGGTGTAGTGTCCCATCCTCCATAGTGGTGGAACAGCATGCATGTTGCATTTTGTGGGACGGATAGCCAAACACACTACACCGTCTCACTGTGTAGATGGCTAACTACCGTTTGAGGTGAAGGTGAGCAATGACATGGCTATGTGACTTGGTAGAAATCTTTGGATGGAATGTGCGTGTGGTGATCATGATGTGTGTGTGGCTTTTTGTACCCATTGATTTCAGATTACATTTGGTCATGGGGTATAGCCCCCCATCACTGTTGTCCCAGCTATCTGGCTGTGGGGTTCACTCCCCCGACATTTGAAGGCACAATAGGGCAAGGGGTATAGTCTCGTAGCACAGTGGTGACATACAGTAGGGTGAAGATCTCACCCAGCATATATTTCCACACTGTCATGGTTTCATGGTATTTGTGGACCTGAGAACAAGAGCACAGTACTGGTGAAGCAGTTGTTCCAGGGCATCCATACACTGACATGTTGTGGTCAACAGTGGTGTGTGTGTGAGATGTACTCAGCCCTGTGCAGACAATGTGTGGTTTTGGGGCCAGACTATACCAGCACTGTTCAGACAGACAGTGTGAGATGTGAACATTGTCAATGCATACACACATTGGTGGTCTGTTAATTCAGACAAGGTGCTGTTCTGCAATTCAGTGCAGCACTGTGGTAGCTGGGTGTGTTGCAGGACATTTGGGATGTGCTTAGTTTAGCATTGTGAGTCCCAGCTGCAGTGTAGTTTTGGGTGCACTGCACTTCCACTGTTTACATTGCAACACTGTGGTATGACATGGGTGATTTGCACTTTGCCATACAAACGGCCAGACACTGCTGCAGGGCAGCATGATCGTTGTTAGTGTTGCAGTGTGTGATGCCTGGCACAGTGTACACAATGTGGGTCAATTTTGAACAGAGACTTGTGCATGGTGATTACAACACAACTGTTTTGCATTATTTGTGTTGGTGACTGTGGACTAAGTGGCAGGGTGTCATGTGCGGCTGCACAGACGTCACATGCCTATGAGTGGGACTAGTGCTCCATCCTGCTCAGCTGTGGGACAAGGGGGCCAGGTGGGAGTTGTAGTGCAGGCCTCCCAAACACCCACCCACCTCCCTGTAAAGTTGGCTACCTACCTGTTAGGTGAGGGTGTAGCACACAATGGCTGAGGCATGCTTCTGGGTGGGGGCAGTGGTCCATCCTGCTCAGCTGTGGGACAAGGGGGCCTGGTGGGAGTTGTAGTGCAGGCCTCCCAAACACCCACCCACCTCCCTGTAAAGATGGCTACCTACCTGTTAGGTGAGGGTGAAGCACACAATGGCTGAGGCATGCATCTGGGTGGGGGCAGTGCTCCATCCTGCTCAGCTGTGGGACAAGGGGGCCTGGTGGTAGTTGTAGTGCAGGCCTCCCAAACACCCACCCACCTCCCTGTAAAGATGGCTACCTACCTGTTAGGTGAGGGTGTAGCACACAATGGCTGAGGCATGCTTCTGGGTGGGGGGAGGGCTACATCCTGCTCAGCTGTGGGCCAAGGGGGCATGGTGGGAGTTGTAGTGCAGGCCTCCCAAACACCTACCCACCTCCCTGTAAAGATGGCTCCCTACCTGTTAGGTGAGGGTGTAGCACACAATGGCTGAGGCATGCTTCTGGGTGGGGGCAGTGCTCCATCCTGCTCAGCTGTGGGACAAGGGGGCCTGGTGGGAGTTGTAGTGCTGGCAGCATGTACACATGTACCCATGGTGATGTTGCTAACTACCTTTGGGGGGCTTCAGGGGAGTGTCTGTTGTATCTGTGAGAGATGTGTTGGGGGAGTGTTGTGCACATGAATGAATTTGAACCTAGGAGGGATTATTTTGTAATAGTGCAAGACAGTACATTTGTGTGATGTTAGGCATTTGTTTGTACTTACCAGCCTCCACTCCCCGGGTATTCCTGAGAGACTCTCTGGATGTAGAATGCCAAGCACCTTCTCCTCCCATTCAGTGAATGTTTTGAGTGGAACGGGAGGGCCACTGCCTGTCCTGTGAGCCAGCTCATGGTTCTTGGCTCTCTTCTTTTTGACCACTGCCTTCAGATCGTGCCACCTCTTCACGATTTCATCTCTATTGCGTGGCACGGTCCCTACTGCATTGACGTTCTCTACTATCCTTCTCCACATTTGCGTCCTTGTTGCTAGTGGTGTCTGTTGGACCTGGTTACCAAACAATTGTGGTTCTACCCTGATTATCTCATCGACCATGACCCTCAACTCACTCTCAGTGAATTTGGGCATTCTCTGTGGTGACATGGTGTGTGATGTGTCAAGGTGTTTAGGGTGCAGGTTTGGAAGTGGTAGTGGTGGTTGTGATGTGTATGGTGTGTGCTGTGCAAAGGTGTTAGAGGTGCAGGTGTGGAAGTGGTGGTGGTGATGATGTGTGTGTGTTGTGCAGATTTGCCTCTCCTGTCATCTGTGGTGGATGTCCCCTCAGTTGTGGAGTTTTGCAAAGGATTGTGGTATGTTGGGGGCTGGATTTATACTGGTGTCTGTGGGTGTGTCAGGATGGGGTATTGGTAGCAGGTGTGTGTGTGTGTGAACCTGGGATTTGTAGTTTTGGAGTTTACCATGGGGGTGTGTCTTTGGGCTGTGTTAGCTATTTTTGGGTGCATGCCTTGTTTGGTTGGTTCACTTTGTGGCCATGTTGTGTGTTTTTCTAGCGACCGCCATTTTTTTAACGGAGCGTCCGCAGTGGTGGCTCGGCTACGGCGCTTCCACCGTCTCACTGATTCTTCAATGTTGTCGACCGCGGCGGTCGGAAACAGCGCACAGCACCGCGGGGATGTCGGAAATATCATAATTTCGATGGCGGTGTCTCCGCTGTGGTTGCGGTCGTTTGGGCTGTTTCCGCTGTGAAACCGACCGCCGCGGACGGGTTTCGGCCTTCTCCACAGGCGAACAGCGGTTTCTCGGGTCTCCTTTCTGCCGCAGTTGGATTTTTACCGCCGAGGATCCTAATCTAGCCGTCGGTTTTCCCGCGGTAGCGGCGGGCGGTGTTTTCCCGCTACCATGGCGGTCAGTTGTTTTTCCGTCCGCCATCGTAATGACCTCCATAGTTTGGTGTTTTACAAAAAATTACCTTAAATTTCTTCTACAAACTTCTCAGTACTACTATATTCCACATCTTCTTCAACACCTACACTTATCAAACTCTCACTTTCTCTACACTTCTGTTCAGGACCAAAGAAACTAAACTCTATATCATCACAAACTTTTTTTACATTCGATACTGACCCATGCAAAAGAGCAGTGTTTAAGTCACTTAAAATTATTGCAGGACTTTTACATAGTACAATCTTCTTACTAACTTCCGCATTGCAGAGTGATGTACTGCTAAGATTCTCAAAGGATGAAAAACACTTTGACACACTTTTCTAGAAACACAAGCCAGAGAATGACCTTGCAAACCAGAATTTTTTATCACTTTATAAGGATCTAGTCCTTGCAACATCTTAATATTTTGTTTAATACTTTTTTACTATACTCTCGTAAGAAATTTCGTAAAATATCAATAGACTCCTGTCGTATACTACAAATACTACTACAATCCCAAGTATACACTGAGGGTCGATTCCGATTCGGGCCGGAAAAGCACCGACCGACTCGGATCCGGAAAAATACCGACCGACACGTACCAGTGGCGCCCGACACGCCAAGTACGATGCAAGCCGCGATAAATCCGACCGACACGTCAGGAAACCAAGCCGACCGACCGAGCCGCTCGGAAAATAGCAATCCGGCCGGAAAACACGCGAATCCAACCGACCGACACGCACCCGGAACAAATCCGACCGAATCGTACCCGCCAACTCCAACCCGCAAAGTACGATGCAAGGCGCGAAAACACGACCGAGTCGGACGGAGGACAAGCCGTACGACCGACACGCATACAAAACCGAGCCGAAGCAACACAATACACCGCGACCGACGCGTACGCAGCATACAAAACTGCACAAACACAGCGTGAACGAAACGGAAAACACCGTACGAGACCAATGCAGGGTCCGACTCGGTCACAAGAACGTTTCCAACATACACAAACAGCACAAAGGAAAAATCAACCAAAAAAGCCCAAACAAGCAATTACCAAGCCAATAAATACTGGGGGGTGGGGACAGAGAACAAAGACACACCCACAACTCCACCTATATAAAGGACACAAATCACTACCATGAGCCTTTGCAAATGCCATTTCACTGCCAGCACCCAAGAGAAAGCAACCACACACCCACAGCTCATCCCTCACACAAGCCACACACCATCAGCACACCAACAAATACCTACCTCACATACACCCAGCAAAACACACACTCACACACCCTCACCTGCACACCAACACACACATCACTCACCATCACCACCCATCACCATGCCCCCCAAGAAGAATCCCAAGTTCCTAGATTGTGAATTGGAAGTCCTGGTAGACGAGATCCTCAGGGTGGAGCCACAGCTGTTTGGCACTCTGGTCCAACAGACCCCCATGTCGCAGAAAACCAAGATGTGGGAGAGGATCATAAACAGGGTGAACGCCCAATCATCATGTCGGCGCACAAAGACGGACATCCAGAACAGGTGGTATGACGTGCGCAGGAGGGTACGGGACCTGCTGAAGATAGACTACAGCAACAGCCAACAGACCGGCAGTGGCCCTCCTGCCAAGCCAATATACCTCAGGCCCTGGGAGGAGAAGGTGCGGGCCATCCTTCCGCCAGTGAGCGTATATGGACTAGAGAACATCCCAGAGCCTGGTGAGTACACAACAAATGTACACAATAAACTGCCACAAAACACACACATCACTGTCAAGGGGAGAGTCAAACCATGCACACATAGCAATTACACAGCAACTAGAACAGAATCATCCCAAAATGTGTATGTCAGTCAGATAAACACAACACATGCCATCAAAAAGTCACATCCAACTGTGCCAACACATGTACAAACACAACCACAACTACAGCTAGGCAGTGGCACAAATAGAACTAACACACACATCCACACATGTAGCCACCACAACAACACCAACACACAGTGAAGACCACTCAAAGGAAGGAATTCTGTGTATGCTGGCCAAGTCAGTGTAGCCAATAGCATCATGGGAGTCGCAGTCACACATATTGCCCCCCCACAACTGTCCCATCAACACCACCCTGAACCATGCTCACATCACAGGGAGTGGAGAAGGACTCACAAGATGGCTGACACTGGCTACTGCTGTGGGGAGCACAAGGCCCTGCTGCCAACTGTGCACCAACAAACAGCAGGACACCACTGACTGACATCCTGAGAGACAACTTACACTCCCTGCAATGCAAGCACGTTCCATGGTGGGCTATCTGGCTGGCTGGGTGGGAAGGGGGACTTGCAGCACTGACTATAGTCACCAGCACCTCCCCTCACACCCCCCCAACACAAACTCCACAGTACCCACCTGGTAGAATGCAATGCCCTCCATCCTAACACAAGATCCCACAAAGCACCACCACCCTGGGTTATGTTGTGTGAAGCACAGGGACACTCTTGGGACTCTTAGCCAAACAACTGCCAGGACAACACTCCCAGCCATCCTGTCAGCACAGCCAGCCCACCCCACAGGGAAGCAGAGTCAAAAGGAAGGAAGCATGGGCATGCTGGGAAGGGGGTGGAGGCAATAGCATGATGGGAGACGTAGTCACAGACATAGCTCACCCCCACAACTGTCCCATCAACACCACCCTGAACCATGCTCACATCACAGGGAGTGGAGAAGGACTCACAAGATGGCTGACACTGGATACTGCTGTGGGGAGCACAAGGCCCTGCTGCCAACTGTGCACCAACAAACAGCAGGACACCACTGACTGACATCCTGAGAGACAACTTACACTCCCTGCAATGCAAGCACGTTCCATGGTGGGCTATCTGGCTGGCTGGCTGGGAAGGGGGACTTGCAGCACTGACTATAGTCACCAGCACCTCCCCTCACACCCCCCCAACACAAACTCCACAGTACCCACCTGGTAGAATGCAATGCCCTCCATCCTAACACAAGATCCCACAAAGCACCACCACCCTGGGTTATGTTGTGTGAAGCACAGGGACACTCTTGGGACTCTTAGCCAAACAACTGCCAGGACAACACTCCCAGCCATCCTGTCAGCACAGCCAGCCCACCCCACAGGGAAGCAGAGTCAAAGGAAGGAAGCATGGGCATGCTGGGAAGGGGGTGGAGGCAATAGCATGATGGGAGACGTAGTCACAGACATAGCTCACCCCCACAACTGTCCCATCAACACCACCCTGAACCATGCTCACATCACAGGGAGTGGAGAAGGACTCACAAGATGGCTGACACTGGCTACTGCTGTGGGGAGCACAAGGCCCTGCTGCCAACTGTGCACCAACAAACAGCAGGACACCACTGACTGACATCCTGAGAGACAACTTACACTCCCTGCAATGCAAGCACGTTCCATGGTGGGCTATCTGGCTGGCTGGGTGGGAAGGGGGACTTGCAGCACTGACTATAGTCACCAGCACCTCCCCTCACACCCCCCCAACACAAACTCCACAGTACCCACCTGGTAGAATGCAATGCCCTCCATCCTAACACAAGATCCCACAAAGCACCACCACCCTGGGTTATGTTGTGTGAAGCACAGGGACACTCTTGGGACTCTTAGCCAAACAACTGCCAGGACAACACTCCCAGCCATCCTGTCAGCACAGCCAGCCCACCCCACAGGGAAGCAGAGTCAAAAGGAAGGAAGCATGGGCATGCTGGGAAGGGGGGTGGAGGCAATAGCATGATGGGAGTCGTAGTCACAGACATAGCTCACCCCCACAACTGTCCCATCAACACCACCCTGAACCATGCTCACATCACAGGGAGTGGAGAAGGACTCACAAGATGGCTGACACTGGCTACTGCTGTGGGGAGCACAAGGCCCTGCTGCCAACTGTGCACCAACAAACAGCAGGACACCACTGACTGACATCCTGAGAGACAACTTACACTCCCTGCAATGCAAGCACGTTCCATGGTGGGATAACTGACTGGGTGGGTGGGTGGGTGGGAAGGAGGTCTGGCTGTCAACCAAACACAATCAATGCAGACCATGTTCACACCCCAGAGAATACATAGAAATGCCCAAATAATGCAGGACAATGTGCCACACCAATATCAACCCCTGACTGTGACGACTTAGGACAATACAATGTACAGGCCCGCACCCCGAGGCACAGTCACAACTGTCAGGTGTGTCAACCACTGATGCCTGCAGAAACATGACATACATTGTTTGTGTCTCCCAAAAACAGGTGATGATAGGGACACAGCAGCAGACGCTGAGGAGTCCCAGTCCCAGGCTCAAGAGGATGCCGAGCTCACTGGCGTCAGTACAGCCTCTGTCCTCCTCGGACGATGAAGAACAACCTGGCACATCCGGTGCAAGTCAACATGCTGCACCAGCAGGACCACCAGCTGCAGCACCAGCAGGTCCACCAGCTGCACCCCTGCACCCACCCCTCCAACGACTGTCACCACGAATACCATCCCTGCCGACATGGACAGAATAAGGAACAACACCAGCGCAGTGACCCTGGACCAACCTGGGGCCATGGACACCACCACCACCACCAACCCCCAAGGTGGACCAGGGTTATCTGTGCGTGCAACTGCACACACTGCACATGTCAGCAGGGGTGGTGGGAGGGGTGGGAGACAGAGGTCGCTGCTTGCAGACGTTGCTGGTGTGCATGAAGACCCACAACTGGTACGCATAGCTGATGCGTACCAGTCCAGCACCGGAGAGCTCAGCCAGGTAGTGGGGCTCCTCAGAGACATTAAACAGCAGCAGGCTGCCCATCATGCCCGCTTGGACTCCCACATGTCCCAAGTGGAGTCACACATGTCACGTGTGGACTCCCACATGTCACGTGTGGACTCCCACATGACCCGCGTGGAGTCCAAGTGGGATGTACTACATGAGATGACGGCGGTGCACAGGGACATTTTACAATGCCTCCGCCAGATGAACAGCAACCAGTCCACACCTCCCTGTGTGCCAACAACATCTGGTACCGAACAAACTGCAACTGCCACAGGGAGGGAGGAGGACTCTGGCGGAGAGTCCCCTGCACCGCAGCAGCCTGCACTTGAGGGCCCCCCCAAGAAGAGGGGTCGTCCGAGGAGGGGAAAGTGAGAGGCTGATGGCCAAGCGCAACTCCCAGGAAGCCTGAACCTGTTCTGGATTTTCGCCTTTGTGCACAGACTGTTCACCCTGTTGATGGCAACACTACTCCCACACATTGCATGGGGAGTATAAGTTGGAACAATGTGTCAGACAACAGTGGCCCCGATACTGGGGATCCTGTCTACCTGGACTTTCTATTCATCTAGGAACTTGGGATTGCAAGATTCATGTACAGCACAATCCATCCTATGCACTATTATCACAATAAACACACTAATACACCATACTTGCCTCTGTCGTGATTCCAACGTGGGTGCTGTTATGGGGATGATGAACTGCAAAATTACACAGTGTATGCGAACTGCAACAGCAAGGACAACACAGGCATGTGAGTACAGGCAACGTGACACATATGAGGGAGACACACCACCAGGGCTACACAACACATACACACCTAGGCCATCTGACTCATTGCCTACACTGATGTTGCCAGGAAGACGGTGCAATGCACAGACACCACACCCATTCCCAGTTGTAGTCAAGTAGCCCACAGGTGCAGTAAGCAAATGGCAGTCAAATGTGTGACCACAGACAACGCACATCACTAAGTGAAGCAGAGGTTTATTACACAGTAGCAACATGCCGTAACCACTACAGATGCAAGGTAACCCCACCTGGTAGCGGGCACACAGTCAACAACTGTAGACAGAAGGAAGTCCATGGGTGTGGCGCACATCACCTGTAGGGACACAACAGCTACCAGCCTGGATGTGCAATCACGTCGTCGGTGGACACAGTTGACCAAACGAATCTGAAAGTACCCTGTGAAGGACAGAAATGACACACAGTCAAAAGCAATGCAGTACAGGACAGAACAGCAAAACTCATGCACAATACATGTTACAAGATACCCACCCAGAACCAAGTTAGCATGTCAACACTGTTGGGGCGTACAGCCCACCTGTCACCACACATCGCAACACACATCCTGTCAAGTAGCCCATGGACACACTCCAACAGCACCAGAGCACCACCCACACATCATGCCAACTCACATCATTCACATGACACCTCAGGATACTCACATTCAGCTAAAGAAGTTGGTGATGAGCTGTGTGCGGACATCACCATCACCATCATCATCATCATCGTCACTGGCATCGTGGTCCAGGCCAGGATCCTCCACAGGTGGCGGATGTTGGTCATCGTCATCCTGGATGAGAGGCAACTCCTTCCGCACTGCCAGGTTGTGGAGCATGCAGCAGACGATGATAATCTTGCACACTTTCGCAGGGGCATATGGGAGGGACCCTCCGGTCTTGTCCAGGCAGCGGAAGCGGCTCTTCAGGAGACCAAAGGTCCGCTCAATCACTCTCCTGGTCCGACCATGTGCCTCATTGTAGCGCATCTGGGCAGGTGTCACAGGGTTCCTGAGGGGTGTCAGCAACCACGGCATGTTGGGGTATCCCGAGTCACCTACGGACAGACAAGTGCACATCAGCTGACTTGGAAAAGTGGGCGGAATACTACAGATCAGATCACACACAATGGCACAAAGTCAGTACACACCGACAAGCCAGGCACGCTGGTTCTGCATCTGTGCCATCAACCTGGGGATGCGACTACTCCTCATCACAAAGGCATCGTGTGCTGAACCAGGGAAACGGGCACACACGTGTGTGATGGTCATGTCTGCAAGACACACCACCAGTGCATTGACCGAGTGGTAGTGCTTGCGGTTCCTGTAGGCCTGCTCCTGGGCCTGTGGTGGTACCAAAGCCACATGTGTCCCATCAATGGAGCCAATGACATGCGGCATCCTCCCCAGGGCATAAAAGTCACTCTTCACGTCAGTGAGTCGTCGCAGTCTAGGGAAATAGATGTACCGGTTCAGGAAGAGCAACATTGCCGCCAAAACATCGCGGAGCACACGGCTGAACATGGTCTGTGACATCCCACCAGCAGACGCCACAGTATGTTGGAAGGTACCGGTGGCAAAGAAGTGTAGGGCTGCCATCACCTTCACCTTGGGGGTCAGCGCTGTAGGATACGGCCGGCCAGGCTGCAAATGTGGGGACAACTGCACTGCCAAATCCTCAATCAGCTGCCTGGTGAAGCGGTACCGTCGGATGCTGTCCCGTTCCACCATCGTTGCCAGGTCTGGGAATGGCCGATGGACAGCAGGAGCCCTGCAGTGCAGAGGAGAAGTAAGCAAGATCGTCAGTCACCCCACATATGCGGCATTGAACACACTCAAGATCCCAACATACATCATCATGAGGCACAACTACATGAAGTGTGCAGTACCGGAACGACATTTATGGTACATACATGGCCAACATCTGTCAACACGGTCCTACAGGTGGCATCAATTTGTCCCAGGTTGGCCCATTGGATATCATGATGCTGTGTCACAGTCACCCCCCAGTGACATGTGAGGACAGATGTGCCCCAGGCACCACAGCTCAACGACAGGCACATTCCCAGGGACCCTGTAATGCCACATGGACACTGGCATCACCTGGAGTATCATGTGTACACCACAACAAAACAAACATGACCCCCACAGGTAGTGGCCACACTTGCCATGGCAGGAGAGCCATGGACGTCTGTGACACACACGCACAACATCAGAGTCCATGCACACACAACGTGGATGTGGAGACTGTCTCCCATTGTGCACATGAAATCAGAGACATTGTAAACACTACATGCACAAAGACTGTGGAGGGCCATCACTATTGTGCCACTGGGACACCCTGGCTCAAACATACCGTCCCACATGGGACTCACGGGGTATGTGACATGACATACACAAACACCACTGTGAAATGTGACCATGGCACATGCACAGATATGAACAGTTGCACATCACAGTGGTCACGTACACGTAACACCCATGATCATGTCCCCATGAACACGTGCACAGCCTGGGGGTGGCTGCCCACAGGTGACACCCACAGGACAACATGTACACCAACATACACACAATAGGAAATGCAGCCTTACATGCCTTATGATAAGGTTTGGACAGGCTGTCGTGATGTAGGTGTGCCCCTCACTCCCTGGGAGCTATCTGTGGCTGGCATATGTCCATCTGAGACAGGCATGCTGACATATGCCAGTCACATGTACAGTGATGCGTTGTACTGCAATGGACCGATCGGTGCCTCCGGCCGGCCCATTGCATTCAATGTGTGCGGGTACGCGTTGTACCCCTGTGCGCGTTGAACAGCAATGGACCGATCGGTGCCTCCGGCCGGCCCATTGCATTCAATGTGTGCGGGTACGCGTTGTACCCCTGTGCGCGTTGTACTGCAATGGACCGATCGGTGCCTCCGGCCGGCCCATTGCATTCAATGTGTGCGGGTACGCGTTGTACCCCTGTGCGCGTTGAACAGCAATGGACCGATCGGTGCCTCCGGCCGGCCCATTGCATTCAATGTGTGCGGGTACGCGTTGTACCCCTGTGCGCGTTGAACAGCAATGGACCGATCGGTGCCTCCGGCCGGCCCATTGCATTCAATGTGTGCGGGTACGCGTTGTACCCCTGTGCGCGTTGAACAGCAATGGACCGATCGGTGCCTCCGGCCGGCCCATTGCATTCAATGTGTGCGGGTACGCGTTGTACCCCTGTGCGCGTTGTACTGCAATGGACCGATCGGTGCCTCCGGCCGGCCCATTGCATTCAATGTGTGCGGGTACGCGTTGTACCCCTGTGCGCGTTGAACAGCAATGGACCGATCGGTGCCTCCGGCCGGCCCATTGCTTTCAATGTGTGCGGGTACGCGTTGTACCCCTGTGCGCGTTGAACAGCAATGGACCGATCGGTGCCTCCGGCCGGCCCATTGCATTCAATGTGTGCGGGTACGCGTTGTACCCCTGTGCGCGTTGAACAGCAATGGACCGATCGGTGCGCACCCATTGACAATGGGCTTGCCTGGCAACGGACGCGTTTTGAATATTCGAACGAGTCGGTTGCTGGAAAATCAGTTGGTCACCCACAACAATGTTGCAAAATAATGTATGTCATGAAGTTGAAGATTTGAAGGATGCTGTGGGCGTGTTTTGGTGCTGCTATTCCATGGATTGGCCAGATTCAGAAGATGCAAACGACTTGGACCTATCACTTTGGACACAAGGGACAGTATCTGCCTCTCCAGCACATATATATTGCTGCATGTTCCCCTGAGAGCCCACTTGCCTGCACTACATGCTCCAGGACGACATCTGCCACTGCACTGCTGCTGTCTCTGCCCCTCTGGACCCTGCAATGGCACGTACTGTGGAGAGAGCCCCAGCCTTCAGCCTTGAAGAGAACCAGGCCCTGCTGGACAGCCTACTTCCACAGTACAGCAAGCTGTATGGGACACCAGGGGAGCAGGTGAGTGTTCTGTGCACTGCCTTTCTGAATGTGCATTTTGTCTGACTAGCAAGGCTGAGAGTCAGCACACCACTGGCTAGCAGGCTCACTGAGTAGTTGTCACCCCCATAGTGTGTAGTGACTTGCACTGGACAGGTATGGTGCAGTGACAGTGCTTCTGAACAGGGTTTTACTCCCCATGCTATGATACCATGTAGTGACTTCTGGAAAACTGTCCATGGGCAGCCGTGCACTGCCTGGGTACACCATGTGCCCCTGTGATTGCGACATGTATATGCAACTGTGTCATGCACGGATATGTTGCATGTGTAGTAATGTCCTTATCACTTTGTCATCCTGACAGGCTTCTGCCCATCGGAAGCATGAGATCTGGAAGGACATCGTCCAGGCTGTCCGGTCCGTGGGGGTCTACAAGCGCCGGATCCGCAACTGCCAAAAGAGGTGGCAGGACCTTCGGGGCTGGACCCGGAGGATTGCACGGGTCCAGCTGAAGCTGTCGCCTCCTCGCAGGAGGGGCGGAACACGGACCCTGACCCCCACATGCTCAGGATCCTGGCGGTGGTCTTTCCAGACCTGGATGGGCAGCTGAAGGCCAGAGAGCAGCAAGGAGGGGGTGAGTCAAAGACTGCACTGTGTACTCTGTCTAACATGTTATGTGCCCTCCTCGGGCCAGGTTGAACTGCCACAGTACAGCAGTCATGTTGTCCAGGAGCCATGTCCCTCTATTGTGCACTGCCCACTCCTCATCTGATACCCAGGTGTGGCCCTTACATGCAGGGAATTCTGTCACTTAGGACTGTGTCCTTGCAGTTTGCTTGACTCAAGGTGGGAGACAGCATCTGTTTCCCTGACTCTGTGGTGGGCATCATGGGTGGGTCCATTGCTTACACAATGCCTGTATTCTGACATGTATTCAGCGTGTTACTTTGATCTGTGGTCCAATTGCTGAGCTGATCCACCACATGTGGCTGGGGTACCTGGCACACACCCATGCTGCGGGTGGGAACAATGTTTGGGCCCCAGGAGTATGTATATGACGTGTGTCACACATACTTAGCCAGCTGCCTACAGTCCAGGGCTCATCCCTCATTCATGTGGGGCTGGACAGTCATGCCTACTCCAGGCCATACAATACACTCTGTACTCCCACTCCCGTGTATCAGAGGACACATTGTGCACAGTGATTTGCCCCTCAGGTGTCTGCCTCTGTGTCAGTGTGCTGTGGATTAGTCGCCAGGACTGCTGTGGAGTTTCTTGGTAGGGGCTCAGCATGCCACTGGAGATGTGACCATAGGAGACGATACTTGTGTGACACATAGGTGTCTGATCAGCTGCCCATGCAGACTGGGGCATGTAAATGTGAAGTTCAGGCAGCTGTTCCCCATGCACAGCAGAGTGTGAGGGGCTCAGGTTCAGAGGGTAGTGTCACAGGTCTCCCATATGTCCAATAGGTATGACCTGGACAGATGAGGGTTAAGAGAATGTGTTGTGGGGGATGTACATGTGCACTTGTGCAGCTCCAGGACTTGCATTCCCCATGACCTACTATTGTGACACAGTGCAGAGTGTTGTTGTCTGGCTGCAAAGTCATACATCACTGAGACAGTGATGTATGACTTTGCAGTCATGCCTCCGCCATGGCATGCAGGGGAGTGACATGTGCTACATGCACACCATAGTGGCGATGGCTATCAGGACATGGGTGCATCATGGTGTCTGTCGCTGGTATGCATCACATGCATTTCCTATTTGACTCTGGGCATCCCTTACATCCGTAAACCTGTACTGACTCAGTGGCAAGAGCTGTGATGTGTCCACACCGTGTCCTCTGCACTGTCCAACTACTGTGTACTTGGTGCATGTGTCAACACTGGGGTGTTGCAATCCAACAGACACCAGACAGATGGGTGCAAGGCCATGTGGGATGTGAGTGCCATGCTTGGCATCAGACTGACAATTGACTTCTCCTGTTCAATTAGTGCACTTTTAGCAATGTACAACTAATGATGCCAGGGCTTGCTCTGTGATGTGCTGTGCTCACAGTGGTGTGTGCGTTATGTGCAGGTGACTGATGTCTGTCTGTTTCCCCATTGTTTGCAGATACATCCACGGCCACGGAAGGGGACAGCTCCACGGACCAGGAGGAGCCGGAGAGCCAGACTGGGTCAGCAGCCGAGGAGTGGTCGGAGGGACCCAGTGGCACGGAGGGCGAGGGGAGCCACACCGAGGAGTCCTCAGCAGCATCCACCTCAGCTGAGGACCAGAGCAACTCGGAGGATGACTCCCTTGTGGAGGCGGGTGTCAGCAGCCACCACACCCCAGCTAGTGTTGCTGTCCCCGCCACCACCAGCACCACCACCGCCCTCCCATCGGCTCCCATTCCCCAGGTCCGTGGAAGCTCCCATGTCCGGGAGCGTGTCTCCTTTGGGCCAGGCACCGCACCCCTGCCCCTGTGTCCCCTGCTGCCCTGAGTGAGGAGTCTGTGTACCTCCTTCGCCAGCTCCATGTAGGGCAGACAGCCATGCTGAGTGTCCTCCATGCGCACACCGCGCTGTTGACTCAGCTGGTGTCGTTCATGGAGGGCATCTCATCGGGCATGTCTGACCTACAGAGGGGCAATAGGTCCATGGACTCCTCCCTGACGGCAGCAGTGTCCCTCCTCAAACGGTCCCTCACCCCTCCTGCCTCTGCTCCATCCACACTCCCCAGCACCTTACCCATCCCAGGCACACACACACTGGCACACACCAGCACACACACATCCAGCACACTGACACACACGCCAATGACAAAACGCACACGCAAGCACATTCAGGGGACTGCAGCCAGACTCACAGGGGATGGGGCCCTGGAACACACACACGCATCCACATGCACTGCGCAGTCCTCAGTTCCCTCTCCCTCCAAAGCACCCTCCCTTGCCTCACCTGCAACCCCAAAGTCACAGCAGCTCTTCCTCTGTGACCTCGGCCTCTTCCCCACCGATGAAGCTGCTCCAGCATCCCGGGGGAAGAGGAAGCCCACCCACACGGAGCAGAGTGCCCCTCGCCCCCGGACACCCTCCCCAGGCGCAGACGGACTGAGGCCCCCACCCGCAAGTCCCCCGGAGTGCTAAGAGCAAGACCCCGCCACCGCCCTGCAGCTCAGGCACAAGGTCTCCGTCCTCCATCCCTCAGGCCCCCACTGCACAGGTGCCCCCACCACACCCTGCCCCAGGTTCCCCCACCCACAGATATACCATCCCCAAGATGCTCCGGCCTTCTCCCCTGCCACTTGCTCTCCCAGCACCACACCCCCGCTGCGCTTGTCTGTGCCACTGATGTGGTGAGGGTGTCCTCCCCTCTGTCCAACCCACCTTGCCTGTTCCCCATTCTCCTCCCCTGGAGGTAGGCACTGCAGTGGAGTCCACTACCGCCCTGTCTGACTTGGGCACTGCAGTGGCGGACCTGTCCACCCCATCTGCAGGGTCCACTGCAGTTGTGCCGGCACCCACGACATCTGTGTCATGCCCCCAGTTGTGCCGGCACACACCATGTCAGACACCTCCACTGCAGTTGTCAGTGGCTCTCCAGCACCCACCACCCCTTCCCTGACTCCCCTGGTGAGCCCTGATCCTGTCCCTGCGGTGCCTGGCCTGCCCCCCGGTTGCCCCTCCTAGTGGATTGTCCCTGGTATTGTGCAGGCATGCGTAGGGTGACATCTGCCAGTGTCACCCTGTTTGAACTTTGACAATGGACTGGCCATTGGCCTTTGCTCTTTTTCAGGACTTCGTTTGGCCTCAACACATATGCTGAATAAAGCAACTTTCTTTTCTCTAGTGCTCATGCTTCAGATGTACATGTTGTTGGTGCAGCTAACCATGCCCTTGCTGCAGTGATGGTGATATCTGGTCTCATGATTATGAAGTGTTACTGTGCAGGAACCCATGTGGTCCAGGGGGAATGTGTCCTATCATGTGGTGTATCCATGTCATCAATAGCAGCATCTGAGGGTGTCATGTGTTCAGTATTTGGCAATGGGTTTCCTACTTACATTGGCAATTTCACATCTGTGGCTTCCACCCCTGCACATCTGTTGTGCCTGCCATCGTTGCATTTGTCTACTTCCCTGACCGTGTTGCCATCTCCAGTGGACATGCAGGTTTGGGCATCAATGGGGAGGGACTCATCCGTGTAGTCAGTGCAACATTGCTATACAAGTGTGTTGGATCTGTGCTGATGATTCCGTTGGCACATCCATGACCAGGCTGATGTGATGGGAGCCCTCATTTGGTGCTAATTGTTGATTGTGTGACCAAGTGCTCAGCTGACATGATGGGGCCCTACTGAGGCAACATATGGCACAGCTTTCCTCACACAGGAGTGGAGTCCCCTCATGGCAGTGTGTACACGTGTGACATTGCCTGCGCCCAAGGTGTGTGTTGTATGTGCATGTCTGTGTGTTCACTTCCATTCATCTGCGCATGCTGTGATCCCTAGTGTTGTACCTGTTTGTGATGCTTGCTGACTTGAGCTATGTTCCCCCAAAGTCTTCTCCCTGTGTTCTCTGTGATGTGGGTGCATGGCACATTACTGGTCATCAGGGTGTCACCCATAGGTGTGTTTGCTGTCAGGGCAGAGTTTGTGTGCTGACGCAGATGGGTCACAGTCAGGTTTCCCTTTGGCACTTGTTGTTTGCCCCTGTCATGTGATTTCCAGTTTGTGTTATCTTTCAGTGATTGTGACACGTTGTGTGTGTGACTGCTGGCACTCCTTAGGGTCCGGGCTGCAATGTTGGTTGTTGTCTATGTGTGTTCTTTGTGGGTGACCTTGGCTTCTTCATTGGTGTGTGACTGTGGCTGGGATCCCATTGGTCGGTGTGGTATTGCCGTCATGTCCATGTACAGCGTAGTGTGCAGTGTGTCAGACATTCAGGAGTCTTGTTGAGTGTCCATGTGTGATGTGTTTCTACACCTTGGTTCCCACCCACCACCCTGGAATAGTAATGGGTGCATGTGCAATGTCACCAGTGCATGTGTACTTCACTGCTGCACATTGTTGGAGGTCGAGGGGTGTGGTGTTGAGTGTGTGCAGATGAGAGTTGTTGCCCGGCTAGTCCCCTGCCTCCATGTTGGCCTTGGCTTACTGGCCATGCTGATTGATTTGTGCTTGTGTAGGTGTGATGGTAGTTAGTTGCTCAGGACACCTGACTGTGGTTCACAGTGTGAACGACATTTAGCTTTGTCATCACAGTGGTATTTTTCTTCAGCCCAGGGTCACCACATTGTGGGGGCCCTGGGGGTGGTGTTGTGGTGTGTCTGTGACTTGCTGTGTCAGTTGTTGTTCCTACGTGCCTGTGTGACATGTGTGTTTTGTGCTCCCTCTCACCTGTCAATGCCTGCTTGCCCACATAGGGGATTTGGATCCATGAGTTACCTTAGTGTGGCAGTGTATGCACATCTGTATGATTGGTATTCAGCTCTCCTCATGTGTTGTGTTGTTGCCTGGGGACAATGGCACCCCCACCCCTCACCTGCTGTGTATGATGACAGTGTTGGTCTGCCTGTTTGTGTTTGTGCATCTGCACCACTGCATTGGCATATCTTGGGTGTGCCATTGGCTGTATGTTGTTTGGTGTGTTTCCCCTGCTGTCCCTGGGACTCCTAGGTCATCGGTCAGCACAGTGATCATGGTTTGTGTGTCCCATTGCTGCCATGGTATGGTATCTGTTCACCTCACATCTGCTGTCTCCACAGGGTATCTGCATTTGTGTGCCCATTGGTGCAAATATGTGGTTCTGCATTCTGATGGTCACTTCTGTCATTGTGTCATTGATGACTGTTGACGGTCTCAGCCACCATGGGTGTTGTTTGTCTGCACATGGCCAAAGGAATGTTTCATTTGCACTGCAGTATTTGGCTCCCCAATTTATGTTGCAATGGGACACATACACTACTTTGCCACAGATGAGTTTTTGGTTCTGTGACCAGGAATGATCCATGCAGTTTGGCAGTTGCAGCTCTTTCTTTGTCAACAATTACCTTTTGGTCACTGTGATGATGAGGGTGTAGACCCCATTGCCACAATGGTCAAAATGTGCTTCAGCTATGGACCCCACACTTGCCTTTTGGTCACTGTGATGATGGGGGTTTAGACCCCATTGCCACAATGGTCAAACTGTGCTTCAGCTATGGACCCCACACTTAACTTTTGGTCACTGTGATGATGGGGGTTTAGACCCCATTGCCACAATGGTCAAAATGTGCTTCAGCTATGGACCCCACACTTGCCTTTTGGTTACTGTGATGATGGGGTTTAGACCCCATTGCCACAATGGTCATGGGCTGCTTGCATTGTGGGTGCCACACACATATATGTGTGGCACATGTGCTAGGGGTCACATTGTATGTTCAATGTCATGTTCGGTGTTGTAGGCATTTGACACAGCCTGCTCACACGCTTGTCATGGTGGTGGGGGATGTCTTAATCTTGCATTCCCTAGGTTGTGGTGTGCTTGTTGTGTCATGCATTGTCCATCCTATGAGTGGGGGTGGTAGTAGTGGTAGGCATCCAGCCCCCTGGGTGAGGGTGGTAGTAGTGGTAGGCATCCTGCCCCCTGGGTGGGGGTGGTAGTAGTGGTAGGCATCCAGCCCCCCTGGCTAAGGGTGGTGGTAGGCATCCAGCCCCCTGGCTAAGGGTGGTAGTAGTGGTGGGCATCCTGCCCCCTGGGTGAGGGTGGTAGTAGTGGTGGGCATCCTGCCCCCCTGGCTAAGGGTGGTAGTAGTGGTGGGCATCCTGCCCCCTGGGTGAGGGTGGTAGTAGTGGTAGGCATCCTGCCCCCTGGGTGGGGTGGTAGTAGTGGTGGGCATCCTGCCCCCTGGCTAAGGGTGGTAGTAGTGGTGGGCATCCTGCCCCCTGGGTGAGGGTGGTAGTAGTGGTAGGCATCCTGCCCCCCTGGTTGAGGGTGGTAGTAGTGGTGGGCATCCAGCCCCCTGGCTAAGGGTGGTGGTAGGCATCCAGCCCCCTGGCTAAGGGTGGTAGTAGTGGTGGGCATCCTGCCCCCTGGCTAAGGGTGGTAGTGGTGGGCATCTGGCACCCCCTGGCTAAGGGTGGTAGTAGTGGTGGGCATCCTGCCCCCTGGGTGAGGGTGGTAGTAGTGGTAGGCATCCTGCCCCCCTGGTTGAGGGTGGTAGTAGTGGTAGGCACCCAGCCCCCCTGGCTAAGGGTGGTGGTAGGCATCCAGCCCCCTGGCTAAGGGTGGTAGTAGTGGTGGGCATCCTGCCCCCCTGGGTGAGGGTGGTAGTAGTGGTAGGCATCCTGCCCCCTGGTTGAGGGTGGTAGTAGTGGTAGGCATCCAGCCCCCTGGCTAAGGGTGGTAGTAGTGGTGGGCATCCTGCCCCCTGGGTGAGGGTGGTAGTAGTGGTAGGCATCCTGCCCCCTGGGTGGGGTGGTAGTAGTGGTAGGCATCCAGCCCCCTGGCTAAGGGTGGTAGTAGTGGTGGGCATCCTGCCCCCTGGCTAAGGGTGGTAGTGGTGGGCATCTGGCACCCCTGGCTAAGGGTGGTAGTAGTGGTGGGCATCCTGCCCCCCTGGGTGAGGGTGGTAGTAGTGGTAGGCATCCTGCCCCCTGGTTGAGGGTGGTAGTAGTGGTAGGCATCCAGCCCCCTGGCTAAGGGTGGTGGTAGGCATCCAGCCCCCCTGGCTAAGGGTGGTAGTAGTGGTGGGCATCCTGCCCCCCCCTGGGTGAGGGTGGTAGTAGTGGTAGGCATCCTGCCCCCACTGGTTGAGGGTGGTAGTAGTGGTAGGCATCCAGCCCCCTGGCTAAGGGTGGTAGTAGTGGTGGGCATCCTGCCCCCTGGGTGAGGGTGGTAGTAGTGGTAGGCATCCTGCCCCCTGGGTGGGGTGGTAGTAGTGGTAGGCATCCAGCCCCCTGGCTAAGGGTGGTGGTAGGCATCCAGCCCCCCTGGCTAAGGGTGGTAGTAGTGGTGGGCATCCTGCCCCCTGGCTAAGGGTGGTAGTAGTGGTAGGCATCCTGCCCCCTGGTTGAGGGTGGTAGTAGTGGTAGGCATCCAGCCCCCTGGCTAAGGGTGGTAGTAGTGGTGGGCATCCTGCCCCCTGGGTGAGGGTGGTAGTAGTGGTAGGCATCCTGCCCCCTGGGTGAGGGTGGTAGTAGTGGTAGGCATCCTGCCCCCCTGGTTGAGGGTGGTAGTAGTGGTAGGCATCCAGCCCCCCCTGGCTAAGGGTGGATGCCTACCACTACTACCACCCTGGCTACCACCCCTGGCTAAGGGTGGTGGTAGGCATCCAGCCCCCCCTGGCTAAGGGTGGTAGTAGTGGTGGGCATCCTGCCCCCCTGGCTAAGGGTGGTAGTGGTGGGCATCTGGCACCCCCCTGGCTAAGGGTGGTAGTAGTGGTGGGCATCCTGCCCCCCCTGGGTGAGGGTGGTAGTAGTGGTGGGCATCCTGCCCCCTGGGTGAGGGTGGTAGTAGTGGTAGGCATCCTGCCCCCTGGCTAAGGGTGGTAGTAGTGGTGGGCATCCTGCCCCCTGGCTAAGGGTGGTAGTAGTGGTAGGCATCCAGCCCCCTGGGTTGGGGTGGTGGAGCGCATTCAGGCCCCTGTGTGCATATGTGGCATTGGTGATGGGCATCCCGCCCCTATGGTGCTGCTGTTGCTGGTGTAAGTATATTCAGATTCCCAGTGTATGTGTGTGATGTGTCGTGTACGTGTTGTATGTGTTTTGTGGTTGGTGTCTGACTTACCTTCTGCGCCGTACGCGTCCGTGCCTGTTCCGGTAGTAGATGTAGAATATTGGTATGATCGGGACGAAGGGATTCATGGTTGGTTCGTGTCGTTCGTCCTTCTCGTTGCTTCGCGTCGTCCTCGTCGCTTGGCTTCGTCCTCGTCGCTCGCGTCGTCCTCGTCGGTGCTGTGTTCGCCTCGTAGCCGTGGATCGTGTTGTGGCGCGATTCGGAGCTTATGTGCGCCTCTCCCGGATGCTTTGACGTGCCGTGCGTAGCGACGGGTTCGGCGCGTACGGAAGCGCATCGTACTTGTCCGGCCGGACGGGGCTGCATTTTCCCTTCCGTGCGACTCGATTCGGCGTTTCCGGATTCGCCTCGGTCGGAGAACAGGACCTGGTTTGGGTGAGTACGGCTCGGCTGGGATTTTTGCTGTTGTGCGCATCGTACTTGCTCGTTCGGTGTGCTGTACGGATCGGTCGGGAAACTGGCTTTCGCATGGCTTTTTTCCCGACCGAATAGTATTGGGTGCGCCTCCGACCGAGATCGGAATCGGCCCCTGAGGCTTTAGAACGTCTCCCAAGAACTTCATCAGCTATCACTTCTTCTACATTTCTAGGAACCATCTTTTCTTTTGCAATTGCACAACCATTCTTCACTTCATAAGCACGACCACTGGTATCAACTGCGTAAACTAATGTATTGTTTTGAAAATAGCTCTCTTCATTAAAAAAGGCTCTGAACTTGAAGCGCGCTTCCATTCACCCAAAAATTGTTTACAAAAGTTAATTCTGTTAATTACTCTCTTCTTTTTACTTTTGTCCTTCATAGAATGCACTGGTTTATCTAATGTTCGCATTCTGTTTAAAACTAAAATGAACAATTTTCTTTTTATTTCAAAAGCCTTTTCGACTATAGTTTCAATCTGTTTTTCTTTTTATAAAATGCAGATCTTCTTTTATATTTCTTGCCATGTTTCAATAAATTTTGTAGCACTCTACTTTTATACATACATTTCCTTATATCATAAAATTGATTCATCCTTCTTTCAGCATAGATTGTTTTATCTGAACGTGATTTGCCATTAATTTGTCCTTTTTCACTTCATTCTTCTTTGTTCTAGAGCTATTCTTTATATTTTCTACATTGTCAAAACCATTTCTAGTCCTTGAAAGTCTTTTAATAAATTCTTTTGTTCTCTTACCGCAAGACTTTTTCTTTTTTGCCACATGTTGTAGTTCATCTAATTGCTGCTGTTGTCTTTTCTTTAAATAGTATTGTTTCTTTTCTTGTTTTCTCTTTTTTTGTCATGGTAAGTCTTTCTTAATAATAATGAAGAATATCTGAAAAAAGAATATTTAAAATGAATTTAATATTATTAAAATAATTATATAGAAATATACTATTCTATTACTAAAGAAACACCTTCTATTTAAAAGCTACAAACAAGTGCATATATGGTTTTCGGAATATATTCACAATTACACATGAGCTGTAAAATAAGTGAAGAGAGGTGTAGAAAAAGAAATGCAGCAGTAATGTCTGAATGATTACAGTACTAAATATCTAGTGCCGGCATCATTGTAAGACTCCATAACAACTCCTTTGGTGTTTTATAATTGCATGAGACGGGTGCAGAAATTTGCAATAGAGATGGAGAAAGAAGTAACAGTAGTGCAAAAGAAGCAACAGAGCTGCACAAAGAGGCAATTGAGGTACAGAAAGAGTCAAGAGAACTGCAAAAAGAGTTAAGAAAGTTACAGAAATAAGCAAAAAAGTTACAGAAAGAGGGATCAGATGGGCAGAATGAAGCAACAGAGGTGCAGAAAGAGAGTAGAAGGGTGCAGAAAAAAGGAAGTGGGATGGAGAAATTCAAAACAAAGGTACAGGAAGAACACAAAGCAGTGCAGAAAGAACGAACATAGGTTTACAAAGAGGAAAGATGGCTAAATAAAAGGCAAGTGAAGTGCAGAACGAAGCAAAAGAGATGCAAAAGAAGCAATAGAACTGTAAAAAGAGACAACAAGAGTGCATAAAGAGGTAGGAGATGTGCAGAATGAGGCTAGAGGGCTACACAATGAGGGAGATGGGGTGCAGAAACAGGAACAGAACTGCAGAAAGAATCAACAAAGGTTGTCAAAGACGCACAAAGGGTGCACAAACAGACAAAGCAACAGTTGTGCCTGGGTGACTATATAACTGCATGTGTTATACGTTAGGGATTGCATAAGTGCATAGATAGTGCCTAAATGATTGCATCTGTGCAACAGCAATGGCTGAGTAATTAGAGCACTGCATATGTTGTGCCTGCCTCATTGTAAGACTGCATGGCGAGTACTTGGGTGTTTTTATAAGTGCATGACAGTTGGGCCTAGCCAAATATAAAGCTGCACACTATTACATGACTCAACTATAAGTGTCCCCATAATGTTAAAAGCACACATACATAAGGGTCTACCTTTCCAAATCATCATGATATGTAAAAGAAATATATATTCAATATTTCTGAAATATAGGAAAACCTAGAAACTGAGACATGTACTACATCTGCCTGAGTGATTCCAATACTCCGTAGGTAGTGCTTGGGTGATTGAGAGCAAGGGTAGTCACTGGATTTTTGCAGGAGAAGATGGATAGTGACTAGCTAATTGCCTCAGTGCATACATACACATTGACTGCATGAATAAGTGTATAAATAGCACCTGAAGGGATCAATGAGTCATTGAGTACTGCCTAGGTAAATAGACGAATGCAAGAGAAGGGCATGGGTGATTCTACAACTGCAAGAGTAGTGTATAGGTTATTACATGACTGCATAGGTACAGCCTGCATGATTGCATGACTGTTGGGAAAGTAAACTACTAGACCCTGGATAATGACATGCTTGCAAGGCAAATTTCTGGAGGATTACTGAAGTACATAACAAGTGAGTGGATGATTTTATAAGTTCATGAGTACCGCCTGGATGCTTTGTGAACTATTAAGATGGTGCCTGACCGATTACAGGAGTGCAAAGGTAGTGACTGGGTGATTTTAAAACTACATAAGTAATGATTGACTGATTCCATAAGTACAAGAAAAGTGCATAAGTGATTGAAAGAGAGGAAAGGGATTAAAGGAGTACATGGGTAACACCTCTGCGATTGCATAAGTGCAGGGTTAATGCCTGGGGATTTATATGACTACATAGCAAGTGACTGGGTGATTTTGTAAGTGCATGGGTACTTCTTGGATAATTGCAGGACTACTGAGGTAGAGCCTGAGTAACTAAAAGACTCCAAAAGTAGTGACTGGATGATTTCATAACAGCATAACTACTGGCTGAGTGATTACAAGAGTAGAAAGATACTGCCTCCATGATTGAAGGAGTGCAACAGTAGTGCCTGGGTGATTATATAACTGCATGTGTTATACCTTAGTGATTGCATAAGTGCATAGATAGTGCCGAAATCATTACATCTGTGCAAGAGCAATGGCTGAGTGATTAGAGCACTTCATATGTTATTCCTTCATCATTGTAAGACTGCATGGTGAGTACATGGGTGTTTTTATAAGTGCATGACAGTTGGGCCGAGCCAAATATAAAGCCGCACAATATTACATGACTCATCTATAAGTGTCACCATATTGTTAAAAGCACACATACATATGGCTCTACCTTCCCAAATCATCATGATATCTAAAAGAAATATATATTCAATATTTCTGAAATATAGGAAAACCAAGAAACTGAGACATGTATTACATCTGCCTGAGTGATTCCAAAACTCCGTAGGTAGTGCTTGGGTGATTGAGAGCAACGGTAGTCACTGGATTTTTGCAGGAGAAGATAGATAGTGGCTAGCTAATTGCCTGAGTGCATACATACACATTGACTGCATGTTTAAGTGTTTAATTAGCACCTGAAGGGATCTATGAGTAATTGAGTACTGCCTAGGTAAATAGACGAATGCAAGAGAAGGGCATGGGTGATTCTACGACTGCAAGTGTAGTGTGTAGGCTATTACATGACTGCATAGGTACAGCCTGCATGATTGCATGACTGTAGGGAAACTACATTACTAGACCCTGGATAATGACATGCTTGCAAGGCTAATTTCTGGAAGATTATTGAAGTACATAACAAGTGAGTGGATGATTTTATAAGTTCATGAGTACCGCCTGGATGCTTTGTGAACTATTAGGATGGTGCCTGACCGATTACAGGAGTGCAAAGGTAGTGACTGGGTGATTTTAAAACTACATGAGTTATGATTGACTGATTCCATAAGTACAAGAAAAGTGCATATGTGATTGAAAGAGAGGAAAGGGATTTAAGGAGTACATGGGTAACACCTCTGCAATTGCATAAGTGCATGGTTAATGCCTGGGGGTTTACATGACTACATAGCAAGTGACTGGGTAATTTTGTAAGTGCATGGGTACTTCTTGGATAATTGCAGGACTACTGAGGTAGAGTCTGAGTGACTAAAAGACCCCAAAAGTAGTGACTGGATGATTTCATAACAGCATAACTACTGGCTGAGTGATTACAAGAGTAGAAAGATACTGCCTCCGTGATTGAAGGAGTGTAACAGTAGTACATGGGTGATTATGTAACTGCATGAGTTATACCTTAGTGATTGCATAAGTGCATAGATAGTGCCTGAATCATTGCATCTGTGCAAGAGCAATGGCTGAGTGATTAGAGCACTTCATATGTTATTCCTTCATCATTGTAAGACTGCATGGCGAGTACATGGGTGTTTTTATAAGTGCATGACAGTTGGGCCGAGCCAAATATGAAGCCGCACACTATTAAATGACTCATCTATGAGTGTCACCATATTGTTAAAAGCACACATACATATGGCTCTACCTTCCCAAATCATCATGATATTTAAAAGAAATATATATTCAATATTTCTGAAATATAGGAAAACCTAGAAACTGAGACATGTATTACATCTGCCTGAGTGATTTCAAAACTCCGTAGGTAGTGCTTGGGTGATTGAGAGCAACGGTAGTCACTGGATTTTTGCAGGAGAAGATAGATAGTGGCTAGCTAATTGCCTGAGTGCATACATACACATTGACTGCATGGTTAAGTGTTTAATTAGCACCTGAAGGGATCTATGAGTCATTGAGTACTGCCTAGGTAAATAGACGAATGCAAGAGAAGGGCATGGGTGATTCTACAACTGCAAAGGTAGTGCTTGGGTGATTGGCAGAGTGCATGGGTAGTGCTTGGGTGATTTCATAAGTGCTTGTGTAGTAGCGGAGTGATTTCATGAGTGCTTGGATATTAACTGGGTGATTGGAGAATTGCATGGGTACTGCATGTGCGATTGCATAAGTGCATGGGTAATGCTTGGGCTATTGCATGGGTACATGGGTAGTGCTTGGGTGATTGGGATAGTGCATGGGTAGTGCCTGGGTGATTTCATAAGTGCTTGGATAGTGGTGGAGTGATTTCATGAGTGCTTGGATACTAACTGGGTGATTGGACAATTGCATGGGTACTGCATGTGTGATTGCATCAGTGCATGGGTAATGCTTGGGTTATTGCATTAGTACATGGGTAGTGTTTAGGTGATTGGGAGAGTGCATGAGTGGTGCCTGTGTGATTTCATAAGTGTTTGGGTAGTGGCAAAGTGATTTCATGAGTGCTTGGATACTAACTGGGTGATTAGAGAATATGGAATCAGTCAATCATTACTCATGTAGTTTTAAAATCACCCAGTCACTACCTTTGCACTCCTGTAATCGGTCTGGCAGCCTCTTAATAGTTCACTAAGCATACAGATAACTGTATAAATGCAATCTGAAGACATAGATGAGTCATTACGTATTACCTAGTTGAGTAGATAAGTGCAACATTCCTGCAAGGGTAATATGTGGTGGTTTACTCTTGAGCTACATCTTCACCATTTTATCTAAAAATATGCGACATCATTAAACAATACCTTTCAACAGACTTAAAAAGAAGGCTAATTAACAACACCTTTTATGAGCATTTTTAAAACCGCACTTTTATTGTGCATCTTCACCTTTCTATCTAAAATTATGCGGCATCATTCAACTATACCTTTGTTCAGACTAGAAAAAGAAGCCTAATTAACAGCACCTTATTTCTGTATTGTTTAAACCACTGTTTTGTGCTGCATCTTCATCTTTTTCTCTAAAATTATGTGGCATCATTTAACTATACCTTATTCCAGACTAGAAAATAAAAACCTAATTAATAATACCTTATATGACCATCCTAGAAAGCACACTTTTGTGATGCATCTTCACCATTCTATCTAAAAATATGTGGCATCATTTAACTTTACCTTTGTACAAACTAGAAAAAAGAAACCTAATTAATAACACCTTATATGAACATCTTTCAAACTACACAATTGTACTGCATCTTTACCAAACTATCTAAAACTATGTGGCATCATTCAACTATACTGTGATGCATCTTCACCATTCTATCTAAAAATATGTGGCATCATTTAACTTTACATTTGTACAAACGAGAAAAAGAACCATAATTAATAACACCTTATATGAATATCTTTCAAACTGCACAGTTGTGCTGCATCTTTACCAAACTATCTAAAATTATGCGGCATCATTCAACTATACCTTTGTAGAGACAACAAAAACGAAGCCTAATTAATTATACCTTATATGAACATCTTTAAAACTACACATTTGTGCTGCGTCTTCAACCAACTATCTAAAATTATGCGGCATCATTCAACTATACCTTTGTACAGACTAAAAAAACAAGCCTAATTAATAACATCTTATATGAACATCAGTAATCCATCTTAAAAAATACACATATTACTGTGCAGACTCTTTTTTAAACAACATTTAAGTACAATAAAACAAACTACAATATACATCTCTACATTTAATAATATATTTCAAACAACACAGTTTTTGAATAATGTTAAAAGTTTAAAAATAAACATCACACATTTATAACTCACCTTGCAAATAAATGTGTTGAATTTAAAATCTCACAAATTCTGACAGGATTTTCTTTTACACACAATCAATATAATGCACCAGACTCAGCAAGGTAAAACCAGTAATGGCAAAGTTTCCCTCTCTTTCTCCACACAAATACATATAACTAACAAATCACATTGCTTCCTAGATTTTTTCAAATTGTAAAACACATTTCTATTGGTTACACATAATAACCCTTAGCAACTGACTTCTAAAGGTGCCCAAACTGTTTCTACATTTTTTTTGAAGTCGCGACCCCATCGTGCACCGCCGCGATGGAGTCGCAAATTCATACGCGAGTTCAGAAAGATATAACAAATAAATTCAACACTATTTTTTAATTAAACACCACTTCTAAAGATAGTACTGACTTGGGAAATATCATTTAAAACAAATATTACTTATATATAAATTACAATTTCACATTTTAAAACCACAGTTAAATTTCAAGCCTTCCCCCATTCTGCTTCATGCCAGTTTCCATAGAAACAGTTCATGGAACATTCAACTGAACTCACAGGTCAAAAGTTCACCATATTTTCAAGTTCACCACACAATGTTGCAAATGCAAACAGCAGGTGTGGTTGACTTGGCAAAATATGATCTTATCCTTTCTATTGTACCTTTCAAACATTTTGTACTAACCAATAAGAAATATGCTTTTAAAAAAAAAGTAAAATGCACCCTATTTTTGAATATAGAATGTTCTTAAACAGCCAATCAATTCTCTAATTTTTAAAAATTGCATCTTGTCCACCATTTTACATACCTCTCATTCTACCAACTGACTACCTCAGCTACAGACATCTCTTCATTACTTACAGACATCCCTTCAAGATGCTTACAGTGTGGATTGTTGGGCACAGCTATGTTTTCTGGTGCAAAAGGTATGTTGAATGCAGAGGTATTGACAAAGACCAAGCTTTGCAAAATGTGGACAATAAATGGATTGGACAGAGAGGATTAAAGTGGCACCAATTGATGCCTTTGGTTAAAACCTTTTTGCATCTCCAACCCCCTGACCTCATGATTGTGCACTGTGGTGGCAATGACGTAGGCACATTGACTGGGGTAGGTCTAGAAATTCTAATGAGGGACACCTTTGCACAATTGATGTTGCTTTTACCTCAAACTGTCTTTGTATACTCTAACATATGCCAAAGACAAAAATGGAAGTGGTCAAATCAATTTTGTCCACAGATTGAGAAGGCTAGAAAAAATGTCAATAAAGCTGTTTCTGCTTACCTCAGAGACCATAGCATGGGCTCAATATATAACAACAATCTACGTTTTGATATGGATGACATCTACAGGAGTGATGGAGTACATTTCACAGATCAGGGAAACAGAGGGGCCGATTCCGATCTCGGTCGGAGGCGCACCCAATACCATTCGGTCGGGAAAAAAGCCAATGCGAAAGCCTGTTTCCCGACCGATCCGTACAGCACACCGAACGAGCAAGTACGATGCGCACAACAGCAAAGAATCCGGCCGAGCCGTACTCACCCAAACCAGGTCCTGTTCTCCGACCGAGGTGAATCCGGAAACGCCGAATCGAGTCGCACGGAAGGAAAAATGCAGCCCCGTCCGGCCGGACAAGTACGATGCGCTTTCCGTACGCGCCGAACCCGTCGCTACGCACGGCACGTCAAAGCATCCGGGAGAGGCGCCATAAGCTCCGATTCGCGCCACAACACGATCCACGGCTCCGAGACGAACACGGCAGCGACGAGGACGAGGCGAAGCGACGAGGACGAGGCGAAGCGACGAGGACGAGGCGAAGCAACGAGGACGAGGCGAAGCAACGAGAAGGACGAACGACATGAACCAACCATGAATCCCTTCGTCCCGATCATACCAATATTCTACATATACTACCGGAACAGGCACGGACGCGTACGGCGCAGAAGGTAAGCCAGACACCAACCACAAAACACATACAACACGTACACGACACATCACACACACACACAGGGATGCAGAATATACTTACACCAGCAACAGCAGCACCATAGGGGCGGGATGCCCATCACCAATGCCACATATGCACACAGGGGCCTGAATGCGCACCACCACCCCTACCCAGGGGGGGCAGGATGCCTACCACCACTACCACCCTTACCCAGGGGGGGCTGGATGCCTACCACTACTACCACCCTCAGCCAGAGGGGGCAGGATGCCTACCACTACTACCTCCCTCACCCAGGGTGGGCTGGATGCCTACCACTAGTACCACCCTCACCCAGGGGGGGCAGGATGCCTACCACTACTACCACCCTCACCCAGGGTGGGCTGGATGCCTACCACTAGTACCACCCTCACCCAGGGGGGCAGGATGCCTACCACTACTACCACCCTTAGCCAGGGGGCAGGATGCCCACCACTACTACCACCCTCACCCAGGGGGGCAGGATGCCTACCACTACTACCACCCTCAGCCAGGGGGCAGGATGCCTACCACTACTACCACCCTTAGCCAGGGGGGCAGGATGCCTACCACTACTACCACCCTCACCCAGGGTGGGCAGGATGCCTACCACTACTACCACCCTTAGCCAGGGGGGCAGGATGCCTACCACTAGTACCACCCTCACCCAGGGGGCAGGATGCCTACCACTACTACCACCCTCACCCAGGGTGGGCTGGATGCCTACCACTACTACCACCCTTAGCCAGGGGGACAGGATGCCTACCACTACTACCACCCTCACCCAGGGGGGCAGGATGCCTACCACTACTACCACCCTCAGCCAGCGGGCGCAGGATGCCTACCACTACTACCACCCTTAGCCGGGGGGAGGATGCCTACCACTACTACCACCCTCACCCAGGGGGCAGGATGCCTACCACTACTACCACCCTCAGCCAGGGGGGCAGGATGCCTACCACTACTACCACCCTCACCCAGGGTGGGCTGGATGCCTACCACTACTACCACCCTTAGCCAGGGGGCAGGATGCCTACCACTACTACCACCCTCACCCAGGGGGCAGGATGCCTACCACTACTACCACCCTTAGCCAGGGCGGGCAGGATGCCTACCACTACTACCACCCTCACCCAGGGGGGCAGGATGCCTACCACTACTACCACCCTTAGCCAGGGGGCAGGATGCCTACCACTACTACCACCCTCACCCAGGGGGGCAGGATGCCTACCACCACTACCACCCCCACCCATAGGATGGACAATGCATGACACAACCAGCACACCACAACCTAGGGAATGCAAGAAGAAGACATCCCCCAACACCATGACAAGCGTGTGTAGACTGTGTCAAATGCCTACAACACCGAACATGACTTCGAACATACAATGTGACCCCTAGCACATGTGCCACACAAATATGTGTGTGGCACACACAACGCAAGCAGGCCATGACCATTGTGGCAATGGGGTCCAAACCCCCATCATCACAGTGACCAAAAGGCAAGTGTGGGGTCCATAGCTGCAGCACATTTTGAACATTGTGGCAATGGGGTCCAAACCCCCATCATCACAGTGACCAAAAGGTAAGTGTGGGGTCCATAGCTGCAGCACATTTTGAACATTGTGGCAATGGGGTCCAAACACCCATCATCGCAGTGACCAAAAGGTAAGTGTGGGGTCCATAGCTGCAGCACATTTTGAACATTGTGGCAATGGGGTCCAAACACCCATCATCACAGTGACCAAAAGGTAAGTGTGGGGTCCATAGCTGCAGCACATTTTGAACATTGTGGCAATGGGGTCCAAACCCCCATCATCACAGTGACCAAAAGGCACGTGTGGGGTCCATAGCTGCAGCACATTTTGAACATTGTGGCAATGGGGTCCAAACCCCCATCATCACAGTGACCAAAAGGTAAGTGTGGGGTCCATAGCTGCAGCACATTTTGAACATTGTGGCAATGGGGTCCAAACACCCATCATCACAGTGACCAAAAGGTAAGTGTGGGGTCCATAGCTGCAGCACATTTTGAACATTGTGGCAATGGGGTCCAAACACCCATCATCACAGTGACCAAAAGGTAAGTGTAGGGTCCATAGCTGCAGCACATTTTGAACATTGTGGCAATGGGGTCCAAACCCCCATCATCACAGTGACCAAAAGGCAAGTGTGGGGTCCATAGCTGCAGCACATTTTGAACATTGTGGCAATGGGGTCCAAACCCCCATCATCACAGTGACCAAAAGGTAAGTGTTGACAAAGTAAGAGGTGCAACTGCCAAACTGCATGGATGATTCCTGGTCACAGAACAACAAACACATCAGTGGCAAAGTAGTGTATGTGTCCCATTGCAACATAAATTGGGGGAGCCAAATCCTGCAGTGCAAATAAGACATAACTTTGGCCATGTGCAGACAAACAACACCCATGGGGGCTGACACCGTCAACAGTCATCAATGACACAATGACAGAAGTGACCATCCGAATGCAGACCCACATATTTGCACCAATGGGCACACACATGCAGATACCCTGTGGAGACTGCAGATGTGAGGCGAACAGATACCATACCATGGCAGCAATGGGACACACAATGAACAATTAGCACCAAATGAGGGCTCCCGTCCCATCTGCCTGGTCATGGAAGTGCCAACGGAATCATCAGCACAGATCCAACACACTTGTATAGCAATGTTGCACTGACAACACAGATGAGTCCTTCCCCATTGATGCCCAAACCTGCATGTTCACTGGAGATGGCCACACGGTCAGGGAAGTAGACGAATAGAACAATGGCAGGCACAACAGATGTGCAGGGGTGGAAGCCACAGATGTGTAATTGCCAATCTAAGTAGGAAATCCCATTGCCAAATACTGAACACATGACACCCTCAGATGCTGCTATGGATGACATGGATACACCACAGGATAGGACACATTCCCCTGGACCACATGGGTTCCTGCACAGTAACACTTCATTATCATGAGACCAAATATCACCATCACTGCAGCAAGGGCATTGTTAGCATCATCAACATCATGTACATCAGAAGCAAAAGCACTAGAGAACAGAAAGTTGCTTTATTCAGCATATGTGGCATTAAAAGTAGAAGTCCGGTAGAACATAAACAAAGGCCAATGGCCAGTCCATCAACAAAGTCACAAGTGGGTGACAGTGGCAGATGCCACCCTACACATGCCTGCACAAAACCAGGGACAATCCACTAGGAGGGGCAACCGGGGGGTAGGCCAGGCACCGCAGGGACAGGATCAGGGCTCACCAGGAGGAAGCAGGGAAGGGGTGGTGGGTGCTGAAGAGCCACTGACAACTGCAGTGGAGGTGTCTGACATGGTGTGTGCCGGCACAACTGGGGGGCATGGCTCAGATGTTGTGGGTGCCGGCACGACTGCAGTGGACCCTGCAGATGGAGTGGACAGGTCCGCCACTGCAGTGCCCAAGTCAGACAGGGTGGTAGTGGACTCCACTGCAGTGCCTACCACCAGGGGAGTAGAATGGGGAACAGGCAAGGTGGGCTGGACAGAGGGGGAGGACACCCTCACCACATCAGTGGCACAGACAAGCGCAGCGGGGGGTGTGGTGCCGGGAGAGCAAGTGGCAGGGGAGAAGGCCGGAGCCTCTTGGGGATGGTATATCTGTGGGTGGGGGAACCTGGGGCAGGGTGTGGTGGGGGCACCTGTGGAGTGGGGGCCTGAGGGATGGAGGAAGGAGACCTGGTGCTTGAGCTGCAGGGCGGCGGCGGGGTCTTGCTCTTAGCACTCCGGGGGACTTGCGGGTGGGGGCCTCAGTCTGTCTGCGCCTGGGGGAGGGTGTCCGGGGGCGAGGGGCACTCTGCTCCATGTGGGGGGGCTTCCTATTCCCCCTGGATGCTGGGGCAGCTGGATCGGAGGGGAAGAGGCCGAGGTCACTGAGGAAGAGGCGCTGGGTCTTTGGGGTTGCAGGTGAGGCAAGGGAGGGTGCTTTGGAGGGAAAGGCAACTGAGGACTGTGCAGTGCCCGTGGATGCGTGTGTGTGTACCAGGGCCCCATCCCCTGTGAGTCTGGTTTCAGTCCCCTGACTGTGCGTGCATGTGCGTTTAGTTTGTGGCGTGTGTGTCTGTGTGCTGGATGTGTGTGTGCTGGTGTGTGCCTGTGCCGGTGTGTGTGTGCTTGGGACGGGCAAGGTGCTGGGGAGTGTGGATGGAGCAGAGGCAGGAGGGGTGAGGGACTGTCTGAGGAGGGACACTGCTGCCGTCAGGGAGGAGTCCATGGACCTGTTGCCCCTCTGTAGGTCAGACATGCCCGATGAGATGCCCTCCATGAACGACACCAGCTGAGTCAACAGTGCGGTGTGCGCATGGAGGACACTCAGCATGGCTGTCTGCCCTACATGGAGCTGGCGAAGGAGGTACACAGACTCCTCACTCAGGGCAGCAGGGGACACAGGGGCAGGGGGTGCGGTGCCTGGGCCAAAGGAGACACGCTCCCGAACATGGGAGCCTCCACGGACCTAGGGAATGGGAGCCGATGGGAGGGCGGTGGTGGTGCTGGTGGTGGCGGGGACAGCAACACTAGCTGGGGTGTGGTGGCTGCTGACACCCGCCTCCACAAGGGAGTCATCCTCCGAGTTGCTCTGGTCCTCAGCTGAGGTGGATGGTGCTGAGGACTCCTCGGTGTGGCTCCCTCGCCCTCCGTGCCACTGGGTCCCTCCGACCACTCCTCGGCTGCTGACCCAGTCTGGCTCTCTGGCTCCTCCTGGTCCGTGGAGCTGTCCCCTTCCATGGCCGTGGATGTATCTGCAAACAATGGGGAAACAGACAGACATCAGTCACCTGCACCAAACGCACACACCACTGTGAGCACAGCACATCACAGAGCAAGCCCTGGCATCATTAGTTGTACATTGCTAAAAGTGCCCTAACTGAACAGGAGAAGCCAATTGTCAGTCTGATGCCAAGCATGGCACTCACATCCCACATGGCCTTGCACCCATCTGTCTGGTGTCTGTTGGATTGCAACACCCCAGTGTGGACACATGCACCAAGTACACAGTAGTTGGACAGTGCAGAGGACATGGTGTGGACACATCACAGCTCTTGCCACTGAGTCAGTACAGGTTTCCGGATGAAAGGGATGCCCAGAGTCAAATAGGAAATGCATGTGATGCATACCAGCGACAGACACCATGATGCACCCATGTCCTGATAGCCAGCGCCACTATGGTGTGCATGTAGCACATGTCACTCCCCTGCAGGACCACCAATAAGTTGACACATGCCATGGCAGAGGCATGACTGCTAAGTCATACATCACTGTCTCAGTGATGTATGACTTGGCAGCCAGACAACAACACTATGCACTGTGTCACAATAGTAGGACATGGGGAATGCAAGTCCTGGAGCTGCACAAGTGCACATGTACATCCCCCACACAACACATCATCTCAACCCTCATCTGTCCAGGTCACACCTATTGGACATATGGGAGACCTGTGACACTACCCTCTGAACCTGAGCCCCTCACAATTTGCTGTGAATGGGGAACAGCTGCCTGAACTTCACATTCGCATACCCCAGTCTGCACGGGCAGCTGATCAAACACCTATGTGACACACAAGTATAGTCTCCTATGGTCACATCTCCAGGGGCATGCTGAGCCCCTACCAAGAAACACCCCAGCAGTCCTGGCAACTAATCCACAGCACACTGACACAGAGGCAGACACCTGAGGGGTCAAATCACTGTGCACAATGTGTCAGCTGATACACGGGAGTGGGAGTACAGAGTGCATTGCATGGCCTGGAGTAGGCATGACTGTCCTGCTCCACATGAATGAGGGATGTGCCCTGGACAGTGGATAGCTGGCTATGTATGTGTGACACACGTAATCTGCACATTCCTGGGGCCCAAACATTGTTCCCACCCGCTGCATGGGCGTGTGCCACATACCCCAGGCACATGTGGTGGCTCAGCTCAGCAAGTGGACCGCATATCAAAGCAACACGCAGATCACATGTCCAAACCCAGGCGTTGTGTGAACAATGGACCCACCCATGATGCCCACAACAGAGTTAGGGAAACAGATGCTGTCCCCCACCTTTAGTGAAGCAAACTGCAAGGACACATTCCCAAGTGACACAATTCCCTGAATGTAAGGGCCACACCTGGGTATCAGATGAGCAGTGGGCAGTGCACAATAGAGGGACATGGCTCCTGGACAACATGAATGCTGCACTGTGGCAGTTGAACCAGGCCAGAGGAGGGCACAAAGCATGTAATACAGAGTTCACAGTGCAGTCTTTGACTCACCCCCTCCTTGCTGCTGTCTGGCCTTCAGCTGCCCATCCAGGTCTGGAAAGACCACCGCCAGGATCAGGAGCATGTGGGGGTCAGGGTCCGTGTTCCGCCCCTCCTGCGAGGAGGCGACAGCTTCAGCTGGACCCGTGCAATCCTCCGGGTCCAGCCCCGAAGGTCCTGCCACCTCTTCTGGCAGTTGCGGATCCGGTGCTTGTAGACCCCCACGGACCGGACAGCCCTGACGATGTCCTTCCAGATTTCCTGCTTCCGATGGGCATTAACCTGTCAGGATGACAAAGTGAAAAGGCCATTACCACACATGCAACATATCCGTGCATGACACAGTTGCATATACATGTCTCAATCACAGGGGCACATGATGTACACAGGCAGTGCAAAGCTGACCATGGACAGTTTGCCAGACGTCACTACATGGTATCATTGCATGGGAAGTAAAACCATGTTCAAATGCACTGTCACTGCACCATACCTGTCCAGTGCAAGTCACTACACACTATGGGGGGTGACAACTACTCAGTGAGCCTGCTAGCCAGTGGCGTGCAGACTCTCAGCCTTGCTAGTCACACAAAATGCACATTCAGAAAGGCAGTGCACAGAACACTCACCTGCTCCCCTGGTGTCCCATACAGCTTGCTGTACTGTGGAAGTAGGCTGTCCAGCAGGGCCTGGTTCTCTTCAAGGCTGAAGGCTGGGGCTCTCTCCACAGTACGTGCCATTGCAGGGTCCAGAGGGGCAGAGACAGCAGCAGTGCAGTGGCAGATGTCGTCCTGGAGCATGTAGTGCAGGCAAGTGAGCTCTCAGGGGAACAGCCAGCAATATATATGTGCTGGAGAGGCAGATACTGTCCCTTGTGTCCAAAGTGATAGGTCCAAGTCGTTTGCATCTTCTGAATCTGGCCAATCCATGGAATAGCAGCACCAAAACACGCCCACAGCATCCTTCAAATCCTCAACTTCATGGCATACATGATTTTGCAACATTGTTGTGGGTGACCAACTGAATTTCCAACAACCGACTCGTTCGAAATTCGAAAACGCGTCCGTTGCTAGGCAAGCCCATTGTCAATGGGTGCGCACCGATCGGTCCATTGCGGTACAACGCGCACAGGGGTACAACGCGTACCCGCACACATTGAATGCAATGGGCCGGCCGGAGGCACCGATCGGTCCATTGCAGTTCAACGCGCACAGGGGTACAACGCGTACCCGCACACATTGAATGCAATGGGCCGGCCGGAGGCACCGATCGGTCCATTGCGGTACAATGCGCACAGGGGTACAACGCGTACCCGCACACATTGAATGCAATGGGCCGGCCGGAGGCACCGATCGGTCCATTGCAGTTCAACGCGCACAGGGGTACAACGCGTACCCGCACACATTGAATGCAATGGGCCAGCCGGAGGCACCGATCGGTCCATTGCGGTACAACGCGCACAGGGGTACAACGCGTACCCGCACACATTGAATGCAATGGGCCGGCCGGAGGCACCGATCGGTCCATTGCGGTACAACGCGCACAGGGGTACAACGTGTACCCGCACACATTGAATGTAATGGGCCGGCCGGAGGCACCGATCGGTCCATTGCAGTTCAACGCGCACAGGGGTACAACGCGTACCCGCACACATTGAATGCAATGGGCCGGCCGGAGGCACCGATCGGTCCATTGCGGTACAACGCGCACAGGGGTACAACGCGTACCGCGCACATTGAATGCAATGGGCCAGCCGGAGGCACCGATCGGTCCATTGCAGTTCAACGCGCACAGGGGTACAACGCGTACCCGCACACATTGAATGCAATGGGCCGGCCGGAGGCACCGATCGGTCCATTGCAGTTCAACGCGCACAGGGGTACAACACGTACCCGCACACATTGAATGCATTGGGCCGGCCGGAGGCACCGATCGGTCCATTGCAGTTCAACGTGCACAGTGGTACAACGCGTACCCGCACACATTGAATGCAATGGGCCGGCCGGAGGCACCGATCGGTCCATTGCGGTACAACGCATCACTGTACATGTGACAGGCATATGTCAGCATGCCTGTCTCAGATGGACATATGCCAGCCACAGATAGCTCCCAGGGAGTGAGGGGCACACCTACATCACGACAGCCTGTCCAAACTTTATCATAAGGCATGTAAGGATGCATTTCCTATTGTGTGTATGTTGGTGTACATGTTGTCCTGTGGGTGTCACCTGTGGGCAGCCACCCCCAGGCTGTGCACGTGTTCATGGGGACAGGATCCTGGGTGTTACGTGTACATGACCACTGTGATGTGCAACTGTTCATATCTGTGCATGTGCCATGGTCACATTTCACAGTGGTGTATGTGTATGTCATGTCACATACCCCGTGAGTCCCATGTGGGACGGTATGTTTGAGCCAGGGTGTCCCAGTGGCACAATAGTGATGGTCCTCCACAGTCTTTGTGCATGTAGTATTTACAATGTCTCTGATTTCATGTGCACAATGGGAGACAGTCTCCACATCCACGTTGTGTGTGCATGGACTCTGATGTTGTGCGTGTGTGTCACAGACGTCCATGTCTGTCCTGCCGTGGCAAGTGGGGCCACTACCTGTGGGGGTCATGGTTGTTTTGCTGTGGTGTATACATGATACTCCATGTAATGCCAGTGTCCATGTGGCATTACAGGGTCCCTGGGAATGTACCAGTCGTTGAGCTGTGGTGCCTGGGGCACATCTGTCCTCACATGTCACTGTGGGGGTTATTGTGACACGGCAGCAGGAGATGGGAACTGTGACACGGCCTCATGATATCCAATGGGCCAAACTGGGACAAATTGATGCCACCTGTTGGACCGTGTTGACAGATGTTGGCCATGTATGTACCATACATGTCCTTCCGGTACTGCACACTTCATGTAGTTGTGCCTCATAATGATGTATGTTGGGATCTTGAGTGTGTTCAATGCTGCATATGTGGGGTGATTGACAATCTTGCTTACTTCTCCTCTGCACTGCAGGGCTCCTGCTGTCCATCGGCCATTCCCAGACCTGGCAACGATGGTGGAACGGGACAGCATCTGACGGTACCGCTTCACCAGGCAGCTGATTGAGGATTTGGCAGTGCAGTTGTCCCCACATTTGCAGCCTGGCCGGCCGTATCCTGCAGCGCTGACCCCCAAGGTGAAGGTGATGGCAGCCCTACACTTCTTTGCCACTGGTACCTTCCAACATACTGTGGCGACTGCTGGTGGGATGTCACAGACCATGTTCAGCCGTGTGCTCTGCGATGTTTTGGCGGCAATGTTGCTCTTCCTGAACCGGTACATCTATTTCCCTAGACTGCGACGACTCACTGACGTGAAGAGTGACTTTTATGCCCTGGGGAGGATGCCGCATGTAATTGGCTCCATTGATGGGACACATGTGGCTTTGGTACCACCACAGGCCCAGGAGCAGGCCTACAGGAACCGCAAGCACTACCACTCGGTCAATGCACTGGTGGTGTGTCTTGCAGACATGACCATCACACACGTGTGTGCCCATTTCCCTGGTTCAGCACACGATGCCTTTGTGATGAGGAGTAGTCGCATCCCCAGGATGATGGCACAGATGCAGAACCAGCGTGCCTGGCTTGTCGGTGTGTACTGACTTTGTGCCATTGTGTGTGATCTGATCTGTAGTATTCCGCCCACTTTTCCAAGTCAGCTAATGTGCACTTGTCTGTCCGTAGGTGACTCGGGATACCCCAACATGCCGTGGTTGCTGACACCCCTCAGGAACCCTGTGACACCTGCCCAGATGCGCTACAATGAGGCACATGGTCGGACCAGGAGAGTGATTGAACGGACCTTTGGTCTCCTGAAGAGCCGCTTCCGCTGCCTGGACAAGACCGGAGGGTCCCTCCCATATGCCCCTGCGAAAGTGTGCAAGATTATCATCGTCTGCTGCATGCTCCACAACCTGGCAGTGCGGAAGGAGTTGCCTCTCATCCAGGATGACAATGACCAACATCCGCCACCTGTGGAGGATCCTGGCCTGGACCACGATGCCAGTGACGATGATGATGGTGATGGTGATGTCCGCACACAGCTCATCACCAACTTCTTTAGCTGAATGTGAGTATCCTGAGGTGTCATGTCAATGATGTGAGTTGGCATGATGTGTGGGTGGTGCTCTGGTGCTGTTGGAGTGTGTCCATGGGCTACTTGACTGGATGTGTGTTGCGATGTGTGGTGACAGGTGGGCTGTACTCCCCAACAGTGTTGACATGCTAACTTGGTTCTGGGTGGGTATCTTGTAACATGTATTGTGCATGAGTTTTGCTGTTCTGTCCTGTACTCCATTGCTTTTGACTGTGTGTCATTTCTGTCCTTCACAGGTTACTTTCAGATTCGTTTGGTCAACTGTGTCCACCGACGACGTGATTGCACATCCAGGCTGGTAGCTGTTGTGTCCCTACAGGTGATGTGCGCCACACCCATGGACTTCCTTCCGTCTACAGTTGTTGACTGTGTGCCCGCTGCCAGGTGGGGTTACCTTGCATCTGTAGTGGTTACGGCATGTTGCAACTGTGTAATAAACCTGTGCTTCACTTTGTGATGTGCGTTGTCTGTGGTCACACATTTGACTGCCATTTGCTTACTGCACCTGTGGGCTACTTGACTACAACTGGGAATGGGTGTGGTGTCTGTGCATTGCACCGTCTTCCCTGGCAACATCAGTGTAGGCAATGAGTCAGATGGCCTAGGTGTGTATGTGTTGTGTAGCCCTGGTGGTGTGTCTCCCTCATGTGTGTCACGTTGCCTGTACTCACATGCCTGTGTTGTCCTTGCTGTTGCAGTTCGCATACACAGTGTAATTTTGCAGTTCATCATCCCCATAACAGCACCCACGTTGGAATCACGACAGAGGCAAGTATGGTGTATTAGTGTGTTTATTATGATACATTTGTGTTAATAGTGCATAGGATGGGTTGTGCTGTACATAAATCTTGCAATCCCAAGTTCCTAGGTGAATTGAAAGTCCGGGTAGACAGGATCCCCAGTATCGGGGCCACAGTTGTCTGACACATTGGTCCAACTTGTACTCCCCATGCAATGTGTGGGAGTAGTGTTGCCGTCAACAGGGTGAACAGTCTGTGCCAAAGGTGAACATCCAGAACAGGTTCAGGCTTCCTGGGAGTTGCGCTTGGCCATCGGCCTCTCACTTTTCCCTCCTCGGACGACCCCTCTTCTTGGGGGGGGGGGCCCTCAAGTACAGGCTGCTGCAGTGCAGGGGACTCTCTGCCAGAGTCCTCCTTCCTCCCTGTGGCAGTTGCAGTTTGTTCGGCACCAGATGTTGTTGGCACACAGGGAGGTGTGGACTGGTTGCTGTTCATCTGGCGGAGGCATTGTAAAATGTCCCTGTGCACCGCCGTCATCTCATGCAGTGCATCCCACTTGGACTCCACGCGGGACATGTGTGAGTCCACACGGGACATGTGTGACTCCACGTGGGACATGTGGGAGTCCAAGCGGGCATGATGGGCAGCCTGCTGCTGTTTAATGTCTCTGAGGAGCCCCACTACCTGGCTGAGCTCTCCGGTGCTGGACTGGTACGCATCAGCTATGCGTACCAGTTGTGGGTCATCATGCACACCAGCAACGTCGGCAAGCAGCGACCTCTGTCTCCCACCCCTCCCACCACCCCTGCTGACATGTGCAGTGTGTGCAGTGGCACGCACAGATAACCCTGGTCCACCTTGGGGGTTGGTGGTGGTGGTGGTGTCCATGGCCCCAGGTTGGTCCAGGGTCACTGTGCTGGTGTTGCTCCTTGTTCTGTCCATGTCGGCAGGGATGGTATTCGTGGTGACAGTCGTTGGAGGGGTGGGTGCAGGGGTGCAGCTGGTGGTCCTGCTGGTGCTGCAGCTGGTGGTCCTGCTGGTGCTGCATGTTGACTTGCACCGGATGTGCCAGGTTGTTCTTCATCGTCCGAGGAGGACAGAGGCTGTACGACGCCAGTGAGCTCGGCATCCTCTTGAGCCTGGGACTGGGACTCCTCAGCGTCTGCTGCTGTGTCCCCATCATCACCTGTTTTTGGGAGACACAAACAATGTATGTCATGTTTCTGCAGGCATCAATGGTTGACACACATGACAGTTGTGACTGTGCCTCTGGGTGCGGGCCTGTACATTGCATTGTCCTAAGTCGTCACAGTCAGGGGTTGATATTGGTGTGGCACATTGTCCTGCATTATTTGGGCATTTCTAAGTATTTTCTGGGATGTGAACATGGTCTGCATTGGTTGTGTTTGGTTGACAGCCGGCCCTCCTTCCCACCCACCCAGCCAGTCAGTTATCCCACCATGGAACGTGCTTGCGTTGCAGGGAGTGTAAGTTGTCTCTCAGGATGTCAGTCAGTGGTGTCCTGCTGTTTGTTGGTGCACATTTGCCAGCAGGGCCTTGTGCTCCCCACAGCAGTAGCCAGTGTCAGCCATCTTGTGAGTCCTTCTCCACTCCCTGTGATGTGAGCATGGTTCAGGGTGGTGTTGATGGGACAGTTGTGGGGGTGACCAATATCAGTGACTACGACTCCCATCATGCTATTGCCTCCACCCCCTTCCCAGCATGCCCATGCTTCCTTCCTTTTGATTCTGCTTCCCTGTGGGGTGGGCTGGCTGTGCTGACAGGATGGCTGGGAGTGTTGTCCTGGCAGTTGTTTGGCTAAGAGTCCCAAGAGTGTCCCTGTGCTTCACACAACATAACCCAGGGTGGTGGTTCTTTGTGGGATCTTGTGTTAGGATGGAGGGCATTGCATTCTACCAGGTGGGTACTGTGGAGTTTGTGTTGGGGTGTGTGTGAGGGAGGTGCTTGTGACTATGGTTAGTGCTGCAAGTCCTCCTTCCCACCCAGCCAGCCAGCCAGTTATCCCACCATGGAACGTGCTTGCATTGCAGGGAGTGTAAGTTGTCTCTCAGGATGTCAGTCAGTCGTGTCCTGCTGTTTGTTGGTGCACAGTTGCCAGCAGGGCCTTGTGCTCCCCACAGCAGTAGCCAGTGTCAGCCATCTTGTGAGTCCTTCTCCACTCCCTGTGATGTGAGCATGGTTCAGGGTGGTGTTGATGGGACAGTTGTGGGGGTGAGCTATGTCTGTGACTACGACTCCCATCATGCCATTGCCTCCACCCCACTTCCCAGCATTCCCATACTTACTTGCTTTGGTGTGGAGTTCAGTGTGTGTGGGTGTGAGAGCAATGGCAAGATGGCTGACAGTGGTGTCCTGCTGTTGGTTGGTGTGCAGTACCCAGCATGCCCTTGTGCTCCCCACGACACAGCAACAGTGTCATACATCTTTGATGGGCCTTTCCACTCTCTGTGGGATGTGCATGCGTGAGTGTGAGCTTGCTGGGCCATGTGGTGGGGGATGTAGAGCTGTGACTACGACTCCCATCATGCTATTGCCTCCTCCCCCTTCCCAGCATGCCCATGCTTCCTTCCTTTTGACTCTGCTTCCCTGTGGGGTGGGCTGGCTGTGCTGACAGGATGGCTGGGAGTGTTGTCCTGGCAGTTGTTTGGCTAGAAGTCCCAAGAGTGTCCCTGTGCTTCACACAACATAACCCAGGGTGGTGGTTCTTTGTGGGATCTTGTGTTAGGATGGGGGCATTGCATTCTACCAGGTGGGTTCTGTGGAGTTTGTGTTGGGGGTGTGTGAGGGGAGGTGCTTGTGACTATGGTCAGTGCTGCAAGTCCCCCTTCCCACCCAGCCAGCCAGATATCCCACCATGGAACGTGCTTGCATTGCAGGGAGTGTAAGTTGTCTCTCAGGATGTCAGTCAGTGGTGTCCTGCTGTTTGTTGGTGCACAGTTGCCAGCAGGGCCTTGTGCTCCCCACAGCAGTAGCCAGTGTCAGCCATCTTGTGAGTCCTTCTCCACTTCCTGTGATGTGAGCATGGTTCAGGGTGGTGTTGATGGGACAGTTGTGGGGTGACCAATATCAGTGACTACGACTCCCATCATGCTATTGCCTCCACCCCCTTCCCAGCATGCCCATGCTTCCTTCCTTTTGATTCTGCTTCCCTGTGGGGTGGGCTGGCTGTGCTGACAGGATGGCTGGGAGTGTTGTCCTGGCAGTTGTTTGGCTAAGAGTCCCAAGAGTGTCCCTGTGCTTCTCACAACATAACCCAGGTTGGTGGTTCTTTGTGGGATCTTGTGTTAGGATGGGGGGCATTGCATTCTACCAGGTGGGTACTGTGTAGTTTGTGTTGGGGTGTGTGTGAGGGGAGGTGCTTGTGACTATGGTTAGTGCTGCAAGTCCTCCTTCCCACCCAGCCAGCCAGCCAGTTATCCCACCATGGAACGTGCTTGCATTGCAGGGAGTGTAAGTTGTCTCTCAGGATGTCAGTCAGTGGTGTCCTGCTGTTTGTTGGTGCACAGTTGCCAGCAGGGCCTTGTGCTCCCCACAGCAGTAGCCAGTGTCAGCCATCTTGTGAGTCCTTCTCCACTCCCTGTGATGTGAGCATGGTTCAGGGTGGTGTTGATGGGACAGTTGTGGGGGTGAGCTATGTCTGTGACTACGACTCCCATCATGCCATTGCCTCCACCCCACTTCCCAGCATTCCCATACTTACTTGCTTTGGTGTGGAGTTCAGTGTGTGTGGGTGTGAGAGCAATGGCAAGATGGCTGACAGTGGTGTCCTGCTGTTGGTTGGTGTGCAGTACCCAGCATGCCCTTGTGCTCCCCACGAAACAGCAACAGTGTCAGACATCTTTGATGGGCCTTTCCACTCTCTGTGGGATGTGCATGCATGAGTGTGAGCTTGCTGGGCCATGTGGTGGGGGATGTAGAGCTGTGACTACGACTCCCATCATGCTATTGCCTCCTCCCCCTTCCCAGCATGCCCATGCTTCCTTCCTTTTGACTCTGCTTCCCTGTGGGGTGGGCTGGCTGTGCTGACAGGATGGCTGGGAGTGTTGTCCTGGCAGTTGTTTGGCTAGAAGTCCCAAGAGTGTCCCTGTGCTTCACACAACATAACCCAGGGTGGTGGTTCTTTGTGGGATCTTGTGTTAGGATGGGGGCATTGCATTCTACCAGGTGGGTTCTGTGGAGTTTGTGTTGGGGGTGTGTGAGGGGAGGTGCTTGTGACTTTGGTCAGTGCTGCAAGTCCCCCTTCCCACACAGCTAGCCAGATTTCCCACCATGGAACGTGCTTGCATTGCAGGGAGTGTAAGTTGTCTCTCAGGATGTCAGTCAGTGGTGTCCTGCTGTTTGTTGGTGCACAGTTGCCAGCAGGGCCTTGTGCTCCCCACAGCAGTAGCCAGTGTCAGCCATCTTGTGAGTCCTTCTCCACTCCCTGTGATGTGCGCATGGTTCATGGTGGTGTTGATGGGACAGTTGTGGGGGGCAATATGTGTGACTGCGACTCCCATGATGCTATTGGCTACACTGACTTGGCCAGCATACACAGAATTCCTTCCTTTGAGTGGTCTTCACTGTGTGTTGGTGTTGTTGTGGTGGCTACATGTGTGGATGTGTTTGTTAGTTCTATTTGTGCCACTGCCTAGCTGTAGTTGTGGTTGTGTTTGTACATGTGTTGGCACAGTTGGATGTGACTTTTTTGATGGCATGTGTTGTGTTTATCTGACTGACATACACATTTTGGGATGATTCTGTTCTGGTTGCTGTGTAATTGCTATGAGTGCATGGTTTGACTCTCCCCTTGACAGTGATGTGTGTGTTTTGTGGCAGTATATTGTGTACATTTGTTGTGTACTCACCAGGCTCTGGGATGTCCTCTAGTCCATATACGCTCACTGGCGGAAGGATGGCCCGCACCTTCTCCTCCCAGGGCCTGAGGTATATTGGCTTGGCAGGAGGGCCACTGCCGGTGTGTTGGCTGTTGATGTAGTCTTTCTTCAGCATGTCCCGTACCCTCCTGCGCACGTCATACCACCTGTTCTGGATGTCCGTCTTTGTGCGCCGACATGGTGATTGGGCGTTCACCCTGTTGATGATCCTCTCCCACATCTTGGTTTTCTGTGACATGGGGGTCTGTTGGACCAGTGTGCCAAACAGCTGTGGCTCCACCCTGAGGATCTCGTCTACCATGACTTCCAATTCACTATCTAGGAACTTGGGATTCTTCTTGGGGGCATGGTGATGGGTGGTGATGGTGGGTGATGTGTGTGTTGGTGTGCAGGTGAGGGTGTGTGAGTGTGTGTTTTGCTGGGTGTATGTGAGGTAGGTATTTATTGGTGTGCTGATGGTGTGTGGCTTGTGTGAGGGATGAGCTGTGGGTGTGTGGTTGCTTTCTCTTGGGTGCTGGCAGTGGAATGGCATTTGCAAAGGCTCATGGTAGTGATTTGTGTCCTTTATATAGGTGGAGTTGTGGGTGTGTCTTTGTTCTCTGTCCCCACCCCCCAGTATTTATTGGCTTGGTAATTGCTTGTTTGGCCTTTTTTGGGTGATTTTTCCTTTGTGCTGTTTGTGTATGTTGGAAACGTTCTTGTGACCGAGTCGGACCCTGCATTGGTCTCGTACGGTGTTCTCCGTTTCGTTCACGCTGTGTTTGTGCAGTTTTCTATGCTGCGTACGCGTCGGTCGCGGTGTATTGTGTTGCTTCGGCTCGGTTTTGTATGCGTGTCGGTCGTACGGCTTGTCCTCCGTCCGACTCGGTCGTGGTTTTCGCGCCTTGCATCGTACTTTGCGGTTTGGAGTTCGCGTGTACGTTTCGGTCGGATTTGTTCCGGGTGCGTGTCGGTCGGTTGGATTCGCGTGTTTTTCCGGCCGGATTGCTGTTTTCCGTGCGGCTCCGTCGGTCGACTTTGTTTCGGTACGTGTCGGTCGGATTTTTCGCGCCTTGCATCGTACTTGGCGTGTCGTGCGCCACGGGTACGTGTCGGTCGGTGCTTTTTCCGGCCCGAATCGGAATCGACCCCAGAGTCTTTCTCAACAACCTAAAGCTCTGCATCGGCACTTACATGTAGCTACAACAAAGTCACAATGAAAACAAGGGCTCTTTTTAGAGCCACCCTATAACATAATAAAGATTTTTTTTTTTTAAATGTAAACATATTTTTTTTTTTTTAAATTTGGGGGGATTCGCGCACCCAGCGCGAAGTGACAAAACAAGAGCACAAACTCAATGTACTACAACACAACACACTTTTACACTTTAAATATAAAACAAATGTATATATATTTTTAACAACTCAAGTACAATACCTCTTTATAACAACTTCATACACACAACACTACCTTCTATATTATATACTACTTAATTATTTATTTTAGGTGAATTTGCGACGCCATCGCGATTACACGGGGCCGTGCTGAGCGCCGCAACTCCAAACTTGATCGAAAAAAATGGATCCATTTCCATCATTTCATATTTGCCCCGGGGACCCCATCCCCCGGGGCATGACCATACTTCTTTTTTTATCATATATTTTTGGAGGGGTGCCACATGGCCCCCTCCAAAGGCCAATTATGGCCCCTGGGACACCATCCCCCGGGCCTGGCCAAACGTCTTTTTTTCCTTTAAATAATTTTGGAGGGGGGCCGTGTGGCCCCCTCCTTATGCCAATTATGGCCCCGGGGACCCCATCCCCCGGGGCCTAACCTTCTGTTGGGGACCGTGGGGGTGCCCCAATGCCCCCACGGTCCCAGCCGGCTCCCGCCTCCTGCGGGAGCCAGCATTGCTTTTGCACAAGGGAGCTGCTGACATGCAGCTCCCCTTGTGCAAAGCAGTTCTGCTTGGTTTTGGAAGCAAGAGCAGGTTTCTGCTCTCGCTTCCAAAACCGAGCAGAGTTTGCTATGACAGGGCGGGAGCCGTCCTCCCGCCCTGCCATAGCAAACAGCAATGTCCCGGGGGTGGGCACCCCGGGACATTGCAGGAGCCAGCCCTGGGGGAGTAGCGGTCGCCAGGGCCATCAAGGGCTCCAGGAGGGGGGCCGTGCGGCCCGCCTCACATCGTTCCACATAGCCCCGGGGAGGTGGTGGTCCCCGGGGCTGCGAGGGGACTGCGTATCATCCGCAAATTAACATTGAAGCCCTGGGGAGGTGGCGGTCCCCGGGGCTGTGGGGGCCCCCGCGGGCCCCCGCTATATAATTTGGGATTGCCCCCGGGGGCTTAATAATAACGAAGCACGGGAGGCCGCGCTTCATTTTTAAAAAAAATTCTCGGCGGTATTCGCGCACCCTGCGCGACTTCATCCGTGTTTTTTAAAATAAAATGCTGTTTTTGGACCCCCTCAGCAGGCCTCGGGGGTCAGGGTGTTTCTACTCTGCCCCCTTTTCTTGTTTTTTACCCTCTTTTTCACTGTTTTCTTGTGACTCGGTTCTACCGAGTCACAAGATGGCTGCCAACACTTTCTGGTTTGGAGTGTTGGCAGCCAATCAGAGTGAAGCTCGTGCCTGGAAGGAGTCGCGAACCCTCATCCGTGCTCAGATATCGATATTTTTCTTTTTCTAATTTCTCAGGAACTACTGAACAGATTTACACCATTTAAAAAAAGGGCTCTTTGTGAACCAAGGGCTACCTTTTTGCCAAATTTGGTGTAATTCCGTTCAGCAGTTCGGGCTGTAGCTTTGTCTAAAGTTTCCTATGGAAATTAACATGGGGAAAACTCATTTTGGGACCCCCCCTTTTTTCTCGGCCCCCACTTCATGAATCACCCCGAAACTTTTAAAACAGGAGCTGACCTGAGCGCCTCACTAGTTTTGAAAATTTCGCGAAGATTCGTCAAACGGCGCCAAAGATATTGGCAAAAGAAAAAACGCTATTTGAATAGAAACGAGGTCCTAACTATAACTACCTACTGGCGACCGCCAATAAGTAATATATATATATGACTCAGATGTACCACTGTACTAAATTTGAAACCACACCCGAGAGGTTATCTGATCCAGTATCCTTAATAACTTAGCACCCCTTGACCAATGTGCACAGAACATTGTAGAAGAACATGTAAAGGAGTGCATCCTAGTCAATACTGAATTTGGTGCAAATCAGACAAAAAGCAGGAAGTCCCAAAACTTCACCAATACAGTGAGAATTACTATAGGAAATATTTTGTGCATCAAAACCGATGAACTGATGATCGCCAATTATAAATAACATGGTATTTTACAGTCATTCTGTGCCTTTTGTTGGTTTGGTGGAATTCCATCCTGTAATTTTGGAAATATACCATAAAATGTAAGGTTGTTGCGCACATGTGAAAGTATTTATATTTTTTTAAAGGTTTATGGACATTTGACTGTGAACACAGGCAAATTTGCTTATCTACAGAATGACTGATTACAGTGTAAGTTCACAAACGAAATATAACTGTGAAAACTATAGGAAACACTGAACCACACTTTGGACAACTATAGTGGCGAGTTCCTTGACACACCACAGTGCACTGGGACATATAAAGTTTCAGTCTGCAGTAAATATCTTTGTACCATTGATGATATTCATGTACAATGAACCATCAACACACACAATGTACACACAGTGGACAGGAGGTCAGTGTGAATGAAGCCAATTGCCTTGGTGGATCATAATAACACATCCCTTGACACAAGCATCTATATACCCAAACGTATTTACATTCAGATTGCACAAAAACAGATTGCATCATTTTTATTTTTTTATTGTTTATGAACAATGGATTAACAACACAAACAATACACACTCTTGTTGGTTTGGACAAGGTTCATAACTATGTGACCCCTACAAACCTACCAATTAACTGAGACATATGGACTTTGTCTTTGCACCAAACCACATTACACCATTGTTATATTCACACACTGGACAATAAACAGGCACCCCATGGTTGGCGTGAGTGAAGCCCATGCATTTGTGGACCATAATTGCACATCTGACACCTACAACACCACAATCAAACATACAGAGTTTCATATTGCACTTTTTTAAATAAACAATGCACAGAAAGCACACATATAAAGAACACAAAACTAACCCTGGGCAAAGCACTACGCTACGCTCGCATAGTTTGCGAAGTTTGCGCTACTTTGCACAACGCGAATTGCACGTAGCACAGTGCAAACACGCCGTAGCGTAGCGGTCATTTTTGCTTGCTCGCGGTCCTCAACGTCAAGTTGGTGACCGCGAGCAAGCAAAATGACATCCCGGCGAGACTTTTTCCTCGTTCGCGATCAGCAACATCAAGTTGCCGATCGCGAGCGTGGAAAATAAACCTCCGGCGAGATTCTCAACGCGGGAGGTCAGGTTTCTCATTGCGAGTGGTCGCGTATGCTCGCGACTGCTCGCGATGAGAAACTACCAGTCTGCGTTGAGAAGCTGCCGCTCGAGTAAAAATCTACTCGAGCGGCAGTAAAAGACAGCTTGCACTGTGCAAGATGCCGTTTTCAATGATTGCACAGTGCGGACAAGCATCCGGCACTGTGCAATCATTGCGAACAGTGCACTATGCAGTTCGCGTAGTGCTACGCGTAGCTCGCGTAGTGCGAACTGCACTTTGCGTAGCTTCGCGTAGCGCTACTTCGCGAACTACGCCCAGGCTTACACAAAACCCAGAGGTCGGTGTGATTGAAAGCTGTGTTTGACTGACCGTATTCACATATACCCACAAACAGAAAAACACACTGAGACAGATGGAAGTTCACTTTGAACCAAATCACTGCACTATTTCCAGGGTTCAGAAACTATGTACACCATCACAAGTGACAAACAACATTCACTGCAAGGATATTTTACACCAAAACAAAGCAAAGTTTGTCAGTCTTACCATATACACAAAAAAGCATAACTTTTTCAAACACATTGGTAGTCCTTATGGACCTTGGTTGCAAGTGCATCAGGTTACCAGTTCAATATTCCATTCTCTCAAGTGACATTCTACAACACAAAAAAGTAGGAAAAAGAGATAATAATTGCATTGGTTCTATGATACCATCACCATACCACATTCCCTTCTGAAAACAAACGTTTGTAAACCTCTGAAAATACATGTTGTTGTTTTCCTTAACATTTCAAAGTGATTCAACTAATTCATATTATATTTACAATTCCCCATATACCATTATGTGGTGCTTTCTTTATTTGTGGCTGTGGATCTTAAACAAACCTGATGTTAATTGTCAGATTGCTTACAATACAGTCATTTTCCTGCAGACATAACAACCTATCTTGCTCAGCTGCCATTTGTTTTTGAAGTTATCAAAGTATGGCTAAGCAATCCAATTGAGGGAAGCTAATAAGGCAAGTCATATTATCTCAGGGATATCTGAACAGAACAAAAAGCATGCAGTCTTGCTTAAATTATAGTGAGAAACAATTTTTACACTAATTCAATTTGTTTCGTCAGTTTAAATTTCAATTCAGATGTCCCAGTGTCATTTCTGCAGAATCTGCAACAAGTTATTCAGGATCCCCCACATCACCACTTTGTTAATCACCTTTGATCTATTCACACAATTACAGACTGTGGAGAAATCTACTAATACCAAAAATAAGCCTTTAAAAAAAATCAATTTTCTAATATGCCACACAGAGATTCATGGACAAATGTATTTTAAAGCATGCTCTGCCTGTAAACTCAGTCCTAAATCTTTTGCCAAGATTCCAGTCCCTATGGCACTTTTTATAAAGCAAGCATTTTCCAAGTTATCCATCAGGGGTATATTATTGTGTGAGGTCAATTATTCACTCACTTGAATTTCATCACAACAGTTCACCATTTTAGTATCGTCCCACTTTCAACAGTGGTTTTAGATAAGAGAAGAAGATCTTTTGCCTATTGAGCAGGTTCTTGTAACAAGATATGCTTAGCTGGTGCTTGGGCATGAGAATATCTAAACTTCTCTGTAGGGTTTCCAAACTCTCCTTGACTGGAGATTCTCTAATAATTACTTTTTACTTTCTCATACATAAACCTAAAAAAATGACAAAAGGGATATACTTGATGTCTGTCTTTCTGTCCTTTTTATTATGCACCAAGACAAACAAAATACTCATCCAAATCATTTTCATAATTAATAAAAATGTAATCAAATAATAGCTGCTTTACATAATTATGGCACTATAACATGGCTAGAATACTTGAAGGCCATTGCCAGCAGCAATTAATTAAACAGAATAAGCACTTGCGTTAAAACAGCACAAAGCAAATGCATTTTTGGAAGTTTTATGATCTCAGAAAAATGCAGTTCCTTACCTTCTTCCGTGAAATACAAGTGATAGCATTTTCATAAGCACAAACTTCCTTCCACCACCAACAATCTCTCAAAATGGCATAAACATTTTAAAAATAAAAAGGAATCTCAGTCACCTTCCAAAAACAAACTCTCATCTGAAAAAGTATTTCCTTTAAAAAACAGTTCAGAAGAAAATCTACAAAACCCTCTCCTGAAGTATTAAAAAACTCTAGAATTGCTCTAAAATGATAAAAAAGAAAACTCCCTTAAAATGTGACAAATCAAAAACAACAAGCATAGGTTTGGGAACATTGAGTTGCTTCAGTACCAAGTCATGTGATGTCCGTAAATAAAAACAAAATCCAAAGTTACCAGATTATTCAGAAACATCTCAAGTAATTAGTCTTACAGAAATCCTCTCTACTAGACTGCAACATGAGAATCTGTACGTAGGACAATGCCCTATAAACCTTAATTTTAAAAGTAAATTCAAGTTCCATTACTATATATATGTTTTTAGAAAATTATGACAAGTTATTAATAATTCTAAAACGTATATGTCACTCCCAGGATTAAAACCATTCTGTTACAATACACATTAAAATTATCTTTTTTCTATTGATAACAAAAGGGCTTTTGTAATAACACTGCAACATTATTTTTGATTAACCAACTATTATAAATGTTAGTCACACATGCTTAGAATATCTTCCATCAGTAACAATTGATTCCTCGTTGTTTCTGACAGAATTATAATGGTTCTAAAAAGCACTGGGGCACTTTTTTTCTTTTGTTTTACATGTCACACTTTGAAAGACCTGTCTGATTAAGAAAACAAATTTGACAGCCTCCAACTTTTGTCAAATATTTAATACACCAGATTTTTTAAATGTCATGGAGAGCAGTTGATGATACTGAGTGAAAAAAATATTTTTGCAAATGAAGGGAACTTGAGAATTATTGGAAAGGGAAAACTCTGATAAATAAATTGACTATTTAGACCTTGTCCACATCCCTTTGGACAATTATATGCAAGGCCTGGTTTAATAAACACAATAAACTTGCTAGTATATATTGTGGTTCCTAAAAATTTAACCTGAACAAATCATTCTTTAATACGCAATATTCACAATACAGTTCCTTGGCAAAATCATCCCTGCTGTGGTGAAGCAAGGTTATTTTCAATTGACCCGGATATTATAAAATCAATTAAAGAAATTCACTTTCCAACATCTTATAGCAATGACTTAAAATTAGCATTCCCATGATGTCCTTGCATCACTATGCTTCATACAAACATATGAAGAATTAACTATAAGCCTTTTTTTACAGAGCAATGGGGAAATTCTTTCAGGAATGTTAAGCGTACAGCAAAAACATCTGCACCTCAAGATAATACCCTTGTGCTTATGACTCACAAATGAAAGAAAATGACCTGATGCTATTGTAAAATTAATTGTACACAATTCAAATTACTTTACTAAACATACTTTCTCAGAAAGTACGAAAGATGTTTGTAAGTCTAGGATTATATTCCTCTCACAATTTTTGAAAATTTCTCTTACAATAGTCATTAAGTGTTTTTAACCAGTTTTTAACAGTGAGAGCAATGTGTTTAATTGAATAATACATCAGCAATGTTAAAATATGGTATATGCTTAGAATATTTTTCCATGTATTTTTATTCTCTGATCAGACTGTCAAGTCAGCTTTTTAAATAATTCCGTAAATTAACTAACATAGAAATTATTTTTGTCCCAGAACTGTAATGTGCTTGACCCCATTTTTATGGTATCTGGGATATTCATTGCAATTTTTCAAGATGTGCATAAGGCTGGGTCCAAGCTGAGGTTACATTGTGGGCAAAGAACGATGAGCTGGCATACTACCACAAGCAATTGGCAGTGGTTATACTTATTGCATGAATCCTCTCATCACTTTTTGTATTTTATTTAGAGCCTTAAGTGGCCATAGGTACCCCTGGAAGCATGCTATATATGACTGAACAGTCCCTATAAGGGTTAAACCACTCTTGGGTTGCTTGATTCTGTTTCAGGGAGGACCGGCCTCGCAGTTTGGGCTGGACTGTTCTTACTGGAGTAGGGTGAAGACTGATTTGCATATGACTGGGTCCAAATAGAGGTGGCAAGGTGGGAAAAAGAGTGATGCACTGGATTGCTATCATGAGAGATTGCCAGCAGTTAGAGTTATTGCAAGTATCTCATCACCTTTTGTGTTACATTACATTTTTCATGTGTCATCCTCAATACTGGGTTTTGCATGCCTCATGCCTTTGAAAAACACGTTCAAAAGTCAACTAGCTTGCTCGCAACTCTTAAAGATGTGTAACATTAGCTTCAGATAAAATACTATTACCATCATTTCTTACTTTTTTCATACTTTTAAACTATGGCTTGTATTTGGCCATGGCTTACTGCCAGTGTCAGCCATCAGCCTGACACTGTTTTATCCTGATGGCCAGTAGCAATCAAGTTGATAGCAAGCATTTTGGCATGTCATAATTTCACAGTTTATTACACTGTAACTAGGGGTGGGTGAAGTTCATGGAGTACCACTCCACGGAATTCTGTGGAATGAAAAGATAACTCCAAGCACGTTGGCCCTGATTGGTGCAATTGGCATGCCCCACATGCAGCCAGTTTGTGTTTCCTATTCTGTGTATGGTGCTGGGACTACTTCTCAATCCTAGCTATATCTTTGCCATCCTAACTTTATTTAACTTATGCTCCTCTGTTTGACATTTGTTCCCTTACTGTGTGTATTTGTGTTGGTGTATTTTATGTTTTTACCTCTTTTTTATTTTCTGTGACGTTTTTGTCCCTTTATTAGATTTTATGTAGCTTCCCCAAACTTTCTAATTTCTCCCTCTCTAGTCTATTTCTTCTGAGTTTCTTTTTTCATGTTCACCCAGCGCCTTGCCACAGCATGGGAGATGAGCGCCAGTGCAGGGGGTGCAGTGAACCACACACTCTGTGGGCATTGGCACCGCCAGGGGATGCAACCTCACTCCATTTTTAGCAAGGATGAGGTGGCCGCACTTGTTTTTGTTGTGCAGGGCTGTGGAAATGCAATTTTGTATGGACGTAAGTGCCTCCATTTTGTTGAACTAGTTACAATTTCACCTCACGATACTAAAGGCTTGCTTTGCAAACTCAGACACTTTTCCCCGGCAGGCCCGTTAAAAGACTTATTTGTTATAAGCAAACATGAATGTTCCCATCTGCAAAGAGAACTGTTGACACATTTATCTGTGAGTGCAAAGAGAACGTGTTAGTTCCTCTTTTCCCAGGGTGCGCAAGTAGGTCAGAGTGCAGGGATGAAGGGGAATAATTTTTGTGTCTTTACTTTCCTGTTATAAATAGCAAAGCAAAAGATCGCTGATGTTCACGTTTTCCCTGAAGGACTGTGGAAATGCAATTTTGTATGGACGTAAGTGCCTCTATTTTGTTGAACTAGTTACAATTTCACCTCACGATACTAAAGGCTTGCTTTGCAAACTCAGACACTTTTCCCCGGCAGGCCCGCTAAAAGACTTATTTGTTATAAGCAAACATGAATGTTCCCATATGCGAAGAGAACTGTTGACGCATTTATCTGTGAGTGCAAAGAGAACGTGTTAGTTCCTCTTTTCCCAGGGTGCGCAAGTAGGCCAGAGTGCAGGGATGAAGGGGAATGATTTTTTTGTCTTTACTTCCCTGTTATAAATAGCAAACCAAAGCAAAAGATCGCTGATGTTCACGTTTTCCCTGAAGGACCCAGATGGGCGACCTTCGCCCAATATCTAAATGAGTAATTATGTATTGCCTGATTCTGTAACCACAGGCAGATTTCTGTTTGTATTTCTGGAGCCAGTTGCGCGCACTTCTGCTTATCTATGCTGAACTCAAGGTGACAGTTGATCAGGGAAGTTAGCGATTACCCTTTATATTTTTGCTTCACATGTCATGCGTTCATACTTTCCGAAGAATGAGTGTTGACCGATATCTGCATTTATTTGAAGATTATTAATCATCCTTGACTACTGGTATTTTATCATGTCTGATTACACCTACAACTGTCTGGTTCCCAGCTGCCCGTTGTGTATATAATCTGCTGTTTTCTTGAATCTGGCAGTTCCCTCTGCAGACTCTTTTGGGACTGTGCAGACGGGGCCCACTCTTGAGCGTAAAGAATACTTGATCATTTGAGAAATGTTCTCCACTGATTCCTGACTTTTTTATTTGATACAGAAGGCTGAGAGGTGGTCGTCTCAGTTGACCCGGGTAGCCCCCCCCCAGGGCTATTCCCTTCAAATGGCGCCCAAACAGGGACTCCTTCGGTGAATGGCCCATCCAGTTTCCGCAGACAGACAGGAGGATGAGGACATCATCAGGTCGGACTGGAGGCTCAGGGATCCCTGCACGAAGAGCTCTGATACTCGCAGCTGCTGCCTCTGTCCCACCGGAGGGTGCCTTACCCAGTGGCCATCCCGATTGGAGTCCTGAACGGCAGACATTGCAACCTTGACTGTTTGGTCCAAAGAGTCAGGGGTGGAGAATTGATCTATTTATGCACTTGACACCAGGTGAGCCTGTTCCAGTTTGTGTGGTACCACAGTAAATGGGGTTTGTTTCTACATAAGGATTAATGTTATAAAAGTGTTTGCAAATACTTTGTCAGGTAAGATAAGGACCTTGTGTTTTCCTTTAAAATGCCCGGGTTCAGTAAATTTAAACGGTTGTGTTGTTGTTGTTGTTCCGATGATGCAAGGCTAGAGGAATCTCAGCCTGCCCCACCGGAAAGAACGCCAAATTTTGATATGTATACTAAGCATGGGATAGGTCCCATATTGTTTAGCACATTGTGGCATAAATACACTAAAGGAAATGTTGAATTGCAATGGCCTCAAAGAGGTACTTTTGATGAACAGAAAATAAGGTTCCTTCAAGAACAGTTGTTCCAGAGACATAGTAGACAGTCTATGTTTGACTCCCTTCGCATATTGCAGAAGGAAGCCAAACAGAGACGAATAAAAAGCGAGAAGGATGCCCGCCGCCACAATTTGCAGACAGTTACACAAAAGGCAATGGCCTATGAAAAAGGAAAAAGTTACGTGGCCAAAAGTGACAAGAGGGAGGAAGAGAAGGACCCATTAATGAGCACAATGTTAGACACTCACCCACCTCCCCCGTATGCCCCTCAAAGCATATATCTGGTTCTACCCGCTGGACCAGTTCTGCCTCCCGCTCAGCCCCCTACCCCGTCCCTTGCGTTACCAAACACAGTATCCGCGCCTGCATTACCTGCCCCCATTTCTGCGCCTGTCCCGGGCCAGTCACAGTGAACAACACAGTCTCGGGTGGGGGCACATGAGAAAGGAGTAGTAAGGAAGCAGACTAAGGTTTGGATGAGGGGGAGCCTTTCCACACCCGGAGATATTTGGGACACAATGCGGCACTATGAAGCCTTATTGCAAATTGATGCCTTTTTGACAACGTGCGAGACGTTACAAGACAAATGGGTGGAAACGTTAGATCATGACCCTCCCGACCAAATACAGAAAATGTATGAAGAAGTCACTGTCCGTGAGGTCATGGGGGATGCACTATATTCCCATTTGGTAACACTACTCGCCTATAGGGATAAACTTTACCTCTCCAGCCCTAAGCATACTAGTAATTTTCCTATGTGTGAAGTTCCACCGGTATTTCATCCTCCTATTTCTGCTGTAATGAACGCAGCAGGGGACCAAGTGGTGACACCGGCTGTTGTGGCCAGTTTTCAAGAGATTTGGGTGTATGTTCCTTGGAAAAGAGGGGAAGTGTTAGCACTCAAATCCACACTGCCTGATCCTCGTAAAAAATCCAACAGGTTATTACAAGGAGCTCACTGAAGCCACCTCCTCTTGTGTTATGACCCTCGCAGAAATCGAAATGTTCTTTGGACTTTTAGTTCCTGCTGATGTCTGGAGGCAGATTCATACACTGGATCACGCTGTTGAGTTGGGTGGGACTTGGGAAGCCTTAAAGGGGTAGGATCGGGGCCGGAAGCCAGGGGATAAACCAGCACCTGAGATACTCACCCTACCAGGTCGTATCATAACATAAATGCAGACACTCATTGCACCCAAGAAGGTTAGTTGGGACAAATTATCTGCGTGTAATCAAAAAAAGAACGAGAGCGTGTCGGACTTCTTTACTAGGTTTGAGGAAACATTTTTAGATTACAGTGGGCAGGATATGTCCACAGAGGGAGGAGTCTGTCTCTTTGTAGATAGGTTTGTTAATAACCTCCTCCTCAAGATAGCTACTAAATTAAAAGCGACTGAAAGCACCTGGGCAACGTCCAGTACATCCATAATATTAAATATGGCACAGTACTATGAGCACAGAGAAAATGAAGAGAAAGATCAAAGTGACCGGAGAAATAAAGACCTGAAGACGAAGGTGTTGATGCAACAGGCATATAGGGGTAATAATAGAGGAAGGGGGCCCCAACAGCCACTCCTGCGTGCTAGAGCACCACTCATGACACCGTTGGGACAAAATCAGTGTGCTTATTGCAAGGAGGAGGGCCATTGGCGTAGCCAATGGCCTGTGCTTTTACGCAACGCCACTACTACCTCGACTAAGGGAATGGGTGGTCCCGGTAACAGGGGCCGTGGGACAATCAGACAGCAGCAATATACTGCTCCTACTGCAGGTCGTCCTGACAATGTCTTTGATAACGCACAGGATGGGCACTACTACAATGATGATTATGATTTTGATGACGTGACAGGATTGTCTTTTAACTAGGGCAGCCAGGGACAGGATGAGGGACCAGTTCATATACCTGCAGATCAGCGAGGACCTTATGTAAAAGTGGACCTACAAGGCTCTACTAATAAATTTTCGATTGACACAGGTGCTATGAAAAGTTCAATATCTCAATGCCTGGTCCCTGGGGCGCCCCTGTCTGGCCAAAATAACATTTTGGTGGGTTTATCGGGAACACCAGTTGTAAGCCCCATTTCTCGCCCCTTGCTCTGACTGTTGGACCTTTTACTGTACATTCTCAACTACTCCTAACATCCCATTGTGCTGAGAATTTATTGGGTTTGGATCTATTAAAAAAACTACATGCTACAATATACTGCTCACCTGATGGTGTCTACCTTACAATGGGTCCGAATGTCATGACTAAACAATGTTTGTCTAAAGATACGCCACTTACCCCCGAATTTGACCAAGTGCCACCCACATTATGGGCCGCAGGTGACACTGATATGGGTCTCTTGCACATCCCTCCGTTTTCTATCCAAGTGAAAGAAAATGCCATATTACCACGTATCCTGCAATACAAGATACCAAAGGCTGGAGAACAAGCTCTCCTCTGTATTGTTCAAGACTTGATATGCAAAGGGGTTGTTGAAGAGACTAATGGAAATATATATAACAGTCCGATTCTTCCTGTTCTAAAACGTGCAGCTCCCAACGCTCCAATTGACACTGACGATGTCTATCGTTGTGTGATTGATTTGCGCGAGGTCAACAAGATAGTGGTCCCACAGTTCCCAGTAGTTCCGGATATTACAACACTTTTAACAATGATTCCATCTACTGCAAAATTCTTCTCTGTTATCGACTTAATAAATGCATTTTTTAGCATCCCAATACATCCCGAAAGCAGATATTTGTTCAGATTCTCATTGGCCGGTAAGAGTTTCAGATCCTTTAGAGCTCCTCAAGGCTATACTGAAAGCCCTAGTATTTACAGCCAAGAATTAAAAGGTCAGTTGGACTCTCTTGTACTTCCTGCTGGTTACACCATGCTGCAGTATGTTGATGACTCACTAATAGCCTCTGATACTGAGAAAGGATGCAAGGAGAGTGCACTAGCATTATTATTACATCTAGCACACCATGGCCACAAGGTCTCCCTTTCTAAGTTTCAATATTGTCATCAGGAGGTTACCTATTTAGGTCACCTCCTGTCGAGGGAGGGAAGAAAGTTAACACCAGAACGTGTTGGTACTATTAGTAAGATGCCCCTGCTACAGACTCAAAAAGATGTACGTGCTTTCATAGGTATCACTTCCTACTGTTGCCAGTGGATCTCTAATTACTCCATACTAATCAAGCCCTTGCTCGCACTAACAACGAAAGATGTCCATGAACCTTTACCTTGGACACCTGCATGCCAACAATCCTTTGAAGAACTGAAAACTGCGCTTTGCTCTGCACCAGAGCTGGGGACGCCTGTATATAAAAAACCCTTTGTGTTATATGTCCACGAGGTGGGTGGCTGTGCTCTCTCTGTCTTAACGCAAAAGTTTGGTGACAAGCAAAGACCCTGTGCTTATTTCTCTGCTCTACTTGACCCTGTTGCCAGAGCCCTCCCAAGCTGTCTTCGAGCGGTCGCAGCTACGGCCACTTTGATTAGACAATTGGCCAGACTCGTGCTTGACACTGACCTCACAGTTATGGTACCCCATGCTGTGGACGCCCTTCTGAATAAAACAAAGACACAGCACCTCACCAGGGCACGTCTTACTGGTTATGAACTAACATTATTTTCTAAACATGTTACAATAAAAAGATGTGCCACTCTGAACCCAGCCACGTTACTACCCCTCCCTTCTGAAAATGATGCAGCCGACAAACATGACTGCATCTTCCGAACTGAGGAGGAGACGAAAGGACGGGTAGACTTGACTGTTGTTCCCTTATCTGACCCCCAAGGGGAACTATATGTCGATGGCTCTTGTTTCAAGTTACCGGATGGCACCACCACCACGGCTTACGCCATTACCACATTGCATACCATAGTAGAGACTTCAAGGGTACCCTACCAGTCAGCCCAGGCAGCCGAACTAGTAGCCCTGATACGTGCCTGTGAGCTAAGTGAAGGTCTAGATGTAAATACCTACACAGACAGCCAATACGCCATTGGGGTCGCACATAATTTCGGTCGCCTCTGGGCTGAGAGAGGGCTTCTTACATCACATGGTACTAGGATACAACACGGACATCTAATATCACGATTATTGTCTGCACTGACGCTTCCTAAAACAATGGCTATTGTGAAGTGTAGTGCCCATAAAAGAGTGACAGATGATGTAGGACAAGGTAATGCGTTTGCAGATCAGACAGCTAAGGAGACAGCTCAAAGAAAGTTGAAAAGAATGTATGTGCCAGGACCAGCCCTATGGGTCCCCGAAGTTGGAATGTTTGAAAATACAGTTGAAAGTGTCAAGGAAATACAAAGTGAAGCAACTATAGAGGAGTTGGCAGTTTGGAAGGAAAGTACAGCACGTTTGGATGAGGAAGGATGTTGGATTGATTTGTCAGAGAAGCAGAGATGGATGTTGCCTGACGCATATGCCCTCCCGGTTGTGACCATGGCTCATGGACCAGCCCACATTAGTGCAAAGGGAATTTGTAAATTATTAGCACCAGTTTGGCGTAGTGATAGTATCCCCAAGACAGCGGAACGATTGGTGAAGAATTGTATGGTATGTCTGATGCATAATCCAGGAAAAGGTGTTCCTACCCCACCAGGCAACTTTGCACCCCCACATTTCCCTTTGAAGTCCTGCAAATGGATTTCATTGAATTAGAATGTTGTAACAATCTGAAATATATTTTGGTGGTAGTCTGTGCTTTCAGCAAATGGGTAGAAGCATATCCTGTGAAAGATAACACTGCCCTCACCACTGCTAAAACACTCCTGAAAGGGTTTTTCCCTCGTTTCGGAATGCCCAGAATTATCTGGAGTGACAACGGCTCTCATTTCAATGGGAGGGTGATCAGATTGATATGCGAGGGATTGGGCATTAGACAGAAGTTTCACGCGGCTAACCACCCCCAGTCTGGCGGTCTCGTAGAAAAATATAACGGGACACTCAAATTGAAGCTAGCTAAAATACAGGCGACCAAGGGGTTAAAATGGCCAGATGCCATTCCATTAGCATTACTATCCACCAGAGCAACAGCACACTCACACACAGGCCTGACTCCTTATGAGGTGATGTTTGGCTGACCAGCCAATGTATGGGGTGTGCCCCACCCTAAAAAATTCTCTGAAATTGAATATCCAATGTTGCTTGATTACCTTGAACAGTTGACAGAAAATTGGCGTTCTATTCACCAACAGATTCGTGACTCCCTGCCCCCAAACCAGAAGGACCTGCCACTCCATCCAGCCTGGAGACTGGGTCCTGGTGAAGAACTTCCAGAGGAAGAAAAATCTTGAGCCCCGCTGGAAAGGACCGGAACAGGTCCTGTTAGCAACACAGACAGCAGTAAAGGTGGCTGGAAGGAAGAACTGGATCCACAGTACCCACTGTAAGCGGGTACCCCTGCCGTTGCCCTATGACAAATGTGTGCTCAATGGGATTGGCGACTCTGAGACGGAGCAGGTACCGCGCCTCATTCCCTCTTCGGATGCCCGCCTAACATGGCCACCAACTGAGGAAGAAAGCCACGCTGTGCTGAATGAGGCAGTGCCACCTGAAATTAAGGCCATCCAGGAGCCCCAGCTTGTTGGTCAAACAGTGATTGAGTCCCGACCCATTGAGCCCCAATCTGCTGGCTCGTCTGTGTTTGAGCCTTTGCCCCTTGGTCCCCTTGAGCCTGACCCCCTTTTTCCTGACCCCTCTGTGCCTGGAGTGTTGAGGTACAACTTGCGCCCCCGCCGGAGGAACAGTGCACCAAAGGAAAAGCCAGATTAGTAGGGATGGACTGCATTGATGAAGAATAGGGCGAACGTACCCTGTCTGTGGTACCAATGGTAGCTTTGGGAAAGGGAGAATGGTGCATTGTTCGGACTGTGAACAACAAGGGCAAACGGACTGCGTTTCTAAAGGAAGAAATACCTTGCCCTGCAACGTGGGATCTGGATCTGAGCTAGACGAATAGCTCCACCGCCGGTGCTCAACAGCGCCAACTGATGGACAATAGAAGCCTGTCACAGTGAGGCTTGTAACGGACACTGTTGAACTACTTCTGTGAAATACTGGATATTCCTCCATATCTTACAATATTATACAAAGTGATAACATTCTAAAAATGGATAATACATATTCTACCCTCAAACAGAACAAAAGAGGGCAAAGGTGCCCCAAACTGTGCATATTGTGTGTATTATTCTGTGTAATGTCTCTAGTGATCGGTTTATTATATTTACTGGAATCAAAGTATTCTACACAACAGATAGTTCCACTTCCCTCCGACACTGTATCCTCAATTACGGTCTCACTTGAAGACATAGATCATAGGGAGGAAATGCGTCACAATTCTTTTCTCACCCTATTACATCAGATCCATCAAATAGTAAATAAGAAGGATTGTTGGATATGCTTAAAATGTCCTCCAAGTACCCCTGCCCTTCGAAGCATCCTGTTATGATTTACACATCGCAATATTGAAGGTTGAGCTAATAGGGGTCCTCAAGGGTTTGGTTGCATCTCGCTCTACAACTGGGACAGCTATTGCCTCCTTGTACACCCGTTATCAGAAGGACATCCTAAATACAGAGAACTGTACCAAGGTTATCATGCTGAATGCAACGTTCCCCTTTTCCAACATATTTACCCCGGTATTTTTGGGAACGAATAATGAAAATATTATTTTAGCACCGCTTGGTAGAGATTCAAGGAAGATACCATTTCTAAAGATGAGGCAGCGTTGGGTAACTGGGAGTATCTGTATTAGGAGCAACGGTACTACTATCTTAGGGAATAGTACTATATGCAACATGACCTTTGAAGTGACGTCACAGGAAATGACTATCCCACTTTATATAGGTGATTCAGTGTATTTTATTTGCGGTGAGAAGGCCTATACTTGGTTACCGGTAAATTGGGGGGGGTTGTTGTCATCTGGGCCTTGTGACACCGGCGATGTCTGTAAAAAGTACAAAGGAGGTGAATAAAGCACTAAACACAAGGGGCAGAAGAAGTGTTGAACAAGGGGACACTGTATCTGATATAGCTGATGATTTGTTGAAAGCCTTTGTCCCGTGGTATGGCCCTGCCATAAACTCGAGAAATATACGTAGGTTGTCCCGACTATTAGAAGCCACTGTGGAAGAGACTGCTGGGATCATTGAGAACATCACAGTAGAGCTCAAGGCTGTCAGATTGGTTTCTCTTCAGAATCGGATGGTTCTAGGCATGATGCTAGCAGAACGGGGTGGAGTCTGTAGGGTGATCGGGGCGTCCTGCTGCACTTATGTACCTGACTCCTCCACATCCGTTACGGAAGCTGGTAAGAGACTATATGACATTGGGGCTCAGGCCCATAGCGATGTTGGTTCTTGGGATCCCGCAGGTTCCTTTTGGAACGTTCTATCGGCATTGGGATGGAAGATAGGGATGTTTCTAGTAACCATATTCCTGGTGGTGGTTGGGTGTTGTGTTCTCATTAATTGCCTCCCAATGTGCAGTCAGCTTTTAAGACGTATGCTGAAACCACCCCCGATGCCCCCATTATCGCTAACTAACGCCCTTATCATGCTAGACATTGTTACACAGCAACTGATGGGAAAAGATGTTTCAGATAACATCCCCACGAGCATGGATACTGCTGACTATGTTAACAAACGCATTGGGTCTCATTTTAGTAACAGTCGTTCAATATATGAACATGTGTTTTAGGGAAACTAAATGATTGGACTTACCTCCAAAGGGGCCGATTGTGGAAATGCAATTTTGTATGGACGTAAGTGCCTCCATTTTGTTGAACTAGTTACCATTTCAACTCACGATACTAAAGGCTTGCTTTGCAAACTCAGACACTTTTCCCCGGCAGGCCCGCTAGAAGACTTATTTGTTATAAGCAAACATGAATGTTCCCATCTGCGAAGAGGACTGTTGACACATTTATCTGTGAGTGCAAAGAGCACGCATTAGTTCCTCTTTTCCCAGGGTGCGCAAGTAGGCCAGAGTGCAGGGACGAAGGGGAATAATTTATTTGTCTTTACTTCCCTGTTATAAATAGCAAACCAAAGCAAAAGATCGCTGATGTTCACGTTTTCCCTGAAGGACCCATATGTGCTACCTTCGCCCTATATCTAAATGAGTAATTACGTATTGCCTGATTCTGTAACCACAGGCAGATTTCTGTTTGTATTTCTGGAGCCAGTTGCGCTCACTTCTGCTTATCTATGCTGAACTCGAGGTGACTGTTGACCAGGGAAGTTAGTGATTATCCTTTATATTTGTGCTTCACATGTCATGCGTTCATACTTTCCGAAGAATAAGTGTCGACCGATGTCTGCGTTTATTTGAAGATTATTAATCATCCTTGACTACTGGTAATTTATCATGTCTGATTACACCTACAACTGTCTGGTTCCCAACTGCCTGTGGTGTATATAACCTGCTGTTTTCTTGTGCCTGGCAGTTCCCTCTGCAGACTCTTTTGGGACTGTACAGACGGGCTCGCTCTTGAGCCTATAGAATAAATGATCATTTGAGAAATGTTCTCCACTGATTCCTGACTCTTTTATTTGATACAGAAGGCTGAGAGGTGGTCGTCTCAGGTGACCCGGGTAGCCCCCCCCCCCAGGGCTATTCCCTTCAGGGCCACTTTCCCTACATGCTATCAGCAGGCGGCAGGCCCGGGAGTGGGTACAGCCTACAGGAGCATCAGCTGCTGTGGGGGAGGGTACACTGTTGCGTTCAACAATGCACTCGGGTTCAGTGAACCCAGCAGCAGCTGATGCAATGCTGAACTGACATCCTGGACCAGGAGAGGCACCTGTTTGACCTGATGGAACTCCAGGTAGCAGGGCTTGGTGACTATTAGTAATTAGTGCTAATTTGTGGTGTCCTATCGTATAATGCTAATTTTGTTTTCCAAATAGCATGCTGCTCACATTCAAAGGTAAGTTAAGTTCACATAACGTTACGAATATTATGTGATCCAATTTTAGCGAGCCAGGTGCTTGGTGCTACTTAGTTTCACTTGTTGCTGTAGGCGCTCTCTTGGGCTAATTATGTAAGAAGTTATCCTGACTCCTCTGTCCTCCTGTCACTAAGATAGTGGTACTGTGGTAACAGTAGTAATTTATTATTGGTGAGTTAGCGTTCTCTGTGTCTTTCTTTTTGTGAAGCTTGTAAAGTCCTAAGCAGTCTTTTAGTGATGTAGAATGCAAAATATGCATCTATGCATTGAAAAGGGAAACTGACAGAGTTGGCACATTAAAGAGGGTTAGATTTGTGAAGCAAAGATCAAGTATTTCCAAATATGGTTTAGGAAATGTGGAATAGGGCTTAGGTAATGTTTCGGAAATAAGAAATAGGTCAAACAGGCATTCTGTATTAGAAACGTATAATGTCAATATGTTGCTGCCTTTGCCTTTACCAGGAGATTAACTGTAGTGCTAATCTATATTTGTTATCTTTACTTCTTCAGCAACCAGGGGCAAGAAGAGGGCATTAGAGGGTCAGGCCAAGGAGGGTGCCACCACCAGTGCCGTGACCGGTGTAAGCTCCACTGCCACCAGTAGCGCTGCAGCCACAGCTGACGGCTCTGCTGGCTGCCGTAAGTTCTCGTTAATATTATTTATTTCTCTAACTTTTACCACTTCCCATTAGATGTATTTTTCCTCCATTCTGTTATACTGTGACGTTTTTTTAAATGTTCGTTGTTCTATTGAATGTTTATTCTTGTTATACCTACCTGCGTTATCCTTTTTTCTATAATTCTTGTTTCTGTAGCTGACTACCTCCTGCATCTTTACTAATCTGTAGCTTAAGCTTTCTTCTGCTTGGTTATGCTCTCCTTCTCCCCTAACTGTATACCCGGTGGAGGGGTACTGTAAGACTAAGACACTAGATTAAGTAGTTTACTGTGAAGATTTCAGAGTTTGTAGACCCAAGCAACCTCTTCTATGCTTGTTTGTTGAGAAGGCTTCCTGTTTCTTGCTCATGCTCAAATGACGAGAGAGTTGCCATGGTCATGGTGACCCCCCCATTACTGTGTTGTATATATTGTTATTCAGAATCCCATTAGTTTTGATGAGAGTGCAGCATGGTTGGAGATTAGTATGAGGACAGTCCATTGCATTTGCCAACCAAAACCATATGTCCTTTATTGACCAATTGATTCTACCCCTTCACTGTGCTTTCAATGACTCACAGTCCTCATATCTCTGCCCCTCCATTACGGTTGGCTTGACTACTGGCTTTTCTAGCATTGTCAATCAGTGAAATGCCCAAAATGATATTTTAGATGGGAGAGGAGATACTGCGAACTGAACTGTAGTCATGTGTTACTCTTGTATGTTGTTTTAAAAATAAAAAGGGGGAGGTGTATCTGGCATCTAAAATGTGGATTTTTTTTTCAAGCCGCACAGACCAACGGTGGTGGGGCCAGCAGCACCAGTAATCCAGCAGCAGCTGAAGGAGGAGTCTCTATGGCAGCAGGGACGAGCGATGGTAAGTCACATTGCTTGGTTATTAACAATCACTACTATATCCACATTATTTGTTAAGTGAGGCAGATCCAACCCATCATTATTCACCCTTTACCTCCCTGCCCATGGCACTTTGCGAGCCGCGGCCCATGGGCCATAAACCCACCCGGCACTGCAGGGTTGTCTGCGCAATGTGCGTCTGTTCTGTTAATGTAGCATTTACAAAGCTTTTGATGGATTACAAACCTAAATGAATGAGAGTCTTTCTCTTCCCTCCCAGTGCCAACTCAATCACTCATCTCTTAGTACTGCACTCCTAAGTTCTTCTGTCCCAGCTTACCAGAAACATTGGAAAGAAACATGGCAGCACCTCATGTTACGGGACAAGTGGTTCATATGACTTCTATAATGGATTTATGCCTGTCCAAAATTTGCATTAATCAACTTTCAAATGCAACTACAGTGACAGATTAAGATTAAGCCTAAGCTACATCATCAATGAACCCCCACTACCACTACTCTATATCAAAACCTCTACCTTACCTACCCGGCCTTTTCCCTGTACATTACTCTGCTGCAGCAGACTAAGGGCCTGATTTTTAGCTGAGGGAGTTACCCCATCATAAATGTAAGGTATGCCTGGTCCATCATATTACGAAGCATAATACAGTAGATTGGATATCTGTCACCTTTGTGACAGAGTAACCCCTCCGCCAAACTAGTCTAAATCAGTCCTTAAGTCAAGTTTACTTCACTTACTGCTAAGCGAATGTATTTGAATTAAAAAATTTGTGTTTGAGGGTGAGGCGAGGAAAAAAAGAGGGATCAAGTATCTGTGAATTTGTGATTTGCAGATGGGATACTCTGTGGCAAAAGTGCCCAATAAAATGTATATATCCTGTTCCTACTCCTGTACTGCAGTGGATCGTTTTTCCCTCTGTCTGCTTATGGCAGACAGGATATCTATTATCTGCATGTTATACATGACATGTGCGACATATTATTAATTATCTGCCTCTTTGGAGTCAGGGTAGAATTGAAAGGCATTTGGAGAAGAGCAGGGCCATTGGAATCAGAGATTCATTTTTTTTCCAGCAGCTGCCCAAGCTGCAGACTGCAGAGAGTAGCAAATATGTACCCAAAGCGCTAGCTAGCATGCTTCCAGTCATTCATCACAACAAGAATAGAATATTTGTACTCCATAGTGGATGATGCCCTACACATTAAACAGAGTTACTTTTCTTTTTTCCAGACAAAGCGTCTGTCTGGTTTACTTTTTTAGGAAATCCTTTACAAGAAAAAAAACACAGTTTTTTAAATTTCATACTGCCTCCTTTCAGCCAGTCAGTGCCTTTATGTGAGGCATGTGTTGTTAAAATCATGTCCCTATTACTGACTTTCCTAATCACATCAAAAATTCTAATGGCCCTAGGGGGACAGCAAATGTACTTATACTGTGCCACTATATAATTTTAAAAAAATTGAGTGTTTGCTCAGAGCATTCTTTACAATTTGTCTGTTTTTCTTTTTTTTTCTTTCTAGGTAGAGCTACTCCTGCTGGTCCACCACCGACCCGGCAGGAGATCATGGCCCGGCCACCAGGGAGAACTATCAGCGGCTGGTGGATGAGGAGGGTCCAGCACATGTGCCTGCTCCTTCTCCCAGGCCCAGTTCCACCGACCAACCACCTGTGCCTCCAGGCCACACCAGTGTGGCCGGCAGCTTGGACCTGCCCATGCCCGCCCCTATGCCAGTGCCGCCCCCCTTTCAGACCGCCTCCACCATCACCACATGCTACACGAGCTGGCGCACTTGGGCTGTCGATTGGCATGCCTCGAGGCCCGCATCCAACATCTGAGACACTCTTGGAGAATGCCCTCTATTAGCTCTTTTTTTACTTTTTGTTTTCGTGGGCGGGAGTTGTTGTGAATGGAATGGGTGGGAGTTTGGGCAGGGTATTTTTGGACAATTTGGATATGATTTGTATTTATTTTGGACATTCGTTGGGGGTGGGGAAAGAATGTGGGAGAGAGGTGGGCTTGTTGTGGGTGGAGAGGGTGGATTTTGTATGTTAGCATCTATATGTTAGTAAAGGGGAAATCTTTTATAATCCACTTTGTCTGAAGTTTTGTTTGTTTTATTTCAACTTTGTACTGATGTCTTTTCGCACATCCTGTCCTTACTATTTCCTAAAGTGTGTGCCAGTTAGGAGAGTATGCTGCCATTCCCTAAATTGCCTACAGAAACATAGATAAACAATTAAGTTATCTCATCTACAGTACAAGTTTGTTACTTACTGAGTAAAGTAGTTCAATTCACCCCATAGTTCTCGTACCTGAATAGTTGAAGTGATAGCTGGCGGCTGCTCCCTCTGTCAATCTTCCAACACCTTTTTGGAGGGTTTCCCAAAGCACCTTCTTTGTGGTAGTGCGCTAACAGTGAAGGCATCACAGAGAGGTCCCATTTCCCATTTGGTGATCTCCAACTGCAGGATTAATCAAAAGGATTAACCAAGAGTTAGTAGGTTATACATATACATTTATATTATAGCTTTATAAAGACTGAGGACAGACTACTACCGCCATAACACATCAAAGAAAAGAATACCACATATTATAACAAAAACTTTCAACAGTAAATTATTCTGAGCAATGGTGAGCATGGAATTTGAAAACCAAGTTATGAAATCCTCAAGTTAGGGAAAATGTATTCAAAGTATGTAGTCTGTAGTGAACAAGGTTAAGCATTTTATTTATTCATAACAAAGGCCTTAAAGATGATGTTGACGTTGAGGAATGGCGTTCTTTGTGGTTGGGTAAGTGGGGCTAGTGTGAGCTATTGCTCAGATCATAGAAGATCCTGCTGTAAGTTGATGTCGCATTTAACCACATCTGCCCATCACGTGTGTGATCTATTTGGTGTATACTGAGACACACCTCCAAACAAATCACACAGCCTGGGGGAAGAGGGTTAGGGATTTGATAAATGGATGTGGAAGGGGATTTGAGGAAAGGTGTGATAAAGACAAACACAACACAAGAATAATATTCATGAGGGCGATGAGCAGCACATCTTCATCATCAATCTGTTGAGGAAGGAAATGAAGGAACGAGTATGACATAGTACAGTTAAATGCATTTGCAAACAGTCCTTCTGCCCCAGAGACCCACATTATCAGATATCTAAATCTTCTTTCTTCTAGGTTTTAAAAATTCAAATTATGGAGGAGTGAATTGAAACCGCTATGTTCTAAAAATATTATAGATAAATGAAAAATGATATTGTATAGCCAAATTGGGTGATGCATCTGCATTCTCCTTGGAATGTCCATCACTCTTGGGTGCCTGTCTGTACTGATCCGGTAGGTAAGCAGGATTGTTGAGCTCAACGTTTGCCTTTCTTTCATGCAGGAGACTGTATAGTAGAGTCAAGGAGAAGGACAGAAGGGAGGTAAGCTTCATGATGAGTGTACCAAGAAGTCTCAGAGGCAGAGCAAAAAACAATAGGATGTAAAGTTTCCATTTTGCCACCAGTGCAACACACACACACACTCAGCAGCATTTCCCAAATCAATGAACCTCTCTCCATTCCACATAACTGAGTACTTGGCCTCAAACTCACGGTTTCTCTTTGAAGTCAATAACTTCCTTCTTTTAGCGGTTGATGAGGTAGTCCCGCCCTGAGTCCTTCCATCCTCCTCCTGACTCCGAATAACTCCGTCCTAGTCCCGACCCGAGCAAGATAGAATTGTAGTGCACTGCTGTTGAAGAACAAGTAGACAAACAGAATTGAAGTATTTTGTATAGGTCTGTGCCTGTTAACAAGGTGACTGTCTGGTCTCTGAAGAACCAGGAAAAGGGAGTGGACCCTGGAAATAAATCTCACTAAGTGTGAAAGGGCCAATCCTCTTCATGAAAACTGAACATCCATTGGGCCTAAAACATTGCAAATCATCAAAATCAAGTTTACAAATTATTTGAACATGTTCCCTCACTATCTGCCACCACATGAATCATCAATTATCACTCACAATCACGCAACAGTATAGCACTCATTGGTGCAGTAGTTACCTGTTCCAATCCAACAACGGAGGTAGGTACACGATTGTTTCTCCTCCTTTTTTTAAACTCTTTTTATTTGCAAAAAATAAGCTCGTTGGTCATTGCACACAGGGATTCATAATTAGTACAGTGTTGCATTCACAGATTCTTATACCAATATACCTCGTCCGATGTTATAGCACACAAGATGGCAACAATACATAAATCATTACGGCGTTAATGGTTCGTCAAGGGAGGGGACCAAGGGAGGTTCACACAGATGTCCGCGGTACTCATTCCATTTTGTCCAAATTGCTACCCATTTCCGGGGACAACCCCGGGCCACATAGACTGTCTTCTCTTGCAGCATACACCAGTCCATGTCCTTCTTCCATGCACTTAGTGTTGGAGGTTCGCCCGCTCCCCATAGGCATGCTATATTTCGTTTTGCAATTATCTGTCCAAGCATCGCCCATATTTTGCCTTTTGCGGACAAGTCTGTGGGCTCCCAGATGTTTAAGATGCACCTTTTTATTTCGGGTCGCAATTCTACCCCCCAGACATTGCGCATACAGTTGTGCACCCGTTTCCAGTAGGCTAGTATTAGAGGGCACTCCCAAATTATGTGGAGGAACGTCCCCACCTCCCCACACTGTCTCCTACAAAGCCCGTCCTCACTCCTACCCATCAATACTAGTCGTGTACCAGAGATGTAAACTCGGTGTAATATTTTTAGTTGTATCAGTCTCAGTTTTGCCAAAATCGCCACCTCCCTGGGGTGGAAAGTGCCTCTCTCCATTCTTCATCATCGATCTCAAGACCATCAGTATCCCACTTTCTCCAAAGTGCAAGCAAGGGATCAGGGGTATGATGTATAAGTTTTTTATATGTGAGGGAGATAGCCTTTTCCGGTAGATGGCCGTCAAGCAGTCTGTCCTCTAGGGGGGAAGACTCCGGGAGCGTCGTACCGGGTGGGATGTTAGACTGGAGTGAGTGTCTGATCTGTATGTACCGAAAGTTTTCCGTTTGCGCTAAGTCGTACGTTTGCTGTAGCGAGGCAAATGTCACCATACCATTGGGCCCCCATAGGTCTTTTATATGGGAGATCCCTATCAGGTCCCAGTTGCAAAACCCTTTTGTGCGACCCAGTGTACCCAACCTTTCGGAGACCCAAAGCGGGGTAGCCAAAGTGAGCTTGTCAGCCCATCCTAGTTTGCGACTCACAATATGCCAGAGTTGGACAGAGTGCCTTGTAGGTCCCATGAGTGGATATTTATTAGGTCTAGAGTAGAGCGCAGCCTCAAAGTTCCCCCCTGGGAGGAGCCATCTGTCCATCCCATAGCCGGGATCATCCCCACCACTATATGTGCCCTGGTTTATGGCCGAAAGGTGTGCCGCCCAGTAGTATTTCCGAATGTCTGGAAGTGCTATACCCCCATCGTACCACCCCAGTGTCAGCTTCTGGAGCGATATGCGCTGCGTTCCGGCCCACAACAGGTCCCTTTGAGTGGCCTCAATATCTACAAAATACTTTTGTGGGACTAAATCTGGGTAGTTTTGAAGGGCATATAAAAAAAAACGGAAGCGCCATCATCTTGAAAAAAGCTGCCCGACCCAGTAGGGACAACGGGAGCCTCTTCCAAATGGCGGTATCCCTTTTGAACCTTTGCAGAGGTGGCAAAAGATTCCTCTCGTATCGCGTCATCACGTCCATGGAGATAAAGATTCCAAGGTACTTGAACCCCTCTGTGGCCACCTTGATCGGGCAATCGCGCGGAATTGAAGGAGGGGCGCCATGTAGGACGTAAAGCACTGATTTCCCCCAGTTAATACTGTAACCTGAGTTTCTCCCAAAACTGGTGAAAATGTCTAGGGCAACTCTAAGGGATTTTGAGGGGGAGGCAAGGTACAGAAGGATGTCATCCGCATAAAGCTAAATCCAGTCCTCCCACCCATCTGCCCATCTGAGCCCCCGTAGTGAGAGGTCTTGTCGTATCCAGGCCGCGAGAGGCTCCATGGAAAAGCAGGGGTGAGAGGGGGCAGCCCTGGCGCGTCCCTCTTTCCAGTGTGAAAACCTCTGAGATATTATTATTTACCACCACCTGGTCTAATGGTTCGGTGTAGAGGAGGCGCACCCACCCAATGAAATTAGGACCGAAGCCCATCTTTTTGAGGACTGCCATCATATAAGGCCATTCGAGCGTGTTGAATGCCATAGCGGCATCCAACGAGACCACGACCGCGTCTTCCTGGATCGTGTGGCAGCATCCCAACACTCCGTGGAGTCGTTGCAAGTTGAGCGCAGTGTTGCGGTGCGGCATGAAGCCCGATTGGTCTGGGTGGACCAATTTGGTGATTATCGGCTTGATCCTGTTTGTGAGCAGCTTCGCGAGGATTTTGGGTTCAGCATTTAACAATGATATTGGCCTGTAAGAGGTGCACAGTTCTCTGGGTTTCCCTTCTTTAGGGATGGCCACCAACGTGGCGATGCGCTGGTCTCTCAGTAGTTTCCCCCGAACTCTACTGTCCTCGAACATGTTTTTAAGGTGTTGACCCAGACAGTCGGGTTTGAGCTTGTACAGCTCAATAGGGAGACCATTTGGTCCTAGGGCTTTCCCAGGCTGGAGTTCCTTAATTGCCTTGGCCAGTTCTTCTACAGTGAGCACACCCTCCAAAGTCTCTCAGTCGTATTCAGAAAGGGTGGGCATCTTAATGTCGGCCAAAAGCGTGGAGGAATCCTCCTCCGGCCTCTTCGACCCCCTGCTGTATACTCTTTTGAAATGTGCTGCAAACTCGTTTATTATCTCCTGAGGTTCAGTGAGGAGGGCGCCCAATTCAGTCTGAAGCTCAGGCACCACCCTCTGCGCTCTCTGTTTTTTGTCTAACCAGGCTATTAATTTGCCCGCTTTTTCCCCTTGATCATACAATCGGCCGTCCCTGTCTCTCGCTAGGTTTTTAGCGGCGTCGGTGGCTAGCTCTTTATATTCGGCCGGTTTGCGTTTCTCCTCCTTGATGCAAGAAACACATTGTAATTTGGCAGTCTTGTAAATCAAATGATCTTCTGGGGCAACCCTTCTATGTGATGAAAGAAAGAAGGAGAGGAGTGGACTGTACAGGCAAATTTTTGTTAAGTGTGTTTGTAAAGGCCATTCACCTTCAGGAAAAATTATCACCCATCAGGAACCAATCATTACAATACATGAAAATCAAGTTTACTATTAATTGAACACCCTCCCCCACTGTCTGCCACCACATAAATCATCAATGATAACTAACAGTCAATCACTCGTTGTTGCAATAGTTGCAGTTACCTCTTCCAACCCAAGCACGGGTAGGTTAGGTAGTAGGTACACAATTGTATCTTTGACACAGGCAACACATTGGAATTTGGTATTGGCACTCTTGTAAATTAATGATCTTCTGTGGCAACCCTGCTAAGTGATGAAAAAGGGAAAGGTATGCAAGGGAGGCAGACATTGTCTCCAATGTCATGAAGGAATTGTGGAGGCTTCTTTACTGCACAGTGGTCCTACTGCAATCCGGCCATATATGTGAATACAAAATAGTATGGCAGCTTAAATCTGACAAGCATAATGTTCCACTAGTTATTTTTTTTTCACAAAGAAAGAAGTTCAACGCAAAATATTTTAAAAGTTCTAAGGTGGCACTGGCATAATCAGTCCAGGAAGTATAGTTTGTCCTAAAACTCAGGTGGTTCACTCCAGCTGGTCAGATAACACACTTGATTATGACCAATTCTCCTCCTGTGCTGTTTCAGGAATGTGTGCTGTAAAATGTTGGTTCAGTTTAATCATGGTAAATCTTTCCACGTTTTGAGGTAAGAGACTGGTCCTTCTCACTGCAACAATTGTGCCAGATACACTGAACACAGGCTCAGCAGACACACTGGCATCAGAACAAGCCAGATACTATATTGCCAGCCTGCTGAGCTCTGGCCATTGGCGGATCTTCCCATACCAATATATCTTTGGGTGTTCATACATATAGACCTCTTTTGGATTAATCAGATGCTCCTGGAACATCTTCTGAGTGGTCATTGGCTCTGCCGCTTGCTCAACCTCTTTTGCTATCACCTCTGCACTGGACTTAAGCCCTGCCAGTTGATAACAATCCAATGCAGAGGTTGTGGATTATTCTTGTGTTCCTGTTGTTGTTGCCGCTGGTTTTCTTGTTGTTGGTGTTGGCTTCTGTGAGATAACAGGACAGTCCTCTCTGGAAGTTGAAGACGGCAACCCAGAACTGTGGAGTGATAGTCTAAGTTCCAGCCATGCTTCTTGCAGGTCTCTGGCTTGCTTACTAATCCACCTCTTGTATTTTAAAATATCTCCTTCAGAAAAAGGAATGAAAGTGGGCAGAAGTTTTTTGTACTGTGGCTCAAGTAGCGTGGCACAGATGTACTCTTTGGACGAGATGATGTCATTTTGAAGCCTCGCATTACAAGCCAAGAGAAGAATTAAGCTCTCAACCAATGCATGCGCATCTGTGTTTTCATTCACACCTGCGAATGAGACCCTTTCAGGCACCATCTTTAGCTGGTCCTGTAGCAGATGCAACAATGGGATAGCTTGGCCCATATTGCTGTCTACCTTGCTAACTTCCTGTCTGAAAACCTCAAAAGGGAGTTGTATCTGTGTCGGGCATTTGACTAGGCCCCATTTGTCCGCATCTATGGTCACAGCTTTCCCAATTGCATCCCCTGTTCATTAAATGACAGTCAAATCAAAAAGATCTTTATTCTGTTACAATTAAGATAACCATAAAAGCACAGTTATGCATTTCAATAATATACACACACAATACTATAGCTAAGATCATATAATAGATTTGCGACATTTAAAAATATTTTTTTTAAACGCAGAGACTGCGGCAATAACATAAACAACATCCAAAAGTTGCAGTGCCAATAATGCAGGGCGACATTGTTTCAAGCCAAATTTCTGTAAAACGGGGACAATCCACCTTTTTCTAGGTTTAATATAGTACTTACAAAAAACAATATATGTATGGTTGACTGTGTGGAGACCCCATCACACGGACACTTACATAAATCTTTAGACCAGTCATTCGGTGTAGGAAAACTTAGTGATCGGTATAAAATATTCAGCCTAAAACGGGTCAACAGAAATCGATCATAATCGCCCATAGTTAATGTAATATATGGCTGAATACTAACAGTCGACAGTGAAAGTAGGTGGGCTTGGACTGTTAATTTTTTCACTTCATTTATAGCTCTTCTTTCCCCCAGATAACAGATGCATTTAGCTTTAAAATCTTTCCTGGACACATTGCTCATAGTAAGCGGCTCATTAAAATATTCACTGTGCCCAATTCCAGTTAAAAACACTTTAACATGTTGTATCCATCTAATGTTTCTGACCCCGTCCAATCCTAAAGCATCGGTTAAAATAAGACGATTAAAATTGGTTTACTCTGTTGTCCATATTTTATGCCACAAAAGTACTGGCTGTATCTTAATCAAATCTTCGAGATACGGCATGCCTAATTCTGAGTGGCAAATATAATTTGCTGTACTGTCAGGAACTGCCAAAAGAAATTTAAGAAACAAATTTTCCGCAGTCTGCAGGGCATTTACCTCCGCATAGCCCCAAACTCCAGCTCCGTAGGTGGCAATTGCCACACATTTCGCCTTGTAAATACGTAACAATTCCACAGGGGGTCGCCTGCCTAACTTACGACTAAAGTTGGAAAGTGCCATCAATGACTTAATGAACAACAACCGTCTTGTTATAACAGCCTGGGTCCAAGTTCCTGACTAATCAAAAAGGATCCCCAGGTATGAAAAAGTTCTAGCGCTTGCAATGGATTTTGAGTCTATAAAGAGGGATTTTACCCTTTTATTAACACCCTCCCCACAGTACATTGTAAGCGTTTTGGAACAGTTAATCTTAAGCCCCAGACTTAACATAAAATTTTAAAAGGAGTTGACCACCCTTGAAGGGCGAACGGGGTGCGAGCCATTAACGCTGCGTCGTCCGCGTATAATAGTGCAGGGATAGGTCGCCTCTCTACAGTGGGCAAGTCTCTACATTCCTTTACCAAGACAGATTCAAGATTATTTATATATAGTGTAAAGAGGAATGGGGCAAGGACACAGCCTTGCCTCACTCCTCTTGATGCGCTAAAGTGCTTAGTGCATTCACCACCCTTCCCAAACCGGACCCTCGCCCTTGCCCCTGAATATAGCTGCCTCAAGAAGGTAATTATTAAAACATCCATACCCATGTTCTCTAAAATTTGCCATAGCTTATTGTGAACAACACAATCAAAAGCCGCTGTTAGGTCGACAAAAATCGTAAAAAGTCTACCCCCTTTTGCTCTGGTATATTTATCTAAAATTATATGTAAATTTAAGCCCTGCTCAACTGTGCCCATGCCCTTACGGAAGCCATACTGAAGGTCACTTAAAATAGCCCGTTCATCTGCCCATGCCTGCATTCTATCTAATAAAACTCGCCCGATGACCTTAATTGTGGAATCCAGCAGCGAGATAGGATGATAACATTCTGGATTAGTCCTATCTCCCTTTTTAAAAATAGGCACAATTACAGATTCATACCAAGTTGATAATAAGCCTTTAGAACACCATGCATTAAAAGGCTGAGTCAAAAGAGGCCCCCACAGTTCCAAATTAGCTTTAAAAAGGTCCACCGGAATACCATCCGGACCTGCCGCCTTGCCTCCCGAGCTTAAATTAATTGCTTTTAAAACCTCACAAAGCGTAAAATCTAGTGTTAATCCCTTGGAATTAAGCAGAGGCATATTATTGATCGTATTCTGCGTAGTGTCAAGAGGATCATTAACTGGCTTCTCATACAATTTAGAATAATGTGAGATCCATTCCGATTCTGTAATGGCAATCTCAACCGTTACTATATCATTATCGGCTAAGAAAAGTGCATTAACCGCTTTCCAGAAAGCAGAAGAATCTCGTTTTTCAGAGACTTCTTCTAGGGTTAGCCATGCTTCTACTTTTAGTGCCGACTTTCTCATTTTTAAAGCCTTCTTATATTCTTTCCTAGCCGCACTAATTAGCTCCTTGTTCCTTACTGTTGCATGTAGAAGATTTTTAAGGTTGGAATAGGCCTTTGTGCATCTTGTGTCAAACCAGCCTTGCTTATGTGTAGCCCGCTTTTTGTTTTTAACCCTTAATTCTTCTTTTATAATTTCCTGATCCGTAGCCTTCTCTTTCAGACAGGTTAAGAACATTTCTTTACAGTTCAGTCCAACTTTTTTAATAAATTCCGCGGAATCTATATTTACCCATCTGAGCGCATAACCATTTTGCCTTCTCAGTACAATATTATCTACAGGATCAGGGAGGGCATCTCTGGTATTAAGTGACTGACTAGGCATTATTATGTCTAAGCTCAAAGGGAAATGATCACTTAGGGCTATCTTGTGGGTATTAAAATTCTTAACACGGGATGCATGTCTGCTAGTTATTAAGATAAAATCAATAGTTGAGAATATACCTCTACCATTGAACGTGGGTCGAAATGGCACCGTTGGAGAACACAGGTCATTTGCAAACCCCATGTCCAGGATAAACATAGCATCATTCAAAATGTTTCCAAAAGAGGTATGCGGGAAGTGAGAGAAGCTAGAACCCTTATCGTAGGAGATACCACAGATCTCCTTATCCGAATGCTGGCAGAGAGGCGAGTTAAAATCCCCTCCCCAAATTACAAATACATCATGCAACTGCATTCATTAATCTGTTTGTACTGCTCAAACAGATGATGCAACATGTGATAGGTCGAGGTTTCAACTGGTACTCTATTAGCATGCTAAATAATCCGCAACTGCTTCCAGGCTTTAAAAGAATGGCTGAAATGAGTGCAGATTCTTCTGCGGGTGGTCAGTATGTTACTGACTATGTTTTCTTTTTAGAGAAAGTCTTACACAACCAGGTTGATGCAATGCACCAAACACAGGACCCTGAAATAGCCGCCATCTGCCATGGCCTTGACTATGTTACTACCAATATCCGTGGCAACAAATTCAATTCTGAGAACTCTGGGTCCCAGCCATTCAGACACCTTGCTGTTAAATTGTCCAGGATGTATGCAGCTGTATGTGATCTCTCCATGGCGAACATGATTACTGCTGCATGCCGCCGATGCTCCTAAAACTTTCTTCAGGGCCAAGACCTGTAGGTAGCTTTTTCTGTACCCTCGCAAAAGAGATCCAGTGTCTAGTGATGCACGTGTAATCCATCACCTGACAACTGGTCCACATATCTGTCGTCAGGTGTATATTGTGAACAACACTTTGCTGCAAAACTTGTCCAACCAATTGCATCACATCATGATGCAGTACTGTTACAGCAACTCTGGCAAAATAGGTTCAACTTGAAACCTTTCATTTCAGGCAGATGGCTGCCACAAATGATAACAATCCCACTCCTTCCACAAAACAAAAATGAAAGAGGTTCAGCACTAACATTTTTGCCAGCTTTCCATTGTACTAACATGTTGTTGGGTGATTGCGGGTATAGGGCCCCTCATGCTTAAACATGCCCATAATAGTAGCCTGCCACTGATGCAGGTGACTTTTGAGAAGTAGGCGGTGGTAGACTCAAAGTGTGTCGTGGTGGGGCTGTCACTGTATGCCATGGTGTCTCCTTCTGACTCTGAGTCTTCTTGTGCCATTGTTGATTCTGCTGGGGACAGGGCTGGTTTGTGTGAGTATGTCGTCCTATTCCTCCTCCACATCACCTTCCTCCACAATTGGACTTGTTGCTGATGTTCCCCGGCTCTCCTAACCTTCACCACCACAACCATGTTTTGCAATTTTTTAAGGTGCTACTCCCACTGGATTGCATGATGTTTTTTATACGGGTCATTTGGCCGCCAGTACCATAATGTGAACAATGCTTACCAAGCGTCACTAGCTGTCAGCCATTTTGTGCATCCATGACAGTGTGCCTTTGTCATAGGCTTGCATGTGTTCTTTGTTCCCCATGCCTCCTTGCTCGCTGTTGTTGTTTGATCATGTGGCACTGGCTGGCAGCCATTTTGTACATCCAGCCTGTGTGCCTTTGCTTTAGACTTGCACGGATGGATGTGATACCAGTTTAATAATATGCTTGAGGATCACTGTAGTATATGTATATTAAGAATATAAATTTAATTGAACAGAGCTTATATATGACGTGCATTTTTGAATTTTTTATTTTGCACCTCCTTGCCTCACAATAGGTTTCTTCTTATCCTCCCATACAAACATTGATCATTTTATTTATTTACATTTTTTTAATTTACATTTTTAAATTTTTTAAATGTTTACATTGTTTTATTTCATTTTTTCAATTTTAATTGTTTACAATTTTTTTATTAATTTTTATTTTTTATTTATTGAGATTTTATTTTGGGCAATTTGCCCCGGTTCGTCCATCCATCCATCATAGGCGCACAGCCGCTCAATATCATTCAAGTTTTTTTTAGGTATAATTCCATTTCCTCTAGGACATATGAGCATCATTCATTTTTTAAATGATTATTCCATGGCCCCCTGCACCACATTGGCTGCCATAGGGGCACACTAACCTTAATGTTTTTATAGATGATTATGCCATTTAACAATGTAGTTTCCTGAGTGCAACAGATGTCTCCTTTAGAATATATGGACATAAAGCATAGAGCTATATCTGTGTGTTATGTTATCCTGAAATTACATTTTATGGTATGGTGGTGTGGTTTGACTTAAAAAGTGGCTGATTTTTTATTACCTAAGTATCCAACCACACTAATATTGCCTTTTTCTGTACTAAATCAATCTGCAACATCGCCACATTTCACTGAGGGCCTAATGACGTGGACTTTCGTAGTTGCAGTCCGACCTCCACCACACTGCGGCACCGTGTGTCGCATTCCGAGTGTGGCGGTCAGACAACCACAGGGCCGCCGCATCCACTAGGATCCAGGATCCTGTGGCATGGTGGTTAGGGAGCAGCAATATGCAGGTGGTGCTGCTGCATCGCTGCCGAACATATTACGAGTTACCTCACCGCCTCCCTTTTCATGATGGTGAGCTCCCTGCCTAAGGGTGCATGTTGTGCCCCCCTTATATTGCAACCCCAGTTCCTGCACAGCATGGGTTGCACAACATGGTGCAGTCTAAACCATGTAGGAACATGCTGTGGTGGTCCTACAGTGGTGTCTTCCTATGGCTCTCCTATTAGCCTTAGGAAAGCACAGCAGTGGGAGCGCCGCAGCAAAGTCCTCTGGTCCTGGATTCCTATCGGAATCCAGCGGCCGGTCTAACTACGGGTTTGGCAGTCATCCCGTGAAGTACTGGCATGGCACTCCACAGGAGGAATGCCAAACTTCTAGTTAGGCCCTAAATATTTTTTTATCTTATTTGCTTTTAGGTGCACAAGAGAAGAAGAGACATCACCTGCAGTACTGCCAAACAGAAGGCCTGTACAGTGACGTCAATCTTCCAATCCCTTCTGCTTGAGCACCTTAGTGCCACTGCCATCTGATAGCTTTAAGATGGCCCAAAAGAAAGTTGCTCCCAAGAAAGTGGTCAGTGAGAAGAAGCAGCTTTCCACCAGTGGCGAGCTGACTGCAACCTTTTTTGGGAGACATGTGCCTGATGAACCGGCTGACGGGGAGGAACCTGGGAACAATACTCCCACATCAACAGCAATCTGTCAGTGAGGCAGCCACTGTAATCATGGCGATGCCAATAAGCAGTGACGCTGATTTGGATTTGACTCTTTTGCAAAGTAGTACCCAATCATTTCAGGAAACAGAGAACAGTGGACAGCAGCTGCAGCAAGCAATAGTACATCTTGCTGATGTTGGAGCAGAACAAGAGGTCGAGCTCCTTTCCGAGCAAGAACCTCCTATTTTAGAATCATTGTCTCCCAGATATCCAGCAAGGAAAAGGAAGGGTACTCCTCTATGTTCCACAAGCATCACTTCTGATGATGATCGGGACAAGTAGTGGAACCCGGCAGAGTCCAGAAGATGCCAGGAGAGGCAAGGGAAAAGAAAAGTTCCTGAAAGCCTTAGAATTAAGGAATGGGATTATGAGGAGGATGACCATGAGCTAGTAAGTGTGCAAGGGGACACAGAGGAATCCGATATTACTATTCAACCTGCTCCGAGGGCTTTTGCACAAATAGCACCGCTAGCTCCCATATTTGCAAAGCCCCAGCTGAGACTTGCACCAGCCACAACCTCAGTAGACATATGCACTGCAGAGAGGCAATCACCAACAAACCCACCTACTTCCAGTTCTTCTTCAGGCATTGGCAGTGGCCCAGTAAAAAAGTGCTCTTCTCCACTTTGGGAATTTTTTACGGTTAGCACACGGAGAGAAGATTGCAATATGCACCATTTGCCATATGAATGTAGCAAGGAGACATGGGGGACAAAGAACACATACAAGCCTATGGCAAAGGCACACTGGCTGGATGCACACAATGGCTGCCAGGCAGTATCACTAGGTCAAACAACAACAGTGAGCTAGGAGGCATGGGAAACAAAGAACACAGGCAAGCCTATGGCAAAAACCCACTGGCTGGATGCACAAAATGCCTGCCAGACACATGGCCAAATAACAGCAGCGAGCAAGGAGGCATGGGGAACAAAGATAACACATTCAGGTCCATGGACACAGACTCCACAAAATGGCCCCTGGTCACATGACATGTAGAATGAAAACAAATGGTGGCCTATGGCAAGCACACTCAATGGCCAATGGAAGCATAGTAACACTGAAGAAAACACTACCCTTAATTCAGCAATGCCAAAAACTAAAATTAGCTGAGCTATAATAATTTTACAGCAACACACATCCTCCCAAGGCATCAAATATTACACCAAATATACACTGTTTGTACACAAAAAATAGAAATAGAAATAAAAAAACACATTTTTAATTTAATCCAATGCCATCCCAGTCCTAATTGATTTTTCAAAACAACATATACCACAGAAACACTTGTTTCATGCCCCCATGACTAGCCCTGGCCTGAGCCTACTGACTAGGCCATATAGTAAAATAAATAAATATTGCAAATTTACCAAACAAGGAGAAAATGTGCTGAATTGCGCAACATTGTTCCATTACAAAAGAAGATAAAATATGTTTGTGAACTGTTTGTATTGCAAAGTTTTTTTTGATTACTGCGAACAAATATATATAACATCCCTACGCCCCCACAACACAATAAATATATAGCTATCATCTCAAAACATTAAGATAATAAATTCATATAATTAATTCACATAATTCATGAATTCACTACTTTATAAAACCAGAAGAGGATAAAAAGAGAAAAAGGGAAAAGTGCTCAGTGCAGTAAATTCATTTGAGCATCCTTTCCCGAGGTCCATTACAGACAAAAGCCATCCATCCCAAATATAAGATCATTCTGACTGATCATTTCATTACTGGAGGCCCAACCCCTATGCCTCCTTTTGATCCTGGATACATGCTGCAAGGGAGACCCATATCGTCAGCCCCCTTCTGCTAATTCTTTGGCCCTTCCACAGGTAAAAGGCCCTTCCAAGATTGTTTATGGCTAACAGCTGGGCCAGCCATTGACAAAAGCAGGGGGCTTAGAGGCAAGCCAGGCTGAAGCAATACACAGCCAAATATCTGCAGAAGTGATAAACAAAAATTATCAGGTGCTTTTGGAAACCTCTTATTCCTGTATACCAAACTGGGGGGATAGGGAGATGTTCAACGTAAGGTTCTTATTAGAAAGATCAGAGATTTCATCAATAATCACAGCTAAAGTACCCACCAAACATATGAATTAAATCTGCCCCATAAAGTTGACATCTTGGACACCATGTCCCCTTATCCCCATCCCACCATGCAATCTTCCCCCAGCGTGTAATACAAGTCAAAGCAGGCTCTATAATGTTAGGCTTGTAAGTTTGTGGACAGGAGGAAAAATTTAGCAAGTTGGAGAGACTCTGGGAGAATCAGATTTAAGAATGTTTATCAAGATCATCTTTCATGAGTGGATTCAGTAAAACGTATCTTTCTCCAATTGGGCACGACCTTCCACTTAATAGAAAATCCACCAGGTCCACTATAGAGAACCCACCTCCCTTCCGGCTAAGGAAGCCCCGGATTTTAAGATATTTGAAAAATCCCCTATGACCAACCAATTCCCTTTTAAGTTCTTCGAAGGAGACAATGCCAGTGTAAGAGTAAAAGTCTCCCAACCTGGTAAGACCGACCTCCTTCCAGTGGGAAATACAGGGATCTTGAATGATATATGGTAATAATGAATTATTATACATTAGTGTATAAAAATTAAACCAACAGATTTTTATGCACCACAGACCAGACCTTACAAACACACTGCATGGGCTTAAATTGGACTTTCTTGAAGTAGCTAAATTCCACTTGCCTCTACAGAAACCCCCAAGCCACTTTCCCCATAAGTACTTCAAGAGGAGAGGAAATACTTTCTGCTGCGGCCAATACTTGATGTTTGTCTTGAAACAAGATTAGGCGTTGTTGGAGTGTGGTGGCACAGTAATACAAATTAAGATTCATTACGGCCCACCCTCCTCTCTACCGTGGAAGTGTGAGAAACCTCAAAGCCTAAGCCCATAAGAATCTTGTCATTATATCCTCAAGTTTTTTAAATCATTCATTCTCCACCTCCAGAGGGATGGCATGGAAAAAATAAAGACATTTTGGGAGGAATATCATTTTAAAGATGTTACATCGACCAACCATGGAGAGATTTAAGTTGTTCAACCTGCAAATGTCTGTTCTAGCTTTCCCTATTGAGGGGTCAAGATTATTTAAAACTATTTTGTCAACATCAACAGAGATAGTGACCCCCCCTAGATAAACCGCACTGTCCACCACCCGGGGGTCCCTCACAAGATATTGCTATTAATAAAGATTTGTGTCTTATCGTTCTGCAAGTATTCCAATAACCACCCAAACATTTTGCTTTCCCTTTTGATCTCTTTTAAAGTTGCTGTGGGGTCCGATGTAACCAATACCACATCATCAGCGTATGCCAATATCTTTGTATCCCACCCTTCGATGTGAATTGCTGATATTGCAGGATTAATGTCAAGTCTCCAATAATAGGGATCAATATAGATGGCAAAAAGTAAGGGGGAACATGGGCAACCCTGTGTTTTCTCCCTTTGAATAGTAACTGGACCCGAATAACCACCCATTACGACAACCCTAGCCACGGACCTTGGTATAATACGCCAATTGCCTTGATAAATCCTGACCCAATACCAACTCGTCACATAGCATCCCACAAATACCGCCAGGAGACCCTATTGCCCTAATTGGTCAAGGGTATGCTCCGACGTGTGTCCCTTGCTTGCTTTGCTACTGGATTCAAGGTAGCCTGGCTGATGAGGGGTGATTCCCCGAAAATGGGCCCAGGAGTCTTGTTTCCGGTCCAGGGAGGACCTGGCCTGGCAGTTCGGGCTGGACTGTTCCCATGAGGAGCAGGGTCAAGACTGATTTGCAAATGGCTGGGTCCAAACTGGGGTGGCATAGTGAGCAGAAGAATGATGGATTAAACCCAGATCTCTGGACTGGGGCTGAGTGGTGAAAAGTTTCATCACTCCATCCATCATCATGTTGTGTTTGCTTGGAGACCCTATCAAAATCTTTTTCAGCATCTAGTGTAAATTAAAGCATCAAATATGGTCCGTCCTCCCTCTTCTGGAAATAAACCTGTGCTGTCTAGGAGACACAATTGTACTTATCACTCTAAAGAGGCGCATGACCAGAACTTTAGAGTAGATTTTATCATCCCCATTAATCAGAGTAATGGGACGATAAAAACAGAGTTCCTGTACAGACTTACTTCTTTTAGGAAAGACAACAATATTAGCCTAAGTCCATGATTTTGGGGGGGTAGCCCCAATATAGATTTGTGTGGAAAAAAAACGATAAAATTAGAAGGAATGTTGGTAGTACCGACTTCTTTACCCTACAGTAAGCTGGAGATACCAAGGAGGATTTCATCCCAGGAAAAGGGGCCCTCCAGTGTTTCACGGCCCCTCACATTAAGAATATTAAGTGAAATCTGTTCCCAAAATTGTTGTACAACATTGGCCTCCCAGTTGTATGTCCGGTGTAGAGGTTCAAATAGAACCTCTGGGAGGCAGCACGGATATCCTCGGGATCCGAGACTAACCCAAGTATAGGATCTCTCACCTCTCTCATTTCACCTGTTTTTGTCAGGTGTGAATAGCAAGTAGGTGACCCACTTGCTTGCTAAATTCATAAGATTTTTCTTTCTAAGCCATAAATTTGTCCGCTGTTTTCTTAGCAGTAATTTCTAATATTGCGGCTTTACCAATTCTCACCCTTTGTTGGTCCTCTTGAATATTGTCCCCCTTTATGGTTGCAGATACTAGCTTAGTTTCAGCTGATACCAAAGCCTCGTATAGATTATGCATTTTAAACTTTTCCTTCTTTTGGTGAGGTCTCCCCACTGATACCGGCCTTAAGTGAATAACAGACTATCCCCACTAGCGCACTCAATAATCCTCATCCAGTGGTAGAGCGCGCTCAAAACTCCAATTCTACACCTGCCTTGCCCATCCTTTAGCTACAATTTCAAACACTAGTGGACTATGGTCCAACATTGTTCGTGGGAACTTCTCGATCTTACAGTCTTGAAGGAGAGAGTGTGAAGCAAAACAATAATCGCCATGCATGTGTCTGGTGTGGTGCTGAAAAATTCACCGCCCCCCAGACATCCACTAATCCATGATCTTGAGGCAGATTGCACAATGACTAAAACACCCTAGGCTTAACAATTGGATGGCTCTTTGGCCTCTGCCTATCATTGTCCACAGTGATTTTAATATAAATGCCACAGGGTGTTGGTCCTCGGATTGTCTCAAGAAAAATTATCCCGGGTGAAAAGAAGAAAAATGTAATGCAAACATATATCTAGGCCCCTACCGAAACTGCAGGCCACCCTCCATAATAAATTTGAAAATCAGAATAAAAGCACAAATAAATACTGATGCATGCCCTCTATCAAACAAACAACACCCTTATACAAGAGATTTTGAACTTACTTGTGAAATCTCAAATACAAAGTCCTTAATTCCAATGGTATATATGTATCTGACAAAGGGAGTGATCCTTCCGGCTGAAATCCAAATGAAAAGTGACCAGTAAATGGAAAAACACTGGGAGAAGCCTGCTGGACAGGAACAGGAAGTTGGAGTTTCTGGGGCACTTCCTTCCTGTTGGAAAACAACATTTTAAAAAAGGCTTCTCACACTAAAAAACAGCTAAAACTGTCAGGTGAAGAAGAAAAGATACTCCAAAACTACTTTTTGTAGTTTTAGCTGCTACTCGAGCACAAAGTGACTGAAGTGGTTCATTCACTAGCGGCCCTACATTGGCACCATCATGGCCAGAAGCTGTGTGAGTGGGTCCAAAGTCATGCACGTGCATGTCTTAGAATTTTGTGATGCTCACAAGCAAGCGCCAAAACAAATCTCGAGTGCAAACAGAATAAAAACTCTGCTTTATGCCCAGAAGGTGAAATCTAGGAACTCCGCTGCAGAGCGTGGAGTGCCCGAGTTCTGAAAACACCATGAGAGGAGCAGAGTTTCCGCTCAAGCCTAACTGTAACTCTAGAGAATCAGACTCTTTATTCTGTGAAACCAGGAAAGGTTTGTGAATGAAAAGACATCAGCCTAACAGAGACCTCTGAGGTAGGCAGAGTATGGCCAGCAACATCAACAGAGTTATTAGGAGGAACCTGCAATTAAAGAGAAAGATGTATGGGGCACAAGAATATTAAGGACATAAAACAGTCAAAGCAGAAGCAAAGGAGCATAAGTATAAGTATGCTAAGACAGAGGACGTAATTAACATAATGTCACCTGTATATGGCAGACCTGGTATGAGAGCTGTATGCCATGCCTTAGGGAAGGAGCAGTACAACGAAACAGGTGGGCAACATAATATCCACCTCTGTTTTTAATATATTCTCATATTTTTCCTTTAACAAACCTTGGCAAAAATCATGTTTAAAGTAAGACTATCATACATACATTACCTGCATAAAGAAAGCCAACCCAGGACTTGTTCAGGCTTGAGGTTAGCTGGCTCCAGGTCAAAGGATATGAATATGGAGACTCAAGATGTGTTTGTTGCCCCGCAAATGTTTGCATAACTAGAGCTTTGACAGAAGGATTCCGAGGTTGTGACACCGTGCGTGAGTTAACCATAAAGGTTGACACATCAGCACCTGCCAAGGTTATTCTCTCTCAGACCAAGCAGGCCATGGAAGCATCAAAGACAGGCTTCTGCAGCTTAATGAAGAAATCAATGATTTGGTCAGAGGAGGATTAGGAACTCAGACATTTGGTTCAAGACAGGTACTAACTGAGGCACTATACAGTGATTAAGGAGTGTGAGGCTTGAAAGTAAGATTATACGACCGAGCAGGGTTACATTTTACATTTATCTCAGATATAGACTATAGCTCCATCCCCAGAAAAATGGAACTGGTAAAGGCTTTGACACTGGAGACCCTTATGCATGATAGTAGGCAGAGAAATATTGCAAGCTGGAGATAGAGGGACTTTAGTTGAAGGCTGTATTTGTGATTTCGGTTGACATTTATGATTGAACATTGGAGATATTCAGGCACAGTCATAATGCGGTAGAAGATTCTTATCTCGATGAATTCAAGTTAAGATGCTGCAAAACAGAAGGCCCTTCCTGTGTGATGACAGCTAAATAATAGCCATTAATTTTCTGAAAAGAAAGAGTTTAGGATAAAAGTAAAATAAAAAGTTCACAAGGTTAACAAAAAGAGAGTATAAGCAGTTCCACCCCACATTCGAGGTAATAAATAATCCTCCCCCTCCTGGAACACCTACAGGTGCTTCCGGTCCCTGGAGTCCAGGAATCACCAATCAAGTCTGCATTGTGATGCAATAGATTTATTCATTTCCTTGATCACCAGCTATTCACTATGACAGCAGGCAGAGCTGGTCTCCAAGAATAAGGTTATTATTGAAGATTCTACCATCTCAGGAAGAGTAGTCAAATGATCATGGGTAGGAAGAGCAGTCAAATGATCATGGATAGGAAGAGGAGTCAAATGATCATGGATAGGAAGAGGAGTCAAATGATCATGGGTAAGAATAGGTGTCAAATTATCAGAGCATACAGTTAAATTTCATTTCACTCTACAGAAGTTGACGTAACCCATCTTCTACCTGACTCTACTAACTTTACCCAGGTACAGTCTGCCTATTTTTCCAAGCACTACTAGCTGAACAGCAAGGCCTGGAACTCATTTAATCCAAATAGCTGAGTAATAATGTTTCTATGCCCATAGACTAAAACATTGATTCAGCAATAGTACACACAAAGATTCCATTCTCTTTGATGGTGAAAACCGATACCATATTGCTACTTTAATGTTACATCAATGTTAGAATGCTCACAATATGTTGCATTTGTAAGTGCTTGCTTAAAAACAACAAATTTCATCACCTCGAAATGTATGGTTTAACAATTCCTTTCTAACTTTTTCGTTATTGTTTCAGGTGATGAGAATTGTAGCAACAAAGCCATCTCTTTCTTACCTAATTTTGCTGCTTTACTGTTTGACCCACCTTTACCTTGTCTTACAGGGATATGGAACATATTTTTTATGTTTTCTGCTTTTGAACAGTGTCTGTTTTGGCAGTTACATTCACTGCACTATTATGCATGCTTTCCTTATGCAAAGGGGCTCTTAGTGAATTGCTTTTAAAGATGTTTATTTTAATTAATTTACTTATAATAACACATCCAGTTTAATGATTTAATGTTAATAGCAAATGTATATCTCAGTAGACCTTCTATCAGAGTCTGGTATCTATAAAAATCTGTAAAATGGCATGTGCTTATTTCTGTTTATCAAACTAAGCAATTTAAAATCTAAATTACTAGGGATGCTGATATCAATGACAGACAATATTTAAATATCCATTTTTAAGTAAGACTAAATGAATAGTTGTTTAAATGAATCCCAAATAAAAACTATAATTATATATAATTTCTACTAGCTGGTATTTACAAGTGGTAGATATTATTCAGGTGTTCACACTATTAAATGTAAGCATGAGCCATTGTCTTTACAAGTGGTGGATATTACTCAGATGTTCATAGTATTAAATAAAAGCATGATGCCACTGATCCAATGTCTTCTCCTGTAAAAAATTTAATTGGCATCAGCATTTGCTTCCATAATTAATCAGCAACTGGCCACAGCAGTAAACGGACTAAGAAAGCCCTTACCGATTTTTCATTACCTTAACTGAAGCACTTAGAAGACATTAGAATTATTGTGAGCTGTCAATATTTGGAAAGAGACATTAAGTCCGATGTAGGCTCCCAATGTACTCCTGTTGACAAAAGATCCTCATATATCTGTTCCAGTGTTTTGCATATTAGTCAATGACTTCCAAAGCTGTTTAGGGTGCAAATAAAAACTGTAGAAATCCAAATTAATGTTTTTTTATGATGAGGTCATTGTTTCAGATAGTAAAGGGTGGGGATTGTAAGTGTAAGTCTTTTTTTAAGCAAGAATACACATTCCTAGAATGTTGGAGGATATAGTTGAGATAAAGCATTAAAAAAGTAAGACAAGATTTGAATAGATGGTAAGTTCTAAATCTAGGAAAGTGGGAAAACATTAGCATTATACAATACTGTAATCTATTCCAACATTAAAGTTCTCCAAATATTTTTTATGGGCCATGACAGCTAATTGGAGAGTTCAATTGGAGAGGAAGGATGCCCATGTTTAATAGGTGAAGACTGTAAATGCCAGCAACGAAAGAAGGCTTTCCCAAGCTGAATGTTAGAAACTACTTTAGAAGCCAGACACTGGAGCAAACCTCTGTCTTTTGCAATACTAAAGAGGAAATAACAAGGAGGGTTATGTAAGATGAGGCTATATCTGGAACAGAAAATATAGAATTGCTGAACAAGGCCAGTTCACTGAAAAGACAAATAATTGATCCATCAATACAGCCTTAGAGCCCGCCGAAGTGGGCTCTACTGGCCATTGACGGCCTGCTCCAGCATTAAAGGCCAAAGGCCAAAGGCAAAGGCGAGGGCCTTTAACTAGGAGCAGGCCTTTAATGGACGGTAGAGCTCGCTAAAAAATTACATACGTCCAACCAATATTGCGTGATTTTTGGGCATTCCAGAAACATGTGCAAATCATCTGCTTCTTCATGATTACATCTTGGGCAACAATACTGATTACCAGTGACCTTCGACAACTTCCACGGGGACCAGTAAACTCTGTGAACAGTAAACAAATGATTACGCTTTAATGAGGCAGGTTTTACAACTACTCGTAGCATATCGAAAGAGTCCGTCCACAGAGTCTTGGCTTCCTCCTCCCTAAATTCTTCGCCCCATAGATTTCTAATATCAGTGCCAAACGTGTCCTCTGCTTCTACGAAGGACCAGTACCAAAAGGAAATTTCCTTCTTCCAATCATCTGTTCTTGTGAGCTGATCTAACTTCGGATCTTCCTCCTCCTGAGTCCATTCTTGAGTTACCCACCAGGAGCCTAATTGATAGTATTTAAACCTTGTCAGTTTCCCCCTGGTCAAGTTGCTGAGTATTTCCCAACTCACTAATCTGTTATCCTTCATAAGATCTGCCCAATAAAATATGCCCCCTGCTTTTAGTGGTTGGCTCAGTTGATCTTTCAAGCATTCGGGGTACCTGGAGATTCCCAGATCGGTGCCCGTGCAGAATAATATGTAAATCGCAGTTTTTTCTGAACATACATCCATGTTCTTAATGCGGTGCTTAAAACCTTCAATCTGACCTTTTTAAAAAACTTCGGGTCTCCATACTTAAAAAGAAAATAGTGCTGGCCCTGACTAACATCCCCAAGCATTGCAGAAAATAATGAGCCCAAAGATGACCTATCTGGCTTATTTGCTAACATACGAAAGTTTTTGAAATGGAAGGCATAGCAATAAGCAAGCAGGTCCGGTAATGCCAACCCCCCTGCCCCTAGTTTCTTCCTCAACTTCCTCCATGCTATCCTGGGGCCCTTTGTCGCCCATATAAAACTCCCAATTTTTCCCTGTATCTTGGCTATATCCTCTTTCCTAAAAGTTAGAGGGATAGAATTAAAAAGAAAAGTGGCTTTCGGGAATATAACCATTTTTATGAGATTTACCCTGCCATAGATGTTTAATGGTAAATTCACCCATTTTAGCAATAAACTCGATATCTCCTGGCTCACTTTCTTCCAATTCGCCCTCGTGATATCCTCTTACTTCTGTGTGATTATCACACCCAGGTATCGCATTTGGGTTCTGACTCCTGGAATATTTATTCTCTGATTCCATTGCATAATCTCTGTTTTATCTACGTTTACCTTATATCCAGAGATTGAGCCAAATTCTTCCGCCCTTCTCATTAAAATGGGTATCGCCTCCTGGGGATTAACAGTGTATATAATCAAATCATCTGCGTATAACCCCAGTTTTACTTCAAACCCATTCAAATTAAAAGGAAGGATTGCAGTGTCTGCCCTGATTAAATTAGCGAAAGGCTCTATATATAAGTTAAATAAGAGCGGAGACAGGGGACATCCTTGCCTTGTCCCTCTAGTTATGCTAAACCAATTTGTTAAATCTCCATTGATCAGCACTTTAGCTCACTGCCTCCACCATATTTATTGGGAAATTAAAACGAGTTAAAACCTCCCAGAGATACTGCCAATTCACTTGATCGAATGCTTTGGCAGCATCTACTGCCACTACCGTCAGGGGGATTTTTCTCGCTTCCGCCATATCCACTGCTCCTATCATCTGGAAAGTTAGCTCATTAAGTTGCCTCCCAGAAATAAAACCCCTTTGATCCAGATGCACAACCCCTTTTATCACCTTAGCTACTCTTGATGCCATGATTCCCGAATAGATCTTATAATCCGCGTTTAAAAGGGATATAGGTCTATACGAGTCAACTTTTTGCGGATCTTTACTGGGTTTTAAAATTAGCGTAATGGTAGCTTCTGACCAGGAACTAGGGATGCTTTCTCCCCTGCTATATAACCTATTACACATAGAGGTTAGGGCAGATACCACATATTCTAATATGCAGAGGTATACTTCCACCGGAAGGCCATCTGGTCCTGCTGCTTTTCCCCTAGCCATCTTTCTGCACTGGATACTGACCTCCTCTTCTGTTATCTCTTTTTCCAGATATCTCCTTTGCTCTTCATCCAACTGTGGGAGCCTAGTCTGTCTTAACCAATTCTCAATCCTTTCTTGATTGGGGAATACAGTCTCTTTATACAACTCACTCATAAACTCACTAGCCTCCCAGCCAATTTCTTCATTTGCACATAACTCCTCCCCTGCCTCTCTACTCTTCAAACATTTTATTGTGTTCCTGGCTCTATCTGGTTTCACCTTCCAGGCTAACAGAGAACTACATTTCTCTCCATAGGCAAAATGTTGAAGCTTGCTAGCCTTCCATTTATCCAGTAATTTCTTGTCCAATTGTGCCTGAAATTTAGCCTGCACATTTTCTAAATCCTTCGCCAAAAGAGATATATTACTAACACCATCTAAGGAGGCCTTCTGTAGGTCTCTCTCTTTCTTCTTAATCTCCCTTATTTTACTCTCCTCCTCCTGTTTTGCTATCTTTCTTTTCCCCCATGTTATAGATGTCAACACTCCCCGTAAATAAGCCTTAAAGGCATCCCAGACCAGTTGCTCACTTGCAGAACCTACATTAGTTAAGAAATATTCCTCTGTTTTCTTTCCCAACTCTCTAATCACTATTTCATCTAATAATATGGTCCTGTCTAGCGTCCACCTTCTTGGCCCTTGCTTTTGATAAAAATTTACAGACATTACTACTGCAGAGTGGTCTGATAAGATTGCTTGAATGTGTAATACTGTTTCTATGTCTGTATATAAAGCTTGATCTACAAGAAAAAAGTCTATGCGGGAGTGATGTCTATACTTTTTACTGTAGTAAGTAAAATCCCTTATTCCCTTGTTCTTATTACGCCAAATATCTACCAAATTAAATTCTTGTATCATAATTTTTAATCTAGCAAAAACTTTTGGTGGGGTAACATACTTCACACGTGACGTTCTGTCTAACTCTTTATTAAGAACTAAATTAAAATCTGCTCCTAAGATTACAGGTGCTTCTGTTTCCAACAAACACATTTCCAGCTTTACTAAAGGGTCCTGATTATCTTCGTTCGGCCCGTAGTACACAGCGCACACCAAGGGCTTATCTTGTATTAAGATTGTGGCTACTAACCATCTCCCCGTGGTATCAGTCTCATATTTCACCACTCGAATTCCAAAATTTCTCCTTATAATAATAGCCACCCCTCTTGAGCTTCCCCTTTGGTCTGAACACAAAACCTCTTGGGCCCAACGTGCTTTACAAAAACACTGCCTACACTCCTCCCTCTCTAAGTGTGTCTCTTGTAGGAAAATAATTTGTACATCACTTTCCTTTAAAAATTCGAGCACCCTACATGCCTTTTTTCTACCCCTTAGACCATTTACGTTCCATGTCAGAAAGCATATTTTTTTATGATTATCCATACTCTACTCTTTTTCTACTTTCCCCACAACTTTCCAGCTCCTTCTACGTATACTCCTTCTACGTATACCCTTTATCATGCTTATAATTATTCATTTTCTCTTTCAAGTTCAGCATCTTGAGGACATTTCTTTTTTCTTTTTTTCCCTATGCTCCCCACACCCTATGCCCCCCCTCCCCTCCGGGAAACCCCCTTTTTACTCCCTGGGCACTGCATCCTGCCCTTTGTGATCCCCCATCCCCGAAGAGAAAGAATTCTAAATACGAAAATAAAGAAGAGAAAAACGGCTTCTATATATACACTTTATACAATGCTATGTGTGAGCATTTACTTTTACTCCCGTCTACTATCTCATTATATCACTATGCTGTATCCAAAATGCTCAACCCTCCATCTGTGCCAGGAAAACATCCACTTCTTCTGGATTTTGGAAATTATACATCTTGTTGCGCCACATTATTTTCAGCAATGCAGGGAATCTCATCTGCACCTGGGCACCCTTACTTCGGAGCTCACTCATTCGAGATCCCAGCTCCCACTGCCTATGTGCTGTTCTGCTGCCCAGGTCCGACCTTATTTGGTAGCTAAATCCTTCATATTTTAATACTCCCTCTTTCAAAGCTCTTCCCAGCACTAATTCCTTCACTGTATATGTTTGGAAATTAATCAGAATTCTTCTCGGTGCCTTCCTGGCCGGATTCAATCTAAACGGATCCCTATGAACTCTTTGGATCTCCTTCTCCAATTCAATATCCGGTCTATCTCTCAGGACCCCTTCTCTTAATAGTTTACAGATGAAGACCTTAATGTCTTCCTTCTCAGACCCTTCTGGTATCTGGAGAAGTCTCAAGTTGTTTCGCCTAGCCTGCATCTCCAGCCTCTCCATGTCTTCCTCTAATGCTCTATTCTGTCTTTTTAGTTTTTCTAATTCCCTTGAGTTTTCAGTCACAACCTCTGAGAGCGCCTTCACTTCACCTTCCAATATGCCAGTCCGTTGTGCTATACCATCGATTTTTCCTTCTAGAGTCTCGCATTTATCCTGGATTCCTTTCTGATTTGTTTCCGAGATCTCAAATTTTATCAGAATATCTTGTCTTAAACTCCGGAACATTTTTTCTACCTGACTCTCTACCCCTCCTACAGCTCCTTCCACTGCCTCTCCAATAGCTATACTTAGTCCTGAGGTAGTCTCTATACCAGCACCTATCTCAGCACCTGAGACTGAACCCATGCCTGTAGCTGCGCGTTGATGATTTTCAGAGTCTCCCAAGTTCTCGTTTCTTATAATATATCTTTGGGTGGGGGGAGGAGGGGACGCCCCACAAATAGCAAATGATGTAATACTAGGGCAGTGCTCTATCTCTATTTCTTCGTCCACCTCTTCCCTCTCAATCCAATTTTCCCCCTGCGCCTCCTTGTCCTGCTTTTCCGCTAGAACAGAAAATCTATTTTCCAATAGTATTGGGGCGGTAGATATTACCCTCTTGCCCCCCTCTCCAGATGGTGCCGCAATCTGCTCCATTATCTTAAAGTAAGAGCTTAGAGATGGAAGGGGTTTTGTTGAATTGCGTATCACCTTAGGACCACACCTTTTAAGTTTTCCTCCTGATTTTGCACCTTTTTTCTTCGGGGTGACTGGGGCCGGAGCCAAGGCCGCCACACTTTCCCCCTTTCCTTTAGCTCGTTCTCCTCCTCCTCCAACTGACTCCGGAATTGAACGCAAAAGATACCTACTTTTACTTTGTATACTCTGCGTGTCTTGTCCAGTTCTTTCCCCCACTCTAGAAACTCTTTCCACCACCGGGTCCCCTCCAGATATATTATATTCCTTAGCTGGGATTGAGGCTAAGGCTGAATCCACTCTGTATGCCTCCCCCTGCAGTCCGTGAACTTTCCCCTGCAGGCACTTACCTACTTCAATAACCGGGGATATACTTTCTCTTCCCGCTCTCCGCCTACCATCCGGCGCAATTGATACCTCTATGTGGGGGGGCTCGTCCATCTGCTTCTGAGCTATCCATGCCTCTGCAGGGCCTCCACTCCTCTCTCGGCTCCTCTCGTACACTCGACCGCTCTCTCCCGATATCCACCGGCTAATCACCTGGTCTTCCACCTCGCTGTCGTTCCAGCCACCGTTCCAGCGTTGTTCACGTCTCTCTCCTACCAGCTCTCCGCATCCGATACTGACGCTGCCTCCTCTCACCCGGAACCCGACCAGCAGGGAGGCAGCCCGCGTCTTCCTCCAACGGGCCGCCGCTCTGCCGCAGGCTCCTCCACTACGACGTTCAGGATCTACACCCGTGTGTGGTAGGTCTCCTTTCGTTTCAATTTAGATTTTTTCCTTAAATTCAGATGATTTTAACACAGCGCTTTATTCGTATGAGTTTAAATTTGTCAAAATCCGCCAAAATCCTCACATTGCTCCTATTCTCTCTCGCCGGTTCTGCGAGGTCCCGCGACGGGCGTTAGCCTGCCGCCATGTTTCCCTCAAAAAAACCAAAGCAAAGCAACAGCTGTGAACAAACATTGGAATATTGATGCTACCAGCCATTAGAAGCCCGGAGTACTCCATTGCCTTCAATTGAGCTCCCATTATTCCAATGTTATAATATAGCCTTAGAACCTGCCGTAGTGGGCTCTACCGGCCATTAAAGACACGCTCCAGTGTTCGGCGAGGGCCTTTAACCAGGGAGCGAGCCTTTAATGGCTGGTAGAGCACACCACGGAGGGCTCTAAGGCTATTAGAACATTCCGCCCCTAGAGGCCAGAATGTTGTGATTTGTCAAACAATGGCCTCACGGGTCCCAAGGGGGTTGAAATCCTCTCTGACTCCGTGACACCTTTGTTCAACATTGGAGTGTTGATGCTCCGGGCTTCTATCAGCCATTAGAAGCCCGGAGCACTCCATTGTCTTCAATGGAGCTCCCAACATTCCAATGTTCAAATATGCATTTAGCCCAGGGACCATTTGAAGAAACATGAAGGGAGGAAAACTTTGATCTTGAAAACTCTGCGTTTATGTATATTTGTCACAATAAATATATTGCTCTGCCAAATGATGGGGCATGTGAAGGAAAAGGGGTATTTAATACATAATTGGGTTACCCACTCAGAAAAGGAATAGCATTTTTTAAATATTCTAAAGGAACACAACCTTAAGGTCTCTTAAGGTTTTTCTAGGAATGACCCTACTTACACGGCGAGCAGAAATTATATATTGTATCTCACTCATCTATTCTCATTGAAAGAAGGGGTTTGAGCACATCATTAATGTATAAGATGTTGCAAAAAGGTAATTTACATCTGTTTTAAAAAATGCAGATCAATTTAGGAAGAACAGTTGTAAGTTAATACTCCAAAGACCATGGGGGATATTCTCAAGAACGTGCGATAAACATCGCCAAAATAGGTTAACGCAAGTTTTCATATCGCCTTCTTTCGCGGGAAAATAACTCTGTGTTAACATCGTATTTTCAACACGGCGGTAACATGCGATAGTCTCCTGATAACGCATCAAATGTCCGCGATAACATTACCGGGACGGCGATGAAAATCCAAACCCGAACACGAAAAAAGTTGCGATGGGCCCAACCGCGATAAGACAATCAGCGAAAAGCAGCGCCAGGCGAGAAACATTACTACAAAAGCAGAAAAAAAAAACACAAACAAAAACCAAACTACAGCGAAGCACAATGGAGGCAGCCGGAGCAGGTACAGAGGACGGCCAGAACCCCACAAGCCCCCCGGAGGAGCAGCCTGGGAACTCAGGGACAGGGAAGGGCAAGGACAAGAAGAAGAGGAAGACGAGGTTCAGTCCGCAGGAAAACAGGATCCTGATCACGGAGGTGATAGAACACCATCAACAACTGTTCGTCACCTCCACTGTGTCATTGGCAACAAAATATGCAACATGGCAGTCCATCGTGGACAAGGTGAATGCAGTCGGAGTGCTGAGGAGGACAATGGAAGAGCTCAAGAGGCGCTGGAATGATTTGAAGCGCAAGACCAAGCAGAAACTCGCCAACAACCAGAAGGCAGCAATGCAGACTGGAGGTGGGAGTCCAGCGCCACAGGAGGAGCTGGATGAGATGGAGGAAATGGTGTACACAGTCATCAGTGGGGAGACAGTGGCAGGAGTTGGGGGACCGGACACTGCTCAACATGACCTGACACAACAGCAACAGGGTGAGTAACGACCAGGGACTGGGGGGACGGGGGGAGATGGGCACAATGGCACACATGCACAATCAAGCGGAGCACAGTGCGCACCCACAATGACTCTAAATCATGTCCCTGATCCCCTTGGCACACTGCAGCACACATAGAAACAGCACGTAGGCCCCCGTCGACTATGTGCCCAGAGGAGGCCCGCCCCCACATCACTTATCTCACAACCAACCTATGCACATGTGCTGAACCCAGCAAAGCTGCGGGTCCGTGAGCCACACTGACAATGCAAGTGACACTGCATGATGATTAGCATGGCTGCAGTCCGATCATCATGACATGGTGCATGCCACCACACTGAGGTGGCTGAGTGTGGACCACATCCGTAAAGGAGCAGGTCACACTCTGACACATCCACCTGCACAAACAACCCCTGATGTCAACAACACATCTGCGGACAAACCATGCCCCAGAGTCCCAACTCCCACCAAGACCCAAATTCACCCAAGTCTGACACATCTCAATACTGTATGGGCACAGAAGTCAAAGGCACACCGCCTGAAAGGGACAAGGTGCAGCAAAATCAGAGCTGCAGGGGCAACTCTCCCAAAATGCAGCACACACACATGGCATTCAGAGCACATCAGCATTGACAACAATGTGGAACAAACTGCAACACATTTACAACAGGACAGAGGACACAACATGTGCCGCTTGTGTGTAGAAACTGGCCAATCACATTTGGCATAGCAGGGAAATGTGAGATGTCAATGTACAAGTATAAACACATATCCGTGATGTTGACGAAATGTCCACTGTCCCGCATCAAATAGGCAGCTCCTCCTAAACAGTCACAATGTACATTGTCATGCAGTCTACATGTGAACTTGTACAATGCGTCAACATACATGTGAACACAATGTAATACTGCCTCTCCCCTTCACATTGCAGAGGGAGCATCAACACCTCCTGCAGAGCAGCCCCAATAACTCTTCACTGATGATGATGAGGACATCCCCCAAATCGACACCGAAGCCCTCCAAACCCTCACTGACAGCTTCGGCACCCCACCTCCAGGAGCAGGGCAGCCCAGCTGCATCGAGGAGACCCCACCCCCTGCACAGACCACACAGCAGGAAGCACCTACCACCCCGGCTGTCTCCCAGGACCCCCACGAACAACACATGGTCTTCCAACACCATGTATTAGAGGTCCAGGAGAAGATGGCTGATCAGGTGCGGGTGGGGATTGACCTCATGGCAGCAAAACTTAATGCCATACATGGGTGTCTGATTCCCATCAGGGACCACTTACAGTCCCTAACGGACAACCACAGTCTGCTCCATGCTCTCCAACGATCCATGGCTGACATCGCTGGAGTCATGATACTGAGACAAGAACAACTGTCCAGTCAGAATGGCTCCAGCGATGTCAGCCGGGAGTTGAGACAGATGCGGGGGATCATGGAGAACATGGAGCGGATGACGGCGGAAAGAATGGCTGCCACGGCTGCACACCAGCGAGATGTGGCTGGGACCTTCCATGCCCTGCAGCACATCGTCATGGCATTGCTGCCTCAAGGCCTTGCGCAGATGAATGCTGCTGCTGCTTCTACATCCACATCTCCGCCCCCCATGTGTCAGTGGCACACAGTGCGGCAGGCAATCCACCTCCGGCCCCCGATGTGTCAGTGGCACACAGTGCAGCAGGCAATACACCTCCGGCCCCCGATGTGTCAGTGGCACACAGTGCGGCCGACATTCCACCACCACCCACGTGTGAGGCACATGTGACATCAGAGGACGAAGATGCGGGTGAATCAACCTTACTGGTAAGGAGGAGGCAGTAGCATTCATCTCCGCCATATGGCCTGTTTCTGCTTGGTTCTGCCCTTTGCATCATCACCTTCCACTGTCCCCCGATACACTCTACGACACTCACTTTGTACCTCGACATGGACTGCCATTTTATGTTTGGTTACCAATGACACAGCGATCAGACTGCGGACTGAACTCTTCCTCTTCCGATGTACTTGTCATTCCCTGAAGGACGCTGGCTGGCCCACCACGGGCCAATAATGTGAAGTGGGGTTTGCATGGCCCTGTACTGCTCCAGCTGCAACACTCCACTGGATGTGAATTAAACATTCAGAATTGCACAGATGTTTCATGTCTTTGATCATTCAAGTATGAGAGTATGGATGAATGTAGGGTCAGTGATTCCCCCTTACGTCCATGTTGCTCATGTCGTGGGACTTGAGTCACAGGGTGCAACATTGCCAATTGCGGTCCGGGTGGCGTAGACACTACAACAGAGACACAAGCATCAGTTACTTCCTTGTCCAGCCCAGAACTGAAGCACGCCCAGAGCCCTGGGCTCATTGTTCCCACCCCTACGCTGGCCTGCCATACGCCAGGCCAGCCCACTGCACTTATGCTCAGAGGGGGGGACAAACCTACATGTCCCAGGTATTCCCTGTAGTGATCTGCTGATCACTGGTCTAGTTGTCAGCATGCCACAGCCACTCCCTGAGGGCTGGTTAACACCCACACCACACCCATCCAGCACAGGCGTCACAGGACATGTGACCCTGCCAATAAAAGGGGCCTAGCACATTACATTACCCACTGCCGGAGATGACATGATGGCGTCCGCACCACGAGACTAAATCATAAAGGGTCCATGACTTTTGGGTTAGTGGCACCCGATGTACTGCAGCTGGCAGGGGCCTACCGCCACAGGACGATGACTTGTGGCGCACAGGGTTAGTGGCACCTGAAGAGCTGAGTGGGTGTGCAGACTGCGATGATGCGTAGGCCTCGATGAGCCGTCCTGCTAATCGTGGTTCGATTTGAATTGTGAGTCTTGCTGGACCGTAGTACATGCCGAAGGCAGCAGTCAGCACACACATGACTCCTCGGTGCGGTGCCGCACGGTGCGCTGGGGGCCTGTGGCGCGGAATCCAGCGATCGGCTGAGGAGGATGCACCGGCACGTGGTGGGCCCTCTTGGAGACACGCCGGTGGCGGCAGGTGAGCATTGAGGCCTGGGTGTGCAGGGGCGGCCAGTCATCGCTGGGTGGAGGACCGGTCTGGGGACCAGGGCTGGGGTGCAGCAGGCGCACAGGATCGCGCAGGCACCACCGGTCATGGCGGCAGACTCGTGGCTGGGTGGGGGGCGCCGCCCTTGCTGACACGACCCTACGAGCAATGACGTGATGTGCGCGGGTTGGTTTGGGACATAGCCACCTCGTCTCCAGTGTGAATGTGCCCATTGAAGGTGGTCGGCCACGTGTGTGTAGGCCTATGGACAGGTTGTGGCAGAGACTGAGACACACGCAGTAGTCACTTTGGTGGTGGATTTTTGACGTGTGCATTTCCACAGTTGTGAGTTGGGGGATTGTGGAGTTGAGGTGTGTGGTGTGTTCAGTTGGTACTTGACGATGGGCTGTGCATTTCCATGGGGGCCATCCTCAAAGCGCTGGTTGGTGGCGGACTTGCGGACATGTGGGAATCATGCACACTGCCTGGGGAGTTTGCGACGACATTGGTGGACAGGCCACGGTGGTCCACTTTTGTATGCACAGTGATGGCATGCGTGTGGTTGCTGTTGCAGTGATTGTGTGCAGTGTCAGCAGGGGGCAAAAGTCGTACCCGTGTGCTGTGAATTTCCCCCAACATGTGCATGACGCAAGCTATGGCGTAGTTCCCTTGCGTGGTCTCAAGATGTTCCTGCGCAGTGTGGGGGGAGTGAGGGGCAGGGGTATCGAGCTGACACACATCGTGATGCTTTCAGGTATGATGAGTCCAGCATGATGTGACAGTAACAGCAGTTCGTGTGGTCGTTACCTTCCTCTTCATTCCTACGGTGGTTACGGCCACACGAACTTCTGTTACGGTCTTCTCATGCATGGTTTATCATGCCTGTGAGCATTCCGGTTTGTCCAAGTGCAGTACACTGTACCAGATTAGGCATGTGACTATACAGAAGTTTGACCATTGTCACCATTTCTCCCACAGGTTTCTGAAGACACGTTGTCCTGTTGAAGTTCCCCGTTGGGAATGGAACGCGTTGGCTGAGCTTTTTGTTTTGTTTGTTTGTGTATTTGTAATAAAGTTCTGTTTTTACACTACTGTTGACTACTGGACTTCATGACCTGGCGCACCCACATTTCGGATACTACGATCTTGGGTCTGGGGCAAGGAGGCGTCAGGCACGGCTGGCATTGGGGTTGGTTGCGCAGGTACACTACGAATTGGAACTATCGTGTGGTGCGGATACAGGGGCCCGCCGTTGCTTTTGTGGACATGCATCCATGACACGTGTGAGGGAGTTTGATGGGGCTGGCTGTGAGACTCCTCCGACTCTGGCAGTTGTTGGTTGGTAGGTACCAGGGGCAGCACAACCAGCAGCTTTGTCTGCGGGGGTATGTAGGTTGTCCGCTGTGTTGGTACCGTCAGCCTGTGGGCAATGTGGGTCAGGATGCGGAGGATGGTTGTTCTTTTGAGCCTGTGTTGGCCAATGGCTTCCTCTGGCGTTGAGTCGCTGGGGCTGGTGCGTTTTAGGCTCGTCCGCTGGTCTGCACTGCCTAGGTGGTAATCTGGGGGGGTGGTTCGGGGGGGCCTGGGAGTAGTGGCGGTGGGTGTTGTGGCCCTCTTGGTTCTCCGAGCTGCATGATCAGTAGCTCTATGGCATCTGTTGGTCTTCAGATGTGGCTCTGGGCTGGGCTCCCTTTCATACTGCAGGTAGTTGTCCTGCTTAACACCAGCAAAAGGCAGGTGTTAAATCCCTGCTGCTAACGCGCCTTATCGCCTGTTCTTGGTTCGCATCGCAGATCTGACTTGTCGTTGAGAATCTCGCGAAGTGGTGTTTTCGTGTGTTTTTGCACGGGAACGCCTACTCTGCATATCATTAGCGTTAGTTGTCGCACTCATCCGTGGCGATGATTTTTGCGGTTGCTATCGCAGGAAAACTGGCGATGTCGGCAGTTTGCACCAGCTTGTGAATAGGGTGATAAACCTATCGCCACTTTTGCGGCGCTAAAGTGCCGATAAATCGGCGATGACTCCTTGAGAATATGCCCCTATGTGCCTTAACATTTGCAGTGATATGCCGAATGTAAATGTTAAACTGCATCATAATTTGTTTTAGGCAATGCTGGTTCCCTTCTAAGACTCTGTTAAGACTGATACTAAATGACTAGTCACGTCTGTTTTAAATACTTTTCTTCAGAGAAGCCAGCTGTGGATGGCTTTATTGTCACCAGAAAAACAAGAGATTTCTGACATGTTCTGAAATGGCCCCCACTAGCATCAACTGTTGGCCAGTATCTATAAGAAATTTTAGATCGCATTACAAAACATAGATATCGTAAATACAATGAAAGACAGCATATGATGGTTTGATTGTAAAATTTCAAAAAGTCTTCCTTTTGATCTCAGTTCTATACGTAGACAACTCATTGTTAGATATTGTAAAGACAAATTTCATGACCCACTGTGCAGTGGTAATATGCATGACATTTTTCAATTGAGTCAGCAGTTTGTTTGATCTTGATATACCACTAAATATGCAAACCTGTTGCTCCTGGCAGAGAAACTTGAGTGTTGTGACGTTTGGGAGACAAACATCTTTGAGCGCCCCACCCATTTGAATTCCAGTGATATCACTCCTCAATTCTTTATACACAGGCTGTGTATTTCCATTGTAGATTGTGCAATTTAGTGACTGAACATTTGGCTGATGCTTACTAATCTCTTCTAAATAAATCCAAAAACGTGAGCATATGTAGATTATTTTTTGCAGGATACATGTGCATAGATTTTTCAATAATAATTTTCCAAATAAGAACATGCATGCACAGAAGGTATGTCATTATTCCTAGCAGTGAACTTGTCATTGTAGTTACCCTAAGGCGATTGAGAACATCTTTATATTTGATTATGGGTTGCATGATGGTGGACGGCTGCAGCCAATAGAGCACATCAACAAAAAAAACATGTCCCACTTGTTGTTTTACTTCTGTTTCTTAGACTTCAGTGGCTGACTGAAGGGAGTACGCAAGATTTCCCACCAGAGTAGGCCCTTGTAATGTGTCCAGTTGCATATTGGCAGTGTAACCAAAGTTCAATCTGGGTAGAGGAAATGGGAGTATACTTATGTACAGCTCCTGAAGTATGTATTCTCTGGTCACTATTTCTTGTTCAATATTTAAACTTCTAAGGATTCAGTGAACCCAACTGGAAGTTGGCTGGTGTCAACCAAAGGACTTGGACCTATATGCTTGAACTCCTCTCCAGCTTATTAGACACCTTCTTCAATACATGCCTGTGTGCAACATGCTTTAGTGCCTTTAAAATCTTCATCTGAGTGCTTCATATTTCCTTTTGGATGGAAGCAGGCCTAAAGGCCATGCTAAATCGCTGCTGTGCTGCCCTCCTACTGCAACTGACCTTGCCTGCAGAGATACCAACAACCACCTCATAGAGCCCAGAGAGTTGCATTACCTAGAAGCTCTCTCTACACATCCCCAGTGTTTGGAGAATACCTTAATAAATATCTAACTATTGCAAGTGCAGGTTAACTGAGTAGTGACTGTGAGGTACTTAAGATGTGAGTGAATGTGCCTATTCACACTCCCTGCACCACTGATTCCCAAGCTGTCTTCCCTTTCCATAGCCTTGTAGACCCCACCCATAACACTCTTCTCTCCCAGGACCTCCTATCTCTTTATCAAGCCCAAACCAGAAATGAGGACACTTCATAAGTACTGGAATGAATAAAGAGAATTGGTGTAATGACAATTACCAGTAAGTAATCCAGCTATTACCTCCTCGTCTTCTTCCTAGTTCAATCCCTTACGAGGTCTACCAAAGCAAGATGCACCATGATTAGCAGTGAAAAAAAAGATGAATCTCAAATAGAGGTCGAAAAGAATATTTTTCTCACACTGTTGTTTTCATAGGGTATACATAAGGGCTCTGAAAAATAACACCAAAACAACCAAAGAAGTCCGTTCCTTATCATGACATAGAACCCAACTCAACCAGGGAACTAAATGTTTATTCTGAACCCAGAGCCACATGTAATCTATAATGTGTAATGAACGTCAAAATGGAGAAACAGGAAACGTCCCTACAAATATCTCCAATCAAGACACCTACCCATTCTGCCCATGATGCAGCCATCAGGTTAATTTGTTGGTCTTTAATGGAACCGAGCATCTCTTTGCCACAATACTTATAGGCCAAAGAAATGACTGCCTAAACCCACCATGCTAAAGTGGAAGAGGAAGACTTCTTTCCCCTCTTGGCAGGCCCGAAATTGACAAAAAGTGAATCTGAAACCCTAAATTCAGTTGTTCTTACCTTACCAGCCCTAACTTCATCTGAAAGATATATTAAAGGATACACAGACCTGTTATCTATGCCAAGCACAGTTAGAACAATCTCTTGACCTTTGTGAAACTCAACATGTACCTTTTTTGGAAAAAGTGTTGTGTCCAGGGAGAGGACTACATGGTCCTCGAAAAACCCTTAAGTAAGGGCATCCACAAACAAGAGCCCCTAATTCACCAAAATGCCTAGGTGAGGTGATAGTAACTAGGAAGAAGGGTTTGTATGTGAGAAATTACTATGAAAAGTGCCTGAGGATTGAAAAGGGGCCTTGTGTACAAAAGTCAAAACTAAAGCAAAATCTCAAGAAGAGAGAGGACCACATACCCATGGTCTCAAAAGCTTAAAGCCCCTAAAGAGCTTGGCAACTAAAGAATCAATTGGAGAGAAGTCATTCCAGGGAACTTTAATGCACACTGCAGTCTCAAGGTAGTTACAGATAGACCCTCATTGAGACCCTCCTGAAGAAATTGTAAATCATTAGATGTTGCAGCAGAGAGTGAAACTCTGAGAACACCATGTAACAAAGGAGGCCCAATGATGATCATAGGACCTGGTAGCAGACTCCCCTCATGATGCCTGCAAAGAACTAGAAACATATAGAGAAAATCCCTTGATTCCAAAACCCTCCCTCTCATCTTCCAGGATGATAGTTTTAGAAGGAACAACAACTCTGGAGAAAGAGGAGGGAATTTTAGAGGGGAAGGGGATATAGGAAAAATCCATTCCTGATCCACCTGCAGATGTCTCAGCAGAGGAAGCCAAGTTCTCCTTGTCCAAAAAGAGAGAAATAATACCATGTCTACCCTCTCCCTCTGTAATTTTGCTAAGACGTTTGGGATTCGCGGATAGGAGGGGGAGGCGTAAAGAAGACCTAGAGGCCAGGGACTGGTCAGAGCATCTGTACCTACTGCCACATGATCCTAAAACCTTGACCGAAAAAGAGGACGTTGGGCATCCTGATGACTTGCAAACATATCTATCCCAAAGTCTCCATTTCTTGCATATTTCCTGAAATATGACAGTACTTAGGGCAAAGGCATGCAACCTCAATAATGTACTGCTCAGATAATCTACCTGAATAGTCAAATATCACTTGCTATAGCTGGATCTGAGATTTAAGAGGTTGCTCTCTCCAGACACAAATTCGCTCTGCTAAACTGTTCAGGGACTCGGAGCCTGTACAGAACTACTAATTCAGATAAGCTACTGTTGAGAACAGAGAGCCTCTGTTTAGAGAGGGAGTGTCTATCCACCATGATGGATTGTCTTGAACTGAGGCTGTCAGATGAACTGTGTGCTCATAACCCTGTTGACACGGTTGCAAGTGATTTAGGATATTAGAAAACACTAGGCCCAGGTGAAGTCTTCCCATGGAACAATATTTAGAGTTGCCACCAAAAATAGAGGAGAAACACAACATTAGCATCAACTACTTAAAGGAAATGGGACAGAAAATGGATAAGGGGAATAGATGATCTCTTACCATATTCCCCTGAGCACAAAGCCACTTCCTGACTGGAGCCTCCTGCTTCATCATAAGATTCCATATGCTGAACCTGAGCTTGGACATCCTGGCTTCTGGGAGAAATACCACTGGCCTGTGATGAAGGTGGCTCATAAGTAATGCAGTCATTGTGAATGTAGAAGATTGGACCTCTGCCATTTGACTAGGAATCCAAACCTCTGAATTGTCCAGACGGTATCTTGACTTGACTTGTGGAGAGAAGGAGACTGGATAAGAAGAGTGTCCGTATATAGATAGACTGGTATTGCCCTGAGCATGTAGAAGACATATCACAGAACCTTTGGGGGTATTCTGATGAAAAGGCAAATCCCAGAACTGCCAGTGAGACCCACTCATGGCTAACCTGAGAAACCTCTGATGGTGATTAGCAACTGGGATATGCATATAGGCATTGTGAAGGTCTAACTTTGTTGAAAAAAATATAGGAAGAGCGCTCTTCAGAATGTTCATGTTGAAATGTGTGTGGGAATAAAAAGTTTCAGGAACCTTAGATATATGATCATCCTGAAATCTCCAGAGGCCTTCTGGACAAAGAAAATCTTTGAATGACACCCTAACCTGTCTCCAGTAAGGGAACAACGACAATTGTTTCCTTCTAACTCAATAGGGATGTACTGTTCTATAAGGCTCTCCTCTTGGTAAGTTTGACCTGCCAGACAGTGTCAACAAAATGAGTCTCTAGAAAATCTGGGACAACCTGTTTCTAGTAGCTTTGGGAAAAGGCTTGCTTGACCCTATCTGTCCGAAATCAAGTCCTTCTAAACCGCTGCAATAGAAGTAGTCAATCTCCCACTGGACCAGCAGTATTCCTGGCAAAGTCAGGAACTCTTTTAGAATTGTTCCTCCCTGCTTGCTTAGAAGAGAAGCTGACTGAGCACCCTTCAGTTGAAAGCGGGATTTTCTGCTGGAAAAATGGCTCCTGCTTTTGAAGTCATATTTCTTTCTGGTAAATTACAAGGACTTTTGCTTCAGACTATAGAGCTGAGAGTATGTCTGGTCCTAAAGGTCTTTCTTAGCACCTCCTCTAATTCCTCACCAAACAGTTTGGTGTCTGAAAAAGGCATTCTGAGAAGGCAACACCTTTGGTGCTGCTTCTAGTGTGAAGTTTCTCAGGTGAAGCTCGGCCTAGCTGCAACTGCCCCTGCTGAGCCACTCAGATTGTCAAACATTACATCTCAGAGAAAGCAAGCCTGAAACTCCATTCTGATTAGCCTCTAAAAGAAAATCACTGTCCACCTAAATGGCTGAAGAGTGTGCTTGGAAATCCTTCAACAGAGATAGGGAGGCATAAACCCAATAAATCTCTGAACTCAAAGAAAGACTGAGAGCAAAGTGAGATCTTTATAAGCTATCCTTCACCTTTTGGTCCACTGTGTCGGACAACACCTCATTAAGAAAGGAGGCTTATACACCTAGTTGGCTAATAAGGGGTCCATCAACAGCAACTGACGGTTAGATGAAAGACAGGAAATTATTGGTTTAAATCCTGCTTCAAGATGTACTTCCCTCCAGGAACAGAAGATTCTGCAGCAAAATCATACTCTTCCTTATATTCAGGCGAAGCCCAAGAGAAAACTGAAGTAGGAGATGACACGGAAAAATTGGATCTATCTGAATGAGGCAAGTCCTGCAGAGAAAGAGTGCTCCTACAAGGAGAATATAAGTCGACTATGAGACTTGCTCACATCCTGCAAATCTCTTTCAGTCACAGGAGCCAATCTATGCCTGACACCAGGCGTCCGTAAGAAACAAACACACGGCACCAGAGCAGCTGCCCCAATATAAGCGTGTTTAATAACAGCCAAAGCAAGGCATAGGAAGTGCAGCACCCAAGCAGTGGCTGTCCTTTACATTAACCCCTTAACTACTGAGACTTTTACATTCCAGTGTTGAGCTTTTGTTTGGCTTTTTGGGTAGTTCGTACTTAGGCCTCCACAACTTTTTTCCCTATAATGTATCCACACCAAATTTGGGACCTTTTTTGCCAACATCATGGGGATTCTGAATATACCCAATGTTTGTGGACTTGCTCGAGGGGACTGAGGAAATAGCCAAAATATAGCTATATTTTGGGTTTATGTTTTTGAAAAATGGGAGACGATGCTATGCAAAAAAAGTGTTCTTTTACCCCAAAAATTGCATCAACGAAAGGTCTGCTGTGTTAAAATCATCATTTTCCCAGCATTCCTAAACATGCAGAGCTGTATTGAAAAACCTGTTTCTTACCACATTTTTGGCATTTTTCTAAGAGATTGCTCATTTTTCCTAATTTTTGTGCTTTCAACCTACTTCCAGTTTTCAGGGGAAGCAGGTGCAAAACCTATCAGTGACGAAAATTATGAAAAATGTGTAGGAGAAAACAGCCATCTGTGACAACCTCTTCATCTGGAACTTCTTGTCATGATGGGCAATTTACAAAAGCAATATACTGATACGTCTATGAGACTCTTTCGGTCGCTGGATATATAGGTTTTGCAGGTTCTCCAAGAACCTGTGATATCCAGAGCCAACAACCGAGATGCACCTCACAATGATTTTATATAGAGCAATTCCCATGGTAAAAAATAAAGAGAGAAACACAATTATGAAGGAAACCTAGACATTTCTGAAAAATACCCCCCGTGCTGGGCTTAGGAGCAGTGAGTATTTCTACATCTGACTTGTGTGGCTCTCACCATGTGATTTTATCCAGCAGCCCTTTTCAACTAAAAATAACCCCTTTTTGTAATTTGGCCACCTGTGGATTTTGGGCCCTAGCTCAGACGTCACCTAGGGAAACTTACAAAACTAGTACATTTATGAACAGTAGACAGCCAGAATAGGTCAGGGTGGTGTGGCTTGCATGGACCTCACAAGGTTTTCTTACCCTGATTGCAAACCTCAAACCCCCACAACACCCTGGACTCTCCTGGTTGTCTAGCTTTCAGAAATGTGAGAGTTTGGTAGGTTAGCCTGGGTGGCAGCACAGACAAGCCCCAAATTACACAGCTACCCACATTGCAAAAACACAATTGTTTCCAGTAGAAAGATTTGATGTGTCAGGGTTGCGTTTTGTGCCAGTTCCTATCATGAGCACTAGGCCCACCCACAAAATGTGTTTTCCATTTGTATGTATGTATATGTAGACATTTGGCAACACTGAGTGGTTGTCAATTTGTGGATTGCAACTGATTCCAGAAATATCCATCCAAAAAGGAAAATAAATGAGTGGTCTTAGCCATTTACGCACTTTCAATTTTTGCGGGGTAATATAGGAAAGCGAGCAAGGTCAGTGAAAGATACAAAACCCTAGACAACTCTGGGTGTCCAGTTCTCAAAAAGATGAGGTGCTGTTACTGAACTTTCAAAGTGAAACAACCACTTACACAGGTTGGTTTTGGCACCTCCAGAAGTTCTAGCTTCAAAGAACAAATGCTAATCACAGTATCAGAATATTGAAACCGAGACCACTGAAAGCGAGCCATAAAGCCACAAAAAGGCATCACTTTATGGGCTATTCACATACCATTCATGACCCACACACAAGACTTGCATACCTCCAGCCAAGGGCCCAATCCAACATAGCAGTGCACTTGCATCAGCATATAGCCACATTTCATGGGCCCATCATAGTAATACGCCACAGGATGGAATTCTCACTTAAACCACAAACCACCTCTCACCCACTCATCAACCAACTTGCATACAAACATACCACAAGCAAACCTCTACTCAGATATGGCCAGACCTGTTACCAGTTTGTGCCTCAAGAAGCTTCACAAATGAAAAAAAAGTTAGACTAGATTTTTACTGCGTGTCAAGTATCTGCACCATTGACGTTCTGAGCGCTACCAAATGCGTGCCTAGTGAAACGCAGCACAGATGTGTAGGAACAGGTCATTTCAGGGTTCCCGAGCAAGTGGTAGAATGTACTACTGACTGTTCTCATGCTGCGTATGCATGGGATGTGTGTGAGTAGGTGTTCGGCTGAACAGAGGTGTCTGAATGGTTCCTGAAATCTGAGACAGTTGTTGAGGTATGCTGGGCATGTGTTATGTGAGGCTCTGAATGTGTGTATCAGAAATTTGAAGAGACCGTGTTTGTGGATGCGGAGCCAGTAAAGCTCTGACGTTCTGGGTGTTTGAGGGTGGGAGAATGAGGGTGAGCCTGGCTGCTGCATTTTGTCTGAGTCAACTGGTTAATTTAGTGAGGGGGTAACAGAGTACCAGGATGAGTGTGGTACCCATGGGGCTGAGTCCTTTAGTGAAGATGAAGTGACAACATCTGTAACTTCACTACCTTGACAATCTGTCTTCTACCTATGTGATATCCCTATGAAAGCACACCTAGCCTAAGCGTTTCCGACCTGTTCATGTCAATATCCCCTTTAAAGCCTGACTAATCCTGCATAATTACCCAGTCAACCTCTACTAACGCTTTCCGTGGGAGCTACCTGAAGCTCGAGAAGTGGTGTCTTTCATCCGCCTTTAGCACACTCACTGTGCAAAATCCAAGTCCCTCCAAGTTGTGGATGCAAGCTAAGGCCAAGGAAGCCTCAAGACCTAGATTCCCTGAACTGAGGGAGTACACCTACCTTTGAAACTAAGATAAACATGCTGGGGAAGACTGTTTTAAGTTCTCTAAAGAGCACTTCAAAAACTACAAAATGCAGATCCTGCTGCCTTGCCTCATCTTCTACAGCAGATGAAGTGGAGGCTACTGTCACTTCAGCAGTAATTGGACTTACTGTGGTGGTCTGACTATAAACAACATACATGGGCGGGCTTGTGAAATTCAGCTAACTGACCCCAAATTGTGTCTGGGGATGTGCTCTAATCATGGTTTGTAGTGAGCATATAATACACATCCCACCTATCTGAGAATTTGACTGCGAGCAGTTTATTTGAATGCAACTCAGTGCTTGGAATTTTTGGAGCTTCTTGCAAACAAGTTCCAGCGGGAATACCTTGTGGCAACATCAAACTGTACCACATGTCATAGTGCTAGCTTTGTACAGCTTGCTTAACAGTCTACTCCTGTATAGAATTTGTCCTCATAGAGGTTACAGCCTTTACACAGTGACTCCTAGTGTAGAAAAGGGCAACCTACAGGATTTAGAGCAGAGTCCTTCCCTGTATACTCTCTCAGGCAGTAAACATAACTAGTAGAGCTCTCAAACAGCATGGGTAATTTGATGCAATAGTGAGCTCTTTTGCTCAGTATGCACTGCCTGAACAGCAGCTACCCTTCATACAGGATCAAGGCTTCATCAATGGCTATATTCTTCCCAGGAGTATGAATCTGTAAACCTGGCAGACAAATGTTCCACTAAATGCTGAATTTGAACAACCTGTCATGTTCTGGATGGTCTTGGGGCAATGCAAAAGAATTATCACTGAAATGCAGTATACGCTGCAATAGCAAAAATAAATATCTGTTCATGACCGATTAGAAGCTGGGTGATACCCAAACCATGTGAGTAGACCAGTAGGACTGTACATCTGGTTTGTGCACTCTCCCCATTTTGAGCTTAAATCCCACTAATTTCTTCAACTTCCCAAGTGAAGTTGGAGCCCATCTGTGTGCCTAGAATGAGACCTAAAAGTGCCTCCATGCCCCTAAGAAATTGTTTGGCATTCAACTTTGTTTGGTGCACAATTTCCTCCAGGAAGTCAACATTCAAAAAGAGATGAATATATGCAATAGACAACAAATTAGCTGCATTGACTTTACATCCAGCATCTGCAGTGAACAGGGGGAAATTGGGGCTGTACTAAATTTGGGGGCTGCTAAGAGAGCGCTCGTCTGTGCTTGCCGCTGCACTTGCCTGCTATCTGAGCTGGTCTACACTACTACTTTTGCTTTGCTTCACAGATTGTGCTTGTGATGGAACATCACAACTGCTGTGATAGTGTTCCTCTGAATCATTGGAAGATAAATCCTAGGGAGGAACTGCGCTGCCTGAAAAATAATTTCAGATTCTGCTCCATTTTCTTCTCCCCCAGATGCTGTCTCAATATCTGATCCTGCCTGAGAGTTGTTTTCCATAACTTGAGTTTGGTCCAAGGAAGTAGTCATCCACCCAGATGCCATCTCTCTTGACTGCCTGTAACCTTCCTTCTCAAACAATGTTCTACGTAGAAGGCAGAAGATGCAATGATGTCACAAATGGGGTGGGGGGATGCAGGGCCTGAACCAGAAGTGATCCCGCTTCATTACTGTCCTTGCACCTTAAGAAAGGAAACCTCTGTTGCATTCGTCAGAGGTTTCCCTTAAACCCACCCAGTGTTGGCTGACCAACAGAAGGGCTGGGGAGGGAGTGTGGGTGTCACCCACACTTATGTGGTTAAGTAAAGAAACAAAAACACCTTATTTAATTCTGATGAATGGTCCATGGGCCACTTCATTCTGGAAAGTTAGGAGATGACTCTGCAAACTCCACCAGCCCTGGAAGCAACAATGCATACAAAAACAGAATAGGAAGCCATGGGAGAGGAGAAAGGCTTTGTGAGTAGGGTCTAACAGGGGAAACATGTTTGGAAGCAGTAATGTCGGGATAGTGAATGAGCATATTCACTCAAATCAAAAGGACTGGGACGCGGAAGGAGATGAGGAGGTAATGTTCCACTTTTCAATAAACCTTTTCTCTTGGGCATTCTGGCTGTTTTGTAATATTTTGTATGTTGCATGAAGACGTCTGTTCACTTCCTTGCTTCATTGAAATTCCAGTTGTGCTAAACTGTGTTCAGGTTTACTCATACACTCAGATTTGCTTTATATTGTTGTCTTTTGATAATAAAAATAAATTATCTTGCTCCTTTTGAATATAGCCTAAAATATGGTCTTTCTTACCTCCAAGGTTTTCTGTGACTTCAATGATATTTTACTGGTGTTTTAATGGAGTACCGTTGCTTCAGAAGTGCATCCAATCAAGACTCTCCAAACCACTATAATACTCTTCAATTCTTAGTCTTATTATTGAGTTTGAGTTTTACCCTAATAGCTTTTGTTGGTGGTACCTCAAAGTGGCCTCACGCAATGTCATCTGGCTCAAAAGCATTCCCATACAATATAATTTATAATCTTTGAATAGTAAATCGTATTGCAAATCAGCCAGTTGTTGAGTACCAAAATGCTGATTTGATTGGCTCCTAGCAGGTAAATATCTTCCAAGACGTTTCATAGCTATGACCTAAGATGCTTCATTATAGTATCAGCCTGCACATCCACAATGACTTTATCACCTAAATTGCCTGTGACCATTATAGAGTTCAGACTCACATGTTAACCTAGCTCATATAGTATTCTTATATTGACATGTTGGTGTAGAATATTGCTCTAAAAGCATCTACTTCTTATGTACTTATGTACTTGAAAATGTTTTTCATCTCTGCGGGTACAAGTTCATGAAATAAATGATTTGCAAATTTATTCCTCTTCATGTATTTCTATTATATATGAAATCTGTTTCCAGTATGAGAAATGTTTTAGTCATGGACAGTTTTCAAACATTAGTAAAATGTGTCTCACTGTACTGTTTCATAATGTTGCTTACATTAAAATATTTTAAATAATTGCCTTTGAATCAAATCTAGTTGTTTACTACTTGAAGCTAGAGTAGAACACTGGGGATTCAACTAACAGATGGCCACTGCTGCTGACGGGAGTACTTATGTCACTAAGCATGCGCAAGATATTTTCTCAAATGGATTATAAAGGTATTTGTGATCTATATTTCAAAACACCCATTTACTCTTCAAAAACAGGCTACAGCACGCTCGGATTGACTTACAGTGGACTTTATTCATAGCTCAGGTGACGCATTTCAACCGTCAATGCGGTCTTTTTCACAACAGCTGTAAGTTGCCATTTTGGCCTTTTTATACCCATAGGATTGAATTTGCATTTAAAGTGACAGTGCTCACCGACTCAATATTAATACATCATGACCCACTGCTACTCATTACACCATATCAAAATTGAGTGGGTGCATGTTTCCAGTGCTGGATACAATGTGATGATAAAATAAAATTAGTTTGATGATTTTGGAAGGTCCAACAATGTTTTTTTTTTCAAAATTCTATTCGCATGACACCATTGCACAAACTGCTCTAGTACCGGCAATTGTGGCAGCTAACACTGACAGTCTTCCAAAGATCACTCTTCTGATGTCCTTGGCAAATGCCATTCTGCACTGCAGTGCAGTGTGCAGATTCAAATAGACTACATTGTGGTAACTCTTCTGATGTTACCAAAAGGCTCCATTTGGATAGAGAACAACCAATCAATATGCAAGCATATATATATATATATATATTCACTGAAAAAACCATAGGTTTCAGGGACGTTATAGTTAGACATTAGCATTTAAAAACCTTTGAAATTCACTGAAAAAACCATAGGTTTCAGGGACATTATAGTTAGAAATTAGCATTTAAAAAACCTTAGAAATTCACTGAAAAAACCACAGGTTTCAGGGACGTTATAGTTAGTTAGACATTTCACTCGTAAAAAACCAGAGAAATTAAGCTGTTATAGTTAGTTGAGCTAACTATAACTCGCACCCCCGCAATACACTGCTGATGATGTCACATATTACATCATTCATGACATGGTCAGTGACATCACTGATGATATCACTGATGACTTCTCAAATGACATCACTGATGACATCATACAGTGACTGTGTGTTTCTGTAAAGGTTAAATATGTTTTATATATATATATATGCCAAGGTGTATTGAAGAATGAGTGGGTGTAAAAGTGTCTGAATGGATGATTTAGTAGATGCGTGACTGACTTTTTAAGTGAGTGATTAAACATTTCTTACTGAATGCATGTGTTAGTGACTAAACTGTGTGAATGTCTGTATCAGTCTGTCAGTTGGTGTGTAAGCGGCTGCATGGGTTGGTGAGTAGCTACATGAGTGTCTATATGGGATATTGATTGGTTGTCTGAGTATCTGTGTGGGTGCCTGAGTGTCTTTGTGGGTGGGTGGGGGGTGTGTGATTCTGTGCATAGATGTGTGAGTGGGTGATTCACTGGAGGTATGGGTTCAAGAGTGCATCTGTGAAGGGCTGTATGGGTGGGTGAGTGTGTGTATGGGTGTGTTGGTGAGTGAATGGATGTCTCAGTGGTACATGTGTGAGTAACTGCATATGTGAAAGGCAGTATATGTGAGTGTTGGAGTATATAAATGACTATATGTGAGAGTGAGTGATTGTGAGAGTGTCTGTATGGATGAGTGTGTGCTTGTATCAGTGATTGTATAAGCATGTAAGTATGTGTTAGTATCTGTATGAATAAGTGAGGTGGTGTGTGTATAACTGTATAGGTGAGTAAGTGGGAGTGTGATTGATTCGTTGCATGACTGACTAGGTGTGTGAGTAATTCTATGGATGAGTTGCGGTGTGTGAGTGTCTGTATAGGTGTATGAGTGCATATGGTAGTGCTGTATTGATGAGTGACTGTATGTATGAGTGACTGTATGGGTGAATGAGTAGATGTGTGTGTAGACCTAGGAATTAGTGAGTGGGTATGTAGTAACTGGTATTGGTGAGTCTATGGTTTCGAAAATGGTAGTCTGTATTTTAGAGTGGGTGTATCAAAGGTTATTTTAGGGTGTGAGGAGGTGCATCAGATTATCATATGGATGATGTCATCAGTGATGTCATCAGTGATGTCACTAACCATGTCATGAATGATGTGACATCATCAGCAGTGCATTGGGGGGGCGCGAGTTATAGTTAGCTCAACTAACTATAACGGCTGAATTGCTCTGGTTTTGTACGAGTGAAATGTCCAACTAACTATAACGTCCCTGAAACCTGTGTTTTTTTCAGTGAATTTCTAAGGTTTTTTAAATGCTAATTTCTAACTATAACGTCCCTGAAACCTGTGGTTTTTTCAGTGTATTTCAACGTTTTTTAAATGCTAATTTCTAACTATAACGTCCCTGAAACTTATGGTTTTCTCAGTGAATTTCAAAGGATTTTTAAATGCTAATTTCGAACTATGCCTACAGAGGTAGGACATGTGCAGAAAGAGGAAGAAAGGCGCAGAAAGAAGCAAGAGAAATGCAGAAAGAGGCAACAGAAGTCCAAAAAGAGGAAGAAAGGTGCAGAAAGAAGCAAGAGATATGCAGAAAGAACCAACAGAGGTGGAGAAAGAAGCCTTGTTGCAAAGTCATCCTGTGCCCTAAGCACCCCACAACTTTTTGCTGACTTGTACTGGTGGTAACTGACTCTGACTGACCCTGGGCTCTACCTAACCAGGCCAGGAGCCAGTGCTAATCTGAAAGACACTTAGAATACAGTGAAAACACCTACATACACTAGGGTACACTATGGGTTGGGGTACCCCTGTGATTGGCATGACCTCCCCTGTAAGGCCCTAGTACATAATAGGGCAGGGGGTTTAAAACTACCTCTAAGTCCCTAGCATATAATAGGGCATGGCAGTTTAGAGGCCAGCAACCCATTTCTGCACTTGCATGTGTGCACTGCTGAGCCTGAGGTCAGTTTAAAAGTAGCCCTGTGTGTGCAGAAAGAGGCAAGAGAGGTGCAGAAAGAGGCAAGAGAGGTGCAGAAAGAGGGACGAAGGGTGTAGAAAGAGGCAAGAGAGGTGCAGAAAGAAGCAAGAGAGGTGCAGCAAGAAGCAAGAGAAGTACAGAGAGAAGCAACAGAGGTGCAGAAAGAGGGAAGAGGGGTGCAGAAAGAGGCAAGAGAAGTACAGAGAGAAGCAACAGAGGTGCAGAAAGAAGCAACAGAGGTGCAGAAAGGGGCAAGAGAAGTTCAGAGATAGGCAGCAGAGGTGCAGAAACAGGCAAAAGTGGTGCAGAAAGAGGGAACAGGGCTGCAGAAAGAGAGAAGAGGGGTGCCAAAAGAGGCAAGAGGGATGCAGAAATTTACAAGAGAGGTGCAGAAAGAAGCAAGAGCAGTGCAGTAAGAAACAACAGACGTGCAGAAGGAGGCAATCGGGGTACAGAAAGAGGCAAAAGAAGAGCAGAAACAAGCAAAAGAGATGCGGAAAGAGGCTAGAGGGGTGCAGAAAGAGGCAACAGAGGTGTGGAAAGAAGCAAGAGAAGTGCAGAAAGAACCAACAGAGGTGCAGAAAGAGGCAAGAAGGGTGCAGAAAGAGGGAAGAGAGGTGAAGAAAGAGAGAAGAGAGGCGTAGAAAGAGGGAAGAAGGGTGCAGAAAGAGGCAACAGAGGTGTGGAAAGAAGCAAGAGAAGTGCAGAAAGAACCAACAGAGGTGCAGAAAGAGGCAAGAGAGGTGCAGAAAGAGGGAGGAGAGGTGTAGAAAGAGGGAAGAAGAGTGTAGAAAGAGGCAAGATGGGTGCAGAAAGAAGCAACAGTAGTGCAGAAAGAAGCAAGAGAAATGAAGAAAGAAGCAACAGAGGTGCAGAAAGAGGCAAGAGGGGTGCAGAAAGAGGAAGAGAAGTGAAAAAAGCAGTAGAGGTGCAGAAGGAGGCAAGAGAAGTGCAGAAAGAGGCTAGAGAGTTGCAGAAACAGGCAAAAGAGGTGCAGAAAGAAGCAAGAGCAGTGCAGAAAGTACCAACAGAGGTGCAGAAGGAGGCAAGAGGGGTGCAGAAAAAGGTAAGAGCAGTGCAGAAAGAACCAAGAGACGTGCAGGAAAAGGGAAGAAGGGTGCAGAAAGAGGCACGAGGGGAGCAGAAAGAAGGAAGAGAAGTGCAGAAAGAAGCAACAGAGGTACAGAAAGAAGCAAGTGTGGTGCAGCAAGAGAGAAGAGAGGTGATGAGAGAGGCAATAGAGTTGCACAGAGAGGGAAGAGGGGTGCAGAAAGAGGCAAGAGGGGTGCAGAAAGAAGCAAGTGAGGTGCAGAAAGAGGCAAGAGAGGTGCAGAAAGAGGCAAGAGAGGTGCAGTAACAGGCAAGAAAAATGCAGAAAGAGGCAAAAGAGGTACGTAAAGAGACAACAGGGGTGCAGAAAGAGGAAAGAAAGGTGCAGAAAGAGGCAAGAGGGGTGCAGAAAGAGGTAAGAGATGTGCAGAAAGAGGGAACAGGTGTGCAGAAAGAGGCAAGAGAGGTGCAGAAAGAGGGAAGAGAGGTATAGAAAGAGGGAAGAAGGCTGTAGAAAGAGGCAAGATGGGTGCAGAAAGAAGCAACAGTAGTGCAGAAAGAAGCTAGAGAAATGAAGAAAGAAGCAACAGAAGTGCAGAAAGAGGCAAGAGAATTTCTGAAAGAAGCAACAGAGTTGTAGAAAGAAACAAGAGAAGTGCAGAAAGAGGCAAGTGAGATGCAGAAAGAGGCAAGAGAGGTGCAGAAAGAAGCATGGGAAGTGCAGAATGAAGCAAAAGGGGTGCAGAAAGAGGCAAGAGAAGTGCAGAAGGAAGCAACAGAGATGCAGAAAGAAGCATGGGAAGTGCAGAATGAAGCAAAAGAGGTGCAGAAAGAGGAAAGAGAAGTGCAGAAAGAAGTAACAGAGGTGCAGAAGGAGGCAAGAGAACTGCAAAAAGAGGCAAGAGAGTTGCAGAAACAGGCAAGAGAGGTGCAAAAAAAGGGAACAGGGGTACAGAAAGAAGCAAGAGAGGTGCAGAAAGAGGGAAGAAGGGTGCAGAAAGCGGCTAGAGGAGTGCAGAAAGAAGCAACAGAAGTGCAGAAAGAAGCAACAGAGGTACAGAAGGAGGCAAGAGGGGTGCAAAAAGAGGCAAGAGAAGTGCAGAAAGAAGCAAGAGGAGTGCAGAAAGAGGGAAGAGGGGTGCAGAAAGAGGCATGAGGGGTGCAAAAAGAAGCAAGAGAGGTGCAGAAAGAAACAAAAGAAGTACATAAAGAAGTAACAGAGATGCAGAAAGGGGGAAGTGGGGTGCAGAAAGAGGGAAGAGGGGTGTGAACGAGGCATGAAGGGTGCAGAAAGAAGCAAGAGGGGTGCAGAAAGAAGCAAAAGAGGTGCAGAAAGAAGCAATAAAGGTGCAGAAAGAAACAAAAGAAGTGCAGAAAGAAGTAACAGTGGTGCAGAAAGAGACAAGAGGGGAGCAGAAAGAGGGAAGAGGAGTGCAGAAAGAGGCACAAGGGTTGCACAAAGAAGGGAGAGAGGTACAGAAAGAGGCAAGAGAAGTGCAGAAAGAAGCAACAGAGATGCAGAAAGGGGGAGGTGGGATGGAGAATGAGGCAAGAGGGGTGCAGAAAGAAGCAAGAGAGGTGCAGAAAGAAACAAAGAAAAGTCCAAAAAGAAGCAACAGAGGTACAGAAAGAGCCAAGAGGAGTGCAGAAAGAGGGAAGAGGGGTGCAGAAAGAGGCACAAGGGGTGGAGAAAGAAGCAAGAGAGGTGCAGAAAGAAGCAAGAGAACTGCATAAAAAGCAACAGAGATGCAGAAAGGGGGAGGAGGGGTGGAGAAAGACGCAAGAGGGATACAGAAAGAAGCAAGAGAGTTCCAGAAAGAAACAAAAGACATGCAGAAAGAAGGAACAGAGGTGCAGAAAGAGGCAAGTGGGGAGCAGAAAGAGGGAAGAGGTGTGCAGAAAGAGGCACACAGGTTGCAGAAAGAAGGGACAGAGGTGCAGAAAGAAGCAAGAGAAGTGCAGAAAGAAGCAACAGAGGTGCAGAAAGAGGGATGAGGGGTGGAAAAAGAGGCAAGAGTAGTGCAGAAAGAAGCAACCGAGATGCAAAAAGGGGGAACAGGGGTGAAGAAAGTGGTGAGAGGGGTGCAGAAAGAAGCAAGAGGGGTGCAGAAAGAAACAAAAGAAGAGCAAAAAGAATGAAGAGGGGTGCAGAAAGAGGCAAGAGGGGTGCAGAAAGAGCCACGTGGGGTGCAGAAAGAAGCAAGAGATGTGCAGAAAGAAGCAAGAGTAGTGCAGAAAGATGCAACAGAGATACAGAAAGAGGCAAGAGGGGTGCAAAAAGAGGGAAGAGGGGTGCAGAAAGAGGCATGAGGGGAGCAGAAAGAAGCAAGAGAGGTGCAGAAAGAAGCAACAGAGGTGCAGAAAGAGGGAAGAGGGGTGGAGAAAGAGACAAGAGAGGTGTAGAAAGAAGCAACAGAGGTGCAGAAAGAGGGAAGAGGGATGGATAAAGAGGCAAGAGGTGTGCAGAAAGAAGCAAGAGAGGTGCAGAATGTAACAAAAGAAGTGCCGAAAGAAGGAACAGAGGTGAAGAAAGAGGCAAGAGGAGTTTAGAAAGAGAAGAGGGGTGCAGAAAGAGGCACCAGGGGTGCAGAAAGAAGCAAGAGAGGTACAGAAAGATGCAAGATAAGTGCAGAAAGAAGCAACAGAGATGCAGAAAGAGGGAAGAGTGGTGGAGAAAGAGGCAAGAGAAGTGCAGAAAGAAGCAACAGACATGCAGAAAGGGGGAAGAGGAGTGGAGAAAGAGGCAAGAAGGGTGCAGAAAGAAGCAAAAGAAGCGCAGAGAGAAGGAACAGAGGTGCAGAAAGAGGCAGGAGGAGTGCAGAAAGAAGGAAGAGGGGTGCAGAAAGAGGCAAGAGAGGTGCAGAAAGAGGCAAGAGGCATGCACAAAGAAGCAAGTGAGGTGCAGAAAGAGGCAACAGAGGTGCAAAAAGAAGCAAAAGAGGTGCAGAAAGTAGAAGAGATGTGCAGAAAGAGGCAAGAGAAGTGCAGAAAAAGAAAGAAAGAAGCAACAGAAATGCAGAAAGAGGCAAGAGAGGCGAAGAAAGAAGCAAGAGTGGCTTGCCCACCATTAGTACCAATTTAACACCCACATTTAGCAACAAGTAACAGGTGACCATTCTAGGTTTACAAAGGACCTTCCACCACGCTGTAACACTTGTCGCTGCATTTTTGGTAACGTTTTAGCCGTTTGAGCTAGAAACAAGGCTTTTTGTGTTCAAATTTGCAGATTAGGCAGCAGATGATGAATTATGCGGCTAATGCGGAAAATGTATAATTGTGTTAAATTTGGTGCAGCCAAACAGTTGCATAATTCCAGTGGCCCTGCTCATACCTCTGACTAGGTCCAGAAGTGCTCCTCAGTGATTCCTTCTTTTCTTGTCTCATTGAGTTCATAGTTTAGCTTCTATGGAAACGAGGAAGACTAAACCTGAGGTTACCACTCCACAACACAGACTACCATACCACATAATTACTCTCCATAACACATATTCCCACTCTACATAATTCCTATACACTAAATACCACATACTTTCTATCCACATAATTTCACTGCACAACATACCACATAATTCCACGACACACAACCTACATCCACTCAAAGAAACATTAATAAAACACTTTTAGATTTACAACGCTAATAGCTCTTACACTTGCAAATGCGAGACCTATTACATTACAAATGCTTCTTTAACTGGTAGTCGCATTTGCAGAGTGGTGGAGAAAGGGGCTGGGCCTCCAACCAGCGCTCAGGAATTCCGCTGCGTAGGACTTTCAGGAGGTACCAGGAGAGCTACTTGGCCGCCAAAGTCCCTCAGGAGTAAAGTGGACTTCAGCCCCCAACCAGTACTGTGCCAGGAGGCGCGTTTGCAGAGTGGTGGAGAAAGGGGAGCGTGGCCTCCAAAGACCTCTTAGCAATCCCACAGTGTGGGATTTACTGGAGGTAACAGGAGGGGTAGTTAGCCCCTAAGGTCAACCTTGGGGGCCAACTACCCCTCCTATTACCTCTAGTAAGTGTCAGGGACTGTCCAGGCCTATGTCGGGAACACAGTCAGGGACTTGAGCAAGGACTAGGGACTGGGTAGAAAACGTACCGTGCACAGAAAGAGTAGTACAGCGCTGCACAGGATCAGACAAGGAGTCAGAGGAGGAAAACGGATCCAAAGGGGAAGCCTGTACAAGATGGCTAAGACTCAGAAAGGAAGGGCACTCACAAGGCAATTTAGCATTCAGACTAACTACACCCAGGACAGATGTGCAAGACATATATATAATACAACATTAACAATAAAGGGAATGTGGGGTAAAGCACTCAGGAGCTCCACACGGTAAGACTGAAGCTCAGTAAGTTCCTCACCCACAATTGCTGTTACAGATACTGACTGAAAATACCCACATATAGGATATGTGTTCGAAGGCAGGGTCTGTGGAGCTTATACCTATGGTGATGTTATAACTGTAACTCAAAGACAATACTCACAGTGAACAAGAAACATCACCTAGGTAATCAGCTGTGCCCCCGGATCCTGGCGATCAAACAGGAACACGCAAGGCAGTAACAGCAACGGGGTAGAACTAAACACAAGCACAATAGACAAGGAGCTAGCAAGGAGGAGTGCTTAACAGGAAAGGAAGGAAATAACAGGGCACATTTGGCAGAAAGCAGGTAACAAACATACAAGGTAACAGAATCAAGACAGCAGAATAGAAAGACAGCAAACTAGAACTGGAACCAAGGAAATGGGAAGAAAGGCAGGGGCTGGAAAAGGATATACAGAAAGGGAGTGTAGGAAGGTGGAATCTGACTATATGGTTGCCCCCACTTTTTTTATGGTGTTTTGCTGGTTTATGACTTAGTTGGACTGGGACCCTGCTATTCAGGGCCCCAGTCTATCTGCTCTCTCTAAACGACATGGAGTGCACTCTAGGTGCACTAGTGATTGGATACTGTGGTGCCTTATGAGTCCCTAGTATATGGTACCTTAGGTGCCAAGGGCATAGGTACTTCACAGGCCTACCAGGGGCTGCAGCATGTGTTATGCCACCCCTGGGAAGCAGTCTAAATCTGACACCACAGGCCTGCTACTGCAGCCTGGGTGAGGTGGTGCTAGCACTCCTCACTGAGATATAGGTTTCCTATATCTCTCCTGCACACACATATAAACCTATCAGTCACCCCTAAGGCAGGCCCTATCAATCCTGAGGGCAGGGTGCTTGGCTTCTATGTGAGGGGGTGCCTCTGCTTGAGCAGGGCCCCTCTGCAGCTCTCAGAGTCTATTCTCTGGTGCTGTTTGTGGATGCGGTCAAACCATATACTATTAAGTGCATTATATCCTCGCGGTAAATGCTAACTTTGGAATGGCTGCATCAAAACATGTCGTGTTTGGTGTCAAACATCTTGGAATACTACCCCCCGCCAATCTTGGCGGCGGGGGTAGCATTCCACCCTTCTAGAGGGATAAGACATGTACCTGCTGTGGAAACGCGGTAGAATCCTAAAGAGCCCTGGCATCACAAAATGGATGCCACCAGTCACAGACACTGGGCTGCCCTCCTGCTGATGACCGAAACTCACAGTGGAGGAAGCCCAACAATAGGCATCCTGTCACAGGGAGGTGTAACCACCTTCCAGACAGGGTTTAGTGTATTGGGGCTGGGTGGGTGCACTCTTAGAGTGCTTTGAAGTCCTGCACTGGGGGAGCAGAAGGCCCCTCTGTGCATATGCCAGTTCAAACCTGCTCAGGGGCTACCTGCCCCTGCTCTGGCGCGAAACTGGACAAAGGGAAGTGGGTGTAGCCACCCCTCCCTTGACCCTCCCATAGGTGGGGTCATAGAGCTAGTCCATCCCCTCTTTTTAGTATAAGAGGGGGAACCTTGCCATTGCAAAGCAGATAACCCCTGGACGACGCTCTACAGAAGAATCCTGGCCCTTCGACGTTCCACTACCTTTGGAAGACAGAAGAATCTCCTTGGAGTCAAGGAGTGACTCCCCTGCTTGGCAGGCACCAAAAACGACAACGACGGTCGCAAACTACACCGCTCCCGCCGGAGTCCGAAGTCCCTGCAGCCCAAGAAGTGGATTTCCTGACCTCTCCCAGGCCATCGTGAGTCCCCAGCGAAGCTGAGGCAAGTGGACCCCACGAGTAACGAGGAACCGCGACCCCTGGGTACCGTGCACTATTGTCGAGTGCAACCCCTTCACAACGTTCTACGAACTTGTGCTTTAGACCACGTGTGGTCCCGACCTCCAGCAGGAATCCCACCGAAGATCAGAGGCCTACACCGTCCCGAGTGACCGTGGGCCCCTGTTGAGTGATTCCGCCCGAGGTGTCTTCACGATCCCTTGTCCGCCGGCTTGTGGGTCCCCAGAAGACTTCTTAAAGAAACCAAAGGGCTTCCCTGGTTGCTACAGGCCTGCCCTGACTTACCCTCGCTGGGTGAGTTCCACAGACCTTGCTGGTCTGCGCCATCGACTTTTCTCCATCTCCCCGAGACTTGCGGCTGCCAAGGCTTGTTGGCTCCGATCGAGTTGCCGACACCGCAGTCAGCTGCAGACGTCGAGGGACACACCGAATCCAGCTCCTGGTCATCGTCGACGCCTCCTGGACCACGTGGCTGAAGAGTCACGGCACCCGCAACCGACCTGAAGCGACCGACGACGGTGGGCATCCATCTTCCTTGCCCCGGGTCACGGCCAAGTGACTTTGAACACTGTCCCCTCTGCTTTCAGGTCATCCTTCTTCAGAATCCAGGCTTGGATTCCACCGGACACTTCTTCAGCTCCCGCAAGCAGCAAGTCTTCTTTGTTCGCCATTGAAAACGACGCCGCGACCCGACACCAAAGGACACCTGTGCACCCGGCTTCCTGGGTGAGGTAACTCCAGCACTACGGTGCTCCTGTGGGTGTGGGCCCTAGAACTACTTACCCTGTAAGTGACTTGCTTGTAGGTTCTCCCGAAGTATCCTAAAACTCTTTATTTCCAACCGCGACTTGCCCCATTGAAGTTAACGGCGATTTGCGCCTGTGTATCCACACTGCACGCGTCCCCCGTGGGTCCTTTACTTACCTGCCTTGGGTGGTTTCGTGAGGCCCCAGCACTTCTGAAGGCCCTAGGCCTTGTCTCCTTGCAGGTCGTTGTTTCTAAGTCTCTTACTTAGTATATGGTCTGGTCCGCCCCTAGGGCCCCAGCCATATTTTGTGCTTAACTTATTGTGAAACGTTGATTTGTGCATATGTTTGTCTTCTAATCTCATAAAGAGATTAGTAGAGAGTTATTTAGAAATAAATACATATATATTTGATATATATACCTGTGTGGTGTCTTTTTATTTGGTGATTCAAGAGATTATATGGTAAAACAAGCTGCTTTACATTCCTCCGAGACTTAGCCTGAAGGCTGCTCTCCACAGCTACCACTAGGATAGCTTTCTTTAAAAGGTTGTCTTAAACCTATCTACCATAAGAGTCGATTTGCCCTGGTGCAAGGTGTCCACTTTAATTAGTGAACAGCATATACCAGGCCAACTTCTCACATTGGTGGGCAGCGTGTGGGATTCCAGCTTGCCATTGTTTTACCAGAAAATCTCTATTTGAATTACTAACTGAAAACCATTATAGGTACTCAAGGTACATATAAAGTCAAGCTTAGTATCAATAAGTTCTACTGAACTTAGAGCTGTGTGCCAAGGGATAGCACACCCTTTCCACAGCTCAAGCTAGGATCAGTAGGCCACAAACTAGTGTAGGTAGTACAACACTGCACAACACTAGAATGTCCTTAAAGGGTGGACCCAGTGGATCCACTCAGCCTCAGTATAAGGACATGGCTTTCTCTGACTTGAGAGCCATGTGTGTTGACAGACACCTGAGACTAGGACAGAGTCCCTCAACACTACACCTGATAGATCTGCTGACAGCAGATGACCTTAGATTGGCTCTAGGAGCTAAAGGGTTTGAATCAGTGGGTGGGTCAGTCATAGTATCTGGGTCAGATGATGAAAATCAGAATGACCAAGATTCTGTGATTGAAGGGCCAGGCTCCAAGGGGCCTGAAAAGGACAGAGGAATTCTCCCTAAGAGAACTGACAGAGAGGTGGAGAGGCACAGATCCCCTTCCAGGGAATCTGACCACTCTTATCACTCTGGCAGAGAATTTGTCCAGCAGAGGAGCTCATACTTTTCCTTAAGAGAGACCTCCTCTGAGAGAAGGTGCAAACTGCTCCAGTATGAGGAAGCCAGAGTGGCCCTCAGAACCAAGCAGTTGGCACTGGATAGGGAAGCCCTGGAGATCCAGAGAGCTTCTAGAAAAGAGGGGTTAGAACCCCCTGGTGGCAGCAACAGTGTCCCTAGAGGCAGAGAATATATTCCTGACCATAGGAACCTGAGCAAGGTTGTTCCTCCCTACCAGAGTGGGGATGATATCCACAAGTGGATAACTGCTATGGAGAGGGCCTGTAGAGTACAGCAGGTCCCCCAAAAGCAGTGGGCAGCAATCTTGTGGCTCTCCTTTTCAGATAAAGGAAGAGACAAGCTCCTCACTGTTAGAGAGGAGGATGCTGATGATTATGAGGTCCTGAAGAGTGCACTGATCGATGGGTTTGGCTTAACCACTGAAGAGTACAGGTTGAAGTTCAGAGATACCCAGAAGGCACAGACTCAGGACTGGACAGACTTTGTAGATTGTGCATCCAAGGCTCTGGAGGGTTGGCTGGTTGGCAGTAGGGTTACTGATTTCAAAGGATTTTATAATCTAATGATGAGAGAACAGATCCTTAATAATTGTCAAAACCAGCTTTTACACCAGTACCTGGTGGACTCTGATCTGACCTCTCCCCAAGAATTGGGAAAGAAGGCAGACAAATGGGTCAGAACCAGAGTAAGGCCTAAGAATCAGGGTGGTGACCACAAGAAAGATTCTACCAAGTCCCAAGAGAAAGGTGGGGATAAATCTAAGGATAAGTCCACTACAGGGCCCCAAAAGTCCTCTTCTGGGGGTGGGTCCCAAACTCCTTCCTCTCCTGAAAAGAAACCCTATTGCCATGTCTGTAAAAAGCCTGGGCACTGGAAATCTGATCCCAGTTGTCCCAGGATTGGCAATAAAGAAAATGTTCCTCCAACAACTACTACCACCCCTCCTGGTACTACCAGTAGTAATCCTCCAGTTGGGAGTAGTGCACCCAAAAAGTTAGGTGCTTTTGCAAGAGGAACAGAGGTGGGCCCTAGTTCAGACAGGACCCCTCAACAGACTCCTCAGATTCTGATGGTGGTATAGGATTTGCCACCTTTACCGTGGGTCCCACAGCATTGGGCAGGTACAGACTGGAGCCAATAATTAATGGTCAGAAAGCTGTGGCATTTAGGGACACAGGGGCTAGTGTCACCATGGTGGCAGGGAAACTAGTCCCCCTCACCAGCTTTTACCTGAGTTTAAATACCAGGTGACCAACATTGATGGTGTCAGAACAGATCACCCCATGGCCATAGTCAATCTCAGCTGGGAGGGGGTCACAGGCCCAAAAAGAGTGGCAGTGTCCCCAACCTTACCTGTAGATTGCCTGATGGGCAATGATCTGGAAATTTCAGCCTGGGCTGAAATTGAACACCAAACCCATCTGAAGATGTTGGGTGTCCCTGTAAGGTTAGTGGGGCTGTGATGGCCACAGCCCCAGCCCAAGATTTTAGAGAGATGGAGCCTGGAAGAATGGCCCACTCTCCCCAGAAGAGAGCACAAGGGTTGAAGAAAAGTCTTCTTCCCTCCAGACAGTAGGTAAGGGTCAGCCTCCTCAGGGAACTGACCCTACCCCTAGTGAAGGAACTGCCACAGAGGTAGTCAGGCCTGGCCTGGCCACCCCCTGATGGCAGAGGACCCTTACAAGGTGGTACCCAGTCTGGAGCAGGTAACCTGCCCTCTCTACCCTGCCTCAGTCAGCCCAGGGCTGCAGAGGTCAGGGAGGTCAGTGGACCCCCCAGGGCCCCCTGTCCAGAGGAACCCCCATCAGCAGATTAGGGGCACCCAGGCTAGTAGCCCTAGCCAGGTAGAAATTCCTCAACCCACTGAGGGATCCCCCATACCTTTATGTAGGGACCTCCCCCAGAAGGACTCTGTTAGGCAAGGGCAAACCTGGGACCAAAAGGTTCCAAACATGCCATGTCCCTCCAGTGTTCCACCCAAAGGGACCCAACCCCCGGCTGTAGGCAGTCAAAGGTTGACCCTTAGAGCAGAGTACCACTCAGTCATGGAAAGACAGGCATACATGGTGACCAGTGAGCTGAGAAAGCTGAGGCCAACATTCCTAGGGCCACACTTCCCTACTCAGACACCTCACCAGCCTGGTACTTTACCAAAGCACACCACAGGTAGTGATTCCCCATGGTGGAGACCCTCTCATACCCTTAGGGTGAGGGATTGCTTAGTGGACCATAAGACAGGGGGCAACCATGCTAGTGCAGGTGCTTCCTTATATGGCCACTTAGTCAATAAAGGCTCAACTGGCCAAGGTTAGCCTTATCTCCTTTCGTTTGGGGGGTTATGTAGGAAGGTGGAATCTGACTATATGGTTGCCCCCACTTTTTTTATGGTGTTTTGCTGGTTTATGACTTAGTTGGACTGGGACCCTGCTATTCAGGGCCCCAGTCTATCTGCTCTCTCTAAACGACATGGAGTGCACTCTAGGTGCACTAGTGATTGGATACTGTGGTGCCTTATGAGTCCCTAGTATATGGTACCTTAGGTGCCAAGGGCATAGGTACTTCACAGGCCTACCAGGGGCTGCAGCATGTGTTATGCCACCCCTGGGAAGCAGTCTAAATCTGACACCACAGGCCTGCTACTGCAGCCTGGGTGAGGTGGTGCTAGCACTCCTCACTGAGATATAGGTTTCCTATATCTCTCCTGCACACACATATAAACCTATCAGTCACCCCTAAGGCAGGCCCTATCAATCCTGAGGGCAGGGTGCTTGGCTTCTATGTGAGGGGGTGCCTCTGCTTGAGCAGGGCCCTCTGCAGCTCTCAGAGTCTATTCTCTGGTGCTGTTTGTGGATGCGGTCAAACCATATACTATTAAGTGCATTATATCCTCGCGGTAAATGCTAACTTTGGAATGGCTGCATCAAAACATGTCGTGTTTGGTGTCAAACATCTTGGAATACTACCCCCCGCCAATCTTGGCGGCGGGGTAGCATTCCACCCTTCTAGAGGGATAAGACATGTACCTGCTGTGGAAACGCGGTAGAATCCTAAAGAGCCCTGGCATCACAAAATGGATGCCACCAGTCACAGACACTGGGCTGCCCTCCTGCTGATGACCGAAACTCACAGTGGAGGAAGCCCAACAATAGGCATCCTGTCACAGGGAGGTGTAACCACCTTCCAGACAGGGTTTAGTGTATTGGGGCTGGGTGGGTGCACTCTTAGAGTGCTTTGAAGTCCTGCACTGGGGGAGCAGAAGGCCCCTCTGTGCATATGCCAGTTCAAACCAGCTCAGGGGCTACCTGCCCCTGCTCTGGCGCGAAACTGGACAAAGGGAAGTGGGTGTAGCCACCCCTCCCTTGACCCTCCCATAGGTGGGGTCATAGAGCTAGTCCATCCCCTCTTTTAGTATAAGAGGGGGAACCTTGCCATTGCAAAGCAGATAACCCCTGGACGACGCTCTACAGAAGAATCCTGGCCCTTCGACGTTCCACTACCTTTGGAAGACAGAAGAATCTCCCTTGGAGTCAAGGAGTGACTGCCCTGCTTGGCAGGCACCAAAAACGACAACGACAGTCACAAACTACGCCGCTCCCGCCGGAGTCCGAAGTCCCTGCAGCCCAAGAAGTTGATTTCCTGACCTCTCCTAGGCCATCGTGAGTCCCCAGCGAAGCTGAGGCAAGTGGACCCCACGAGTAACGAGGAACCGTGACCCCTGGGTACCGTGCACTATTGTCGAGTGCAACCCCTTCACAATGTTCTACGAACTTGTGCTTTGGACCACGTGTGGTCCCGACCTCCAGCAGGAATCCCTCCGAAGATCAGAGGCCTACACCGTCCCGAGTGACCGTGGGCCCCTGTTGAGTGATTCCGCCCGAGGTGTCTTCGCGATCCCTTGCCCGCCGGCTTGTGGGTCCCCAGAAGACTTCTTAAAGAAACCAAAGGGCTTCCCTGGTTGCTCCATGCCTGCCCTGACTTACCCTCGCTGGGTGAGTTCCACAGACCTTGCTGGTCTGCGCCATCGACTTTTCTCCATCTCCCCAAGACTTGCGGCTGCCAAGGCTTGTTGGCTCCGATCGAGTTGCCGACACCGCAGTCAGCTGCAGACGTTGAGCGACACACCGAATCCAGCTCCTAGTCGTCGTCGATGCCTCCTGGACCACGTGGCTGAAGAGTCACGTCACCCGCAACCGACCTGAAGCGACCGACGACGGTGGGCATCCATCTTCCTTGCCCCGGGTCACGGCCAAGTGACTTTGAACACTGTCCCCTCTGCTTTCAGGTCATCCTTCTTCAGAATCCAGGCTTGGATTCCACCGGACACTTCTTCAGCTCCCGCAAGCAGCAAGTCTTCTTTGTTCGCCATTGAAAACGACGCCGCGACCCGACACCAAAGGACACCTGTGCACCCGGCTTCCCTGGGTGAGGTAACTCCAGCACTACGGTGCTCCTGTGGGTGTGGGCCCTAGAACTACTTACCCTGTAAGTGACTTGCTTGTAGGTTCTCCCGAAGTATCCTAAAACTCTTTATTTCCAACCGCGACTTGCCCCATTGAAGTTAACGGCGATTCGCGCCTGTGTATCCACACTGCACGCGTCCCCCGTGGGTCCTTTACTTACCTGCCTTGGGTGGTTTCGTGAGGCCCGAGCACTTCTGAAGGCACTAGGCCTTGTCTCCTTGCAGGTCGTTGTTTCTAAGTCTCTTACTTAGTATATGGTCTGGTACGCCCCTAGGGCCCCAGCCATATTTTGTGCTTAACTTATTGTGAAACGTTGATTTGTGCATATGTTTGTCTTCTAATCTCATAAAGAGATTAGTAGAGAGTTATTTAGAAATAAATACATATATATTTGATATATATACCTGTGTGGTGTCTTTTCATTTGGTGATTCAAGAGATTATATGGTAAAACAAGCTGCTTTACATTCCTCCGAGACTTAGCCTGAAGGCTGCTCTCCACAGCTACCACTAGGATAGCTTTCTTTAAAAGGTTGTCTTAAACCTATCTACCATAAGAGTCGATTTGCCCTGGTGCAAGGTGTCCACTTTAATTAGTGAACAGCATATACCAGGCCAACTTCTCACAGGGAGGCTACAAGGGTATACTAGAATAGTGCAGGTTCAGGAATCAAGAAAACAATGGAGCATAGAAGGCAGTGCTGGGACAGGAACAAGAATTGAGCTAAGGCTCAGGAGTCAAGGTAGCACTGCAGGCAGTGCCAATTCAGGAACAAGGAAAACTGCTGCAGCTCAGGAACAAGGAATACTAAGGCTCAGGAGTCAAGGTAGCACTGCAGGCAGTGCTAGTTCAAGGAAACAGGAAATAGTTACAGCTCAGGAAACAAGGAGTCAAAAGAGCAGTGCAAGCAGTGCAAATGAGGAACAAGAAATAGCTGAAGCCCAGGAGCAAAGAATAACAAAAGCTCAGGAACTCAGGAAACAAGGTAGCACTGCAGGCAGTGCTAATTCAGGCACAAGGAATAGCTATAGCTCAGGAATCAAGGAACAAGGATTAACTATAACTCAGGAATCAAGGAATTTCAAAAGCTCAGGAAACAAGGATCGGTCTCACCGGAACACAGCTACAATGACCAACACTGGATTGAAGGGAGCTGGGGCTTAAAAGAGCTCACAGTAATCACATGCATCAGGTGTGAGCAGGCTAGCAGCAGTCAGCCACAGGTGAGCTGAATTCCTCCACCCATCCTTGGCCTGCAGGGGTGGAGACGAAGCAGTGAGCAGGGTATTATAGGTAATGGAGTTTCCAGCATGAGCAGACTGGCTTCCACAAAACCCGGCATGGATTGGGAATGGATGTCTATTCCTAAATGGTGTCCTAATGCCTGGAAGTCAGGATATGCATGCAGGGGAGTGTCTGGAAGCATATCTGAACACTGGAAAGCCCCACAATTTGGCCCCCTGGTGGTGGGCATGAGAGCAAAGGGAGTGAATTGTGACAGTAAGTCCCACACAGCAGAATTGCTAAGTTCTCATAGCAGGCCACGCCCCTTTCCCCCCCACTCTGCAACCGCACTTCCTGGCGCACTCTTGGATGGGGATTAAAGTCCTCTTCACTGCTGGGGGTCCTTAGAGGCCAACTACCCTACCTGATACCTTAAGTATGCCCCAGATAGTGGGATAGCTGAGAGGTGGACACAGGCCACGCCTCCTTTCTCCACCACTCTGCAAACGCGCCTCCTGGTATGTTCTGGGTTGGGGAATTGAGTCCCCTTGAATCCTGAGGGTCCCTGGGGGCCAACTAGCCCACCAGGTACCTCCAGTAAGCCCCACACAGCTGGACTGCTGAGAGTTGTCCAAGGCCACGCCCCCTTTTTACACCACTCTACAAACGTGCCTTTTGGCACACTGCTGCTCAGGGGATGAAGTCCACTTTAGTCCTGAGGTCCACTGGACACAAGAGGACCTCATCGCCTCACCAGCAGTGCACCAAGAGGCATGTTTGCAGAGTGGTGTAAAAAGGGGTGTGGCCTCAGACCACCTCTCAGCATTCCCACTGTGTGGGGCTTGCTGGAGGTACCTGGTGGGCTAGTTGGCCCCCAGGGACCCTCAGGATTCAAGGGGACTCAATTCCCCAATTAGAACGCGCCAGGAGGTGCGTTTGCACAGTGGTGCAGGGAGGGGGCGGGCCTCCCGCAAGACACCAGCTTTTTTACATTTGATTTTGGAAGGGGGCTGTGTGGCCCCCTTCCCTTTATTATTTTTTGGCCCTGGGGACACCATCCCACAGGGCCTGAGCAATTTGTTTTTTTTTAAAATAGGAAGGGGGCTGCATGGCCCCCTGCCCATGGCCGATTCCGGCCCCAGGGACCCCATCCCCCGGGGCACGGCCACATATTTATTTTATTTTTTTATTATTATTTTTAAGGAGTGTGGCCATGTGGATCCCCTCACGCGGCCCGTTTTGGCCCCGGGGACCCCATCCCGGGGTCCAGCCTTTTTTAAAATTATTTTATTTTAAATACAAATGGGAGGGGGGCCTCATGGCCCCCCTTCCTTGGGCCACTTTTGGCCCCGGGGACCCCATCCCCAGGGCCTGGCATCTTTGATGGGGATCGTGGGGGGAGCCCCAATGCCCCCACGGACCCAGCCAGCTCCCTGCCTCCTGCAGGAGCCGGCATTGCTTTTGGACAAGGGGAGCTGCTAACATGCAGCTCCCTTTGCCCAAAAGCAATACTGCTTTGCTTCTTGGAAGCGAAATCAGGTTTACTGCTCTCGCTTCCATGAAGCAAAGCTGTTTGTTATGACAGGGCGGGAGCAGTGCTCCCGCCCTGCCATAGCAAATGGCAATGTCCCGGGGGTGGGCACCCCGGAACATTGCAGGAGCCAGTCCTGGGGGGTGGTGGTCCCCAGGACCATCTAGGGCTCCAGGAGAGGGGCTGCGCGGCCCCCCTCATATCATAATTAAAGCCTCAGGGAAGTGGTGGTCTCCAGGGCCCAGGGGTCCGCAATGGACCCCCATATTTAAATAATTAGTGCAATGGGGAGGTGGTGGTCCCCGGGCAGTGTGGGGAGGGGCAGAAGCCCCCCACACTCTTTAATGTAATTGGATCCCCGGGGAGGTGGCGGTACCCGGGGCAGTGTGGGGAGGGGCAGAAGCCCCCCCACACTCTTTAATGTAACTGGAGCCCCTGGGAGGTTGTGGTCCCCAGGGCTTGGGGGGTTCCGCAAGGCCCCCGCCATACAATAACAATGACCCTGGGGAGGTGGCAGTCCCCGGGTCAGCATGGGGGGGCGGAGCCCCCCATGCATTTTTTTTTAAAAAGCACCAGGGTGGTGGCGGTCCCCGGGGCTGCGGGGGGACCACGTGCCCCCCGCATATAATTATCTAAGCCCCGGGGAGGTGGCTGTTTCTGAGGCTGCGGGGTCCCCCACGGGCCCCTGCTACATAAATACACATTGCCCCCATGACCTGGCCCACCCAGGGGCTTATAAAAAACAAAGCACAGGAGACCGTGCTTCATTTTTTTAAAAACAATTCGGCCGGATTCACGCACTTAGCGTGAATTCAGCAACTTTTTAAAAAATAAAAATGCTTTTTTTCGTCCCGGGTCTCCTTGTGGGACCCCCTGAGCAGGCTTAGGGGGTCAGAGTGTTTCTACCCTGCCCCCTTTTCTTGTTTTTCATCTTTTGTTTACTGTTTTCTTGTGACTCGGTTTTACCGAGTCACAAGATGGCTGCCAACACTTCCTGGTTTAGAGTGTTGGCAGCCAATTAGAATGAAGCTCGTGCTCGGGAGGAGTCACGAATCCTCCTCGTTGCTCAGATATCGATATTTTTATTTTTTAAATTTCTCAGCAACTACTGAACAGATTTACACCAGGGTCGCTTTCTGCACCAAGACCTACCTTTTTGCCAAATTTGGTGTAATTCCGTTCAGCAGTTCGGGCTGTAGCTGTGTCTAAAGTTCCTATGGAAATGAACATGGGGAAAATGCGTTATGGGACCCTCCTTTTTTCTCGGCCCCCCCTTGACGAATCACCCCGAAACTTTCAGGACAGGAGCTGACCTGAGAGAACCATTAGTTTTAAAAATTTCGGGAAGATTCGTCAAACGGTGCCACAGATATTGGCAAAAGAAAAATAGAAACTAGGTCCTAACTATAACTACCTACTGGCGACTGCCAGTAGGCAATATATACATATATATATATATATATATATATATATATATATATATATATATATATATATATATATATATATATATATATATATATATATATATATATATATATTATTTATATATATTACTACAGCGGTTATAGTTATATATACATATAATTATATATATATATATATTTTTCTGTTAGAGTCCGAGTAATTACGCTCTCTCAGGGCAATTCAATGCAAAAGATTTTATTTCCAGTAACGCGTTTCGGGGAACACAGTCCCCTTGCTTGAGCAAGCTGGAAATAAAATCTTTTGCATTGGATTGCCCTGAGAGAGCGTAATTACTTGGACTCTAACAGAAAAAAAAATTCCGGTGAGCTTCGCCGGAGTGCGCTCCATTTACCACTGGCCGAGTGGGGCAGGAAGAAGCAGCACATACAAAATATATATATATATATATATATATATATATATATATATATATATATATATATATATATATATATTACCTACTGGCGGTCGCCAGTAGGTAGTTATAG